>OY720639.1:75062022-76262022 GCA_963169105.1 Ceriagrion tenellum | reverse complement strand
CGGCATACGTCGATGTTGGCAAATTAACGCCGCTTTTTAACTCCCCAATTACTCATATAACACAGGTCGAGTAGAGTCGAGCACCTTTGAGATAAACTAAGTAGAATGCCACAACGTCAAAGCATTTCTTGAGAGTGCTACAAACACTTGGGATACACTGGCATAATCTTGGCTCACATCACCATTAGAAACAAATAACCTGATGACGTTGCACCAAATCAAAAACCAGGTATTTTGAAATAAATTTTATGAGGAACTACATTATATCGATATGTCAAATTAATCACTGAAAACAACATAAAATAGGTCCACAAAGCTACGCCACAACCAAGTAATTTTATCGAGAATCTTTTCCGAGTACGTCAAAACGTGAGTTTTAAGTAACTTGACAAACAATTCGTATACATCGACTGAAAATTTCTCAATACATTCCATAAATCTAGGATGACCAATGAATTCAACCTTATTTACCCAAGTCTCAATTGAAAAGAAAATATTATGGTAGCCGTACAGCACGGTCTAGTTAGGACCTATTTTTCACGGAAACCGAGCATTATATATCTCTTACATCGCCAGAAAACTTTTGCACGACCGTAGAATTCAACCTTTTTCGCATCGAATTACCCTCTTCCTCGGAACATAGAGCAAACTCCTCAAATAACCACTCCTTTGACTATGAAATCAATTTTCACGCGTTTCATCACCCAGAAAAGGATGATTGATTAAAAAAATAACGAGTAACACCAAGGTGCAACAACTTTCAACTCCACTCGCAGCCAATAACCATCGTCGCAAACGCTCGACCTTTGAAAATCCTCTGACACGTGAAAAATTGCTCGTAAAAATTATCGACACTGCCGAGGCGACTTGGCTATGCCTCGTTTACATTTGAACTCCATAAATGCGCGACTTGGGTCTTCGATCCAATGTGGGCAAGCCATTACGACTTCGAGATGTTTCCACGGTGAAATATCCAAAGGAAAAAAACGGCGCTATTGTCAACATGAATAATCGCTGAATGAACTCCATGCTGAAGAAGCGCTACATTGGTTTCAAAACCGTCTCGAATTCATGAAAACAGTCGTCACAGATGGCCTTCAAGAATCCAAATAAAAAGTTCCTTAGCAAGAGCGATTTTAACTAACGAGACATTTAAGCCTTGACGCACAACATGTTGAGGAATCAATGCACAGAATATTTAATGAATGAAATTCCCCATGATTACAGTTCAGTCCAATGATGCGTCATATAATGCACCACACTAATCCCCACCGTACCACTTTTAGTTTTTTTTTCTCTCCAGTTAATTTTCCCTATTTCCTCTATCTCTATCCAGTCTTGAGTCCTAACAGCGCCAGCCTCACCTTCTTGCAGCTGTTTGCTCGCGAGAACGTAACAAGGTGTTTAGGACCTCGAGTGAATAATTATTGCCAATGCAAAATTTATCATACCCGAATGTTATATGTTACATCTAGGAAACCAATAGTCCAATAGGAACGAATTAAACTGTAAATTAAAAACTTATTTATTTTTACATGCCGTGACAGCTGTGAAAATATTTTGAAAAATACTCAAACCTTTTTGTGAGAATTCAACGGAAAAAAGGCACGACTTTGGCCGCAAAAAAATTTTATAGCACCACTTTTCACGCTAATAATTTGAGCACCGCGCAGAATATGAGTATTTACTCACAACCAGGTTTTACGAATCTATCAAAAAGGTATGTATGGAATAAAAATGTTGCTACAGTATAATTTTACATTTTGTTAATTGTTTAAAAAATTTTATATTTACCTAACTCGGTAGCACATCTTTCATAAGATTCTAAGGCTTGGACAACGAATTTTACAGTTTAAGAATCTCGTACATCATGGGTGATATATTAATACATCATGATCGATCTGTCATTATTACTATATCACAGAAAACTAACCCCTTCACGTAACACTCGATCATTTTCGGAAGAAAACTATTGATTAAATTATTTTTTTTAAATACCACTATACTTAAAGATTGATAATTTCCTAAAATCATTATAACACACAAAGGAATGCACATTCGTATCACTTACTGGCCAAATTAATCGACGAAATATTAATTTGATGAACTGGTTCTTCTCATCGATTCTACAAAGTGTACTTGAGACTGCTTAATCTCAAAGGATCGCCTTATATTTCATTATAAAGATCCAAAGACAGAACCGAGTCCGAAGTCCTTGTTGGTTATAAGGTTAAATTATAACCATCATGCGCATTATATCTTTTAAAGGTTTGGCAAAGGAAATGCTATTTGATTAGTCATATCATAAGGTCCGTAGTCCACTTGTCTACGGATTTGGGGGCGCAAGCCTATTATCTTGAATATATAATCATCCAAATAAAAAGAAACCATGATCAGTGGAGAAAAAATGACGCATAAAACACCTTTTAACATCTCGCGTCGAAAGATGATCACAGAAGCACGAAGTAAATTCATAGTCGCGAAGAGAACGGCACAATAAGCAACAAGTTTGGCGATACATTGCTCGTGACGACACAGAAAGCCATTGGCTGGGAATAGGCGATAGGGTGGCTGACCGAAATACCGCGACAAAACCATGCATTAATAAATGATAAAAAAAACAGTATAGCATAATAGGGAAACCTTTGAGTATACAAGACACGATTCGATGCTCACACTCTCGATATGCCTCACGAATCGATTTTAAAATCGGCTTCTGTAGTGCATGGCTGTGCTTGGTAAGAAATCTCAAATTATGGTCCGTCTTGAAAGCAGAAATAGCTAAGCTACGCCAAGTTAAGTTTTTGTGAGCGAGGCCTAATATTTTCCTTAATGTCACAAGTGTATTTCAATCAGCTGTAGATTTCCTGGAATTTTAACTTGTTTCTGGCGTACGCTGTTTGCGCTCCAGATTTTGAAGGGCCCTCCATACCAGCCCCACGGGCTGCGCGCTATCTTCTAATGACAACAGATCAAGTTTCGTACCAGGGAGCATCTTCAGGTGTAATCCACTGATGTTAATACATCCTGGTCCAAGTATGAAATTTGTCTATTGTAGGCACTAACGGCAAGGAAGAAGCGAATTTCCTCTATATTCAGATCTGTAGGTCTGTTCACGAGAAAGAAGTATTCTTGCAGATAGATGCGTGAAAAAACGTTTCCTCAAACAGCATCGTGAAATTGATCAAAATCGCATCGTGAACGCTTATAAACGCACGCAACCTCTAATTAGCCCAAAATCTCATTGTGAGCATTTGTTCCCCCAACTCTAACTCGCCTTCACAGTTCACATCGGTCCAAACATCACAGTGTAAATAATCCTTTAACATCGCGGGTGATTTATGAAACAGAAGTGTTCATTGTAGTTCATCCGGAGAAACCAGTTAAGTAGGCAATGCAAGAGTGAAACAGCGAGAAAGATCTTTCAATCACACATCTATGACTAAGTGGTGCCGGTTGAACCATGTCGAGTTATGATCTTAGTTACGGCTGTAGTCAGGTTTATACGAATGTATCATCTGAACAAGAGACTTAAGCAGTAACTACCGTTGCCGTAAAAAAATATGGACCTGGACTTTGATGAATTCCGCTTTAACACGGAACATGACTGGTTAAGGCCAGCGCACAACTATCCTCCCGCCTCCGTCTGGTTTCTGCCCGCTTCCTCCCGTTTTTTCCGAGGGGTGCGCATACTACGCCATCCGCCTCCGTCCGCCAAAACCGAACAACGATAGACTTGGGCCTGCAGTCGGCGCAGTTCACATCGCTTAAGCCATGGATGACGAACGATTGACAAACATCCGCCGGATGAAACCTGAATATATTGAATTTAAATCGAATACTATTATTTATTCTTCCGTAAACACCTTCAATATAAGGCGACAGCAATTCAAGCAACTCTCGGTCATTTCCACTATCTTCCTTCGTGCCTCCGCTATCAATATCATTGAGTAATGGTTCAGAATAAAATTTGACCCGAAACATGTTCCAATAGATAATCATTAGTATTTTTTTTATTTGTAGCCCACAGCGAGCTTCATGCTCCGGGAGGAGACGGAAGAAAACCAGCGCATACTATTCTTCTTGGCCTCCGTCAACCCACCGCATCCGCCAAATATTCTCGACCGAGAATTTCGAGTGGAGCGGGCAGAGACGGACGGTGGTGGACGGAGGTCGGGAAGAAGAGTATGCGCCACCTTGCGCAAATATCTGTATTTCAGTTAGTCATATATTTTGGGAGGGAGGAATCGGACGGAGGCGGGAGGATAAGTGTGCGCTGGGCTTAAGACATGACGCACTGTAGCAAATAGAATTTATTAGCCTTCAAAATGAAATGCATCTTGGATCGATGCCATTTCACCAGGTCAATGTGAGCCATTATAAATCAAAACAAGACAAGGTAAACAGACGTGGTGCAACCGGCCCTAAAAGTAATTGTTCCTTTTTTTGAGTTTAGTCACTAAAATCTATGTAGTTGGAAAATTCTTAAGGATTGAAGAGTCATGGGTTCTCACCTGTGCTGCTTGAGATTGTCCTGCCTCTTGAAGGTCTTGCCGCACAGCTCGCAGGTGAACGTCACGTCGTCCTTGTGGGACCGCTCGTGGATCATGAGGTTGTAGGGCTTGGTGAACCGCCGCTGGCAGTACTTGCACACGAACTCGCACTTGGTCCTCATTTTGCGCCGAACCTCTCCGCCGCTGCCCGCACCGCTGCCTCCGCCCTCGCCGGCACCGCTGCCGCTCCCGCCGCGACCCGCTCGCTCCTCCGTATCGACCGGCATTATGGCGAACATCTTAGCGCTTCTTGCGTGCACGGAGAGCCCTTGCTTTAGTCACAACCTACTTCTTTTTGCCCAAATATTGGGTACCTTCCCCAAACACACCCACCCTCAAAAGATTCTCTATGAAGTAATTTGGACGGACGAGAAAACTCGTTCTAACGCGATCCAGCATGCTATTCCTCACGTTCTGACTCACGGAGGAAAGACTCCGGTCTCACAAGACGGACTAAATTTCCACCCCATTGATAAGAGAGGAAGAGTTATTACAACGCGAATTAACTAATTAATCCCGCCCCCACCTGCAGAACCAGCTTTATCATGCTCTTCGGGGAATCATTGAATACCGCAGTCCCTAGCTTGTGGGAATTCGAAACTGCAGGGGAATATTATGCGAGTTTCGATAATTTTGTTTGCCTTGGAATGATTCCTCATGCGTAATCATGACTAATTTTAAACGTTGGCCAAGATGTTACCCCTTATGTCTCAATCTGTGGAAGCTTAAACTTAAACTAGCACTGCGTTACAATCAAGAGAGCAAGAGTACTTGAAGAGAGAATTTGCTAATTTAATCCTCTTTCTGATGATAACATATACCACCTAAGTTAAGCATCAGCTTTTAAATTGCTATTTCATTTCAAAGAACTCAAATATCAAGTTTGAAATATAAAGATATCAATTGAGCACGTGTTATGTACCAATTCCAAATGAGGTGCAGATTGAGACTTGACAATGTAGGGAATATATATGAAAAATATCTTCCCCATAACGAATAAGGATTTACATGATGACGTAGAGAAACGTACCAATGCATTGATTTATTGATCACTCCGTTCAGGTAAGGACTACATGGTGTATTTGGGTAAACGTAAAGTGTGTGGAGCAAATACATTTCTTTCTGCTAGGATAGAAGGCAGCTGAGCGCTATGTAGACTTGATGCGTGAATATTACAGTTTTTAAACATAAAGCGTTAAGCAAAAAATGAAATGGAACGGAAAGAAAAAATTGAACTGAAAATGAAATGCAAAGGAAGGAAAATAAACTTCTAATTGAAAAGGTAAATTGACAGCTCTTGGCAGAACGTATTAGTTATCAATTGAGTACAATAATAAAGTAAAATGCAGGTCTATAGCCGTTATAAATAAACGCCTTTATGAAGATATGATAGCAACGTAATGCTCGTTGACAAATGCGCTCACTTTGCAATGCTTTAAAAGCAATTTTCGGGACTTAATAATACCAAAACATCTCTACAAGTCATAAAAATAGAGAAAATATCCCACTCGGGCATTGCACAAATAAGAGCAACCACATTCTGACTCGGGAAGGTAAACAAGGTTGGCATGTGTACCTTTCCGTAAAATGTTAAGAAGATTTTCAAGTAATTTTCAGAAGTGTTTGCAATAGGGATCCAGTTATGAAGAAGATGGGATGAAAGAAAATTATTTTGAAGAATTATTTAATCTATAAGGTTAAGCAATATTAAAGTTAAACAGGTATAGAGATGAGAAAGATCGAAAGTGGCGAACAGGTTGCCTCGAGTGCGTAAATTATATACAGTGGATTTCACTTCTCATGTCCATAAATGAAACATCCATATTTTATCATTATGATTGCCCCGAATGCTGGTTTCTGCAGTTTCACCGGAGTCCCATTATTCTTATTCGCCATGAATGACAGAAACGTCTTTCCCAACCAAAAGCTGTAATAGTGCGATTCCCTGTCCATAGAAGGTGGCGGTCGTATCAAAGTAGGTTGTGACTATTTCTAAAGGCTCCATGCATACCACAACATTACAATCATAGTGCATACTCTCCCACAATAGAAAAGCCATAGCATTCACAAATATAATCAGTCAATCGCATACTTTTTTTAAGAAGAGCTCATACTCTTCCATAACATTTTCGCGAAAGACAATGGGCAGTGAAAGCATTCGTCCGAACAAGAACCTACACTCGCTCTATAATAAGTTATGTGATTCCTTTTGAAATCATTGGATTTGAATGTTTGAGCAGAGTGCACAATCAAAAAGAAAAATGATATTACTGTTTTAAGAGATTTTATCTTATTAAAACGAAGAATTAACCAATTCATTACAAATTTTGCAAGTTTGACCTCTTTCACGAGAAACTAAAGTAAATCTTAGTGAAAGCGATTCCTGTAACATGATGTTAAAAGCTTAAGCATTTTGAATTCAATCTGAAAATTTGTAATAAATTATACTAAACTTCATCTAATCTCCAAGGGATAAATGAAAGCAAAGTATCAGGGCATGATAACGTGACATACATAAGAAAATACGATTTTTACTGACATTGCACAATATCAGTTTTGTCTATCAATCCATGTAAACTGGAAATTGTATGATAGGCTAGATGGCATTGATTCAAATAACGCATTTGGTATGGCTTTTCGTATTGATTTGAGACCAATGTTATTACAAAATAAAAACAATCACCATATTTGAGGTTCAAATATAACTGTACATCCATAACCAAGAGAAAATGGTTAATATTATGAGCACTGAGAATGCTCATATTCCATGCAATTTTCTGCAGAGACATGCGTGTCTTCAATTTAAACATTCTCTTATTTTTAATTCCCCAGAATTGAATTTTCATCTACAAAAGCAAATTCATTCACTTACTCAAACTTTTATTTTTGAGGCAAACATATTTTTTTCGCTTACTTACTCATAATGTTCCAAACAAAAAACATTCCACATCTAGTTAACTTTGGCTTGCAGAAATTTCCATTGGCGAGAGGATGAAATGAATTGAAATTATGCTGGAACTCGTGTTAAGACTGAGAACTAGAATAACAATTAGTTATACAAAAGATTTTTAGGGCCCTTAAGACTTCTTTTCGAATGTTATGGAATTGATCATAATTTTTTTAATAGTAAAGAATATTAGGGAAAAATTGCACATGACAGATAGCTGAAAGTTCTCCAGAGGGAGTCTCATTATTTTGGAATATAAATTTTAAGTTTCATCCCTGATTGTTAATTAAATAAAAGAAAAAAACAGGGAATATGAGGGGACTAACCCTTCATGCAACAGATGAAAAGGTTTAGTGAGAACAAAGGTCCATTATTCATTATAATTAACCATAAGTTTCATTAAGGCCGGTTGAAATTTTTTTAGTGGATTCTAGCTTTGAGTTAAATTTTTTAAAGCTTTGGCTATTCCAAAATGAAAACCCACATCTTCCACCGTAGAAGTTGATAAGTTTTATGTTTTTTTAGGGCTTATTTCTTGAATTTCACATATCTATGACCGCCATATATGTGCAAAAGGGTGCCATTTCTATTCTTAAGGAAGCAACGCCATTCGGCGCGCTCGTGCCTAAGTACTTTTCCATTAAAAACTATAATGACTACTCACCTCCTGTTCTCCTCCCTCTGCCCTGCTCGCCTTTCCCCGCCCTCCTCCTTCTCAGCCTTTTTCTCTTAATCGGACGTGATGAGTTTTCCGGAGGAGATGGGGTCGAGAGAGACTTCAACGCGTGCACCCAGAGACTTCAACGCACAAAAAAGAAATCGCCGAGGGATTCCTCGAGCTTGAAAGGCTGCCTGTGAAAGGAAATACACTCTGTTTAGTGCTATTATACATATTAGTGTCATTAACTATATTTAAAAGGTCCTTCAAACGTCTCAGCTCTCGAAGGCAGTACCATTTTCCCAGATTTTGGGCATCGGGTTGGTGTGAAAGTACTAGAATTTCATACTAATTTCAGAGGACCCGAGTGGAAATGCAGATGCAGAGTATTTTCTGTGAAATCCCGATATATATTTGACTATTATGTGGGTGTTGCATATAACTTAATGCTCAATCCGTCGAATGGAAATTTTTTGTGATCCCCTAGTCCCCTGTAGTGACGAGAGGACTAAAGACGAAGCAGAGTTTCTCTCCACCCTTCCTCATTCCCCTTATACTCTTTCCTAACCGATCTGCCCACCAAACCACTATAGCGCAAACAGCTCATTTGTTGGTTGCCTCCCCAAAAAATAACTATCCACCCCAGGATCAGTTACCCGGCCATGAAGCTAGGTCTGCAGCGCAACAAGTATGCAACACGAAATTCGCGTGTTATTATAGCATGCTGGGAAAGTAATTTATGATGAGCCTATGTAACAGTCGAAGCACCCAGAACCCAAGTATACTATGACAACCATTCAGTCGCCGACGCAGCCAAGTTTTGCGCATCCGTATTTTATCAACAGAAGGCATTCTACATGTCAGTCAATTTGATTCAATCCGCCAAATACATTCATCAGGACGTCTTCTCAAATATCCCTCAACAGTACCAAAAGGCTATAAAGACCCGCATATCTGAACCAACTTTAAGTGATCGAAAGACCCCTGATGCTATTAGAGGTTAGTAAACAGCTTCCAGCACCTTATTATGCCATTCTAAGCGCAATTTAATGAATTTTATGCTTCAACCGTCGTATTAATTACAGTTGTTTTCCGTAACTAGCACTAATATCATGCCAGTAATATTTTAAAAGACTTCTTAGCCACGCCTTCTTTCATTCCAATATTTTTTAAATTTTTATATTTAAAAAAATATAAAATAGATTACAAAATAAAGTTCACAACTGATTCGTGAACCTCAACACCAAAACTAAATTAAAGGTTCCTTTTGGATTTGGTACGGCTTCTAGAGCTTGAAAACCAGTGCAAGAAATAACTTAAAATAAGAATCATTTACAGTCAGCTAGACTGATGAATAAATGTATCTTACTGCGTGAAATAAAAAGTGCAGAAAATTGAGGTTTCTAACTGCAAAAAAATATTCACGATTAAAATTGGGAGTACTAGCTTCAAATTACTGTTCACAATACTTCACTCCCGATTGTCATAAAATCTTCGAATGTGGTGGCACTGATGAGTGTGAGGCATTCACGCGTCAACCCACCCATTGAGACCTGCGAGAACGACCCGCTTGGAACCCAGCCGTTGGTCGGTAGCTGCGGCCGTTTTAATCAGCCCCGAAGGCACTTTCCTCGTAAACGTCCGTTAAACAATTCCTCGTTACCCGCGCCCATTTTTCAATTCGTTTGCACTGCGGTTGTCCCGGGGGGGGAGTGGTAGGGATTTTACGAAAGGAACTTCTGCCCAACTTTCATTTTGCCTCCCTCCCTCATGCCAACGTCTTAAATTTCCAATTAGCCTCCACCTTCCAGGACCAGGAGCGGTCATCCCCGGGCAACGGAAACACTTTTCGAAGCAGCCACCAAGCCGACGCCGCCAACAAACGAGCCGACGAAGTTAATTCCGTTTTAATTTTCCCCTTCCTCCCCAAGGTGCCACGCCCACTCGAGCATCCGCAGCCTCGATTCCCCCACCGTGCCAAGGATATGAGGTGGGGGAGAAAATTACTATATAGACGTCGAGAGAGGTGAGTTCTCGCCTCTTTAAATTAGAGCGGCCCAGAATTCTCTCACAACCTCTCCCGAGCTTGAGGAAAGGTAGAAAAATAAATCCTCAAAAAGATTCATCATCAATCTTGCTCTTTGTTCCTTTCTCGTTTTGGCGAACTGCGTCACTCTCGAATCAGTAGGTTATATTCTGCCTGCTTTGCCACGGAGGCGGTCAGAATTTTCCTTAACTCCCGAGAAATATTAGGTCCCTTACGAGAGAGAGAATATTTCCGAGTAGGGTCGACACCGCTTTCGCAAACGTACCTGCCACTTAACTACGCAACCAAACGGAAAACCCCAAAAGGGAAGCCACATCACATCTCCCCGAGTCCCATTCCATCCTCTTGTTTTTACTTCAAGGCTTCCCCAACTACTTCTTTTGGATTGCAATGAAAAAGGAAGGTTCTTTCGTTCGCCCATATCCGAAATCCCCGAACCCTTGGGGTCTTCTTTTTCGGAACCTATACTGGCGGAAGGACGGTGTGGGGGCCAATGGAAGGAAAAGAACAAACAACTCGGTCACCTCCAGCCAGCAAAGGCATTTGCCTCGGTTGAAAAGGGATCTCTTTCCTTCTCCCTCTCCCTCTACCTTTTGTTCCAGCCCTCATTTCCGTCCTTTTTAGACTTTTTAACCTTTTTATCTCGGTAGCTGGAAAGGGAACCATCCTTTATGCTTCAACTTCCCTATCCCGAGGGAGGCATCCATTCAGTACACACAAAAGAGGCTCCTCTACTGCCTAGAGGAGATAAACCTAAACAAACTGCTCATTTATCTCTTAAGGATTGGAGCCTGATACGAGCAAAGAATGAAATCTATTGACTTGGAGGGTTTTTGTGTGGTAAAGGCGCTATCGTTTTCATCACAGCAGTGTCACCTTTCCAGGGGGATAAGGGAAACTCGCATCGTCCTCAGCAGTGTCTTGTTTAGACAGCTGGGTTTCTGCAAATATAGACCCACTCAACACTCGTAACAGGTGCACATTTTACAGCATTCACATGATCCCAGCTGATTGTTGGTCTTATATGCTTATTTGTCCATTGTCCCAATGATTATTACGCGAGGCCAAATTCAAACACGGATATATTATCAGCTAATGTCACAGGAAGGAACAAAAAAGCTTTTTGGACACAGATTAGCATGCCATATTTAAGATGAGAACTCCAATAATACACCAATTACTTGTTAAAACTAAAGGTGTGTAGCGTCCAGCTTGAAAATTTCTGCCCTATCTATAGCATAATTTTCGGCTTTTGTTACACAACCCTGTGTTCATCACCAGTCGTGCTCAGTTTTTACATTATCGTAGATACGTGAATAAAACTTACGCGGATATTTTTTTTACTTGTCACCGGTCGATGAGAATAGAGAGGCATAATAAATCTAAGGAAATATCGACATCAAGTCTTCTATCAGAGCAACAATAACAGGAGATATGCAATTATCTATGTACGCAAAAATGTTTTGTGATCGCGAGATTAATCTGAACTAATCAAGATTTATCTGTGATCAGGAATGATTGTAAATATCAACTATGAGGATTAATAGAGGCAAAGTTCCTGTTGTTGTTACGAAGGTTCCGGAGAAACAATGAATATCTTATATCCCATATTTGATCTCGAGCTCAAAAGAGGGCAATCTCCTGCGTGAAGTTTGTCGATTGCGACCGATAGATAAGTTTCCTTCCGCAGCAACTTGACTGTAGGTGGGCTCCCATCAATGCCGAAAGACCTCCATTGTGCCTTTCAATGTCCCTTGTTATAATCAAAGAAAAAGGAAACAATTTATTCCGTGAGCACCTCCGACAACCATCGCCGAAAACTATACTCAAGACCCGAGGAAACCTAAGCGAGGGCGATATAAAACGTTTTATTTATCGCGGTTGCTTCACACGTTCCTCCCATTCCCCCGTATGATACCCTAAACCTTCGACGACCACCCGGACATTTTTTTACCGAATACGAAAACACGACTTTTTGAACACCACCTCACGCTCAAGAGAGGACGATGGAATTGGGGAATGGGGTGGGGAAGAAACAGGAGTTTTTTCTTTCTTTTTTAAGGAGAAGGAGAGAGAGAAAAACCATTCGAAATCTTTCGGTAGACGAGTTCAATTCGGCCCTGCGGTAACACTATACACCACCCTCTTCCTCCTCAGCTCCAAACCCAAACCACCCACCCCGCCTCTCAACGTGTTATATCTACCTCCCAGCAATCAACCGGATTTTCCTCTCCCCTGTCTCTCAAACCCCTTCTCTAGCCTTCGCACCAATAAAAATAAGAGAGGCAAGAAGCCGGGGCAATGGGCTGCAAGCGTCTCCGCCAGGTGACGACAGCGAGGAAATCCGGATGCCTTGAGCGACGCCCTCATCTCGCGGCCAAATAAAAGGCCCTCTGGCCGGTCCGTTGTTGAGATATTATTGGCCGGCGCCGAGGGCCATATAGATCTCTCACTCGCTCCTCTTTATTTCTTCACCCATACATTCCATCACCTCTGTTTCAAGCCGCAATTAACCTTGACTCGACTCGAGGTGTGAAATTTTTAAATACCCACGCCGCCTCCTTTTCGAAACCGATTCCGGTTCTCATCGCCTGAAAATATCAACCCGCAGCTATTCAAACGACGTTAACTACCTTCTACATGTATTTTGCGCTAAATAACTTTTTTCCTGGCTGTATTCATATGGCTATTGTATTGCAAAACGTGCTCAACGATAACCTGTTGAAAGCTGCAATTATTGGAAAAAATTAAAGATAAAGACCAAGAAGGGACAAATCATTAAGGATGCCTAAGAGAAAAGTTATGAAAAAATGAAGTAGTTGGCTGGTAGAAGAGCAGAGTATAGAGCTGCAGCACAATTATTTTCTATTTGATCACCATTGATGGCGATAATGTACTCAAATATGGCAAAAATATTTCCTTCACTTGCACGTTGCTGGATATTGGGCGATTAATCGAGCGGCTAATTTATTTATACAGTTAATAAGAGCATCCAACAGGAATGCGAATCATGTCTGCGTGGTGCTAAGAAGTTTTTATATTTCATATCTTCAAGTAAGTTTGCTTATACCAATCGACCGATCTTTCAAGCGAAATGAACTTGCCTAAAATGCTATTTTTAATTATCTTCTTATTCTGAACTCATTACATCTACATCAACTTATTATCCAAGCCAACACCAGGGTGTTTGGAAGGGAGGGATTAAATGCAAAGCCACATCGATAAGGAGACAAACTATTTTTCCGCTTTTTATATTTTCATTTAATGCTTTGCATTCCACTTTCTTCCCCATTTTCCATTCACTGTTAGACAGATTCCTCGCCCTCTGAGATAACTAAATGTGAAAATAATTTTTCCGCTACAATTTGCTTTTATCAGCAATGATAAAATGAATTTTTTATTGGCTTAATCCGTCATTAGAGATTGGCAACACTAATTTTATTATTAAAAGAGAACCGCCTGATATAAGAGAAGAAAGGAAGCAAATACACGGTGAATTTGAAGAATCATTGAAGGAATTTTATGCATACACAGTCTGTCTCAGATTTGTGATTTTCTATTTACAAAATGTACTCTAAGCACGAGCTTTTTTCCCCCATTATTTTTTTGTCTTTTTAGGACCTACATCTACCATTATATATGAATATAATTCGGCAAACTTGGAGTGTTGTAACAAATTCGGGACTAGTAAACATGTAAATTTTTCCAAACAATTCATTCCGTTTACGGCGCCCTCATTTCCATCATTTTTTACGACTTTATGTCGCCTCTCATTCCACAAACACTACCCCCCCCACCCTCTACGCCCCTCGATGTCCTTCCACCTCAGTGGGTGGCCATTCCCCCTAGTAGCCACGAGGGATATCGAAAGAGACCACCGTAGTCGACGAAGAGATCACACGTATCCTTCCTCAATGATCCAACTCCATCCGATCGAGCAAAAAGAGGATAAAAAAATCGGCCTCGTCTCGAGCGCTGAAACAAGATTCCCATTATCGCCTCTCGGACCCAATGGGCGCCCATGCGTGCGGAAGGCGACGAGAGAGCACGCGTTAGGGGAGGGAGAAGGAAAGGAGGGAGTTCGACGATCGCATTCAATTTTTTTCGGGAAATCGCCAGCGATACCAATCGCGCGGCAAACGGGTGGATCAGAGTATCTGGAATGTTCTACGTGGTATAGGTTTTTTGGATTCCGACTGCTTCTAAATCATTTCGTCCCAAGAAAAGAAGAACTACTTTGCCACATAGAGCACTTAAAGAGTATCATTGCATGGGCTAGAAATAGGTTAAGACTAACAAATTTTAAAATAATTTCAACATGAACAATATAAAGTGTTTCGTTTTCACAGCATAGAACTTAAGGGGTCATAATAATTTGGAACGGCAAGATTTTCTATTTTTCATATTTTTCTTCCACATTTTTTTACTACCTCAACAACCGTCAAACTTGTAAATGTTACCATATCTTGAGAAATATTTTCTTTTTTTTGACCTGATATCTTAAATACTGACAAAATAAGTTATTACCAATTAAACAACAGATTGAAATATAAATCCTCAATGCAAAGTGTGTACAGTCACTTCAAATCTTTCCTCTAATTTATTATTTGCAAACACACATTTGGCACCTCTTCAATCGTGGACAAGAAACAGGCAGCCCAAGTGTTCCAAATTTAGCAGAGTTAACATTTACGAATGATATCGGTAGAATATTATTACTTATTGTAGTAGAGATTGATAAATAACAAACCAAATTAAATACCTCTACCCACTTTATACACAAGAGGAATTGACGGAGTGAACGGTGAAAATTGTTAAAAAGATTTAAAATAGGATACATCAGTATTAAGCCAAAGTTTTAGCTGCGATATTTCTGAGAGCATGCTTTAACAGGACCCGGTGAACAAAAGACACATCTCGGCAGATGTCCTGACACACTTGCCGGACGGGTTTCAAATTTTAATCTCAGCTTTGAAAGATTTTTTAATGGAAACCCTTCTCATGGCGTCCAAAATTACAACTTACACATTTTAAGCCCACATAGGGGTGCTCAGCAAACGGAAACATCCCGCTGAAACTTTCAAGGACGAAAACCTTTTAAAAAGGCAAAGAAAGCACACCCTTACATCACTAAAATGGATGAAAACTACGCGAACAGTCTCTTTTTGCAAGTACTATTAAGGATTTCCCCTTTAAAACTCTCCATTACAGTCGCAGGTTGGGTAATCGGTCCCAAGATGGAACCTTGGGGTACCCACCGCAAAGGGATTAAAGTATACGTTTTATTCGGAAATGAATCTGGACCCGGAGAGAGGAGACGATATTTTCGAAGGGGTTACGTCGGAGATGGGTGGATGAAACGAGAATCGGCCTCAGCCCCCTTAATTTGAACCCGGTCCGTTTCCGACGGAGGGTGAAAGTAGGGGTCGGATGTGGTAACAGGAGGTAGAGATGAAGGCGGGGAAGGCAAAAGTAAAAGAGAAAATGGGGAGCGGGGGAACTTTAAAAAGCTTTTGGTCCCCTTACTTTAAAAGAAGACGGCAGAAAGGGGCATTTTGTGTTTATTTTTTTGGTACACCTCACTACAATGACGGCAAAATGCGGCAATTTCAAAAGACCGACGGAGGCCAAGTAGGACGATGATGGGGCAAAGAGGAGGCACGGGTGGTTGGGAATAAAGAATTAATAGCGTACGGCAAGGGGTGTGAGGAGAGGGAAAAGGGGCGAGGGAACACCCAGGAGGCGGAATCATTAAAGGATTGAGCTCACCCCGCTCTCCCATCCCCCCGACCGGTGCGATTTTAGTCCAGTTTTTTTATTTCAACCCTTCTCCCAGCGTGTTACACGGCAACCCTTTTTATAAAGTGTAATCCAATGCCGGTGTATGCCGTTCCCTCCTCCCATAAAGAGGCCATCAAAAATCAAGGGGATAAAGACGTGTGCGGCCACTTGAATAGGAAGCGGCAACGGGGATAGAATACCATTAGGACTGAGTGCCGGAGTCCCCGTAACCGGTGAATTTTTCAATACTTCACCTCCTAAAGTGACCCTTCTGAAGCGTCTCCTGAAGCCCTCTGTGACCCGCTAATGTCTTACTCCTCTATATCTATGGAGAATTTTGTTTGGCTCAATATTTATATCTATCGGTAAAGATGTTTTACTTTAAATACAAAAGGCGAAAAGAAGTCCTGGTAACGAAGAATGATGTGTGCAAAAATAACGGCGTTTGCCACGAGAGCCCTTTCATGAATTGAAATTGATAAGGGATTGAGAAACTTTCTAGCTCTAAGTAAAATATGAGACTCTCGAGTCAAGACCCACTAATAGAGAAGAAAGCAAATATATGAAGCGCAGTGGGTTTTTGAAGCTCGCAGGAAATCATAACAATGAAACTGACACTAATATCATGTACAATGTAGGAGTATCAGCTTAGGCCTCGTTTTTGAAATGAATGCGGCATCACTAAATATTTCCAGGATGAAAAAGTTACTCATCTAAGAGAATTATAGAAATATATCAGTAGAAAATTCTCGCTTCAAATTAAATTATTTTTAAATATAATGATTTATTAAACGTCTGTTCCTTTCTCGCAAAAAATTCTGATCTAGTGACACTATTCATAAACGCTGTCCTTCCTTGCCAAAAATTCAGCTAGGAAAAACATGGAGATAAGGACATGCTGAGCATTTTCCATATTTGAAAATCTAGATGAACCTCTTATTTCACAACACGCCCACTAAAATCAGGTCCCCAAGATGGCCAAGACGGAAGCGGTACTCTTAAAACTGGGACAACAGCAAAGAGTGTGAGAGCTACAGATGTGTGACAGTTCAAATCCGCCGAGATAAAACAGGAAAGATGTTAGTCGCATTTAGCGCAGGCATGTCACATCCTGCGAGCCTAAGAGCCCAAACCCAGGCAGACAATAAAGAGGCAAAAAAAGGCCGAACGCAATACTTTTTTTCGCTCCTCGAACAAAAAATAACCGCGCTAAAAAGATCCAAAATGCTACCGTCATAGAGAAGCCACTACCTTCCTAGCATAAAGCCATATTCAAGGATTTGTCAAGGGCGCAAGTTTTTGTACCGAGTCGTAAGTGATGGCTATAAATCCGAGCTCTGCTTTGGGCGTACTCAGCAACACCCTAAGTCGAAAGCAAATCATGCCGGACTGGTTTGCTAGCAAAGCATAAGTCATAGGAATGAATGTGTTGGAAGACAGGGTCAATTCTCGGAGCGTAGAGTATAATGAAGATAGAACACAGGCATTTCGGGGAAACTTGTGTATTTAACAGAAAACATCGAAAGCGCCTGATCACACATTCTCCGGGTAAATGCGGGCCAAGGCCTCCTGTGGCGATATCGCAAGTAGAGGTGTCTATACATGGACAGGTATCAAATAGTCCAATACATTTAGACGGCCAAGGTGGACGGAGACTTCAGTGCACGATCGGTTAGGTATCCTTTCTCTCGTTATTACACATGGAACTTTTTTAAACTTAAAAAGCTCCTTCCAACACACGTAGTGCGCAAGGTTACCATGGATGGTTTTGAGTCAGCATCGGAGTCAAAACTGGGCAGACTAGACAAAATTGAGTGCCTGAGTCAAGTGAGCAGGTTCGCGTGCGCCAGAGTAATCATCGTGCCTGTATCTCGAAAGGAACTCAGTACTTTTCGAGAAAGACTGGCTTACCGACCACGCACGTCAATCGGCGTAGGGTTTGATTGGTAAGTGACCACTTCGGTACTCAGGTGGTCTTCACGTGGACAGACTCAGACGTACAAACAGCTAAGGAGGGGAACAGAATACTAGCGTCAGGACCTGTGCTACTTTGAACGCTCGGCTTCGCACTTGGCCACCCACTTTAGTCGAGTGCGTCATGACGGTGTTCTAGGAGAAATGCTTTACTCGCTCTTTTAAAATGCAAAAGCTGAAGGCGATTGTCCCGACCATTCTGAAAGTATTGGAAAAAATTGTAAAAAATCTAAGAATGATTACATGACCGGTGTAAATTAATTTTTTTCTAAATTGCGAGTATTTTTTCTTGGTGTTGAGATTGATCACTACAACCACTTCAGCATATGCCACTCACTCTACAGTGATCGAAATGAGCTATGTCACAATCCGGGTAAATTTATTTTTCCTTTACCTTGCCTGCATACCAGCTACACAAAACGCCATGAGAATTTAAAAACAACTTATAAAGGAAAAATATCATGACTTATCAATTCCCAATGTCATCCAAGCGACTATTTTTATAGGGATCAACTGCGCGAGCACTCAAGGTTTAATTAACGAATCTACCCACAGCAGCATAAACATACGGAAGAGAATAGCGCTAGCTAAGGAGGCGTTAAGTAATAGAAGGGAGCTGATGACGGGGACCTTGGGTAAGTATGTGAAGAAGAGGCTGGAGAAAAGCGTAGCGTTGTATGGTGCAAAAATGTAGACCCTCAGAAAGGAGGAGGAAAATAGGCTGCAGGCATTTGAGATGTGGGCGTGGAGAAGGACGGAGGTGAGGTGGATGGAGAGGAAGACTAACGAGGAAGTATTTGAGATTGTGGGCAAGGGAATAAAACTTCTTAATAGAAATGGAGATCGACAGAGTCGGTGGCTGGAGAATGTAATTAGGAGCGATGGGTTGCTCAAGAATGTGCTAGAGGAAGGATATTGGGAACGCGGGGAAGGGGAAGAAAGAGAATAGGTTTCATGGGCAGGATGAAGAAGGGCAGATTGAATTCTGAGGCGAAAAAGGATATACTACCGCAAGATAGGCCCCTGAAAGTGTAGAAAACCGGGAGGAGACCCTCTGACACTCAACAACACCTACCTTGACCGATAGAATACTTTTAAGAAAGCATATTTATTCAACCTCGTTAGCCGAAACTGGTCCACTTGGAATACAAAGTGAGGGCTCAAGTCAGACCTTTTTTTATCTATACCATTACATGTCACAATCCCACCTCACCGCAGTTTCGATACGGCAGCAGCACGGTGGAAGACACACTATGAGTAAAGACGAGAGGAATCTCCATCATCGAAGCGCCGAGGCAGTACTGTCCAAGAAATGTGGGGGAAGAAGAAAGAAAAGGGCCTGGAGAATGCTCTTCGGCGCGTGTGGGCGTCCCTATGGTATCCGTGCCAGGCAAAAAATACCAATAAAAGAACGGAGGCAATAAAAAAAATACAATGACTGCTCTTGCATCCCGCGCCTGCGTAGGCGTACCCGGGGATTTACGCATACCGTTCTCTTTTTTGTTCCTCCTTTTGAGTTTACCGGGCGGGGAGGCTTTTCGGCAGGTAGGAAGGGGTTGTAATATAAAAACAAGAGATGCATGGTGGGCAACAGTTATGCCCTCCCAAGTACCCCGCAATAGAATTAGAGAGGATGGAGGAGGGAGGAAATTTTCAAAGGCCCAATCGAATGAATGCTTTCTTCATGTTTTTTTTTTATACGACCGGAGCGCGCTCATTAAAAAAATCTCACTCCCTCTATATTCCTCTCTCTGCTTCTACGGAAGGGGGTGAGGTACGGGCGTTGTTTGAGGCCTTTTGTGCTTTTATGCGCACAATGGAAGGTGCGTGTGGGTGGTTGCGCAACCAAGCATGAGCGGATAGGCGCCATGTGTGCCGGCGTAGGAAGAAGCTCTCAAGGGTAGTGATCTCGCTGCTTGGATTTTAGGCAAAGTTGTGTCTGACATCTGCGGGTCCAAAATTGAAAAACAAAGGAATAAATTCGCCCATTTATTGTCTTGTTGATAGCACATCATCACTCTCCTTAGTTAAGACCAACTCTTGCCCGTTATACAACAGGTGGAACACTGGATTTTTCATAATTACTCATGACAGGGTGTAGCACGTTCTTTCTTCACCAGCCATGTACATTCGCACAGCATTTGTATCACACCGCTAATAAGCATGATTATGACAGGAAATAGTGAATCATAAACATGATTACCACAAATATTTGATCAGTAGAACATTGACAGTAGGAAATAAACGACGCAATACCAATGACAAAACTTCTTTAATTAAACTCGGTGAGATCAGGAGTGACTTCAAGGAAATTAATAATTATGTAAAGAACACTTTAGATTTTTCCACAATTAATTTTTACCTTGACAACTAGTTTCTACGCAAAGGCGTCATCCTCAGGTGCAATTTTTTTCCTTTTTTTTGTACCTGAGGATGACACCTTTACTTCTAAACTAGTTGTACGATTAAAAATAAATTGTGGAAAAATACAATGTGTCCATTACATCATTCTTCAATTTATGTACTCGCGAGTCGGATAATATAAAGTTTGGAAAAAAAATTTCTAAAATCACCTACACTTACATTTTGAATACTATAAACCACATATACGTACTGTGAATTCATGATGAAGGGTAACATACATTTCACTTTACCTACATAACGATGGTTTCACAAAATTAAAGCAGTTAAAAATTTCAACAGCGAATAAAAAGGCACACCCCGGCGATTAAAATATCGAAGTAATTTTTCTTTAACATAAAAATTCGTTACACTACGATATCTAAGGAATGAGGAAAAAGAACATACTACAAAGATATTGGCCCTTCTGAGCCCCATAAATGAATCTGCAATGCAAAATCCGGCAAAATAATTTTGAGTCCTTGTTTCATAAATCATTCAACAATAATTTCGAAAAAATCATGTTTACTGAAAAGAATTATTCATAGCAGTGCGACATACAGGAGGAACCCCACTAAACCATTAAAGCAAGCGTTAATAAAATCATAAATAGATTCAATAATCCATTTTATGCATTACAGAATGAAAAAGGAGAGAAGAGCCTCGGTAATAGTATGCAGGAAACTGAAAAATGACAGCGCACAAATGTCAGATGTCTTTCTGTATCCGGCACCGATACTACTCAATTACCGTTTCGAGTAGTAAAAACAAACTCATTGATGGAACACGCTTAGATCATAACACCGATGACAGCTACTAGTTAGGAGGCAATTAACTTCGAGAAGGTTGCCCAGTACTCGGTGCCAATGAGAAGCCATTTACAGCCGCAGTAGAAGATAAATCACCACCATCAATTCGTTCAGAGATGCCTGGTCGAGTGCATTGATATTTACAGTGCACACAAGGCGCTTCCGATGAATGAGGCTATACATCAAACGTAACGCAACCGAAGTTTGTATTCACAACAGGTATGCGACAAAAATGTAAACTTCATTAGTGAAGCAAATTCATAAACTGGTCATCAAGGCAGTTTCAGCTAGAAACGTAATTTCAACGAGTAATTTAAACAGTTCAACAGAAATTGTACAGGCAACGTAATTGGCTCGAGTGGCATGCACCCCTTTCCTTACATTTCACCGTGGACCATTCTCATTCATCACTTGAATTCACGTACCTCGGCAGAATAGTTGGGCCTTCCAGGGCATTTATACTTGGAATAGGTCCCATCGGTTCCACATCAGTCTGAAGTCTCAGAGATCCCGTGAAAATGAAGACATTAAAAGGTTTACTTCCTCTACCTACCAATATTCCCATATTCCCACCTTTAAGTTCGACATTTTCGTAAGCAGAACCATGCTATAAGAGGTATACATTTTCTTGTCAATAGGATACTACTCAGATGAAGGCTTCTGCGGGGTGGTGGAGTATTCGTGGCTAGTTTTCCGGGAAGTCCTCTGCGCTGATTAATCTTTGTACGACAGTTTCGCCGGCGTTTCAGCAGGAGTCTTCAGGTTTGAAGTGTGGATACAGGAGCGCGAGAAGTACCAAATCCTATATAAGACGGGCAGAAACCTACATCCACTCTCCAATCCTGAAAACGCCTGCTGAAACGCCGGCGAAACTGTCGTATGAAGAGGAATCAATGCGGAGAACATTCCGGAAAACTATCCACGCCAGGACACTATTTAATGTCACTCCAGACTGCTATTTACTCCTTATGCAGTCGTTCAATGGAAATTAATCTAAATAAATAATACACATTTATTTAAATGGAGGCATAAATATTCTTTGCAGGAGAGGTTTCCTACCCCAACTAAAGTTCACAGCAATGCTTCTTTTTCAAATGCGTGATACAGTAAGCTAATAGCCAAGCTTCACATTCATCGATACACTCCATTAACCCGCCGAGGATAGAACACGCAGTGCAACGCAGCACACTGGCGAATAAACCTCAACGAGCGTCGGAATCACTAGCGACCTCGACAAAAAAATTGGCTATGCCGACCCAGTTACCATCTAACCTAGTATGACAAGAAGTATCGCGCCACCAACTTTTTTCTTTTCGACCAATCAGAATCGGAAAAAAATTTAAGCCTGAAGCCCAAGAATAAAATTTTTATTTACTCTATAGGGTTTTGATCCAAAGCGTTAGCAAGCATCCATGCAAAATAATTCTGTTTTTATTTTAGAGATTATTTCCATATAGCATTTTTATTGATGAGTCAATACGGTCTTGCAACATTTCTTCTACTAATGCACAAGTATTTGGTAGAGTTACAACAAAACATGTCCTCCCAATAAGGCCGATTGCGTACCTTCATGGATTCAGTATTCCCTCTATTTTATCGTTACGTAAGATGTCATGTTATTCTCTATTTTAATCTATTATCCTAGCATGTCCCGCGCCATATTGCCAACGATCCAAGCATTCTCCTCCTCCAATACCAACTGCTACCTCTTTGTAACCGTTCTTCTAAGTCGGAAAAGCCATTATTGCCCCATCGGGAGAAACATTTTTTCGTCTTTCTTCCATCTCCCCTTTTTTTATTCCGCATTTTACAATCTCCCATTAAAACGAATCTCCCTTGACTCAACCATATTGCCTTTCACTCCAATGTGCCCTTCCGCCTCCCCGAGCCGAACTTGCCCCATAACCCCTGGCCACCACTTTGGCCGCGGACCGCTCGTACCCCTTCACACCGTCATACGACCTTTCCACTCACCTTCTGTCACAGGCCTCCATGTGCTCAGCAAGGGTTACAGTAATACTAAGACACATATGTTATATTCTATACCTCTTGTTTATCAAAAATTTTTATTTCTTTTTTCTGGAGATGATAGGCCATTGTTAAGAAAAAATAGATGTCATTACCTCATTGCAAACAATTCCCAAATATATTTTCGTTTCATCATGGCGATAACTAATACCCAGTAATTATAAAGATTTGACCGTTTATGCTTAGAGCTACATCCATCAAAATTACATGACATGTACATTTACTCCGGTGTGTTCTATGAATGTGAGCACGCTAATCTTTTATATTTTCTAGCATTCCGTGTATTATAAATAATACATTTATTATAATTTAAACGATACATGGGAGTATGAAATAAAAATACCACTGCATATCCGGGTGGAATGCTACGTTACAACTCCCAGATTTTTATCAAGAAACAAATTTGAACCTATTTGGACAATAAACGTCACTGACTTTGTAAGCTAAAGCCCCTTTCTTACGATATTCGATCCGGCAAAACATCTAGTATGCTAACCAGTACTCGATACTGCGGCAGATATCCAGAATGAATTGAGCCGTCCTTACAGGTTTCACATGACTATCAAAATTGTACTTTGGAGGAAGCGGTATTATTACCCTTATTGTGGCGCATATTTACTATGATTTAAATTCAACTAAAGCAGCAGGCGACCAACACAGCCGTCGGAACAGTATTATCTACGGCCAACTTCACGTTACGAGTTAGATGTGGCTTCAAATAGTGGAAACGGTGCAGTGACTAAAAGCTAACGTAACGGTCGCCAGCTGATACATCCTCTTGGTACCAAGTAACAACCTTGTACCGCATCAAATAGGAGAAAATTAAATGAGCGAGCCAGATAGTGATCACGCTCCTTAGCCGGTAGGCTAGTTTCAAATCACGCGGTGGCCAAAAACTATAACACTAGCGAACATCCTCAAACTTGTGCTGGATTAAGTAGTGAAAGAAACAGGATCAACACAGTCATCCGTATTCCCACGAGCAGCGACAAAAAATACTTCCCACGCACGCCCATTGAGCATCGGCAGAATTTGCAACGCCCAGAAGAAAATTAAGTACCGATTAATCGATGGATATCATTTTATGAGGGGTTTGCTCTCCCTCAACTAGCTAAGTTTCCGGCTAATATACTTTCAACAAATTCCTCAAGGCTTTTTTCGAACTCGCTCTACCGAATATCTGTATCTTAGACACCATAACTGGTATATTTCCCCCGGCAAATACTTTTCATCTATAATAATTACTCCATCTTAATAGCCAATTTTAGAATTAACTGCAGTAATTAAGTTATGGCATTAGGAATATAGTGATAAAACTCGAATTTATTGCTGGAGGTGGCCCATTAAGGATTCCCACTGAGTGTGTTCGAAGAAGCTCTTTAAGTTTAATGTTAATGTTAAATGGAGTTCCATGAGTAATAACGAGCGGAAGGACACCTATCCGATCGTTTACTGAACTCTTCGTCCACCTTGGACGCCTAATAACGAAGAACTACTTGATGCCTGTTCATGTAAATATACCTCTACTTGCGACATCGCCGCAGCAGACGTTGGCCCGCATTGACACGGGGAACGTTCGATCAGGCGCTTTCGCTATATTCTGTTAAATATACCAGTTTCCCGAAATTTGTGTTTATCTTCATTACACTCGACGCTTCGAGAATTTACAATGTCTTATAATGAGTGCATTACACACATTCACGAGCGTTGACTAAGGTAAACCCTAAAAAGAATGCGGAGACTAATCCCACGAAAAATAATTAGATAACCTTGACTATGCGACACAACACGGTCGTTTGATTCTTATTGTTTCCTCAGAGGGCATTCAATACCAAACCCCACATGGGAAGAACCTTGTCGATATTTTTTTTCCTACGGTATCATTTCCTCTCCCTATTGGACTAGGTTCACCCCCACCTTGTTGACGCAGCTCGTCGCCTCAGCGATGAGAGACAGGTAAAGAAGGTTGGGTACCCACGCGCTTCGTTCCGCGAGAGGAGACGCAGATATAGGCACTAACCGACCCGCTCCGGCAAACCCCCCGCTGACTCTACGGCGGTCCCTCTTCATCCCGCCGGGGCGTGGGCGAGGAGGGAACAAAAGGAGAGGACTCACCCCTCCACAAGCTCAACTCACTCAACACTGCGAGACCGCAGCAACATGTCATCATGCCTTGGCAAGAAAACGCTTGTGCCGGGATCTGCGCGGAGGGGATGAAGGGAGGGCGGCAGGCGGTGTTCACGGGAGAGAGGGACGCCTTGAAAGGGTGGAAGCATCACTTTTTTACATTTTTTACAATGCTTACTTCTATTGTCAGCCAAGCTACCCTTAACATTCATTTTTATGCGGTTGATTTTTACATTCCTTTTCGATCACAGATTTCGTTTACCCCACTGCTGTCTGAACGTAAAATTAGCATCACTTATCGCAGCTCATTACGTTTGATACACAATAAATAGTTTATCCACTGTAATTCATCTCAAACCATGGTTTCAGCTTTCCATTTCAAACATCAAGGTGGCAATGAATACAGAAAAGCATTCTTGTAATCATGGCTGACGATAACTTATATTGTGGATAATATAAGGCTATCGTTTTGTCTTTTCTACGACTATGTTCCACGGAGTTTGGCCTCAATAAGAGGCTTCCATCAAGATTCAAACGCCAACAGCTTTGCCAAAGGTTTCATTCTCAGAGCACTGTTTTACCAATATTGGCTTTATTAACTACAGCTCCACTGTGTCAGGCGAGATGCTGTAGAACAACAACTCAAATGACAAACGAGAGGTTCTGTATTTTTCACTTGGAACCACACGCATTTCGACTATCACGCAGTCATCAGCAGCATCAACAGTAATTGGTGATGGTTGCACCTGATTAAGAATGCGGTAAAGCCGAAGCACGTGATGTATCCAGAGGTAATAAAGATGGGCAGTACGAAATCTTTCACTAGTCATTTACTAGGGCTCGTTAACTATTATAAATGCCAACAGGTAAGCCTGCGCTGTCAATAAAGTTTTCTCAACCTGAGGAGTTATGCCATGAATAAATTAAAAAAAGTAGCAGCTTTAGAAAATCTCGATGGTGGCAACACTTTGAAGTAACAGCAAAGCCTTTATCATGTCAAAAATGTAATACGATCGTTTCTGACGATTATATTAATCAGCTGCGACGGAACGTAGTTACTTACGGGACTTAGCCATTCAATAGGTTGGCAACGTACTTTAATTCATGTCATTTGAGTATCGTTGCACCTTTCACTGTCTTGAACTAACACCAAGGAAATACAGACGCGCTATACGTTTCAATTTTATTCTCAGAACAATGTCACAAGGCCATCCTATATTTAATGACTTTCACTCTTCTTCAGACATTCCTCACTCTGCGGACTTGGTACCCCGCAGACTCGGCAGAGTTCTTGCCCCAAGACGCAAGTTTTATGGAGCAGATAGAGTTAGTGCAATGCCTAGCAACTACTGCAATGCCTAGTAACTAATGTACCTTCACTGATATGCTCTTGACAAAAAATTCCAGCATTTCGGTGCACGTTTAATTTCCCAAATCCCATGCATAAAATACACATGCAAACAAACAAAAACAAGTGCGTATCCCGCTCTAGACTTCACCATTCATATAACTGCATGTATTTCTTTGGTTCTCGTTAGGTAAAATCCAACTTTTATAAACTATATCCAATAGGGTTAGGTTTTCCATGAAAAACCATTTAACTTGACCAGAATTCAATCCCGGGTTGGTAGCCAGGTTTCTATGCCTAGTTTACCACCAAGCTATTAATGAAAGTATTCGCGGACAAAGTATTCTCCTCTTCACGCGGAATTATAGAACAGAAAAGGAGGTCAGAAATACAATGCCACAGTCACCAACTAGACCGGAATTCGATCCTCGGTTGGTAGCCATGCCTGCTAGCCAATTACACCACAAAGATATTTGTGAAGGTCGAATTTCGGCGGGGGATCATACAAACAAAATGTTCTCCTCCTCATTCTACATTTTAAAACAAAAAAGGGGGTCGTGTATGCTATGCCAGAATCGTGCAGAATAAGTCCAGCATTGTCGCTTTCGAAACGACTAACTACTTTTGACAAAATTTCCAAGGATTGCTTTTACAGGAAAGTTTCAAAATAATGCTTCTATTTTGTCACAATTATAGTCACCCAAAAACAAGTTATATACCGGAATCGGGACATCAGAATATGGTAACTCTACCACCAGGGGCGTGCTAACATCCCTTAAATGATCACCTGGAACTATATCTCGCAAAGCCGCAATGCACCGACCATTTTTCTCCCCGGGATCCTTCCAATCACTCTTTCTGGAAGGAATCAAACGGTCTCCCCACCCGAGGCCGCTTCCCGAGCGATCCTCTCATTTCGCCGACCTCATCGCATCGCACACCGTCAACGGCTACGGGGCGTGGAAAGAAGGTGGTTGGGAGAACGAGGACCCCCAACGAGTGCGGGGGTGTCCCCCAACCCCTGCGGGGACCCGCGCCGTGAAGATGAGTAATGGAGGTGGAAATATGCGCTTAAAAACGAGGTGGGAGCGACTCGACTCTGTAAGCCGCACAATCCCCTCCAGCACACCCGTCTTAAATATTCATGGTTTTCCGCCACGCTCCACCACTCTCCAGCGAAAAACCTTCCTTCCCCGCTCACATTTTTACCCCTCATCTGCCCCTTTTTAGACGGGGATCCTTTTCAGATGTCCTCGGCCGACGACTCGGAGGGAGCACCCCCGTTTCCCAATGCGGGCCTACCAAATGAACGGGCTGATGATGGTGTCTCCGAGGTAGGTGATGGAGGGGAATCGGGGCGGATCTCGTTAGGGATAAGGAGGCAGTCGGGGAACGGAGAGAGTGTGGAGGCGGAAGAATCCTTCTGTGGCCTCCCCACGGAGGAGCACCCTGTGGGGGGTCGGGATGAGATGTTGAAGGCTGGTGAATCGATTCCGGCGGCCGGGCCATTTCATGGTTCGGATTGCATACGGTGGTTTTTGCCGTTACAAATGCGTGGTCGCTGACGAGAGGCTTAATCATAGCTATGGAAGGGGGCTTGCAATGGGGCAAAAATGTGGAAATAATTTTCAGACAAGAACTAATAGGTTTTCAATTGATGTTGAGGACAAATGTAAAATAAAACAGGCATCCTTTGAAGTCGATTGGTCCTGCAGTTATTGTTAAAAGAGCGATGACGAAAAGGAATCTCGTCTGCGATTGAGAAGGCTGAGAATACTGCGAGGATAAGAAAAATATATACAAGAGCATGGGTTGGTATAAAAAATAAATGGTCAATAAAGGTAGGGGCAATATAAAGGTAAACTAGCGCCTCTTGAAACATTTTTACAAATATTTTCAAAGCTTGACTTGATGGAAATGGTTTGTAACGTATCTATCGAACTGCCTTAGTTTGCAAAATTAGTTGGCTCAACCAAGACAGTATATTTCATTTCATATTTTACTAATTGTTTGGTATGTTTTTGGACAGTCCTTACATCCTAAAATCCCAAATTCTGGGACATCATCTAACCTTACCACAGATAGATGACTCGCTATAAGATCTCTCTTAAATTCTTCACGTCCTCCACTCCTTCTAAATTAAAGTACTGTCCATGATTTCAAGGTTGACTTATTCAGATGGTTTTCAGTGGCCTATCTCGACAGTTTTCATGTAAAACCATCACGTGAGAAATTGCCCCACTGGAATCAGACTCCTTATGCAGCCGCGTCACTGAGGTACAAAAGCTGCGCTGGCCACCATTCCTCTGTCTCGTAGCCTTCGAACTAAAAGGTATTGTCCCCAATTAGGAGAAATTACTATTGTTCTTGCCAGTTCAGCTCTCGGGTTTATAGAAACGAAACCCTTCCATTAGGATAAGGTTGCTGCCCTTGGATGGACAAAATCATTGAGATAATCATGATGTTTTGGACCTCAATCGTAGTTAACATCAGAGACTAATAGACTCACAAAACATATGCCATACTAATAGTAATACCGTAACCGTCATCAATGCGGCAGATGCCGTGCCATTGTGGTACCAACTGCGGTTCCTAAGTGGCAGAGTGCAACGAATCGATCAAGAGAAGGAACCAACCTTGATCGATGAAATAGTTTCCTCGCGTCAATATCAAGCCACCCTCACATCTGGAGAGGTGAAACGAACGCCAGGACACCCAGAAAAAATGAGCGAAGGAGTAATGCACGCACAATTACTTGCGTCGTCCAATTAAAGAGAGCCAGGGACAAGACCGGTCGTAACCCATCTCAAGGAGGTTGAAGGGTACGATAGTTCGTTTCGTCCGGCCGGAGATATTAACAGTCTC
This sequence comes from Ceriagrion tenellum, assembly GCA_963169105.1. Classification (NCBI taxonomy): domain Eukaryota; kingdom Metazoa; phylum Arthropoda; class Insecta; order Odonata; family Coenagrionidae; genus Ceriagrion; species Ceriagrion tenellum. Next base: position 76,232,485 of record OY720639.1, on the reverse strand, counting down.
CATCCCTCCTCACCATTTCCCCACCCTTCTGCCGTTGGACGTTTTCGGACAAAGGAATTTATATTGCTACTTAACGAGAGAAATAGTAGCAGGGCCATTTTCTTTCCCCCTATCCCTCTGAATAGCCGTACTTCGAAAGGCAGTGGAGTACAGGGGGACAAGAATAAGGGGAAAGAGAGGAAATTTTTTTGGACGAGGCAAGGATTTCCCTTCTCGAGAAGATGACTAAGGTTCCATGCGAAATGGAAAGAATATGGTTCTGTCAGCTGAGACAGTAGGTACTAATGAAAGAAGCTGACAGGAAGTGAGGAATTTTGAAGAAGTGGGAATTTTAGGCTTGGAGTGGAGTGATGAGTTGGTTTTGATCTTGAAAAATTGGTAACATTCTGAAATTTAATGGAGAAAAATACAACAAAATGGAATTCACAAGAGACAGTTTCAGGATAAGAAGGAAACGCTTTTTGCATTCTTTCTACGGACACAATTTTAATTTCGTAGGCAGTCAATAAAACAGGCTACTCTCCATTTCAGACCTCAGAGACTCCTGTTCTTTCCTTATGAATACAAATGATCCGTAATTGCATTTCAAATTTAACGATTGCTATAATGTATACTCAGCTGCAAAATAGAAGAGGGAGACCAGCAAAACTGCTTAGCTCGAGCCCATCAATGTATTATGTCTTTCCATTTTGTACACTATCAATGAGAAATTTCAAATATTTTTCACAAAGGGTATACTTCATTTTTTGCTATCATAATTCTGCAGGATAAGGCAAGAAAAGCAGGCGTACGGATTTTAATTGGCTCCAGAAACAACCTAAAAGATCTTAATGTCCATTCTAATAAGGCTCTTTTTTTGCAATTCAAAATATTTCTCGGTAAAAAAAACCATTGGAATAGGATAGTTTTACATAAAAAAGGATTTAACTTATACTAACAAAAATATAATTCACTGACAAATACCAAAGACATGCGAGAAGGTCTTATTCTTTAATATTTTACCATGAATCGTCCAAAAGCCAAGCCAGTGTCCATCCGCAATTACTTATTAATAGGTAAGATATCAAGCGACTAGAGATGGAAGTGGATTATGAAACACATGAGTTGCTTACTTGTACATTAAAAACAGCGTTCTTGTTTGCAAGAAAACATCACAGATTAAGTGTAGCCATTTAGTACCTCTTTTCATCCCCTCAAACCACGTCCGTAATCCCTTTCTCACCTGACAACTGATCGACCAAGTAACTCCCAAGTGAATAAGCCAAGATATTTAGCAAAACGTTCACTGCCTAATATATGCCCATAAAGAATGGAATTCTGAAATGTTTGATTTTCCAACTTAACGAATTATGTGCTTACATATTCATGCTTCGAGCCATATAATACCTTAATTTTACTTGGAAATTGGACTAAGGAAGTAATGTGGCTCAATAGCAGGTATATCCCAATAAATTATTGATGAGCTAACATTTTTCACCATTCTGTAAGCACAAATACAAATCAACCGTGGCCCTTCGAATAATCTTTAACTAATGAAATGCGCATCTGCTTTAAATTGAAGCTAATAACTCAGGCCCTCTCGGAAGAATTTCAGCGCCTTCTACTATTTTATTTTTCTAAGATGGGTTCTAGGGTAGCTACTTCGAAATAGGGGCTCGATGTCAAAGCACCACAATATTTTAAGTAATTATATGTTTTAAAAGTTGAAATATTCACTTTTCACAAACCTTGGGCATCGACAATTCACCCTATATGTCACTCTAAAAAATTATAGCCAGCTAGTCAACTTTATTCAGCTGCAAAACTCAATGCTTTCCACATTAACGGTAGATGAACCAAAATTGAATTTCCGTTCCTAAGACTTAACAAATATTGATTCCCTCTACATTAGCCAAACAATGACGGTAGTCTCGCGATTCCTTCTTCAATAATTACTTTGGCAAGCACCAAAATCTGAAATTCCTTGAGGGATGGCAATGAAAATTAATTACAATTCACGTATAATACAACTCATCATTATTATATTGTGAGGAACATAGAGAAGTATGAGTGATTTAACCGATTTATCATAATTATATTTATAAGCATTAAACACAGCACGGAATTTTTAATTAAAAATTAATTTCATAGAGAATGTCTCAAGACGAGCCAACCCAGAACCTGGACGAGGAACCTCGACGGAAAAGTGTTACAACTTGTGGTCTTCTATGCAAGATAGATGCTCAGAAAATTAAAAGGAGCATTTCTTTAGAGCACAATTAACCACCGCAGTCCATACATCCAAACAACGACGGAAAATTGCGGCAAATCCCGATTTTAAGAACAAAAATGTGCGACTAAATTTAGCGATAAATCAACGAACGAGAGGATAATGGGTGATCATCGCGTTTCCACAGTTTCGCCACGACCGAGTCGGTTCGAGCATCACTGAGTTCGCGTCTCCAACCTATCATAACTCTCTTTTTCTCCTATTCATCCCAACAATTCCCATATTTCCCATCTATCCACCCTCCCTCTACACCTCCCGTCCTCACTTCACCCACTCCCTATCCACTTTCCTCGTCCTCACCTCTTGTTCTCTTTGAAAGAGTTCTTCGATTTTTTTTCTCCCCTCAACCTTTTCGCTTGGTTTATGGCTTCGGTCTCCGCGGGGGTCCGACCTAAGGTTAGGCGGTGACCGTGGTAGAAAAAAGGGGGAAGGGGATGGAATGAGTGAGGTAGAAAGGAAGACTTTGTGGCTTAAGGGGACTGACTGTACTGGGGGGATATGGTGTTGGGGAAGAGGAACCGATGCAGACGGGGGAAGAGATAAGGGAAAGGTGGGAAGGAGGGTCAAAAGATGGACGGGGCCCGATGGACGGGGAGGGGAAAAAATATAAGAATAAAACTTTAAAATGCTGTTACACGAGCACGGTGTCCGTGCAACAATAAAAATATTTTCTAGGTCTCTAGATGAGAGACCCTTAAGTCATCAAATTTTTTCTCTCTCGCGCTCCTCTTCATTCCTCCGGTGCCGGATTGGTGCTGGCACCAATTGCACCCTCCCCGGAAACGGAGCCCGATTCCTGGCAGAAAGATGTGCTTTCGAACTCTTTCACAAGCATCACGGTAGGTTGATGGGGATATCATTTCATTCACAATTCAACGGATTTGGCCTGATTATAAAGATATAATTGCTGGCAGAAAGATGTTCTTTCGAACTCTATCACAAGTATCGAGAAGATTGATCGAGATTTCATTTAATTTACAATTCAATGAATTTGGCCTGACTATAAATATATAAATGCTGGCAGAAAGATGTGCCCTCAAACTCTTTTACAAGCATCACGGCAAATCGATAGAGACATAATTTTAATTGCAATTCAATGAATTTAGCCTGATTTTAAAGAAAAATATCTCAACATTCCAAAAATATCAAAATTTCTTGTGCATCTCTAGAGCTGGAAGTGAATTACGAAAGTCAGACTTAAATTACTCCTCAATTTTGGACCCCAATTATGTTACAAAAGAGATGAAATTACCATAAGGCAAACAACGATGTGGCCCAAAAGCAGGTATATCCCAATAAATTATTAAACAGCTATCATTTTTCACCCTACTGTAAGCGAAAATACAAAGTGGCAATACAAAGGGAGAACATAGGGAAGCCAACTCACAACCTGGACGAGGATCCTCGACGGAAAAATGTCACAACTTTTGGTGTGCTACACAAATAAGATGCTCATAAAATTAATAAGATCAATTCTTGAGAACACAAGTAAACACCACAGTCTATATATCAATGAAATAAGGTCAAAACAAAAAAATCAAAGATTTTATTTGATATTTTTACCAATGCCAAATAAGTCGAAAGAAACAATTCCGATTGAATATTCTCCCAGCATCAATATGTTCGTAATAATATAATAAATACCAAATATGACATTTTTAGGAGTAACACACGTAAAAAAGAAAATCAAGTTAAAATATTCTCCTGGGGAAAAATTAAAAATAACTTATTTTCGGGTTACGAAGGTAAGTATAAACTTAGTAAATTTTGCCGTCTATCCTTTTGACCCAGTGGTCTCGTCAAATTTCTGAATTATTAATACATCGAATTTCCGGCATCGTCAGGTAGTGATAATGACGACGATTCGATAAAACCAGTCTTAAATGAACATTCCTTAAGCAAGACTTAAATATAAGCCTTGCTTGAGTTTTAATTTTTTTACCACTTCCTCCCACGCCACGGGCAAATCCCAGGCCACCAACGCATCCCGGGGGAAAATAGTTCACAAACTATAATACTGTTTCATGATAATACCATAAACTGCAACATGGTTCAGTGTAAAGATAAACATTATGCTTCCTGATATATGAAGATCAGCAGAAAGTCATTATTATATACGTGGGATAAAAAATAAGGACCGTTGTAAATAGCGTATACAGGTTATGACCTTGATTATGACAGTGCAAAGGTAAAACCTGGGTCGCTTATAATAAAAAAATAGGGGAATTTCTCTTGGTGAAGTTTTTCCATTGCTATGTGGTTCCACAACGTAAAGTCTGCTAATTTGATTTATGAACACGCTACTATAGCAATTACAAATTGGACTTGACTCACAAAGTTATTATCTTTTTCTCCGATATAACAGCATTTCTGTAAATAAAATGTGGATATTTTATCCCGCTTCCCTACTCTACCATGCTGCCATGCATCTATAAAAATGGTTTATCGTTCCAAATATTAAAGGGACCAGCCAGCCGCTGTATGATCGCGTCATTGGGAGCATTTAACAGCGCCTTCCCGACAGAACCTTTAAATAAACTGAAATGAACGTTGTCCGCCCGGGGACGATACCAATTTCATCATTACCATTGTTAATTTATACTTCACGGTCCCCGGGGAAAATTTCAACCGCCTCAGCCGAAGCAATTATCGACTACCATCGAGTCACTCTCATTCCTTTCACCGTGCATTGTTGATCCAAAATGGATTACGCTATTAACAGTCCAGATTAAAGAGGAAAAAAAAGAAAGTAATTTTCCGCAAAAGGAAGATTTCTTCGATTTGCGTTCATCCGTGGCGGCTCGCATCCCATTCAATGGCATTGGAGAGCATTTCTCGGAGGGACTGTAACGCCGCGTGTGATTAATGTCCCGTACCTATTAAAGTTAGGGAGCCGATGAATTCCCACGCTTCAACCCTTGGACAGATTTAATTCCTTAGCCGTGATTACGCATAATGAATGGCCTCCGACTAGCCTCTCATGCAACGCATCGCGTTTATTACAATATATGGGCGACCGTGTGCATTTTTCACGGATATTTCCCACCCTGAATACGCCTTTCAACCGCCGCACCTCCTCAGTTAAACCCTGATTCTCAATCTCAGCTCCTATTCTTGCCCATATTCCGTTACGCATCAGCGCTCTAACCCTGCTTTTCCATTATCATAGTCCCATTCTGTTCGGACGAAAAGGAATTATGGAGGGTTCTGCGATACTTCAACGCGCAAATTATACCACACATGGAATCATTAACTTCGATTTCATCCACACGTTTTTTCGGTTTTGCTTTTCGCATCCACACGTTCCACGATTTTTCACCAGATGGATCACAGCCACACTTTTACAGCGATTTGTTTCGTTCTGATTTTCTTTTCCGCTATCATTTTGTCTCTGTTTTTTGAGACTAATGTTTTATCATATGGATCAATGTTCCAGATATTCGCCACCAAAATAAAAATAGACTTCTTGTAACTATAAGGTACTCTTTATGCCCATCTTCAACAGGTAAAATTGACCGCTTCCCCTCGGTTACATTTACTTGCATTGAAAACCCTTTTCAATCGAGATTAATGTGTAGGTGGATATGGAAATGATATTCGCACCTCAGAAAGAATCTTGATGAGAGAAGTGACTATATTAAAAACCAACTCACGTAACATTATGGAATCAATGAAGTGTTTTCAAGGATTATAGAAAATGGCCAATTTTTATCAAATCCAGATTAACTGACAGATTGGAGACAGAGAGCTTGAAAATTCCTACAGTTGCCAGTAAGTGAGAAACTAATCTTTTCACATTTAAAATCCAATTTGGAGTCGCCAATCATTATGGTGGATTTTTTTAGTAGAAAAATTTGAGTGATTTGTAGAGAATGCAAATGGAAGCTCGTCTAAATGCATAGTAGGTAAGAGGTAGTGGAGGGCGATGCGATTGAGGGGGACCGTGGGGCCCTGGCGGGAAAACGACGCTGTGTTCAACAGCATCTTCGGCTACCACGACAACAAAAATCCAAAGTAAACTACATTCTCGAGAGGTGACTGAATTTAATGGTTAAGAATCTCTGTGCGACGAATTTCCTCCCTGATTTTCGTAATACTCTTCATTTCTGAGAGCTAATCCATTGAAAATGGCCACTCAGCGAAGTACTTCGCTTAATAGGGCTGTATTCTGTCCCTTTTTCCTCTATCTTCCGCAGCATTGTTCACCTATTCCCAACGCTCCTGATAGATTGCTACCGCTCGAGCTCCTGGTGCTGCGCAGAGGATGATTTGGGACTTGGCTACGGAGCATTGAAACTATTGAGAAAGGAAAAGAGGATTTTGCAGAGCGGAGGGTCAGGCACCTCCAACACTGCCGTTAACACAAGCTCATCGAGAAGTGTAAATACCACAATGTCGCCCCGTTTCGACTCATTTCACAAAGAGACCTCATGATAGGGTCTCCTGGTAAAGTCAGAAGGGTGGGTGATTTTTAACCATTCGCACATTAGCCTTGCGGGTGTGTGCTTCTCTCTTTTCCCCACATCCTTTCCCTTTACCCCTCCACTTCTACTTCCCCTCCTTGCAGCGCAGGTGTGCTCCAGGAACTTTTGCGAGAGCCATCCCTCTCTTCTCTCTCCATGATTGTCCGATAAAATCCTCCATCCCAGAGGTACCTTTCGAAACAAAACCTTACTGCTCCACACCCATTCCACTCCCAGGCCCCCTCCATTTCCCCTTCCCTCCTCTCGCCCACTTTTCGGTGGGCTTGCCTCCGACCTGCCATCTCTCGGCGGGGGATCGACTCATTCACCCGGCCCTTATGAGGACCAGCGGTAGCCCCTACTCCTCCCCTCTTATTTTCCTCCCACACCCTTCCACCTCCTCACCTCATATATACCTCCCTTCCTCTTACCTTAGCCTCCCATTGCTTTTCTCTCCCTCCCCACTCGCCTCAAAAAAGAAACTTCTCTAGACTTTATGGCGTCCGCGTCGTATGGGGCAGGTTATATTACTCCCTACCTCTCACGCCCCATTCAACACAGCGCATCCACCTCCATTTCCACATGCCTTCCTCCCATTCCACCGACTTGTCTCCTCTTTGAGAAGACTTCCCGACTTCTTCTCCCTTTCTTCTCTCGAAAGCCGAAATAAAAGAGGAAAGAGGTTCCATATTTCCTCACAAAAAATGTATATATATAAACCGCCAAACCCACTCCATTCCCCAACTGGAGCGATGGCGTTTTCCATGGATTTATGAATATTTTGTCGGTCTAGCAGAAGAGGAGGAAGTGATCCCTTTTTTTGGGTTCTCTCCGCACCAGAAGTCTTCTCTGTTCTCCCTATCCCTCCATCCCATTCGCCCTCTCACGTCCCTCTCGTTCACCCGTACCTACGCCCTCACACTCTTCTTACATTATGGCCTCCCCTGTGGACCACCTTCCGAGACCCAGATTGCCTCCGCTCCCGTGTTGAGCCGGGGCGGGGAGGCGGCCGCGGCTCGACGGGCGCCCCGCGTGGTAGTTCTGGGCACTTTACTGTGTCTTCCGAGAATGACTATAGGGGCAACGAAATTTGGTGTCACTCGCTTATGAACAAAATGACGAAAATGAAAAAAAAAAACACATGAGAGATGTGGAACTAAGGGCCACAGATTCTCTACAGAAGTCTCACGGAGAGACATTTACGATACCTACATTCGTTCATGAACAGTTCACATGTGAGTGCCAATAAGTTTTGCGATAGCCATACACCGTATAATCAAGGCAAAGAGCCTCCGCTACCGCAAATCTTGGAGCGGGAGCTGAATTTTTCCGATATTACTCTAAATCCTATTAACAGAATGAAGAGCACGAGTAAAAACATGTAAATACTTAGGCATGAAAAATATCAGTTCACTCGACCGGGATTTGAACCCAGAACCCGTGTAGCCCGTATCACGTGATACTTTATCCAGCATATGACCTATAATATCATGCTAGACAAACATGATCCTAAGGGCAGGACATAGTATGCTTTGAGCCATTGTTCAAGGTTTCACACTAGCACTGACCTTTTACTGACCATGGCGTATTTTCATCCATATCAAAGCGCTCATCCACCATAATTTAAATTGGCCATTAAAAAGTTAGGCACAGTATCATCGACTATTGATTTCACCACCAGAAAATCGCTAATACCCGCGAGGAGGCTAAGAAAGCGCTGATTCATAATAGTGAAGATCGCACAACGATATCAAAAGCTAACGCGATTTGTCGACGGATACTTTTTCCTACTTACTTCATTACCGATCCTTTCAATGCGACTGATTGCTCATTTCAATCGCAACAATATTGCCCAGAGCTGTCGCACAGCACGGTTTCCTCCGTTCTTTTCTGAAATGCAGGAACAGCCGTGACCCGATAGCGAGAGCACATCTTTATCACACAAAACCCCCCTCCTCTGCAACGCTTTTTGGTTATTCATTATGATATAATAGCGTCATCTGCCGAAAAGACTACTGAATGAAAATAGTACTTATGTATGGTGTATTTTACGATTTTCGTCAGATTAATCGTCGCTAGAAAGAGCCTGCTATCATTGCTATCACTTGGAAGCGAAATTCACAATTAAATACGATAAGTATTATATTCCCTCCACGAGGTTCTAACGAGTTGAAGTAGGTATAGCTCTACTGACCCGATTTAGTATGATATTCCTTCCACGAGGTCCAAACGAGTTCATGTATACTACCTGAAGTAGATTTATCTCTACTGGCCCCGATTTGGTATGATATTCCCTCTAGGAGGTCCTAACGAGTAGAAGTATAGCTCTATTGACCCCATTTAGTCCTGAGCGACTGGAATTCTTCAGTCGGCAAAACGTTCAGAAGATTATGTACCAAAGGATATACTACCGAGATAACACCGAGATATCCATCAAAAGCTTAACGTGCCAATTTTATCGCATGGCTTAGTCGATTCAGCATTTTTATTGGAGTCAAATCTGGTCCACAGGCGATAATTATGGATTTATAACTGTGGAGCTCCTGTATATCATACGATACTTCTTCATTGGCAAGCGCAGAGTCTAAGAATTCATACGACTGTCTGTTGTTTTTCCAAGAGATAATTATTACGGGATTTCAAGAATCGAACCTCCGCAACTTTACGACATTTAAGGGCAGGAGGGAAAGTGGTCGCGAAATCGGGGACTGTCCGAGTGCGCATCAATACGATTGATCACTAACGGATGCGTCGGATTATAGTTCTCTGTCTCTTCGGGAGGGAAACCCCCAGTCCCCTTCCTCCCGCCATCATACTCGCCCGCACGCCTGCAGTTCCTCCTCGTAAACCACTCGCCGCGGACTACCTCGACTTGTTTGACCTTGGGAGGCGAGGGCCGTATGGCGATGCAATTTCTTCCGAGTCGGCACGGGGCAGCAATGCGCGGGACGGTGCAAAATATAGCATCGGCGTGGGAGGGAGGACAGGGGAGATTTACGCGCTGAGACGAACGCCCGAGAATGCTAATTCCCCAGGTAAATGTTTCAAAGTTGAAATCTGGAGTCACCGGAACAGCAATATGCGGAGCTTCTCCGTAAAAAGGACATCGCCGACTCAATGCTATGCACTGATAGCGTACACGGACGTGTGATGACGATAGTCTCAACTCTGATTCCAAGGTACAGTGATACAGTGAAACCTGTATTAATCGCCCACCGACGGTTCCGCTGAAAAATGCAAGTTAAGAGGGGTGGTCGTTCGACAGGGGTTCAGTTTCTACGAGCACGTATTATACAAATGAACGGGCGACTGTTTAAAAAAAAAAACTCTTAAAATATTGCTTTTGTTAAAACCTATACCGAAGGCTCCTCTTATTTCCTCATAATTTAGTTGCTCCTGGGAAAATTCAATGCATATTACTTTGATTTACACACAGCGAAACCTGAGTTAAGCGACACCAGATGATTCCACTTAAAATGGTCGTTGAGAGGGGTGGTCACTAGATAGGAAAGGTCATGGAGAGAGGTTTTACTGTACTTCGGGTGTCCTCGATTATTCTGCCGAAAAACAATCGTCAAAATGCGATACAAACGAAGACTGAGGCAATTATTTCCTAATGATTGAATGTAAACCAAATAAATACGTCCAAAACACTCCAAAATACATACCTAAAACACATTTAAGAAAGAATATACACGTACTTATCAACCCTAAAAACGATAGAAATCAAATAGAAAAATGAATATAATGGAAGAACCCCCTCCACAAAGACCTTAGGTATCAAGGTACTATCTGGAGTCACTTCTCATCTTAGTCTTCTGGTAATTGGACCAGATTTAGCGTCAGTAGGCCCATGTCGCACAAGAAAGATATCCAGAGTAGTCTGCTTCTGCCGGGATGATGCTCACACATCGAGAAACAACGCCACACTGAAGAGAAGAACGTGCGTGGGACGCCCTTTCTTAGCAAAATTAGCGGCAAGGTCACGAGGGAATGCCAAGGAAGTTCAAGGAAACCGACGAAAACCGAGAGAAATATTTCGCAGAGAAAATCGACGAACGAAAGTCAACGAAAACCGATATATTACTGAAATTGGAGTGAGATTTTTCTGTAGTCATCAAAGAGAGCACCTTTGGTCTTTTAATTTCATTTGGAACTTAAATTAAAGTCCTCTAAGGCATTTTTGAATGCTCTTGATGTCGCACTATACCCTACAAAAAAATGAGCTTCACTGTTTCGGAACAAATTTTAGGGCAAAGCAGTGCGGTAGCTAGCAGATATTTTGGTACCATTACAACTGCGAGATCCTCTTTTTACAGTGAGACAAAATTCATTGAATTTTATGAGAAACTGTGTATAGCATTGACTAAAACAATGGTGACTAGTTATTTTGGGGTGGCCACCGACAGCCCAAATAGTTTGCGCCATTGAGGATATGAGTGTATTTATGTCTTTCAAGGCGCACTATTAGCATGGTCATCTTGCTCCATTATTACAGCGAAAATGTTAATCGTATTAGATAAATACTAGTATGATTATTTGGGAAATGCAGGAAAATTGGAGAGAACCACAGATACGGATATTCCAGCTCATAACGGACGCCAAAGGGCCAACAGTTCAATGTCCCATCCGACAGAGAGATAGAAATGACTTAGAGGTGCCTCTGATCAACCAAAGCAGGACTCCAAGTTAAGTTCTAAAGTTGAATCCAATCAAAAGTTAAACCAAAATAAGGCCTCATCTAAAAAAATCACCGTAACTCCCGGGATTTGAACCAGAGATAAAAAACGGAATGGAAAGAATACGAAGAGTCAGAAGGATAGAAAGGGAACTGATTTAAGCTTTTCGCAGGCATTATCCTCTAAAAAGACATCTCGAAGTATACTCTCAAACTTCATGCAATCAACCAACTTCTGGATAAGAGCAAAATTTATAACTCAGCTTTCGTAGGGCAAATTTTAATAATAGAATATAGATGTTAATTTTACGATTAAATTCTGATGGATAATGATCTTTATCAGTATGAACTAAAATTTTAAATTAATCAAGATTCGATTCCTTTTAAACAAAGTTATCAAATCCATTCGTGGTACGACGATTAAACGAAATTTATCAATACAGTTGCCAGTAAAGTGTATGATTCAGGGCTTTGAGCACAAGAAGTACAGAATAAGCTACCTATGGCACGGAATATCAACAATATTTGGTTCACCTTTACTATAATATGATATAGTTTTCACGTTAACTATGAGCTCATTGAGTATTCAGGCTGGGCGCATTCATTAGGCTATCAGTTGGTTGATACAAGTGCTAATGTTGAGAGAACTTATCAGCATCGGTTTGAATACCAAGAATTTTTTAACCCAGCCTGCATTAAATAAATTAAGCAAAAATTTGATACAATGCTCTGAATCCCAATACTTCTTTTCTACCATTTTTTTATTTCAGGCCGTCAGCAAAATCTCCTTCAGGCCCAAAGTGCGAAGTTGTCCATAACAGCAAGATAGTAAACATACTTTTTAGTAATTCTACGCAGCATATCACAACACATTTAGAATTCTGTCCGTATTCAAATATTGTTACCTAAAGTTACCCAATTTCATGCGGTGCTGGAAATAATTGCCAACGTGGTCGACAGGTGAGCAAGCGTAAGTTTGCAACAGCACTCTCCGTAATCCTCACTGTCACCTAAACGCGGAACACTATAGATATGAGAGGTGAGGAAGACAGCGAGATGAAGATGAAAGGAGGGAAAGTGGACCGCGGGTCACGTGACAAGCAGGGAGGAGAGGTGAAGGGGAACGTAGGGTTTGGGAGGAGGGAGTGAGAGAGGGAGGGAACCGGTTCCAATTCTATATGATGCGCGCGAGCGGCGTTCATATTTCGACAGCCAATAGTTGGGGGGAAACTCGTTTTTTGCCGATGTGAGCGCGTCGAGGGCCGATATCCCAACGAGGTGGACCCTCTGAGCGCGGACGAGAAACCGATTCGGGGGGAGCCTTAGGAGAGAAGACAATACCGCGAATTGAACATAACACGTAGTTTAGAGAATAAATGGAGTCATACGGTACGACATCATAGAGGAAAATTGATGACATGAAAATGTTCAGTTGGTCGTACAGAATAGATCAATTATTACGGTGATACACCAAGAAAAAAGAAAATGGCCATTTTTCATTCGCTCCAAACTTCATAACATAGCACTGCACTTTCCATTATTTTCAGAATATAAGCACCATAAAGGGTGCTTCAAAACAGACCGGTAGCAGAGTTAATTAGCGCTTTACAATAAAGGAAGTTGGGAACTCGCACCCACGATTGTTTTTTGGGGTTAATCATCATTGGAGACGTCGAACATTATTATTACAATGGTTTTCATTACTCTGGGGTAAATTATCACCGTTCTGAACGTATTTTTCAAACTAATGTGATAAGCGTACAAAAATCATATGGCCGTTGCTATAAGGTATGTACCAAGACATGTATAGTCTACCAGCAGGTTACCAATCGTTTCACCTACGCACATAGCCAAATCAACAAAAGTAAGTAACGGTCGGTTATTTTTTTGCATTAACTATTGCTAATATCACTGTTTCATTATGTTAATGAGTAGACGTTAAGCCAATGAAGTTCTCATGGTAAAGGTTATCGATAATACCTTCTGAATGGCAATATTTTCTTAATTACTGGATTTTGGCGATATTCTACACCAAGGATAAGTTAATGGAACATTTTGGAATGGAAACTTCATATTTTCATTGAGATTTACCTTACACACTGATTACAATAAATATTTTTTTGGCTTTAGAGAAATAGGCCATCTACCACCATAATTTGTTAAAAATGAAAAAATCAAATTGCAATAATTTTGATCTACGGTGACCAAAGAAATGACCCGAGCCGTAACTGCCAATAAAGTATACCGGACAAATTATGTCATTAACCTTTTAAGTTGATACTGACACAAACTTACAAAGTGTTCACAGCAGTAAAACATTTATAACTCACCCAACTGCGGGTACAGTGCTTGAGCTTCAGATCACCAAGAGCTATCAGAGTGGGAACTCACCTGAAAATTGAGAAAAGAAACGTTAGCGTTTTAGGCTGCTACAAATGAAATCAAAAGTAAAATAAAGCGTAGCACAATTTATTTAAAATCCAGTCTCCCCTGACAATAATAGCCAAGTAAAAACCAATACATTGGAAAACTTAACAACGTAAAAACACTTATTCAACGACAGGACACGTACTTCGGCTCTGAAAGGCCTAAAAGAAATTCGATATACGCCCGCTAAGTTACTAAGGTAAATTCAAAGCTGAAATCCCAAAAATCCCCCAGGATTATGTATCCGATATTTCAATACATATATACTCCACAGACAAATAATAGCTATGTCAACATAAATTTCGTTTCCTCGGATATAAATTTATTAAATTCATTGCATATAACGAAACATGCTGGACGAAAAGATGCTAAAGATAAAATGAATGGACGAAATAAGAAATGATAAAGTGTTCAGAAGGGTAGCAGAGGAAAGGGCCATATGGAACATCATAGTGAAAAGAAGAAACAAATGGATTGGACACACCCTGAGACACAATGGGTTTGTGAAGAACATGATTGAAGGCAAAATAGAGGAAAAAGTCCCTAGAGGAAGATCCAGGAATAAATTCATGGACCAAATAAAGAGGAAAGTACATAGGAAGAGGTACTAGGAGGTAAGGGAACTAGTATTAGATAGGGAAGGTTGGAGGGCTGCAGTCAACCAATCTAAGGATTAAATGACAAATGATGATGAACGAAACGTGAAAACGTAAGTGAAATACTTGTTTCAACAAAATATTTATCTCACCCATGGCCTACAATTCGACGTTGGACGACATCATCAGGTCCATCGCCATCTGACGATGACGTCCAGCATCGAGATTTAGGTAGCATGTAAGTATGACCGATTCCATATGCGATAACTGAAGTTTCGCTACCATGCTAATGCTATCACGAAATGTAAGGCACACGGGATGAACACATTTTTATCTTCAAAATACTTCCCTATACGGCGTCCGCCTTGGAACCAGTGAAGTGGAGGAAGACCTCAAAGTAAGATAGTACGAAGTGAAATCTTATTTTTTTCCCCAAAATAAAAACGTTACCAAATGCCATTTTTATTTCCCTTCCCATTCATATTTTTACGATACAATTCGACATGGGCGAGACTTTTAACATATGTCGAGAAGCGCTAGACTTCCGTTAATCCGTGGACAAAACGTTTTACTGCCGGGGATGTTGCACGCGTTTAGAGCGCGTCCCATTGTCGGGCATCGATATGCTTGTCACTCTCGCAGCAGGATATGGCAGTCTCGCACAAGAAAATCCTTTCACGGGCAGGGGGTTCACGAAAGGAATGGAGACCAGAAATGTGTCACGCCCGATGCGTTGAAATGAGTTTTTTCGGGCATCGCCAATATGACCATCAATCGTCGCCGAGGCAGTAAAAAAAATAAATAAACAAAAAAGTACCTTGCGTGCCTCGCGAAAGGTCAACACGAGGCCATAGCGACAGGTTCATTCCCGGGTGGAATAAGGTAGTTAAAACACTTTATTACCACCCCACCACCTCCAAAGAGACCCGAGATGGTCCCACTGCCTCCCTCTCGAATAAGGAGGGGCCTTTAAAAGCTTTTTCACGCCAGCTCCGAAGGGGATGCATAATATTTTTATGGTTCCATAACGCATAATCTCCTGATGTCCGGATGTCATTTATGAACTTTTAAAGAGGACTCCCTGAGCATCAGTTCCAAGAGATTAAACCCGCAGAGTCTTTACACGGGGACGGTTTTTTTACATACGCGCCGCCCATTTAATAACGGGGGACAGGGGTTTTTACGAGGGCGAAAATTTTTATGGCATTTTAATTTAGATAAACCAGTAAAAATTTTACGGAGTTATCCCCTTGTCCCCGCAATACTTTGAGGACACTATTTAAAAGGCTGCCACAGTATGTAATTGGATCATTTTAAGCGGAATTCTTCGATAAAACATATAGGTATATGTTAGCTGAGAGTTATGCGATTTCATAACGGGTGGAGCTCGATCTAGGCGGTTTTCGATCCCTTGCCGTCATGTTTAGCCATTCCCAACCTGTCATCGAGTATCCCTGGTTACTCCTCAAGAGTACAGACGAAAAAGCTATGTAAAATACGGATGAGACTACCATTAGATAATTATCGCTGATGGGGGAAGTACAGTGAAACCTGTATTTAGCGGCCACCGACGGTTTCGCTAAAAATGGTCCTGAAGAGGGGTAGTCATTCGACAGGGGTTCAGTTTCTTGGAGTACATATTTTACAAATGAACGGGTGGCTGATTTGAAAAAAATATAAAAATTCTTGAAGCGACGGTTTCGTTAAAAAATATGCTAATGGCGTTTATTTTCTCATGATTTTGTGGCTCTTGGGAAATTTCTATGCAGATCAATTTGATGTACACACACACTAAAACCTGAATGAAGCAACCACCGACGGTTCCACTGAAAGGTGATCGTTGATAGGAGTTGTCGTTAAGAGGGTTTTCACTGTAACTGGAAAACCAAAATGACATTTTTACCCTTAAAACTGGATGTTTGCAATAATTCTACATATCGAAGTTGCTTCAAAACGTTCATGATTTGTCCAGTTAAAAATTTAGGGCATTTTAATTGACATTACACCATAAATTAAATGTAATCGATGAATGTTGCCTCATTCTAAAGAAAAAATGTCAACGAATATTTACTACATGTCTTTTCACGGTTGCTCACCAAGGACAAGAAATTGAATACAATGGAGATACCCTACAAGCCGCTTTACACGGTTCATTTAATTATACAAACGAATGTATGAACTCTTTCATACGGAAAATTGTACCGTGTTAAGCGGCAAATTGTATAATTGCCTGAATGACTGAACGGGAAATAGAACCTGTGCTAATTCCATTCGTTTTCTTTTACATTCGATGATACATTCGTTGTTACAATAAAATGTACCGTGTAAGGCGGCTTAAGAAATGTAGGACACCTTTATTGCAAACTGAATCCTAAATACATTCGGTCAAAAATAACGGCTTAGCAACCAGCTAATATGGCCAGAAAAAGGTTATTATTATAAACATTATCGTCGGATCAGCTGCATACGTTGTATATTAATATTTTATTAAATTACGTAATGCTGTATGAGTTACAAACTGTTACAGCAGCATTTTCTAAACACCAGAAGCTAAAATGTAGAGTTAAGTATAAGTGTTCACGTAAACAGCCGCAATGGTATCTGGGAACGAAGAACGGAAGCAAGATATCACTCTCCCCATTGTGAACTGATTCTTGAAGTAGCTTCTTGTTTGAGGAGTTTTCATAGGCAAAAACATGTGATGGCTTTTTTTTTAAGTGCAGTTATTTCATCAGCATAATATACACATTCTTTGTTATTATTTGTTGTAAAAATATACAAAAAATATTTATTTAAAAAAATAAAGAGAAGTTATGTCCACAGCACAAATAATGCTGATATATTAGTAAAATTCAGTAAATTTTGAAGTAAAAAAATTGAAAAAAGTTTAAAAGTTCTATTATTCGCACATGCTCTTTTGTTTGTGAATAAATAACATTAATCTAACATAAAAATTGTGATGATTTTTGGACCATACACCCAAAATTAATGCGTTAGGGAAGCGGTTAATGATCCTCTAACATCGTGTAATCACGGGAGCAACGCGGTTACCGCAAATTAACCGTTAATCTGGATACAAAAGAGCAACCTGTTAGAGCACATGATCCACGCCACAAGAGGTTGGAGACAATGCAATCGCCACCACCGCATAAGCGAAGGGAAATCACATGTTGAAGGAGCAAGAGGTGTGTGTGTATGATATGTTCTCCAGAGTCACTCCCGTCGCGGGATCAGCTCACAAAGGAAGATCCCGACACCGGGACGCCCACGGCAATCGCCTCGACAATGAATCGCCGGAATTAATGCCTCGCTCGACTCAAGTGTGTGAGAGCCATCCGTTGGATGGCATGCGCACTCGCAAATCATTCTCCTTCCACCATTCCTTTATAATCGTTCGACTCTCTCGCGCGGGGAATGATGAAGAAGAACAAGAAGAGAAGCTGCGGTGAAGTCTCGAGGTGGGCGACATTCTCTCTTCCCGCGCGGCACAAAAAAACATTCTCCATTTCAGCACCACGCCCCGCGAAAACATTCGCGCCTCCTGAGAGTCATCTGTCTCCGCTGCGGAAACGAGCCGCGTCGCGACAGTGGCGCCACCAGTCGAGACGATGGGAACGTTTCTCGGGTGAGTGTGACCAATGTAGTATACGACCGTGAAGCCTAAATTATCGGTTAAAACAATAATTCTTTTCAGGAAATGTAAGAAGTAACATGGTAAACGGAACATTTCAGTCTCGAGCAGGACTGTGACAAGAAAAAAAATACGTGCAAAAAACATGAAAAATTAAAGTGCTAGTGATATCAAAAAAGAATTCGCGCATTGCGTCGAAACGGGATGAGGCTACTCTAATAAGTGCGAAATTTTTAAAGTAAAATCCTATTATTACGAAAAAGGGACTTCTTTGAAAATTAGAAAATTTGGGCACGGGTATCAAATGAATCGAGTGATATTTTAATAGTGCAATTTCTAAATTTTAAAAACGAAAGAAGCCGAAGAAAGGTTATTTGATACCAGGAGAGAAATAATATCAAGACTACATTTCCCTTTCGTTATTCTTTCTAAACCGGATATCATCGGGTACGGGTTACATCGTAATCAATTTTTTTGGATTTCAAGCTTCGAGACATCCATCTAAATCTATATCTAAGAAGCAACGCGTACCTCTAATGCATGTGGCACGAGAAACAAATTCAATTACCACAGTCAGCGAAGTAACAATGACCGGGTATATAAAGGGAAAAATTTCCTTTACGAACAAATTCATGATATGGTACTTATATACCGTTTTGCAAGTATAAACTGGAACTCTAGCTTCACTTTCAGGCCTTGAAGAAAGGTGAAGTCATCTTATGGATACCAGTGAAATTTTGTTGCCGTCCGCAAAAATGATTAGGAAGACAAGAGACCAGCCCTTGTCTCATATTTAACTTGAGAAAACCCATAAATTCCGCTAAATATCTTCTTTTCACTAAAATATTGGAATTATCGGGCAAATTATTTATATAAAGGTGGCTCTAATAGGAATAAAAAGCGTACGAAACGTTTATCAATTTTTCACACCTTATCTCGTCCGTCTTATTTTTTACTCATCTCTGCAACTAATACATTGTATTATATTTGTTAAATACTTGCGTATTTACATACGATGATGACGTAATTAGCAATAACTGAACATACTGCCTTTCTGAACTTATTTTAAAAATATAACCATTTTCCAAGTTTTATTTCCTCTTTTGACCACTGTATTAAATCTTCCTGTGACTTATGATCAAGCCCTGAGGAATGATTAAAAATAATATGAAACTTACGCAAAAATTAATTTTATGTTTATCGTTCTCCGTTTTTCGTATAATTTTAAGTCCTGAGGAATGATTACAAATAATCAGAAACGACGACAAACATTAACACATGGTTTTATTTTTTGACCAAAAAAATTTTTTGAAGGCCGCTTTACACGGTAAATTTTGCACAAACGAATGTACCACAGATTGTACCAGAAAATGAATGGAAATAATGCAGGCTACTATTCCCGGTCAGTACTTCATACAATCATACAATTTGCCACCTTACACGGTAAATTTTCTTCATGAAAGAATTTCATACATTCGTCTGTACAATAAAATGTACTGTGTAAAGTGGCCTCAAAACACGAGGAAGATTTTCTGAAGTTATCCCAGTATGCAACCGAAGCACGATTACTTTGATTTCTGTTCTAAAATGCCATTTAGAAAACCATTTATTATTTTCAACTTATTCATCTCAACTCTCCAGAGGGTCTTATTCTCCTCATTCAGTTAACCGCTCAGAGTATAGGATGAGACTCTAGCACTGGCAATCGCGTCGCTCGAATGAGACCTTTACGCCAAATCAATTTCAGAAGAGGGGATTGGGTTATGGGGGTTTAAGGACTGATTGCCTTGCGGACGGTCGGGGAAAAGAACTGGGCCGAGGGAGAGATCACAGGGAAAGAAGGAGAAGAAAAAACCACGAGGCACCGAAATTAATACGGCATACAGCGATGTGGGCGTCTGGATAACGGAGGATGAGCGATCCGATGGGTTGCGTTAGATTGGGACGTCAAGAGCGGGGGAAATTTTGAAGGCGGGTGGAGGGGGAAAGGGCCTTATATATACATGAAAGGTTTCTCCGGGTCAAAATATGGAGTGGGAAGAATGAGTGGCATACGGATACGGATCCTCGGAACTGGATTGTTCGTAGGCGTGGGAAAAAAACGGTATGAGGAGACCGACACGTCACTTGAACCGTTTCTCGGAAAATAGAAACCTTAACCTGCCCATTTAACGACCCAAGCCTACT
Organism: Ceriagrion tenellum; assembly: GCA_963169105.1. Taxonomy (NCBI): domain Eukaryota; kingdom Metazoa; phylum Arthropoda; class Insecta; order Odonata; family Coenagrionidae; genus Ceriagrion; species Ceriagrion tenellum. The sequence continues at coordinate 76,212,234 of OY720639.1, read as the reverse complement.
CTCGGATCACCCCGTTCGAGACTCAAGAAGAAAGCCGCACCAGGATGAGCTTTAATTGAAACTATAGCAAAAAAGTATTCGCGCGAACTTCAAAATCGTTACAAAAATACACACCAGGGGATGAAATTCTCCTACAAGAAAGAGGAGAGTCGTTATTCTGACTGACATTCTTCAAAGAGTCTTGCTAATCTAGAAATAATGCAAGAGAAATAGGAGTTCCGGCATTCGCAATTCACGTACAAAATCAGTTTGAAGCAAGTAACTCCACACGCACTGTCACAGGTCGAGTATGCACATTGTGTTCAAATTAGTATCACATAAAATTTTATTGACACTACATTTCTTTCCAAATGCTAAATTGCCAAGCTATTTATTTGTATGTTCTTCAAAGTCAATAACAAATTTTACTTGTACTTACCTAGTTTACAAGATTTTGCGAAAATATATTGATAGCCATTGTATAAAAATTTCACCAGTACATTTCCTCTCTACATCAAAATAATAATGAATATATATATATATATATATATATATATATATATATATATATATATATATATATATATATATATATATGATCGACTAATATGTTATTGATGGATAGTTTTTGGCATAAATGTAGTCAAAGTATCGTAACTCTTAATCAAACATTAATGCCAACATGAAATATAGTTTGCAACAAAAACAGCAAAAAATAATCGAGTAGCGAGAAAAAACTATGGAACTCAAAATGACTACTGCGGTTATGTTAGGCAGGCGAGAAGACTGAGAATTCGAATGTCAACTGGAAATTATTTCTGATCTTGCGATGAAGATTTCCAACTGTCAACCCATCTTTTCTTTGGTCTTTATATCTGTCACCTGCACCCGTGGATGCTATCTTTTGCAATGCGGGAGAGTCTGTCTTTCGTCATTATACCTTCCGACGAGCTAGTCCGAGTATCTTTTCCGTGACCGTGACTATATGACAACGCCGTTAATGTCTGTCTGCTGCCGTCACTCGATCTATCCTTTTTTTCAAGAGTATGTAACTCGCGATCCTTCTGATCGTCCCCATATCTGTTGTCCTCCATAGTTTTTTAATGTTCCAGCCCTCGTATCTGCATCGCATGTCATGATGGACCAGTCTCACGTTACACATAAGCACGATTTCACAAGCAATTTCATTTAATTTTAATTAATATATTTTAATTAAATTTTTCTCCATTTATGAATGCGTGAGCTGAAAATAATAATCCTCAGCAGACACTTCCAGGACACTGATGTAGATAAAATTGATGCGCCACACAATGATAAAAAAATGCTACATGAACGTTAATGGTGGGCCAAGATTATACGTATCTTCATGCATAATGATGGATTTTTAGGAGTAAAAAAAGGCATGCAAGATCGGCTGATTAGCAGTCAGTATAATTTAAAAAAAACATCAGATCCACTGCCAGAAAGATGATCCACGAGGATTTCATAAACCTCACCACCAGTTTCGTATCCTATTCATCAGATTTTGGTGACAGAAAATGCGACCCCTTTCAATGCTCAGAAAAAATGAGAAACTCTGCAGAAATGTAGTAAATACCAAGGCTACTCAGTATTACGATTGCAAACTTTCACTTATCGTAACGTGAGGGCTAGTAAAATACATTCACCATTCTCGCACCATGGTGGAATATATTCCGCTGCGGTGTAAAATTTGCATTTCACTCATAAATGTGTTCGAGGCTGTGGGCGATAAATAGCTGCGAGTTGAGGTAAATAGTCGTTTTCCAATCATTAAATGACAATTAAAGTGCGTTGCGTAAAATACGGGCGTTGCACTACCCGCTTCACGATCTTCACCAAGTTGAACAACCATGTGCCCATGTTCTTTCTGGCCACATCAGTCTTACACCTTCCGACGAGACAGCGAGCTTACCATATCATAATAGCTTTTTGATACTATAATCCCTTTCTTTCCTATTGCTGGGACTACACATTTAGAGCCTAAGATATTTCCATGGACTTCGAAATTACTGAGAAAAAATCCTGAAATATTGATAAAGGACGAGAACAAAACGAGCATAAAGTAAATCTAAACTTCCCCACTGCTAGAGACCCACTGAGGCAAGGAGTAGGCCAACTTCAAGTCTTCCCGCTGGACTTAATACCACCGCAATATTCGAAGTTATTTGAGTTTCTGTTCGTCATCATTTTTTGAAATAAATGCTTTGTACAGACTCAATGAAGAAATAATAGCATTCCACTGAGGCAAGTGGTTACAGAGATCAACTTTCAATAATACTGCTCGGCTAATCTAAAAGACAGAAATTGCATCATTTTTGGATCTGAGATATTGCACGTTTTTTTCATTCATTGCTCACTATTAGGTTAACATATATTTAGATTTTTTATTTGAGAAGTAATTTAACAAATGCGTCATTTTTAATTTAAATATACTATTTCATGTAAGTGCTAGTAGTTGCTGTAATTTGGCTTAAAACTCGTCTTTACTGTTTTCTGGCCTAGAAAATTATGCAGTCGATACAGTCAAGCCAAAACATAATACCTTGAAAACTGCTACAGTTAGGGCTTTTTTGTTTGTTTGTTTTTTGAAATCCTCGAGGTTGAAAATATTGAAACCAACTCTAAATTAAAAATGGAAAATTTTCGTCAGTTACGACCGTTTTGCTAAGGAGGGCAGATAACACTGAGATCTTTATTAGTTACAAGCATGAATATCGAAATCTCACACGTCTTTCCTCCCGAGCTGTAAATGTTACTGAAAAAGTTGGCGGTACATATAGCTCAAGACATCAGCATGCCCGCTCTCCCCTCCGTAAACCTCGCCTGCACCCTGGAAGACATTTCCGCACCATTTATGGTCACAGGTTAGCCTGCAGTCACAATAAATCCACCCAACTTGGTTCTCTCACGCCGACGCTCATCATGAGGAAGGAATCGCCATAGCAATCGGATTCCTCGGTGACTAGAGGGACGGGGAGATATTCCGGGATCGCCAGACGCCATGAAAAGGTTTTGACCGCAGATCTCGATTGTGTGACCCCCTGAACTCGGCCACCTAGCTCGAAATGCCTGTCACGGTGTCTCATCGCTGAGATAGTGACGACCAAATGCTTCGTCTACATCCACGTATTCGGCTCGCGTGGCAGGGGGTGTTAACATGCCGGGCATTTTTGCATTATTTTTTAATGAAAAACGGTTCTATGATCAAGGAAATATGTGAAGTGTTATATCAAGAGCGCTAGCACGTTGTATAGTTGTTGCCAAAGATCGTGCTAAGGAGAAAGTAGTGTTTTACCCTGCCCGTCTTATAGTCTCTTATATTAACACAGTGGTCAAAACTACCTAATCAATGAGTGAGCCGAATATCATCGCCAATGTAATAATTAAACTTTATGGTTCCCTCGTCTTCATACGACACATATGGTTTCTTAGACTATGATTCAGAAATATATTTTATAGCGTCAACGCCAACTGTCTCAAATTATTAAGTAGAATAGGATATCATAAAATGAGATGCAATAGGTGCTTATTACATCAAGTACCAAAAATAAAGTATTTAGTCCATTACAAATAGGATGGACTGGGTGTGGAGGGGTCTTCTGTGGACTAATCGAAGTAAATCTTGCTTGATGTTTTATCACAGGTTCCCATTTAAGTTCATCCTATTACTACGTTATATTTTAATTGTTCTTGCAATGTTTTGTTATATATCTGGAACGTCTTCATTGATTCCTCTAGCTGTTTATGAAAGTGAAGCTATCAAAGATAGAATGAAGGGCCTGATATCACATCCTCGTAGAGCACCTCGTTTCAGTTATATCACAATTCTTCTTGTAGATACTCGTTCCACGTTTGGAGTGAGTAATTACGAATTTGAAGTGGGTGACGTCTTTCTACGACAGTCTCGTCACATTTACTTAACGAGGTGATGACGACGAAGAAATGGTACCAGCGTGAATTAGGAACAAAATTAGCCCGGGAACACTTCCCTGCGGCACACCCTATACCACATCTACCGCTATACTTATAGTAGATGCTATTAGAGTGGTACATATTTAAAACAGGGTGACGTTTTTCCACGACTTTCTCGTCACACATTTTTAACGAGGTGATGACGACGAATAAATGGAATTAGCGTGAATAAGGAACAAAATTATCCCGGTAACACTTCCCTGTGGCACACCCGCGTACCACATCTACCACTACAATTCAAGTAGATGCTTTTGAGGGGGTACTTATTTGAAAAACAGGGTGACGTCTTTCCACAACTTCTTCGTCACATTTACTTATCGCGGAGGCGATGAAGAGCAAAATGTTCCGGTGCGATGGAGAGCCGGGTGAGGAATGGGCGGAAGTGTAGGTCCGTACGGCCGAGAGAGCCCTCCGGGTGTGTGGGCGTTTCGTGACCTCGGAGCTTTTTTTAGAAATTGTGCTCGGGAGGAGGATGCGGGCGATAATGGTTGCAAAATTTTCTGAGCGGTCGGAGGTGAGGTGCTGTCGAGGGGAAATGGACGCCACCTATCGGGGAGAGGTGAGTCACGAGTCCGTAGCGCACAACGGCTCTCTCTCTCTCTCACTTCACTTTGTGAATAACGCCGGGCGAGGAGTCAGCCTTCCGCGAAAGCCCGTGAAACTGAAAAGGCACGCCGCCGCCACCCACCTATTTGATTGACCAACGAAGGCATTTTCTAAGTCTCCGGTTCTTCAACCATCCGTGTGATACATGAGCAGGCGGTGATTCTCAGCGAATGTCCCGTCAAGTTCACAATTAATTTGGTGAATAATCTTCGACTGGACTCATCTTCTTCGAACTCAGAGAGGATCCTCAAGAAAAACTCTGACTGGTCCCAGGTTTAAAACCCTCCAGAACACACTCTACAGATTCAGGCTTCGCTTTGTGGAAGTAAATAGTATTCATACTTAAAGAATACAATACCTGATGGTGCCGCAAGTCGGTGAAACGTGTCGTACCATCTAAAATAAAATTCTGTGTAAAAGTACAAAATTACATTCTTAAGTATGGACCCTGCAGAACGATAAAGTGTTTTGGCCGAAAAAATTATCCGCCATAAAACTTAAATTCGGCGGATTTTAAAGATTTCTCTCCCTCGGCAGAGCATAAGTACTTAGAGCGAGGATTTCATCTAGTCATAACAGATACCATATTCGAATTTTGTTTAAAATTAAAGCAGTGGTAAAAAAAGTCAAGAAAATAATATAAAGTTTACAACAAAGGACCTTGTTTTTAACACTAAATACCTTAGTAATGCCCTAAAAATCCAATTAAGATATAGAATAAGAATTGAGACAACAACTCAGCGCATTTTTTTACTCCATAAGCTAACAACGCCTCCACAACGATTTTTAAAAATTTCGTTGAAAGGATTAAAATAAGTAATGAAATTTTTTTATTTAAATAAAAGAGAAGGTATACGAACCATGCACCAATAATGTCTACTACAAATTTGTGTCACAGATTTATCATTTTTTATATAATGCCTCCATCAAACTGTTACTTATCCATTCAGGACGAAATGTACCATTAAAAACCTAATATTTATCACAGCCAAATAGTTCGTGAGAAACAAAAACCTTCAGAGTTCCGGTCCATTTCGTTCCACAGCTTGAGTGTCACAAAGTTCAGCAACGAGAGAGACGCAACAAAAGCAATGCGTGGTACGAAATAAAACTTTCGCCACGACATTTATTTCGATGGATATATAACTTTCCGTCCTGGAAGGGCCACTGTCAACGCGAGCCAAGAGGCTGAGAAAATTCCGTTTCCCACCTCATGGCCGATAAATAATAAAGCGGCCAATATATATAGGCGCAAACGTTATGCTACAAGGTCCCATCGGCGTATAAATAAAGAGCCGGGAAAAATGGTTTGCCGTCCCTTTTTCTACGGTAATAACGCTCAGCCGATGGCCGCGTAAATTCCTAACCCAGCATTCCAACGGTGGAGGCCGCCAAACAACCCCAGCTCCTCCCCCAACCCACCCGCCCCTGGGACCATACCGCCACCATTATGGACCACTCCACCCCCTCCGACGACTATACCCTCTCCCCTCAAGTCCCCTACCACTCCCTCATCCTTCCAGCCCTTTCACCCCGCCCCCTCATCCTCAACTCTTTTACCCCTTTCTGCTGGACTCCCTAATCCGCCTTATCCTGTCATCTTCCCACGATGAGATCTCCTTATCCCCCTGGACCATACCAACCCTTCCACCTTCAACAACACATTTCTTCTCGCCCCCTCTCCTTACCACTCCCCGTCTCACACACCAACAACTCTTAACACGTCATCCCCTCCGGTGAAAAATGAAAGCAAGAACAAAAATACGAACGGAACGAAAAATAAAAAGTGGGCGCGTCCATCCAGCGCGCGCCAACTTCGACAATAACCACTCTCCTCTTCACGCGCACGCGTGACCGCTCCATTTTTCACGCCAACATGGTCCTTTTTCGTTAAATTTCGATCTCGTTTCACTCGTTTTTTTCTTTATTTCGATTCAACTCCATTGCCGAGGGCTCGTGAGCGGCCTATTGGCTGTTGGCAAAACATGCCGGACGGAAAAATCCGTTTTGCGTTTCGCACAATATACGAACGGGGACCCTTTGTCGGTACTCGTCGGCATTAAGTGTATGTCACGAAGTACTAAAAGCTCTTACTGGGTGCTGTTGGGTGGGCTTGCCAGGGGTAAATAGCCGAGGAATACTCTTTGTAAAAAGCCCGAATTTCCGCGTAAATTAGTCGAGAATAAAATCATTCGTCTCACGTGTAAAAGCCTAGTAATGCCATGTGACATCCGCACCCACTAATGCTCTATCCTAATTATGAATCATATAATTCATTTCATGTAGTCTGTACATCTGTAGTTTTAACACAAAAGCTGATTTCACGTTCTGCATAAAAAATATACCTCAGAATCTTAGAGTCATTAAGTGGAGTGGTACAGCATACAATCAGATCAGACAACAAAACTTATTCCGGCTTTCGTGGTTTAAAAGACAAATATTCGTCTCCGACGTTAAGGTACAGTTTAGTATAGATTAATATGGGACAAACAGAATATTTTAATCATATAATTAGAGGACTATGAAGAGAGGATTAGGCGAAAAGAAATAGTATAATTATGGTTGGATGTGTTTAAAAATCAGTCAGGCGGTTTGGCCAAATACAAAATTAGAAACTATGGGGTCATTTCGTCGCCCAAATTAAATTGCAAGAACGTCTGTAATAATACATATGATGAGCCTTAAAACATAACATACTTTAATGATTGAGTACATGTGATAAATATATCCAATGAACATAGGAACTTTGGGACCCTCATTACATATCCACACAGTTTCTTGGATCACAGGCAGTTATTTTCATGCATATTTTATATTCACAATATACATTTATTTCATTTATTTGTTATCGTTATATTTTATTTTTGGTGGCATAGCGACGGTTTTGCGGGGTTTGCCACAGTCCTTGGGCAAATGCGGAGTCATTAATGCTCACGTTCATATTACTTATGCCCCAATGCCAATGAAAAGGTTCAGCCCTAGACGAGGCGGAAGCCTAGAGCGCGGCCAGCTCTTGCATTTTGGTCGTCTGTTAAGATGGCACTTATGGTGCGGAAATAAAAATTTGTGGAACTGAAATTGATTTGGGATGCCTTTCGAGGAGAATGGTGTTTCACTGCAAGTGGCGCCTCCGTCGGGCATTCCCTGGAAAGATGCAGTGGCGGGGAGAAGAAGGGTTGGAGGGCAGGACGGTCGGCCTTCGGCTGATTGATGGCGGGGATTGAGTGGGGACTTGTCTTCGGCCGAGCGCAGTCATTTGTTTCCACCCCAACACGGATCGCGAGGGGAGGGACGGGTGAAGGGATGAAGTGAGACATACCGCCCGGGAACGAGGTGAGGGGAGCATGGGGAACGAATTAATTGAAGTTAAATGGAGACGGGAGTGAGAGGGGGTTTTAAGGGGATTTTTTTTTCAGGAGAGTTTTCAGGGGAGGATTTTAGGGACGGGGAAAGAGTGAGGCGGGGGAGGTCTGGTTGAATACTGAAGGGGACGCGTGTTTGGGCAACCCTGGCCGGCAGCCGGGGAATAGCCGGGCGACATCCACGAAACTGCAGTGAGATGGGGAAGAAGACACAATAAGGGAGATGTCGTTTGAGTAATTGTGTAATACACGATCCAGGTGTTACCCCGAATTATAGCTCTAAAATCCTAGTATGCGAAAGGGAGAAGCTGAATGAAGAAGTCACCCTGAGAGGAGAGAAATTAGAGCAAGTGGATTTCTTGACCTATCTCGGAAGTACCATCATGTGGGACAAAAGAAGTACAACGGACATCAAGCAGAGAAGACATTCTAGCTAAGAAGACATTCATGGGAAAAAGACAACTGCTGAGCTCAAAGAAGATAGGAATGCAAACCAGGAAACAGTACGTAAAAACATTGGTGCAGCGTGGCACTCTGCGGATCGCAAGCATGGACCATTGGAAAAGCTGAGCAAAAATATAGAAGCTTTCGAAACCTGGTGCTGGAGGAGGATGCTAAAGATAAAATGGACTGACAAAATAAGAAATAGTGAAGTGTATAGAAGAGTAGAAGAGGAAAGGACCATACTCAACACCATACAGAAAAGAAGACCCAGATGGATTGGACACACCCTGAGACACAATGAGTTTGTGAAGAACATAATTGAAGATTAAATAGAGGGAAAAGTCCCCAGAGGAAGACCCAGGAATAAGTTGATGGACCAAATAAAGAGGAAAGATGAGATGCAAGGAGGTAAGGGAACCAGCATTAAATAGGGAAGGGTAGAGGGCTGCAGTCAAGCAATCTTAAGATTGGACAGCCAATGATGAACAAACAAACCAGGTTTACAGAACAAACCCCGAATTACAGCTTCATGCCATAAAATAGGCTAGTTACTGAAGAATTCAGGTTGGAATATTACCAAGAAGGAACTACAGTGAGAACATATAAGCGGAGGACCAAAGTGGGAATAAGTTAAAATTATAATAATAATGTAACAAAAATCAATGTTGCCATCCCTGATTATGATAAGGGATAAGAGATGTCATGTGAGTACCAAACTAATTGTGTTAATGAATGGAATTGAATTGATTCCTCAATTACTGCATCAATTTGATGGAAAATTATGGAGCACTGTTCCTAAACCGTCTAAATTTTACAAATTCACCTTTATCAAACATCAAGTTCATTCGTCATCAGGACGCACAAATAACATGTTTGCTAATATATCTACGTAAGTGCCACCATAGAATTAGGTTAACTTCCTTATTACTTTTCGATTTTGGAAACAGCAGCAAAAAAAAGCCTAATTCCTCGTTTCGTCTACTGTATTATATACTTCTACAATAATTTTTATAAGCTCCACTAAAAATCACTTATTCCAAGGGATACCGAACAAAAGAAAAGCAATCCCCCACGATTATTACCACGATAAAAGTATTTTCATGTAAATTGAACTTAAATTGGCCCCATACGATGAAAATAACATCACATTGGACATAAAGTTTTTTCTCCAACCCTTGCGTCACATTCGTACTGCATTCAATGGTTGACATTAAAAACATACCGTAGTTTCCCTATTTTCTGCATGTACTTGAGAGTGTCCGTTTAAAGCATCAGATTGCAAATTAGTAGGTCTTTCATCTTATAATACAGCATTTTAAAAAACTGTTGATTCGACTTGAAGAGAAAGTGAAAAATAGATTTAAGTTAAAAGAAAAAATGATATAGTTTTCAACTTTTATTTTCCTAAATCTCAATTTTCAACATTATTAAGTCATATTAAAATAGCTGTCGCATAATGTTCAGGCATATACGACAATATACGTAAAAATATAAATTATTGTACAAAAAAATTAATTCGGGTTTTGCATTTAAGAGGGTTTTCAGCTAAAGCAATATTTTGAAAAACGACTTGAATGGAAATGCGGATTCTCTAAGTCGTTTTGAGTTTTAGGATTGAATATATCTTGAGACTAAAGACTTGAATAAATCATGAAAGAACCTACGACTGTTCATCAATATCAACGTCTAAATTAAAACCTTAATAATGAGTCTGTGTATATTTCATTACGGAGTGTATTTACAGTTTTCCTTGCCACTTCACAACGTCAAACCGACAAATCTCACAACATAGTAGTCACAAAAATCGAAGGTATAATGTATACTTCGCCAACCAAAGGGTAAAACGAGACTAAATAGCTTATTCTGCTTTTCAAATAAAAATTATTTTCCATAAATCGTGGGTATGAAATGTTATGAATAGTCATACAAAGAAATAAATGATGCACATTAAGCTTAGGCAACAGTTTTCTGCATCACCTAGAAGGAAAACATCCAGGTAAGTACAAATCGCATATTTGGGGCTGTTCGTTCTTAACTGTTACTATTCTAGACACGCCGTGGATTCATTTATATAAATTACTAACTTTGTTTTTAATTTCGCGCCGTCGGGGTTTCTTTTTTGGCTTAAGCAATTCAGCAATTTGTATAAAGAAGATACTTAATCGAATAAGTCTAGGAGATCATGAAGTTTTGGGTCATTAGCTTAGTGTTCAATTAAATTCTTTATCATTAGGACAACATTTCATGGCGGAAGCCTGTTTTACTCCTAGTTTAATTCTTCAAATGTTGGTGTGTACCATCTGGCACGCGATCTAGTAGCCTATCTTCTTCTTCTGCTTCATTATCACAAGAAATGTTCCACTGGTCCCTAAGCACTTCGGTTGCCATTTCTTCATGAGGTTAATTGCACAGCCATGACTACTGATGAGGATGACTAACATCGCATCGCTGCAGTGACCCTGATTTTTGGGCCGTAAGACTTTACCATTGACCGCTACTATAAGCAGATATAAAATTATAATTATACCCTTTATCGAAGATTCCGCTAAGGGTCCAACACCCACAATCCCGGAGCGTGCATCCAGGAATAAATGTCTTCGATTGAAACGTCTCTTGAGTTCGTGAAGGAGTCGTTTCCGACTGAGAATGACGACTATAAAAGTGATCGGTTAAGGTCGCGGGGAAAGCGATCGTGGTCGCACAGTGGAAGGAATCCCCGGCGGAAGAGTCTGCGGGAACGCTCATATGTTGCAATACAACGACCGAGCCGTTTAACGATTGTCTGGAGCGTGTGAAGCCGGATCTACCGTTCACGAAAAGATTACTGGCTAAATTATAGTCACGCCGATCAGATATGCTCCTAAGTATGCCTCACTTGGATATCACCAGAGTCGATTCGACATAAAACTCTCCAACATCGAAACCTTTAAATAAAATAGTGGCATCCCAGTCACCTTTTTCAAATGTCGGCAAATGAAATGAAACCTCCTATATTAGGTTATCGGGCAGGAAGCAATAAAGCTGAGCGCTGAGTACGCTCACGATGAATAATGGCAAAAGCAAACTGTTGGCAAGATTACAAGTACCTGTGTAGAAAACAATAAATGAAGCACGAGTATCAACTGCACAGACGTTTCCTTTGGATCACTACCAAACTGATGCGTCAGAAACTAAAGGAAGTTTGAATGACTAATGTCAGTTATCTTTCTCGTCCCACTGGACACGCCTCCCGGAGGACGTATGATTTCTTCCTTCATAACAGAAACTAAGCTTGTTAAAGGGGCACGACTTTACGAAGACACTCGACATTTGAAGGACAATGAGTGCAGAAAAACATTCACCATTTCGCATGCCTAATACATACATTGCTATTAATTGCATTGGTAACTTCGGATGTCTAGGCCCAGAAATTATAAATACTACCGTCCACACCAAGTATTTCCAGCTCTTTAAACACGTATCGGGTTTGAACTAACTACAGTCACACTCCCCGCACAGAATATTCAACTGGGGGTCATGGTAAATATTAATAGTGCTTGTTTTAAAGCTCACCAAGGCCATTTATGGGGTAGTTCAGTTCCAAGTTCCAACAGAGATAAGTTTTCTTAATATTTGAACACTGAAGGAGTTCCCTTTTAATTAATTCCGTGCGAACAACTCTGGATTTCGTTAAGACATTATCAAAAATTTCGTACTTTTTGTAATTCCGGTTTCCTAACAAAGGATCGTTAAGGATAATGAGCATCTAGTTCATTCTGGCACTATTTATTTACATTTCCAATTTCATGTATTTATCTGACGAGGAGTTAGATGAGAGAAGAGTCTGCCTCTGTCTCAATATCGCACCAAGAAAGACGTATTATTATTATTCTTTATCGTGTTATCTCTATTTGTGAGGAGTCTCAGAAAAGCAGTTGAAGAGGTGCCAAGATAAGAATTTGCTCATATCCTATCGAGGATTTCAAATTATAAACTAAATAATGATTGCTTTGAGTGAAGAGATAACATTTAGCCATTCTTTAAGAAATGAAGGAATTTCTACTTAACTTCGTAAGGAATATTTACGAAATGTATTAAAGAATTTCTACAGTGGTCTAGAAAGATCTGAATAATGTGCTAAGAAGTTCCAAGAAAAATAACTTTCGAATCCATTCACGAGCACTTTTCTAAAATGTCCACTATCTTGGGGCACGTAAGCAACAATGATTCTGGAATTTTTAAACTATATTTTCAAATAATAAGATTCTTGAAAATTTGGTCATTAATATATTGGCATCCTCAGAGCTTTGCAACACAAAACAAAGAGGCATACAGCCAGGTAATTATACAAATTTTAGTACAGCAGTACTTGTAATATTTGTATAATTACCTGGCAGTATGTCTCTTTGTTTTATATTGCAAAGCCCTGAGGATGCCAATATTTTTGGCGAAACGTTGGCTGTGAGTTAGATATATTATTGATCAAATATTCAAGAATCTTATTATTATCTATATTATAATGGTTGAAAAAGTTATCGTTGAATATTTTTAAGGAGAGGATACAGAGTTTTCTAACTGGAATGTGGCAAGTGAATTCCGCAACTACGAGGACCCCAGCTTATTGGAATACAAAGAGATAAGTGAAAGGTAAATGTCTAACTAAAAAGGTACGCTAGTCAAAAAATGTTTGGAACCGCTGATATAAGACCAGCGTGTGGGTGAGGAGGAGATACGGTACGTAAGCGGCATTTTCTCGGCAAACCGGCGACGTCTGTGTGGACGCCTTCTCCCGGCGTGAATCACAGAGGGTAAGGAATGAATGATACACAAGGCGCCCACTCGGGTTACATTCGAAGGAAAGACGCTGGTGGCTGGATGCTATCCACACGGACACACATACTTTATAAAGCGCTCCCGACACAGACCATTGCCCCCTCGGTTTCAATTCGTCCGCCATCGTGGGAGGCGTGCTTTGGCTGAAATCATTCCCTTCCATCCCCGGGATTGGTGAAGAGTCAGGAATTCATTTAAGGTTCGGGAAATAGTTGCAAGAGGCGGAAGGAAGCGAAGTAACAAGAGATCCGGCTCCTGCGTCAGCACACATAAAACGACATTCCGGCTATTTTTGAACATTCACTCATTTCGCCGGAAATGATTAAACGCGTTAGTCCGTTGCTTTAACTTTGTTCATGGTGATGTCAGCTTTTGAGGTGAAAGAGGCAAACCTGTGCTCATAATGATTTAACAAAAACTTTGACGAAGGAGACGGTTTCTGGTTTTATTTGGTTTGTTCATTTCATCTTGAAGAAAGAAATAAACTCTGTGATCCCTCATTTAAGGATTTATTATGCCTACGTTTCAAAGAATTTGCCATGGTTCGAACCAAAGGCCTCAAATAGGACAAAATTCCACGAGAAACCATACTAATACCCTCATCAGTCTAATTGTAATGAACGGCGCCAAATGTTCATCAGATTCTTGTCTCATTCGACACGATGTATTGTACTTGACGTGAACTCCACAGACCATCCATGCAAGTACCTGGGCTTCACTGGAAAGTCACCATATTTTTCGGAATTCGAACCCTTTATCTTTCTGAATAGGAAGCCACTCACTAATATTTGAACAATATCGACCTATCGCAATCCCATATGCACAAAAAATTTGCACCTAGATAGAGGCCAGCGGCGACCGATATAATGAAGCGATTCAGAACTCGGGTCACGTCGTAGCTCTCGTCATCCAGATGAGAAGGCACTAACTACCCAAGACACTGTAATAACCCAAGCACCATCGCAAAAAAATCTGTGCACTGCGCTCGAGGACACCGACGATAGATATAATGAAGCGATTAAGACTTCGGGTCATTTCGTACCCCTTTTACGGGAATGGAGGAAGGTATGTACCTAAAAGGAGGGTGGAGGTAGTGGGGTTAGCCTCCTCCAAGAGTATCGTACCGGACCGGGAGATGGGAAAGCTGTGTTCCCACGGTGCTGGGCGAATGAGAGAGGAGAGGCTGAGGGAGAGGGAAGGGGGGGTCGGGCAAGGGGTGAGGGTTGATGGCCGTGGTTAGGAGAAAAAGAAGGGATGACGGTGGGAAGTGGCCTTAGGCGCCATGGCGGGTGTATGCGTGGGAGAAGCGGTTTTCAAACCGAACGGCTGAGAAGAGGAGGTTATATGGGGATCGGACGGGGATGGAGAGTGGGGGCGATATGAGAGGGACTGGGGGGCTGGGCGCCCCAACTGGTGGTGAGGGATTGGATGGCGGATGGGGTGGTGGTGGGGGCTGCTCGAACGCAAAGGGGGCGGAGGGGAGATCTCCCCGCGATGCAAGCGCCCCCACGAGAGGGCCGCCGCCCGCGGTGGCCGATCCGAAGACGACGGGGACGGGTCGAGACACGTAAAGGGGATTGAAGATTCGCGTGGGAGGTCGTAGAATTTGCCGGAACTAGAGCTAGACGAGGGACTCAGCCGGGGAATCGATGGGAAGACAAGATCTCCCGACAATGCGGAAGATCAATGCATTCGCGTTCGATGCTTTAAAGTAGTTATATCGAGATGTTTCCCATGCTCCTTCCCATGATCCTTCAACGACTCCAGGAGGGATGGAGTAAATATTGTAATAATTATGGTTCAATAATATACTTAGTACGACAAATTCTCAATGAATGAATAAAAATATCTTAATTAGTTTATAACTTGACGCGTTTGTTTCACGTCGTTTGAGTTTTATTATTGTAACTAATTAACTCAACTCACAGACACATATTAATATCGAAAGAGATTAATTTTATATCAATAATAAATCTTGTTGGAAGCTGTTTTAAATTAGAATTCAAAGTGTTGTGTAAACAAACTTGCCCTCCATGACAACTCAATTGTATTTCTTTTCTTAATTCAAATTAACATTTGGATAATTAATTTAATACTTCAACAAAGCCGAACGTTTAAAAATCCCTCATCACAGGAGGTTACTTAACGATTCTGAAAAATTACTGCGGTGACTATATGATTTATTTTTTAAAATAGTTGAGATAACAAACACACTACACATCGTTAATTATTTGACGAGATCCAGCTGTTAGGAATTCCTCCATTTTTTAAAATGTCACTCCTAAATATCTTTCCTTTCAAAAGTCATTCGAAGTTGCCGATGAAAAACTGAAGAACTCCTTACCTTACAAATTAAAGAGACTGCAGTCTCTGAACCAATTTAAAAACCGTATTTATAATATGAGTAGAATTATTATAGTTTATTGGGTGATTCGACAACTAAGGTCATTCGCACAACAAACCGCCTAATTATTTTATCTATCATTTAGAGATCAACCCAGCATTAAATAAATAAATAAATAGATAATTGAAAACATTATACTATAAAGGGTTAATAATATGATATTAGCCAAATAAGCTTTCCTATCTCCTCTCCATGTACTTACATGTAGCACCCAAATTGTATACGTCAGCATGTGTTTTTTCTGCTAAAATATTGTTTTCATTCAAAAAACTTAATATTCTGTTGTTGTTATATTTGAACCTTAAAAATCGGTTTTGTAGTGTTTTTGTTGTACTCATGGAACAAAGTCCCAGTGCAAAATAAATTTTCTATCTATCTCTGGAGTTATTCTACGTATCATTTCCCATGTAAAATACCTGGTATTTATTGCAAATATCTCGGAAACTAGCGGGGTACGGGGCTGATATTTTTCCAACTCAGTAGGCGTGAGCTATTTTTCTTTAAAATCAGATATAGTTTATTGATATCTAGGAGAAATGATATCTCGCTGAAACTATCTTACATAATCATGGTGAGCTTTAGGCACAGTGTGGAAGCGTTTCATTTCATTGTAGGGTGAAGTTACTTCTTGAAAAACTTCAAATAAGTTTGTTATGAAATTTAAGATTTGTTAAACCATATTTTTATACGGTCCGGCGTTCGACTCGGAAATACCTATTTTTACATGGGATTATTTAAAACCCATTTTTCAAGCTTCTTAAAAGGTTGCTTCTTCTTAAGAGTTCATAAACTTCCAATGTTTCGCGAAGTTTCGGCAAAACTTTTCATTCGATGGTGTAACTCACCACCACGAGAGTTCAGCACTGGTTTTTTTTCAAAGTTACGGAGCATTTCATATTACTTAGTTGAGCTCTATCAGCTCCAATATTACCCGCTAATTTGGCATCAAATTTTCAATTGATGAATAAGTGAATAAATCAAATAATTTTGCCAGGAGTTCCACTAGCAATCTTGATTTTCAGCTTGGACTGTTTGACGCCCATTTAATGAGAGCTTTTACTTGCGGCTCCAGTGCACCAAGAGATTACATTTTTAAATGAAAGTAAAACTAATCCATTTTTTATAAAATCACATTACCTCATACTGAGAAAATGCTGCCGCATCAAGGAGTTATAAGCATGTGATAGTAAGCTCATAAGCGCACTGCAATGCTTTCTGATGCAGGCATTTCCTGAGTAACGCCGCACTTTATTGTCCCATCTTTCAAATTATGGCTACTTGAACAAGTTCGACGAATAGATCCACCCAAACGGGCAGGCGTGAATTTAAAAGAAATATTTCTCCGTGCCAACTTCTCTTAACGTCTAATAAATTTGAGTTTTTGTTATTTCTTGTTAAGTCATAAGAAGGCGTGGTCCGCTAGTGCACGCAATGCCGCATTCAACTGAGAGGGAGGAGAGTCGACATCAGGCAGTTATACCGGAGCTCCGCTGTGTCTGAAGCTGCGCAGATGTTTATGGATTATTTCTACAGAAAGAGATAAACTGTCTCCTTCCTCGAATTCAGAATCGGGTGGCTTCTTTGAAGCTTATAAATGAATCGCGAAGGTCACAGTCTTATGTACGCAGTTTGAGAAGGTATTAATGGTCTCCCTTTTCCCACCTTGCAGACGACACTCAAGAATCCACCATAGATTGGTGCCAAAATACTTTAATACTGATATACACACGACGGTTTTCTGGAGATTTTAAAAAGTACACTTTCGAAGTATTCTGCTTACCGACCACCTCTACGAAAAAAGAAATTAGTTTAACAGAACTTCAATATGGCCAGTTTTAAGAAAAAGTAAAGATATTTTTGCCTTTATCATTATTTCAGTGAAAACGGGAATCTGTTGATGGTTTCGGGAAAAAAAACTTAGGCTTCTTCATCATTGATTGAACAAATTAAAAATTAAAGTAGACCATTTGGCAATAAAAACTACCCGCCACGCCACCTATGTGCCAGAAAATTATCTAGCCATATTGTGACTCGACTACTGCGACTTTGTCTCAACAATAAACGAGGATTCATGCACAAAGTTCATGGTCCAAATATTGATGAACTCACAAAAAATTCTATGCATTATTTATTTCCCAATATAACTACACTCCATCCCGTAGATAAGCTGTCAGCTAATTGCACGGACATGGATTGACGCCTTCCTTAATGAGTTATTGCATTCAAAGCAATGTTCCATCGAAGTAGAACTTGTAGATCTCTTCTTTCACCCACACCCATAATTTCCTGATAACACAAATTTTATTAATTTAAGCCTTTATTAATCATCAATTCCACTTGTAGTGAAGTAAATTACGCCTGTGCATCAAATCTATAAGTAATTTTATCTCTATTTTTAAGTTCTTGCTCCGAATCGTGCTATTTGCAAAATTTAGACATCGGTCAGGAGGTATATTGTACCTATCATTCTCTTTCTGGAGAGTCTTTGCGAGCAAAACCATTGAACGTCCTCGGTTCCTAGTCTATGTCTGTGAAGTTGAAGTTGTGACCTCATGCAAAAATACGTCATCCCCCAATTTGTCAGATGCCTGGAGGGACAATTGCAAGCGGAGCTCTCTACTGGATGGGACAGTTAAGCATGACATATCGTAAAGGATAATATTAGGTTGGATCTGGACCAAGGAGAAGATCTCGATATTTGTAGTGCGTAAAATACATTGGCCAGCGAGTGGTGCCACAAGTCAAGCAGGATATGGGGTCAAAGAATAATATTGAGGTCTAATTTTAAAATTTCTGGTTAAATCTCTAGGCATGGTCGAACACCAGAGCTAATACTCCTCCAATCCCTGCAAAAAAATTCACGTCAATTCAGAGAGCATGAGAAATTCTTAGGATAGTGTAGTGCATTACGCTGAGCCATTTAATTTAACAAGAATTTGTAAGGCAGTAAATTTTGAAACTTCCCTAACATTCCATAGCAGGAGCTATCTGATGCAGAAGAGTTGAAGAAAAGCAGTAAATATGGTTAGCTGCAGATGCTCAGTCCAAAAGAAGATATACTCAATACCTTCAAAACGATTATGATGATTTAGAACTAACTTGTGCCAGAAAATATAGTATAACTAAGAAATTATTTCAGAACTTCTTAAGGAATTTCTACAGAATGTAGCATCGCATTTTTTACAATATTCTCAGGATTTCAAAAGAACGTGCCACGGAATTTTTACAAAAAAGCTGCAGGAATTCAGAAGAAATTTATTTGAAAGATTTTCAATATTCTGCGCAGTCCGCAGAAATGCCAAGGGGATTCTAAAAAAAACATTTTTAAAAAAACCTGCCCAGTTAATTATTCGGGATCTCTAACGATGACGACAGAAAGAAATACGTTCTGATGTAACATAAAACACCCACACTCTAAGTTGATATCAAGTTAATGTAAAGGATACGTCATCTTGCGGTTAAAATTTACCATTTATGACCGAGTCAATGCGTTTCATTCGTCGACAATACCGTTAGGAGTCTAGTTACTCAGAGGTCGATAGCTTTAATAAGCTTAAGTCGATAGCTTATGGAGCCGGGTTTCTCTACTCTATCCTCCATTCTGGCCACCAACAATAACAAAACACTTAAACATACATGGAGTTTTGTACTACATTTGAACAATAGAATATGTTCGCGAGTTTTTGGACACAAATGTGAATGGAGAGTGAAAAGGGTCACCGGTCCAATGGGTGTAATTGTCATAGTCTCATTTCTAGGCTCAGTTTTCACCGGCGCGCACCCCTATATCTTGTTACACTTCCTAGGGCGTAGTCGTAGAACCTCCGCAAGATTTCATTCAATGTTTCGTTTGACGTGCGAAAAAGACCTGGTTTAAGGTCTGTTTACAAGTAAAAAGCCTACGGCTACGGTGAACGTCCCTCGACTTCCTTCGCCCATACCTTCCGAAACGAGAGGGAAAGGAACGCTTTCAAAATATTTTGGGGGCCCGAAATTTACCGCGAAATTCCCCGGGGCGGGGAAATAGGAGGGAGGCGGGGGGAGGAGGAGGAGGAGGAACGGTTGGTCACACAATATAATAAAAAAGAAGAGAAATAACTTTCTCACTTTCCCACCGTGCTGAGGGGATGGAGTGGTGCGCCGTAAACTGTGTTGGGAGGCCCGTTTTCATGGGAATCGCCGCTTTACGGGAGGAAGGAGGAGGTGTCGCACGCTCAGTGTTTAGGGCTCCCGGCACGCATACAACAGAATGTTGGGACGGTTGGTTGGAGCGGGCAAAGGAATGATCGGTATGGCTCGAATGAGCCGTCTTGACTCATGATGTGAGTCGTAAATGTAGACATTTCAACCACTCTTCGTCGCTTCTTCCTTTCCTCCGACACGTCACCGTCAACTCCATCCCTCTCTTTATTTCCTCCTGAAACATTGCTGGACCTCAATGAGTCAAGTCGGTTCGAAACGTCACCAGTCTGAGGCGAATTTTCAAACTCATCGAAGCCAATTCGGCGTAGGAGTGAATTTTCTGCATGTACATCAACATCTATTTGCTAAAGTCCGGATAAAGTTTAAGGTCGTGGCGAGCTACAAGAATAATTCGCTTCTTTCCCGGCCGTTTAATAAAGTCTTCACAGGCGTTCCACCGGGTTAGGTTTTCACCGGCGTTTCAATGGCTACATCTATTAACGTTCTTAGGACATGTCGGTGGGAAAAACTCTGCGACCTTACGGTAGTTTGAGCGAGATAGTTCCCTAGTCATAATGGAGACCATATTCGGAATATACATTTTAATTTCAGCTGCTGTGTGAAGCATGAGTTCAATATTGCATCATAAATTTTGTAAAATTATATTTTTACATGACTGGAATTCTAAGTAATCACATAAAAATATCTACATAAGTATTTAATTTGACTCAATTTTTGGCGCGGCACGTTCAAAATTCCATCACAACGGAAGTTTTTTATGATTCTGGAAACATTACTGCCGTGAAAATATGATATATTTTCAAAATTGGTTGAGAAAACATACAAACTACACACTTTTTTGACAACATTTTGGTGATAGAGATTCCTCATTTTTTAAATAATATGTCTTTGGAATACATACACGTACCGATGGCACAGGAAAACAAATTGCAAGAATGTGCAACGTGACGCTAAAAGACATAAATTTCAACATTTTGATAATCCTACATTGAATTGAAGGATTTTTACTCACAATAAGTGCAAATATTTGACGATATATACATTGTACGAGTCATGGCGAATACCTGATATTCGACAAATTCACGCTTCTATCGCAGTCGATATAGAAAATTTCTTTTGCAGTCAGTTATGTAGAAAGAAAAACGTTATGGCACTTACTTTAAATAATAATCCTTATTCGGAGGTTTGAGTTAACAGATTTGCTTTAAGAAGTAAAGCTGAGTCTTACAATACAAGCACGAAGAAGTTTGCGGAAGCGTTTTCGTCCATGGCACACAGCCCTCTCGAACAATTTTTAATTAGCATGTCCCAAGGACAGTGGCGGAGGTAGTTATGGAAAAATCGGCCAACAAATACCTAACCTTGTGAGCTTTCACTCCATCTACGTGTTCATTACATTTATGCTTACGGAGGAGTTAGGAGTCACTTCGAGGCCTCAAACGTGAACGTCAACCGTCTATCACAAAGTTTGACCGGGCACAACTTTTATATTATTCAAGAAGAGAGCAATTGACAAGCAAATTTAAGTTAAAGATAACCCCAAACTGTCAATGAAAGGAAAGAAACTTTGACTCTAACGCATGTCATTTCGGTCATCAAGTTGATCATCCTCAAGGCGTATCAAATTTTCGATACCACGCATGCGTGGTCCAAGGCTTACTCAGAGGAACGAATCTTCGCTGCAGATGATCAGCGATAGACGGACGACAATTTCCTAAATGTCCGGTAGACAGACAATCGTAAACAGAAATCACGAACGCGAATCTAATTCTCAAAAAGATTTTCAAGTCAACGCCAATCGTAAGCGTAGCAATCTATAGATCGGAAGCATGGACCATTGGAAAAGCTGACCAGAAAAGACTATAAGCCTTTGAAACCTGGTGCTGGAGGAGGATGCTGAAGATAAAATGGATGGACTAAATAAGAAATCATGAAGTGTACATAAGGGTAGAAGAGGGAAGGACCATATGGAACACCATACAGAAACAAAGAACCAGATGGATTGGACAAACCCTGACACACAATGGGCTAGTGAAGAACATAATTGAAGGTAAAATAGAGGGAAAAGTCCCCAGAAGAAGACCCAAGAATTAGTTCATGGACCAAGTAAAAAGGTAAGTAGATAGGAAGAGATACCAGGAGGTAAGGGAACTAGCATTTGATAGGGAAGGGAGGATGCCAATCGTTAATTGGCTGAACTCGCAAGTCGGGTAACAGGGCGTACGATAGGGGGTGATAGGGTACCTGTGACGCAATGAGGGGTAAAGAGTAAAAACGATTTGCTCAGCAACGGAATGTTTTCTCTCTACTGTCTCTCCCTGCTCTGTTTTTTTCTCGAGTCACTAATGGTGCGAGGGAAGAGGGAATTTTTATATCTTCCGATCAACATGGGACCAGGGAAGCATTTTCCTTACTTTGATGCTCGACTGAAAAGTCAGAAAAATGAACGCCGGTGAAGAAATCGCCAAAGCCATGCTAACCTAGAGGTAGGTTAATGGCCAGAAACTAGTGGTCAACATTCCAGTTTTTCTTATATATTTAGTAAGATATTTGGGCAATTTAAACAAAAATTTAAGCACTTAAATATTTCGGACGAAATGCACGTGTACTATTCCAAATTTTCTTTTATTCAATCTTTCATACGCCTTCCAGCGAATGAATTACCTCTGACGCTTCCAAAATTTCTAGATGTTTTACCTTTTATAAAATATCAGGGTCAGCAGCTCAAATATTCGATATATTTTCATTGAACGAGAGAGGTAAGCTTACTAATTTATAAGACCATACAGAAAATATACGATCAATGGTTCATGAATATCGTTTAAACTGACAAACGCCAAAACGATGACATAGCTACACAGCTATCAACAAGACATTGGAAGGAAAACCACGAATCGACGGTGGGTGAAACACTAGCAAGGCAGAATACTTTGCTATCACCATTTTCCAACAGCATATTGGTCAAATTGATCGTGGCGCGCCGCCACCAGAGATCAGATAAGAGGGAGCCCATCGTGAGATTAGGCACTCGCATGAAACGACGGGAGGAATTCGGAGACGAAAGAAAGTGGAGGGAGGGGAGAGGATGTCTGGAAGTTGGAAGGCCTGGGAGGGGCGAGGTGTTGAGGCGGCGCTTGCCGCGTCCGTACGGGAAGGAGAGAGAAAGAAAGAAACGAAGTGTGACTGGCAGGGAGTGAGAGGCAGCGAACGGAGACGTTCGGAGATGGGAGGACAGGCGGCGCCTCTGGAAAGGGTGCGAAAAAGATGCCGAGACGAGCAGAGGAAGATGAGAGAGGAGAAGGACCTGTCAAGAAGGCCAGGAGGTGCCCGGCCGTTTGCATGCGAAACCTCGCGTCAAGAAGGGCCCAGCGATGTGCGTTAAACCATCCAAGCTAGTAATCAAACTTCTAAGTCGAACGTTGGACAAAATTTAACTATGACTCTAAAAAAATTTCCAAATTCATATTATTAATTTCCGATAAAAATAGCCATTACGCCAATTGCAAAATGAAGGAAACATTTTCAAATCGTAATATATCACTGCCACTCTACATTCGTGATTTTAAAATTAACGAAAATTTGCAAATTTAATTGAAATACAAGCGATTACAACAGGACTACTGCATTGAAAATATATTTGATTGCTTCAACTAGTTTCTTCAACATACAAATAGGTTTGTGTATAGTTGAAACGTGAACGTGGATATAAAGACAGAGGAGTAGAGTAACTGCAAGAGAGATGAAGTTTCTGAGAAGTATTTTTTGGAAAAACAAGATTAGACAAAATTAGTAACGCTCATGCAAGAGAACAATAAAATATGAAGGGCGCTGAGCAACTTATAATAGATAAAAGAGTTGCCTGGATGGGTCACGCCAAAAGAATAACAGACGTAAGAATACCAAAAGTGCTGCTGGAAAAAGAGAAGGTTGAGAGGAAAAGGTTTTTGTTTTTGTAAAACGACACTTGAAAAACTGATTAAACTTCGTAATAGATATAACAAAGACGTAATAACAATTGGACTACAAC
Organism: Ceriagrion tenellum; assembly: GCA_963169105.1. NCBI lineage: Eukaryota > Metazoa > Arthropoda > Insecta > Odonata > Coenagrionidae > Ceriagrion > Ceriagrion tenellum. The sequence goes on along the minus strand of OY720639.1, from coordinate 76,188,404 downwards.
GAATACATTGAAAAACGATTACAAAAAAAGATTGAGAGGAAGACCAAGAAGACTTTGGGAGAATGAAACAAAAAATGGCACGGAGATAAAAGGATATTCTTGAGAAGAAACTATGAGACAAGAACTGTGCTGTGAGAAACCTCGCTTGAGACGACACCGACATCCACGAGTGTTGAACGGGACTACAATATGGATTTGGGCTTGTTTCGCTCCATCGTAACATATTCAGGGCAAAACAACTGTTGAAATCTAAGTTGAAAAATAGGAGCAATTTCAAAGCTGAAAATTCTGCTGAAAAACAAGCGTCTTTATCATCATCGCTAGTCATCAGTCCAAAGAATAGTAAGGGACTGTTCAATCGAACCTGCAATAACGTATAGATCGTTAACCCTTCGCATTCTCAAGTTTGTTTTTCTTCATAATTAGTCTGTAATATTTAACATTCCATCTTCCGCGAGAGAAATGAATTCAAGGAAAAAGACATATAGAAAAGCTGATTTAAAAGGATTATCCACGTAACAATAGCGTTTGGCTTAATTGGCATCGGGCACAGCAGGATAAGGTCCTTTCCTACCAACCCAAGGGTCGCGGGTTAGAATCCCACTTAGATAGGATTTTCACCGCTCAGGGCATTTTTGTCCGTGTTCGTTCGTTTTTAGCTGTTTAAATGCACGAAGTAAAAGGCTCTGAGGCTGCCCTCAGGATAATATGAAATTAATAAATGGATAAAAACGCCTTCTTGTATATAAAATGTTCATTCCCCGAGAAGGGGCAAGAAGGGGCAAGAAGGGGCTCGAAGGCGCGGGAGGTCGCCGGGTCTGCGGCGGCGGCGGCCGGTTTCAGGGAGGCAGCCGGGGGGAAAAGAGCGGCCTGGATGGTTGACAGGCGCGATGCGCAGATGAGTCCTCGAGATAAAGGTGACCGCGCGAGGTTTGGGTCGGGTGAAGGGGACACTCGGAGGACCAACACATCTCTCTCGCCATCCGCCCTCACCTGGAACTGCCCGGAGTGGCAGCGAGAGGTCTTATTTCAAGGAGGTTCCATTCGCGATCAAACTTGCCCCAAAAGATTCCCGGAAAGAAAGCTTCCACCAGGGAACGACGCTTGGTGAAGAAAAACTCGGCTATTGCTTGAACGTAGTAGAGGATTTTATGTAAAAACGTCTGCGTCCGGGTGGTATTACGACCGATGTTTCCTGACGTAAATGAGATGGACAGTGGCGGTTTTTTCCATTTCCTTCCCGTCAAGGAGGGATGAATCACGATACACTTGAGTATTAGCCAATGCCCTGATTATTTTAAAGACTTATCCACGTCATGTATATTACACTGATTTATTCCAAAAAAAATATTTCGCACAACTATCCGCATGCCAGCCTTTCCTAGTTATCACGTTAATGGGTGAGGTACATATAAAAAGCGGAAATATTGAAACCGCATTAGTAAATAAGCCATTGTTTCAATCATGTAGCATGGATTTTTATTGATATAAAACTTAGTTCAAGGTGCAATTTAGGTATTTTAAGATACAATTTAGTATTCTGGCGAAATATGTTTATAAAGTCCGGATCCGAAAAGAATGTAGCAGAAGAATTGGTATGTCTGAGGAATTTCAAAGAATACTGCCGAGACCGTTGAACTAATTAGTTAACCTAATCATCCTGATTTAACGTATTAATTGTAACAGAATTCCATCGCAGTTCTAGAATAATGACTTTTTTTCTTTATCAAATGGACATTTTGGAAGAATTCGCTCAAGATCTTATTTAATGCTCTCGATACCTGTGTCAATACAGAATTCTGGTAGTATGACCTGTTTTCCTTAAAGCGATCATCAGTTTAAAGTTTCCCCTCTGACTTATTGCCAAAATATTTCACCAGATATTCTAACAGAAAAATATACGGTCGCAAATTATATCGATTGCCGACTCAATGCGGTACATTTTTCAGATATTGTACACAAAAAAGTGATAATACACAGCTACTCCGACGCACTACCAAGTAAAATGACGTATTTACAGTGCTGAAAGTACTTCTTTCTCCCATCCAAAACAGTCGCCCATCCTTCTGTAATATCTTTAAATTAATCCGCTTATCGATTCAACATATTTGCAATGATTGATAATCGACGACCGATGCAAATCTTAGTGATCTTCCTTACCCACTACTAGTAATCATCAGAAAGCTTTTATGGGAGTGGAATCTCATTGAAAATTTAAAAGGAAAAATAGCAAACATGCAATGCTTCTCTGGGAGTGCTTTTAGAAAATTAAAATCGCAAAAATGCTTGGAGAGTTAGCGAAGTAGTGATGAAGGAGATGAAGCGGATGAAGGAGATGTAGCGGAAAACAGCTCAGCCTGCATGACTGACCGCCGATGTACGTTGATGATATTCCTCCTCGGTTATCACAATATAAAAACCCTTGGAATAAATATATCTTCATGGAATGACAGAATTCAAAGGTTAAGGGTTAATGCATAAAGGATACGCTAGATTTATGCATCACTCTCAATCCTTGAGTGCTCCTCCGCTGTATATGGTCTTGTTTTTGGCAATGATTGCCATTTTTCATTCCGATATATTTATTATAAACTGTAGGAACAAACTTATTGCCTACTGGCTCCATTTTTTAAGCTACGAGTGGTGAAAACAAGAATTCTCAAAACATCTTATAGCATGCAACCGTGGCGATAAAAATCCCAGGGATCTGTAGGCTCCTGTTCCAGTAGTCTCTCTCTTTCTCCCTCCTTCAAAACTCAGAAGTCCGGACCACTAATCAACCGCACATCCCAGATAATCTTCTTAAATTTGCAACCGCCCATCTCGAGTTCTCTACATAGCGATGATAGCTCCGGTCCGACTGTTAGACTGAATTCCATTCACCGGGAGCGCGATATTTTTATCCTTCGATGGGGGTACCTCTCCATTGCAGCATGCCTGCCTTAAGAAACAAGACAAGAGACATCGAGAGAGTGGGGGGGAGGGAACAACATTTTGGCCTTTGCTCTCCGCACGCTTGAAAAATGACTCCCGGCGGGATTCGAATCATTCGTCATCCCGCATAACCCAGCGTGTGTCCCCCGCGATACCTCCCTCCAACCTCCCGGGACTTCCGCAACCTCTTCGGAGCAGGGGTTCGGCTCCCACCCTTTCAAGATGAGGGGAGCAACTGGGGGAAGGTGAGGCAGCGGTGGGAATCCCATGCCCCCGACGACCCGAACGGTCACAGGATAAGGCATACTCTCTGTGTGTGGAAGTATCTTTCGTGCCGTATCATGCAAGGTGGACAGTGGTCGCAGTTACGAGATTCCCGAGAAACAAACTGGGGTCAATATTTACATCTACATACTACCCTACGAGCCGTCGCATGGGCGTGTGGCAGGAGGTATTAAGACACCAGCCGTGTAATGAAGTAAGGTTTTGGGAGGCAAAATGGTGACGTGTGTTACGTGAGTGTATTTAGTGAAGCTCATTTTTTATTGTGTTCGCTTATTGTGCGCGGAAAGAACTAGTTTTTGTACCTATCTGTTCGGCAATGTATCTCTCTTATTTTATCGTTTCTGTCAGACCTAGAGATGTAGTGAGGCGGCACGGCAATATTGTGTCACTATGAAACACATCAGCTCTGAATTTCTTAAGAAACCTAAGCCTAGCGTGTAGCCTCCGAGTCTCTAGGGTCTCCCACGCCCACCCTAATCCCACTAAAGGTTGCTAAACACTATATGTTCGCTCGTAGCATTTTTTCACGAAGCGTGCTGTTTTCATTCCTATTTTATTAATTGTTTGGTTAAATCTTTAAGACCAGGGTCCAAAATGCTCGCGGCGTATTCAAGAGCTCTTCAACCACAAATATTTGACTAAACTACAAAAATAAAATTTGACAACAATATCAGGGCTCTTCATCCACTGATCCGCAAAACTCCACCGGTCTCCTGCAGCTTCTTGAACCAAACTCGCAAACAAATATACAGCTGCAAATATCACTACAATTATGTCACTCAAAAAACTTAAATTAATTGCACCCAAAATAAAATAAATGATCAGATTAAAGAGATGAATTGTGACTTTGAAACTCAGCCATTTCCAGTGCATTTTCTCGTTCACAAATATGGTCTCGTTACCAAGCAGAATCGTTACCTAATGATCTCGCTCTGCAATGTAATCACGCTCGTGAACAATAAGTTTATTGTACAAATTTAGCAAAAAATTAACTTCCGTTTCCAATAAAGAAAAACTTCATCCAGTACGCCAATGACAGTCAACAATAATCTCCTCTTTCTTATGACATTGAAAGATCAGCCATTTATCTTTACTTCACCACACATTCTCCAAATAGCTTTTTGTAGATGGGATATGGTACAGCTGTTCGTTCCAGTGAGACAATACTAAAAAAAGCAGATTCTGACGTAAAGATCGCATTAGAAATGTGAGTGTATAGTTTGCGTGTTTAACGACTATTTTTAAAACTAAATTTATTGCTCACCTTTAATACATTCCCAAAAACCGCACAAGACCTTCAGTTTAAAGTCGTTTTCATCGTATGTTACGAAAAAAGAAGCTTAAAATATGTATTCAGCCACTACCAGAGACGTGAGGCCATATAAAACGTTTTAGAATCATCAATTTTGCCTATATCAGATCATGGTTCTTACAAGTGCTTGAATTTAGAAAAAAATATATAACATTCTCAGTTATGACATGACAAAAATCTCGCTCTAAGGAGGTTAGCTGGGTTATTCCCTGTGTCCCTACTGCATTACATTGAGCCGCTTAAAACCAGATGGTTCAGGTCAATTATTTACCATTGTGTGGCTAGGTGGGTCGAAGTATTTCTCTACGTTTATTCTTTTTTTCGTTCCAGTGGCTTGAGTCTACCTACGGTGTTTTCCACCCCAAAGCAGCACTTATGGGTAAAACATTTGATGTTTTGAGCCAAATATCCGGAGAGGTGACAGTATTTTCTTCCAGCATTCCCATTCTCAACGGCACATTTGTTAACACCGAGCATAAGAGACTGAAAGGTGCATGTGCCTCGGCGATATCAGTAATCAGCCAGGCGAGAACAGAATAAAATCCAGTCCCCTCATTTCGCGCGTTTGAGAGGACACTGATCCCTTGGCTTGGGGGACACAAAAGACTCCGTCTCTTCGTCCCGCATGAAACCAACCCCTTCCACTCCGTATTTCTACCAACCCGACCGCATTTCCAAGCGAGGGGAAGGGAGGGAAGCCAGGCGATGGGGGGAAGCGTAACCTCACACCACCTCTCCTTTCAAAAAGGGCCCTCCACCCGAGACGTACTACACACGCTCCTTGTCCACGTCTCCCCGAATCCCTTCTCGCCTTGTCCCACCCCTACGCCACCGCAGCCGCTATCGCCCCCACTGACTAATAAGCGCGATCCTTCACTGTCCTCCGGCCGCCACGCCGCGACCCGAAGTCCCCTCATCCCCCTTCCCCACATTCTCGCCGCCATTCCAAACCACGTGCTCCGTCCTGCAAGGCTTGCCCCATTTGATTTACGCCACCCCCCCCTCGCATCGCTGCTTCCATCTACACAGTACATTCCGACACCAAACACCTATCCCGTTTCCCTATTATTCTCGATCATCTCAGAGGACGTTAAACAATGCGAAGGTTTCCAACGTGTAACAGAACTGGTACACTTCACTTAATGAATGTTTATTAGGTACGTTCCACACTTTGTTATTTCCGACTTTGATTACGACAAACACTGTCCGTTTTGAAAATGCCAGTGTTATTATTTAGTCACTGATCTCGTTACCAACACCATAGTAACTATTCCATGACCTTTCGATTTGTTCGTAGGTTCGTTACTTATATTTGGAGGCGTTTATTAACTGAGGTCATTAAATATTGTATAAATTTTTCACAGATAATCATGCTGCACGAGCGGTTTCGTCGTAATTGGTCGAGAATAAAAGTAATACGTACAAAACGAGCATAGTTTATTTATTTGTAGAACATCTTTTTTCGAACAGAGATGCCCAAAGTGTCCATGATCATTAGCTGAAATCATTTTCGCCATTTAGGATATGTGGGTAGGAAAAATAGGGCATGATTTCTTTATGGGATTAGGAAAGGGTAAAGGGAACCCCAGCGTCGGTACTAGCCTACTCTCGACGAAAGAAGTAGGTAGTTGCAGCCAGTTTCGATAAAACGTGAGATTTGGAGGGGTAATGCAAAGAAGTTTCACTTGCTCCCAAACTGTTTCCCAGAAGTTCCCTGATATGATACTTTCAATTCTTACTAAAAGCCATTTTTCCCTATTATCTGGCGTATAAAAACAACCTACGCCTCGCTTTTTCTCATTTACCTGTGACAATTGAAGGAGTCATAAACTGACAATTGAGTTGAAGTTTTTAAATCACTAGCAGAAAATGGTGATCAACTAACATGTAAAGGATTGGAGAAATATTCAAAGATCTTCCACCGGTCCTTCTATGTCATTGTCATTTCTAAGGAATTTCTTAATCTGGGATAAAATATAACATTATTACAAAAAATGTTATCTACAGAGGTATCACTGATTTCCCGGCTAAGCCGCCTTTCAGATTAGAATCGACGAAATCCGAAATTTGCGCATAGTTACTTTTGTTACATAGTTACTTTTGCGCATAGTTTATTAGGTCTCAAATATACTTGTGTTGAGAATTAATGTGTGTTAATTGGGGTAGAGAACCAGAGAACGATTTCTATATCAAAGTGTGTACAAAGCTATCGGTCTCCTGATTTCATTGCACCGATCATAACGCTTAACGATATCGATACGCAGTGTTACTTCTTGTCGATACATCCCGATTCCATAAAAACTGAACAATAAAGATAAGTCGCAAAAGTGTACCACACCTCTGGTCACATGCTTTAGTGGAGCAAGCATGGTGCTCAACGTCACAGGATCCACCAGGATAGGATGGTTTAACGATACGAATCGCTATCACGAAGTCAACAACGCAGAGCGTTAAGACTGAATCACGCTCAACGGATTCAAAATCCGAGTTTGCATGGAGCTATCAGCAGCACGAATCCTCCTCTCCGACAGGGTTGTCCAGCAATGTAGATCCAGCAATCCAGAACTTAAAGAATAGTTACGTAGCACTGCTTGGTGTCCAACTAATTAGCGTAAAACGACAGATGAGAGTTGAAAAGGGAGAATTCACCACTGGAGAGATTACAAATGAAAGAAAGAATGGAACTCTACAGCACGAATTCGGCGCAAGACGATCAACTCGTTAAAACGGTATCGATCGCTATCCAAGCCTCGACGTTTTGGAAGTTCCGGATAATCGCTCCCACACCGATGTGGATCGGAACGCAACCGGGGACAAGAATCGGGATATTGGGAGGCGGGGTTGAGGAGGGGAAGGGTTTAGAAACCACAGCCCGTCCACCCACCCACCATCACCGCCCCCAATCCGAGTGAGGGCCGCCGCCCCCGATCGGGGCTAACGACGCGTCGGAGGCGTCGCAGGTATACCTCTAGTCCGAGAGAGATGAGAAAGGGGAGGGAAAAAGAGGGCGATGCAATTTTTCCCACGCGGGAGAGAACCGACCCTTCCCCGTCCCGGAATGCATTGCTCCCCTTGCTCTCTCTCGTCCCATCTCCGCCCCCACCGCCCCCCTCTCTCTCACGGCGGGCCCATTGAGGGCGGCAAGGCCCCTTTAAGAGTATGGGGCCGGGCACGCACGGCTTTCGCCCCGGGCGCCCCGGCTAATGATCGGTGGACGAAAAGGATGAGGAGAGAGATGAGGTGGGAGAAGGCTTGGGAAGGAGTCTGCGCAAAGGCTTGCTCCCCCGAGTGACCACATTCCCCCTCCACGCCCCACGTCCACCCTGCCCGTGACCCCAGCTGGAACCCCACACCTTGGGAACTTTACCGTCGACCAATCCTTTCACTCCTTCCTCCAACCCCGAGAGAGAGAGAAAGAGAGGAAGACGACGCGGTTTTGTATGGAAGGGGTTGGTTGGAGTTCTTTGATTTGCGAGTCTCCCTCTTTCTTTTCCGTCCTCCGACGCGGTGTTGGAAGGTGTCCGGAATGATAGGGGAGAGGAAAGAGGAACGCTTTTGCGAGGAAAAAAGTTAATTAACTCCCCGAGCAAGCATTGGCAAAGATGCGTTGGTGCGAGGATCTAAAAGGGATCTGTTTTCTCAGACATTTATGCCCCACTCGGGAAGGGAAACGTTATATTTGGAACCATTTATGAAAATCCAATTAGTCCTACGCGACTGTTGAGGTATGCAGCGTAAAGGAAAAAAATTTCTTTTAAAGCTTGGCGATGTAATTGATCAGATTTACCTCGGAGTAGGAGATAGCGTGATGTTTTTCTACGCGTATTCTTAGTTTATCAGATTAAGTCTCTCCTTTCCACTAACATCTGAGTCTATACGGTCGCGTCTATTCGGAGATGATATCTATTTTATGCCAGCAGAATGCTAATGTGTGGAGTCTGCAAAAAAAACCGACCGGGAGGACAGGCTATTATGCTTCTTCTTCAAGAATATATTTCTTTGAATACATGCTTACAAGATTAATAAAATACTTCGTCACAATACACAGTTTGTCGGGGCAATATCTTAAAATTTCAAGAAGTTCAGATCCAAACTCTCATTTCACACTTCTCAAGATACTGATTAAAATATTTTATCGAAGCAAGCGCCCCTGCACTCAACAATATAGGATTCTACCAATCTTCGAAATGAAACTGCAAGTATTCCCAAAACATACATGCAAAGCCAAACAACCGTACGCATGAGTACAGATTATTAACTTTTTGCTCTTTTTGCTTTTTTTCTGAGTTATTTCGAGAAGGGATAGATAAATCAACACGGTCGAATCGAGATCGAAGTCTAAAATTAATAGTTATATATTACTATAAATCAGAGTATAATCGTGACTGACAGGCAATAAATGGTAAAACTTATTACGGATAAATTCCGACAATAGGGCACAGCTAAAATTGAAAGTCTGGTGACACGTATTACGTCCAACTTTGTAATTTGCATATGGTCGACCTTCCACCATGTAAAAACGTCAACCCTTTAGCTGTTACGTCTGTAGATTGCAAATATTATAAATTGCTTCCAATGGCTGCTTTTCATCTCTGCTGAACGTGATGATTATTTTTTGGAGTAATTGCGGAATTTTCTATTCGGTCATGAGGAAAAGAGAACTTCCCCCAACCGCCCACATCAATGAGTTTCCCGAGAATATTGTAATGAATAGAGAAGGAAGGGGTAACAGCAAGCATATCATAAAAAACTCGAGAAAGATGGAAAAAGATAACTTTCCGCAAGGATGACTAGATTAACCCTTTTCCTGTTCGCGCAAAGCGCTTCGCGTGATGGTTGCGGCACACTCCGCTAGTTATTAATGGCAGGGGAAAATAGAAATGTTCCACGCCACGAGAAAGAAAACTTTTATCTGGAAGAAGAAATTTATCGCTGAGGAGTTTGTCAGCTAGGTTCATGACAAGCGTCCATTCCTACCCTCACCCCTCCCCCCCCCCTGACTCCTACCCTCTCATTCCGCGCCCGCGGCGGCAAATGTGCGTCTTATACCCTTCCCGCGCTCCGAGCTAATGACAACATATGTCACTTCGTGCGGCACCATTTGCCTTCTTCACGGCTCGGGCTGCCTCTTGGAAACTTGAGTGAGCAGTTTTCACCGGGGCCGCGTCTCCAACAAACACAAGCTCTCACACCGGGCCTGTCGTAATTTCCGCACAGAGAGAATTTCCGCGCGCTCCCAGCAATGTTTGCCGCAAACACTTCACAACGAGAGACGTTCGTCTTTTGTTTACCTTCGTCGCACTCCCCCGCGCCACGCCGCGTCACCACATGCCCGTGGTAGTTCAAAGCGAAGCCGCACTCCATTTCCTCTCCACTCCCGCGAAGGGGAAAAAAACTATTTGACGGCTGAGTGTGGGGTGGGGGTGGACAAAAATGACAGTAAAAAAATGTTCTAAAAAATATTTTCTTTTCGGTAAAAAAAATCCGTCGAAATATTGATTTGAGCCGTTGTATTGAAGAGAAAAGTGGGTTCTAAAACTTCACTCGGCTCACGAAAACTACATTTTCTAAATATCGAGTGCCTGTTTGCATGCGATCGGGTTTTATTTACTTAGCCACTCCTTAAGAGCAAGCAATCGGACGCTCTGAAGAGAATGCATATGAAACTTTCCAATTTTTTCCAGATTTTTCCGGTCGCAAAAGCTACCTTGGGCAACACCGTGGTTAGTGGGCCTCTAAAAAAGGTAACAATATATCAACCAAAAAAATTGAAATTCGCGGTGTATAAATAACGTGGTTCGGGTTCCAGGGAATTCTAAGTTCCTCCTGTCCGATTCAAACAGTGGGGATGAAATCCAAATTCCTGGGTAGATAGGAATAGATAGTGGCAAGAATTTCACTCGCCTCAGGAGCCGAGTACAAGGAATTCCCATTCCGTGATGTGAGGCAAGCTTATGAAACATGTCCGTGAGTATACGAACAGGGGCGTGTCGATAATTACAAGATGTATCTTATCCTGAAATATATCTGAAATCTGACTGATAGGCCACGCAAAACCTTTAGGCAAATTATTTTCATACTAACAAACTTAATTTCCATGAACACTATGCACACCTAGCTCTTTGTAGAATGAGACAAAGTACTTTCACATGCTAAAAGATGCAGAACTTTGGTACATTGGTTCCATTATCTCCAATTCATCACCATAGTGAAGTTGAAATGAAAACGATCGATGGGTAGATGAAATTTATCACACCAAAACCATAGTATCAATAGATAAAACTAATTACTTTATGCTTTGAAAGACTTTTCATGGGAACATCACGTCAACTTTTTTTCAAATTTGGAAAACTATTGTTTAGTATTGTTGTTGTTGTATTGTTGGATTTTAACTTGTTTTGTTTTCATATTCACTAATGGAAACCTAGAGAGAAACGCCTTCATCGATAGTAAAATTACTCTCAAAGGATCGAGGAGTATTTCCGCCAGCAAAGATACAGGTGCTGATGTTTAGTACGAGATCATGAAAGATGATAAAGTAATCTAAGAGCAGCCTTCGCTCCACTAAATTTGACGATTTTGATTTATGATTAAAAATAAAACAACAAACTATGTTAAACTATTATCTTAGAAACCGAATCATAATTCAATTTTTATTATACGTTCACATTTCATAAACGTTCTCTGTACTGTAAGACTACTGCAGAATTTAATAAACCATTCTTCAGCTAAATTTCATTTTTCAATAGAAAACTTTCTTAACGATATTCATCACCTTCTTTCAAAAATGTAATTAACGAATTATACGTTTGATGATTCCAGCATAACTACATAAAAAAATCATTCACGTAGACTCTACCTGGCTTCAAAAAGTTCCACTGGGGTTTATAGCTATTTAATTGTTGAGTTTTCTAATAGCAGTAATCCATTAAACGTGTGCTCGATAATGACACCTTTGTAAGTAACAAAAATCAACATTTAAAGTTAACTACCTAGCGTCAATATTACTACCATCCAAATGGCTCACGAAATCCTTGGAAAGTGTCGTTCATCGAGATGAATATAGCTGGACCAGCACTAATAATTAAAATGAAATTCCGCAGCTACCCCCAATGTCATAAATGTGTGATGCACGGCATCAAAACACGCCATAAAAGTTACAACTATTGACGCAATCATGCGGTCCTTCCCAGAAATCGCACCAAACCAGTTTCACACCATCAGCACAAAAGATAACCAGTCAAATGGAACACCGGGCTGGGAGAGCTGGTGATAGACCGATCGCGAGATCCAGGATCATTATAGGCCGACCAAATGAGCTCCCGCTTCCAGCCAATATAAAAAAAACTGAACCAGATCAGGTCGATTGGGAGAAGGGAAGCCCGCAACATCTCCCGGCCAGAGCTCCCTCCCCCCCACCTTCCCAGCTTCACCCGCCACCTGAGCCGCTCGCTCTCCGCCCGCACTCATTTTGTTTTCCGCCGCGACTCCCGATTCGCTACCGGCCTTACGTCCCCGCCCAAAGCCGCAAAGAAGCTTTTTTTCCCCTCGTCGCCTTCCCACTTCTAACCACCACCCCACACTACCTCATACCCCCACCTTTCGCCTCCCCTACTACTCCCACCCCTTCCCCACCACCTGCGGCCGACCAATGGGCGGCTACCGGTCTTGCGCCTCGGCTACCGTTACGCCTCCCCTCCGCATGCATAAAAAAAGTATATTTTTTTCCGAAGCGAGCTCTGCGGTTGGTCCGTAGCTACCTTCCCTCTCGCACCTTCCTTGCCGCAATCGTTCCTGTTGGTGTAGTGAAAATGATATTGGCTTTCCATCCCGAGGTTCCCGGCTCGAGTCAGTGCATTGGATGTTTCTGAGAATTTGCGATCCCTTCTCAGGAGCGGAGAGAAGAGCACCTCAAGTTCACCTCTTCGTCTTTCGGATGGGACGCCTAACGGTTGGCCCTAAAGCGCCTTTCGATGAAGAGAAACTCATGCCGATGCCAGGTGCCTATTCAATCTTCATCCTTCGCCGGTCAGGGTGATGGCGGGATGATGTCCTCGTGTGTCAAGTATAAAATCGTTCAGTGCCAATACCACAATGCAATGCCGTGAATTCTTAATTACTAGAAGAGCCCAGCAAATCTCTGACTTCACGCAGCTCTAGCTAACAATTCGTTAGTAACTGACCGTGTCCCTGCATTATTAAAAGTATCGCAGTATGTTAAAAAGTAATTTCAACAGTTTACGACGATGCCAGTGTGTATGCCAGAAGGAAATTTGAAAAATTATCAAACTCTTTAAGTATTTTGAAATATTCAAAAGGATATTAAACCTGTGTGTTGAATTATAATTTAGTTCGCCCATGTAACAGCGAAGTAGGAGCTATAAAGAGATGTTCACTCATCCTCAAACCAAATTCACTGCATCTTAACTGTACAAATGATCTTAGCCCTCGGAGACCGCACCAAGTAACTAGCCACCCTCGTCTCAGGCTAGGCATGGACGGAGAGTAATTGATCTTTGTCATTTAATAATGAAAATATCACTTGGCTACCACGGTAATGTTTAATGGACCACTTTTGTGGCAAAGCTGCGTATTCAGGTGTAACAACAGAGTAAACCTGGGGTTTACTCTAAGTTGTCAGGAACTTTATCAGGAAACTGGTCGTTTTTTTAATAAATCAGAGTTGGATATTACAGTGTTTCATTTTCACTTAAAGAGTAAGCTTCACACAGCAGAGACCAAAACATGATCTTAGCTGTACCTATGTCCCCTCACCAAATATCCCAACAAACCCTTCCTAGGGGACAGGGAGGATGTGACTCAAAGATATCACTTGGCAACTTCACAGTCTTGTTTAAAGGACCACTTTCGTAGTAAAGCAACATATTCAGGTGTAACAATTGAGTTAACCCCCAGGCTTACTTTGAGATGTCAGGATCTCTGTCAGCAAACTGGTCGTCATTTGAAGAAATCAGGGTGGGTTATAAAGTGTTTCATTGTCACTTAAAGAGTAAACTTCATATAGCAGAGACCGAAACATGTAGCGTATGTCTTAGCTGTATGTCGCCTCACCAAATATCCCAACAAACCCTTCCTAAGGCACAGAGAGGATGCGACTGAAACTCGCGAGGGTGCGCAGTAGTGGTGGCGTGGTGTGAAAAAGGGGTAGAGGGATTTGAGCTCACCCACGCCACCCCTTCCCATCATTCCCCTGGTCGGCTTTCGAGTCAGACCCACGGCATTGGGTGTCGAGTCGCGGGCAGGGCAAACAAAGGGAAGAGGCTGCTACCGTAAGCCGCCCCTCCATCCAATCCCGCAGCTATCTTCCCCCCCTACTCCTCCGCCGCGGCTACCGTATTGCGTGATTGGCTCCCGGTCTTCCGCTGGACCACCCAGCGCTCTCCCCTCCCTCCCTTCTCCACCAGCTCAAGAAGACCCCTTTGGCTCTTAGCTTTCTCTTGTAAGCCCGGCTGTTTCCCATCTCTCACTTCGATCCGAAACAGACATTAGCGTCTATTCATCATCATATGTAAGCAGCTGTTGTAAAAAATCTATTGTTGGGTCTAGGCTAAGTCGAAGTTTAATAAATAGGCCGAATCCCTTGGGTAAATTTAAGCCGAATTACTTCCCCGTAGACGTTGATGAATGTCTACATACATACCTAATGTTTTACCAGGCACCATTGGGGCGTGATGCACTGAGTGAGGACGAAAGTCTCGCAGGTTAACGAAGTGTCTTATAGTCGACGTACATTGTATATTGAATTAAAGTACAAATTACCTAGATTTAAAAGGGGCGATACTGCGGGACCGGTCCCGTGAATAAAAATCGAAGAGATGTATTTCAGGACGGATGCGTTGAATAATGATGAAATCCCCTTTCTTGAATGTTACTCCATTTGGTATACAGTCCATACGTATTTTTGGAATTTCTAACATTTATGATAAATTATTGACGTTTGGTAAATGCATGGTTTGGAATCACCCCCCGACACAAACCCTATTGGTGGCTTGCAGAGCACCATGCTAGAATGCAAACATGTACGTACATCATCGTTAATGTATATACATAACGGGTCTCACATACAAGACTTTTAGTTAAGTTAAGTTAAGTTAAGAAGAGTAGTTTCATCGGAGTCGTGCACGAATTCAGAAAACTGAAAACGAAGGACTAAATCCATCTCCCCGAGGATCCACCTACTAGTAGGATAGCATGTAGATGTGAAACCATCACTTGAGAAGAAACTCAATTTGGTTACTGCAAGATAGGTAAATGTATTAAATAGTATAATAATAACTTTGTAATATTCCACAGTTTTATTACTAGTAAACAAAGTTATTATTATTATATCATGTCGAAATTCCACCAATTCAACTCTTCAACTATCTTGTATATTAATTAAATAGATTTAAATTGTAACTCTATAATGCATCCTCTTCCATCAAACCCTTCGTCACATAGGGGAAAATGACACATGCAAGTTGCTTTAACCATTAATGTACAAGAACAGACAAAGACGAGTTGTTTGCGCAAAACAAGACAATTACCAATTTTACAGAATGAAGAGTATAAAACAGCATTTTAAACTTTTCCGGCGGAAATATTTCCAATCGGTAAAGACATACATTTTCATTACAATTTAACCCACATCCACGCCATGAAGCGTGTTCCTTATTCACTATTACTACTTATAACATTATATTGGATGCAGTAAAGAGACGCAGTGAACGATGAACGCTGTGAATACGGTCTCATTTAGAAAAAAGCACCTTGATTGACGAGGACGCACCTGTCGGGAGCGTCTGATTCGCCGCCTTCTCCCCGCCTATCAAGGACTCCCGTGCGCAGGCGCTCTCGTCCAATAGCGACGGACACCGCTACCGCGCTTTCTCACCCAATGAGCAAGGCTACCGGTGTTCCGCCTCCCCGCGGCGGATGCTGCGGAGTCCGCCCAGGAGAAACCCTTTGATAGGTGAGCATCGAAAAATGGAGTCGGATACGGATCATGCACCTGGACAGCGATATAAGCGAAAATTCAATTGCAAGAAAATGAAAGACTCTCCTATACTCTGAAAATTTCGGCTTGAAATGCCATGGCGTACTCAGTAACCTACATCAGTAAAGAGTATAATGTTCTCACAGTCATAATCCTTCGTCGCCCGTGGCGTAGAAGCGATTTAGGTAGGTATTTTTGCTAGATTAAATTTAGGAAGGGAATATCTGCCCTGATTGCGGCAGGTTAAAGTCCTCGCCTGCTAACCAGAGGGTCGCGAGTTCGAATCCCGCCTGGGTAAGAATATTCATTACCCAGGACATGGATGTTTGTGTACGTCAAATGAATAAATTGTAAGAGAGTAACTGTAGAGACCTAAATTCACCCATAATAAAGACGAATTATTAGTATTATTATCGGGGTATGTATACACGGGCATACGACACAGGGTGTCGTTTTTGTATATACATTCTTTACAACTCTGACAAATGTTAAGTTAGTAAGTCGTCTTTTGAGTATAAATCTACTAGTTTCTTTGGCAACAATTTGTTTGTAAAAATGTAACATTTGGTATTATTGGGTGAGTAAACCTATCCGACGAACGCACTAATAATATGTAATACAGAACACCAATTTAATGTATTGAGGGAGAGGAAAGAAGCTAACAATGTCCATGAAAAATATGCACCACAAGCAAATTTTACAAAGGACTTAAGCGAATAAACTCAAAATGCTATTCAATTAACTACAAGACGAAAAAGACATCATGAATTACCAAATATCAAAACCATTCGTGATGAACTGTTTGAAAAATACACAGAAAACCAAGCAAGCTTCCTCGGAAAATATAGGATTACGCAGATTTTTTTGCAAAAAAACTTTTAAATTAATTTAGACTATGATTTGGAACAGCAGCCAACTCAAGAAAATGATGGAAGGGGAAATTAAAGGAAAATGAATAAGGGAAGAGCAAGGACGGAATACATTCCACAGAACATGAAGGAAGTCAGGGCAAAGAATTACGTGTGAATGAAACGGTTGCTGGAGGATAAGATTGGATTTGAGGGATACAGTAAGCCAATATTAAGATGTGAATGCGCATCATAATGACGAGCAAACAAAACGATGAAAGTTTGACACACTAAGTAAACATGATCTTACATAATTTTATGCTTGGTAGCATTAGGTCCAAATTAGCTCTAAATTTTCAAGATAATGAGGTCTCACTCGGCAGATAATAGTTGAAAGTTGCCTAAGAGATAGATAGATACTCAAGGTAGCACTATTAATTGGGCTACATGAACTTGAGACTATGGAACGGAAACAATAACAAACTACATGAGTCGAGGATCTCAGCGCATCCCATCGGTAGGAAACCACGAGCTGTCACATTGACGAGACCGCACGCGGTAGACCTCTTGATTACCTTACAGTGACAGGAGACGAATTACGGTGAAAGCGGAGTCCCATAACAGTGCCATGAGAGAAAGGAGCGATGTGCGCGACCGGTGAATAATTACGGCAAAAAACAAGACGCTGGCAGACTTTCTAATGAACATATAATCACAAATGTGTAGACACATTGCTCATACCCAGTAATGACTGCCACGGCACATTAGACGCACCTCAGTGGCTTCTCCTTCATTCACACAGACGGGAACATTTTAAATTTATCAAAGTGCAACTCAAATGATTACCTATATTGGGATTACATGTCGTTTTTCAAAGTTATTGCGACATCTGGTTTCTTCAAACAGCAACAGCTTCCTCACGACCACGTTTAATAACGTCGTATTTCAAGGATATATCGTATACAGCTCAAGAAATGACGTGGGAAAATGTTCATATGATATATAAATGACCACATGCTCGCCCAATTAAGTCACTTTAAAATTATATGAACACTAAGGGAACGAAAACGACACCATTACTACGCTACTGACGAAATACTGGCTTGATTACAAGTTTATCACAAAATTGAAGAGCTATCTGCATTTGTCTTGATTTTAACTATCATTGTAACAGAAATATACCACAGGTATGACGAAAAAGTACTTCTGGAGAGGGTATTTACTCTTGGGTACTGTACACGCATTACACTAAACACGAAAAAATTTCCATTAAAAGATCACCATTTCTCTTCGACTTCCTCCCGAGGATTATAAAAATAAACCACTTGTCAACAAAATTATTTTCATGGGAGTTCTATGAAAAGCCAGGCACCTCGCAACGGCCGGCTGAGGAAAGTGCTACATATTCTCCTCACTTAACACGATTACAGGTATTGTGAGAGTCTAAGAGTCAAAGATAAAGGATGCAGCCACGACTAATCCCATCAGTCATTTTCGCATCGCATTCTGCTGCCGACTTCCGCTACAGCAAAAATGACCGATTTTTTGGTAAGTTTTCTAACTGCATTATCCGTCGTCGTTGATAACATGTAAATGCAAAGACAAACAATCCAAGCTATTTTCGTTTCACCTCTCGATACTCGTCGAGTAATCAAGCCTCGGGCACTAATTTAAGATGAAAATATTGCGCAACTACACGAATGAACAGTCTCTCACTCAACTCATAAGTTTCCTCAACCGAAATCCTTTAAGTTTAATTAATGGAAATTATTAGGAACCGGAGTTATCCTACCTAGTAACTCTGTTATCAAGCGACGGTGCTTACCAACGTTGTTACCTCACACGAGTTCGTCGCCAGAACTTGATCTGAAAAGTTAGGCCACCCAAAGCGTCGCGTTCCCCTTGCATTGCTCCCACCCGTGAATTGACAAGCAAGCAACTACCTTTGCCCTTCGTGACTTAAAAAGTACAGAAAAGGAAAGGATAAGCGACACCCCGAACAGCCAACGAAGAAAACTCCCGCCCATCTAGTACGCGGCGCGGCGATTAGAAGTGACATATCACGTCTACCTCGGTCAACTTGGCAATAGGTATTTGAAGCGAAGCGCCCCGTTCTCCCCCCTAGCACACTGGATTTGGGTCGGCAACTCCCTAACTACCGACCCGGTTGTCACAGATCATTCGACTTGGCAAAGGTTTCATTCCTGCACGCCAAATTACGGCACTATTACCTACCGCATCGGCCTCTCTAGTAGAAAGCATGCAAAGTAAAGGGCAGTAACACCGGTAGGTAAACAGCAAAAGTTTTCGTTACTTCAACATGGCTTCCATGATCCTCTCAGTCGAGTCAATTTAAATCATCACCTGTTACTCTGAATATTCTAGTATTGAACAATAGGAAATATAATAACTCTAATATTTGAGCATTCTAGTTAAGGGCATCGACTGAAGTTAGTTTAAATGTAGTTGAGATATATCTTCTGTGGTTTTACATGTGCACAGCCCAATCTGCCGATAATTTCTTCAAGTCAGCGTACGTCCTACCCTTCATTATCCCGTACACAAACTTATACGTAAACAAACACGTACTTCAAAATTCACACAGGTGTTTAACGCAATACATTATGAAATTTTGTCTACCGCATGTATAGATACAAATATCTACCACATTACAAGATCGTGACTTCTCAAAGCGGGCGTTTGCATGGTTCCCACGATCCTAGAAACAGATTAGTCTTCCCAAATTGGTCTTTCACATTAGGCCCATGAACAGCAACAGACGAACACTCACATCCTGAGTGAAGAAATATTCATCTAGACGGAACTCGAACCCGCCACCCTCTGATTAGCACGTGGAAAATTAAACCCGTCGCCACCGGTGTCTACAAATTATCTTCTTTAAAACAGCCTAATTCATCGTTTACTTCCGCCATTCATTTTTTCAGAAATACTGTAAGCAAAATGTAACCATAACAATGTCTTACGAGCAACCATACAAATCG
Organism: Ceriagrion tenellum; assembly: GCA_963169105.1. Lineage (NCBI taxonomy): Eukaryota > Metazoa > Arthropoda > Insecta > Odonata > Coenagrionidae > Ceriagrion > Ceriagrion tenellum. Next base: position 76,169,027 of record OY720639.1, on the reverse strand, counting down.
ACAAATCGAAACACTCGCGACCTCCAAAGAAGTCCACTTCTATGTGTAAAGCTACCTATTGACTCAGAGAATTATCGACGAGGCGATGGAATTCGGTCCCGGTCAAGACGAGAGATATTTCACAAGATGGATTTTGGCACATAACACTAAGCTTCTACCCCTCACCAGCCATTTAATATACATATATACAGCCTAGTTATCTAAACACAACCTTGCAAGTCCCCGCAGAGGTACCAGGGGTTGTCAGGGCGCTATCCACCAAATGGGAGGGAATTGGGAAAAGACGGGAAGAGAGGGCAAAGGTAAGTTGTATTTCAACGATGTCTCTAATGCCAGAATCACGCTGTTTTTATTTTCATAACAATTTGTGCATTGGGAGGATTTTTTGTGCCTGTGAGTTCGGCAATGTATTTCTCTCATTTGGTCGTCTCTATTAATTCTAGAAATACTGCGCAGGGTCAGAATAAAATCCTCAGCATAGTTCTTTCTTTCCGCTAGCAGCCCTTTTTACATTTGAACGGAGAGGGCGTTTCCTTTATTTTTTGCCGCGTATCGAATCTTCTTGTGCAGGGTCCCAAATCCTCCAAGCCCATTCGAGATGGGTCCTGCCTAGAGATAAATGGTACTCTCCCCACGGTTACATCGAAGAACCATCTTCATATTAGACTGATAAATCCTAGTTTCTTTGATACAATGCTGAAAATATTTCGTCCGTATTTCCCCCACGCCATAAATAATACATAATATATTAAATATTTTCCAAGGACCATGCTTACATGTAATTAGGTATAGGATTTATTAAGGAGGTATACATTGGAATATATAAATTGCAAAAAATATGCTCATAAAAATGATAAATACAAAAAAAAGATTGACCATTTCATGCTTTATGATTGTCAGTTAGATACTCATTTAGTGAATATTATCTTTTGATTAGTAAATACTGTTTTTAATTCCTTTTGAACATAGGCAAAATTTTTGAGGCTATGTACATTTCGGTAGCCAATAGTAAACCTTTGTGCCTATCGCAGTGGGACCGATATAATTGTAGTTCCTTGTACCATTATAATGAATGTCGCTATTAACTTGCAAGAGATGAAGGTTGTTTTTATAAGAACAAAAATTATATATATTTATTCAGACTTGGAATTGTTAATAAATTTAGCTTTTTCAATAGGGGTCTATATGGTGTTCGAATGGATTCTCTCAACATAAATATCCACAACCACATCCTTTGTTTTTCTAATTAAGGAGTTTTATCTTCCGAACGCTCAGCCTACCTATATCGCAACACTTAAGACATTTTCATTTGTTTTTCAACAACCATTGATAAACAATGCCTCCACTGTATTCCATGCTTTCGGGTAGCTGTTTTAAACAGCTCCATCGCCACTGGCCAGCTGTCCTCACCGGTGGTCTCCTCGGACGGCTGGCTCAGGAGGAGAGGCCGCACCGCGGGCAATGAAGGCCTCTGTCGACCGCGCCATTCAAGCAATCTCCGTCCTTCGACAAGAGTTAATCACGCCACAATTCACCGCCGTCGATGTCCCAGCTCCGACCTCAATGTTTCGCTCGAGTCCCTCTCCGTTGATGGCGACCCGCTGGAATAGCTACGACGCCGTGCCCCCCGTCTTCATCAATGCACGTCCGCCGCCGACACAGCTGGCGCTCGGATGAGCCTCTGGTGCGGAAGTGAACCGTGAAAAGCTCCGCTTTCTCGGCAGGAAAATGTAGAGTGAATGCTCCCCCGGTAGGCGAGTGCATTAGTTCTTGACATCAACACAGACTACGATTCTCTACCGAAATGGCTTCTCCTTTTATTGATTTTTCGTCGGTACAGTAATCAGGTTGGGAGCCGCCAGAGAGCAATCCCGCAAGCTAGGCTAAGAATTATTGAACAAATCAGATCACACGAGTTTCAACGTGACACAACGGTAGCGATTTCGAAGACGCTTTCAATGCGGACGATCTTTTCTAAGCACCGAGATTTTTGGATGAGAAGAAGTGATAACAATTGTAAAAATTATCGTCGATTAGTCGTAAAGAACAAAATTGTTGATTTTTACGGTTGCCAAGGTTGGGATTCGGGAATAATATTCCCTAATTTGTCACCACAGCATAAATATGGTCGTTACATTCAACGGTCGAGGATATTTCTTCAATTTCTCTATGCATCCGTCACTTACACTGAGGTTTGTCTACATTCTTCCAGGATTCGCCAAAAAAGGCCAAACTATACCTACCAGCTCACTAGTCCTTCAGATAGTTGGAGCAAGATTTTATCTAGTTCTAAATAGAGACTATATTCGAATTTTGCCAGGTATATTTTGAGGAGTCAAAGAAAGTAGGTATAGAGAAGGCATTGGACTGTAAATGACGAAAAACTCCCATTTCCAAGCTGGACCTTTCAGCAATTCACTAATTTGATATGATACATGTCTGATACTTTAACTTGACTTATTATTGACAAAGCTTAAAAAAAGCCTTCAAAACTGAGTTTTTAAATGATTTTACTAAGGTATAGCGATGACGGATAAATGCCTTTCTTTTAATAATTTAGCAAGTGTACAATCCACACACCACTACATTTCTTCCACGATAAATATGTCACAACTATATTTTATTTTAATAATGACTATACGGAAGGCACAACCGTACCATACCCGATGGAAAGCGACTTCCATTTCTTTACAGATACCTCCAAAAGTATTGCGTTGAGTAATTGTAATGTTAGTATCATGAAAAAATGGCCTCCTTTTTTACACTGAAGAAGTCATTGAATCTGAGTAACCATATCTCGCTCAAGCCATCTTTAGTGACGGTACATGGACACTTTTTCATTCAAATATGGTTTACATTTAAATGCAAGATCATCACTAAAACATGACCAAGTAGCCCAGCAATTAACTTCATTGCTCACGTATTTCGCTCATTAGGCTGAATACTGAACATACTAACAGAAAACGTGTACCAGAGCTTGTGAAAGTTCAGTTTATAAATTCACTACCAATATCTTTTTAGCTAGTCTCTGATCACCGCATAGGACTGCATGAATAATCTACGATACCGTTTAACACTCATTTCACAAATATGAATTCAAGCTAAAGTCTGCTGTAGAAAAGGATCCCTAGAAGAGTAGGGAAGAAAAAGGATAGCTGAAGTTGTGTTTAACATACAGTTGATTTCTAACGTTACTATATATTTCTGGGAACAATAAGAGACCATCATAGCTGCAGTTATGACTTTATCATGAAGTATGTCGATAGGTTGTGCAGCAAGTAAGTTGATTTACCTCCCAATGCCTGTTTCTTGCTCTGCTCGGTAAAATTAGTTAATTGACTTAAATAAGTAGTACTAATTAAATAACACGCAACTTTGGCATAGCTCTCGATCTTTCAGCATTTACATTGTAGCAAAATACATTAATCATGATGGTTTTCGGGATAGCTTCCTCGTTGTATTATTTTGTGACGCCAGTTTCGCGAGCGTTCCAGCTCGCTTCTTCAGGTCTGAAGTACTCACGATGCATTTTGGCCGCAATACATAGCCCGGCGGAGGGTCACACGCGAATTTTTTCCGCCTTTCTTTCCGTCTTTTCTCGCGCTTTTTGGAAGACCCGCTTCCAATTGGTGGATAGCGTGTAACCATCTCCTCTGTTGACATTATTCGGTGTTTTGGATATATCAACTGCGGCCAAAATGCATCGTGAGCACTTCAGACCTGAAGAAGCGAGCTGGAACGCTCGCGAAACTGGCGTCACAAAATGACGCAACGCAGAAGCTATCCCATGATTCAAGACCACTCCGCGGAAGCTTCCACAACAAAATACATTAATATTCATGGTTTCTGTAACATTTGCAGCATACTTATTGAATTGTGCCAGCAGGTGAAATTTCATCACCGACGACATATTAGCAGATTTTTGCTGGTGCATTAAAAGTCGTAGTTTCATGTACTTCAATAAGATATACAGTAGTGCTTATTGGTAATAGCTTATACTCTGCATACATTTATTATTTATGAATAAGTCATTCATCGAAAGGTCGGCGTTAGAGAAGATGGAGCATCTTACCAGTGAAATTCTACATATTATTTTCGATATTGCTGAACCTGCGTACTCAAGAAAAAAATGGTCCTCCACTGTTTCTTTCATGCAGTTCGCCGGTCGCCTCTCCTTACATTAATTTTCGCCCTCGTTTCGCTCCACTTGGAATCCACCAAGGCAGGAGGTGCGCCAACAGCTAACATCTGCCGCAAGGAACTAGATCCAGGGGTGTAATTCCGGTGGCAACTATACACATTTTTCTTCCCGAGGTGGTAACTCGAACCCTCGGGGGACACCACACCTCCTCACCACCCTTTTCTCTTCCCTCTCAAGCCCCCACTCGCTTCACTTGTACGCCCTATCTCCTCCCCACGCGTGCTTTTTATTCACCTCGCCATAAATCTGGCACGCCAAAACCCTCTCGCACAACTAACTACTTTCTTTCTTACCTTCGAGTCGCCCGGGGGCGGGAAGCGAAACCCGGGCGGGCGAAGGGACTGTTGTGCTCTTGTTTTTGTGGCCCCCTGACAGGACACGCCCACCTGGCTCCCCACTAACCCTCCCGAGTAAATAAAAAAGCAAACTCCCCCCCAGGCTCTGGAACGGTGAAAACAGTAAAAAAGGGAAATGACATATCCTTTCTCGACCATCGCTCACCTGTATAAGCATGCCGAATGTTCCAGGGCGTCGAACTACAAAATCTTTTGGGTTCTGTTTTTCGTCTCTCTTGCCTTCGCAAAAAATAGTACCCATATGTTTCCCTCATTTCAACACTTTGATGCAATCTTTGACCTGGTATGATTGATAATCTATTGGGAAAAGACTTCAATGGCTGGGAAGAATTATGTAAGGAGACCATGAATGGAATATATATCATGTAAATCATGAAAAGGACATCAGAGCGAATAATAATATAGTATTATTAGTGCCGTGAGCAACTAAAAGAGGTGTGTGTGCCTTTGGTCAATCCCTGGCGTGAGAGTAATCTCCGTAAACCACTGACTAGTATATGTCCGATTTTCCAATTTTCGGCCATCGATATGTTCGTGAAACGGGCTCCTGGCATTTACCCATCCTATTAAGTAAAACAGCCATGCTGATAGTGTTGCCCAGCATATCCTGTGTTTTTCCATCCTCTCCTTCAACCGGCCCATTTCACAGGAGCCTTCCCCTCCTTGTCACGCTACACGCAGGAAACTACCGCCATGCATTTCTATGACCCTATATACGCATAGACATTGATCTTTCTACTCAGGACATAAGATTACTTCACACGTACAGAGCTGAATGAACGTGGAAAACTACTCATAAATATTAGTCGGAATACGAGTTTTATACCTTTAATAAATTATAAGAGGCTAATCTGCCATGGAAGGTAGCAATAAGGTGCGAAAAGGTGCAGATATAATGCACACCCAGAGCTTCTTTCGCCACGGGTTCATTGCTTTCGGCACAGATGCAAAGGCTAACATTCAAAATATAGATTAGTCCCCGATATCACTTAGGACAAAATTAATTGGGAGAATTTGCTGATACTACATGAGAGGAAAGCCTTGAAAATTGTGCGATGAATCTAGCAAAGATAATTGGCGTATCGCAATAATTAATGACAAAATATTTAATGGTTTCAGGGAGGGAAATTATTAATTGGTCCTTTCTTATTTTCTCATCAAGTCTTTCATATGTAATTCCTAGCCGCCAATCATCGTTAATTGCACTTTAAATACTAATCAATTTAACAATAGCCAAACCAATCACTAAACCAATAACCAACGGTCGACCAAAACTAATAATCGACTTTTAATCCAATGTAACAAAGGTGACGGTAATCCTTAAGAGACCACAGAGAAGGAAGACCATTTTATTTACAAGCACAAGTAAGGCCCTTACTTGTGTTTATATGTATGACCTTCCTCCTCGAAGATGCTACAATACGGCGAATGGTAGGTCGCGTATTAAATTTTTATTTGTGGAACAGCAGCGTTGTTTTCTCCTCTAGTATTCACGATTGAAAGATACCACCAAGTAAAACCAGCGAGAGACTTCTTTACGGAAGGCAGACTTTAGTATTCGTTTGGACTCACGCAGACTCAGGGGAGAACTCCTTGAAGATTCAGTTTTGTTGCAGTCGGTGTGTTTCTTACCCGAAATACGCAGGTCCGTCTGAGGGGTGGGAGCGAGTCTGGACCAGAGAGACTGCGGACAAAGAGACGGCGGCCAAGGAGTGAGATTTCCAAGAGGGATGGGGAGGGAGTGAAGGACAAAGGGCAGGCCATAGGTAGGAGAAGGAAGAGGACGGCGGGAGGGAGAGTATTGGAAAGCTCGCAGACTACTCACAGCCTTGGGAGTCTGAGAGAAAGACAGAGGAGGAGGAGGGAAGCTCGGTAGACACAAGAGGCGGCCCTCTCGCGGTTGGGAATCCGGTGGGAGAGCCACTGGGAGGTGGAGGCGGTGGACTGGGGACGAGGGGGTGGCACCGAGGGAGAAGGACTGCGGGTCACGTGAGACCGCGAGCAGCCTTTGAATGAGAAATGACCTTTGTTGCACGAGGGGAGCGGAGCCGGCGGTGTTGAAAAGACTTCCCTCGCTCATCGGCGGCGAGGAAGGGACCCACAATCAGAACTGCGTTTTAATGCTAATAATCACAGTGATATTTCATGCAATTACTGCGAAAAATTTGGGGAAAATTTTTTCAAAGCATACCCAAAAAATGGCTTCAATGAATGGATTTCAATCGTTACGGAGCCATTGTTGGCAGTACCACGTGTAACTAACTAGGAATCTTTCACTGAGGGAGAGCAAGGTAAAGTGTGCAAATTCACCCTGAAATTTACGCGAACGGTTTTCAAAACATATCCAAAATTACAGATTCCATAAACAGATTTCAATCATTACTGAGCCAAAGTTGACGGTACCATGTGTAACTAATAGGAGATCTTTCGTAGTTGAAGAGAAAGGTGAAGTGACACCAGAAGATGTTGTTTTCAGACAAAACCATGGTCAACAGCAATAAAATGATCAAAGAAATAGCAGTTATGCTCACCTTTAATTCCTACAATAGCCAACTAGCTGCCGCGCTCTTAGGTTTTAAGGCGTTACAACTGCCACGGCATTGTCATCAAACCTAATACTTAGTTCCCAAGACAAATTCAGCATCATGCCAAAGACTATATTCGAACTCGCACACACTGAGCTGCCAGGCCAGCACGGCTATCGTAGTCAGCAGATCTTCAGTTCATATAAGTTCAGCTATCGTAGTCAGCATATCTTCAGTTCATATAAGTTCAGCAAAAATTATAAGCGCGCAGGATATTCTACTGGTTTACTTTATGGTCATTAACATCACATGTTTACAGAAAAGAGACTGTTCTTCTAAAAGAATTTTTCCTCCTTCGTATTTTAAAGAAACGTGAACAAATTTCGCTCGCGTTGAACTCGTGCACAGAAACGGCATATTCCACTGGTAAATTTTAAGATCATTGGAGTCTACACTCGAAAATGAGGCTTTCGTTGTGAAAAAACATTTACATATTAAGAATAATTATTTGCCATGAATACATACCAAGTACGTACAAAATCCGTACCACGCAATTCACCACGCAAGGGTTCCATAAGGTCACTGTGCAAAGGTTTGGATATCTCTAACAATTACCTTCAAATGTTTAAAAGAAAAAAGAAGATAAAATCCTCATCACACTGGCAATGTTATATTTAAAATACGTGTCCCATTTAGATATTCACAATAAATATAAATTCTCGTTAAAACAAATGCTTCACGATCATCACGATGAAGAAATAGCTTTCTAGAAAACATGTAACTTTACCAGCATGCTTACCCACATCACACGAAACTCGAAAATCGCTTATTCATAATGGCTTTTTTTTATCCCTCGCAACCTTGCAAGAAAAACCCCTCAAATGTTCGCGACGGATTTCCGACGACTTCAGCACACGCTGACCACTTAATCAGGGAGAGGGAAGCGACATGGTTTTGGTGATCCTGAAAGAATCTCATCACCGAAGTTCCATCTCCTGTCTCAACAGAAAGTATTAAGGTTTTCAAGCGGGGGAATCGGTCTCAGCCATTTGCTTGACTTCATGCGTAAGATTTGAGAACACAATAAAAGTGATCGACGCCGACAATAATGTATACGGAGACGATAGAAGGCGTTCATTTTTATGCTAACATTTATTTTTCTTTGCATGGTGTTTTTATTATTCGCATTTTGAGTCTGTTACTGCGAATTCATTTTCTCACGTTTTACGAGTTAGCATGACCGAACATTGACTAGTAGTAATCCTTGTTATGGAAGAGTGCAATGTTCATCCCGCGAGAGTAGAGTGATCGTTAGAAGCCAAATTGCATGTGAATTCTCCTTCCTCAATCTTCACTTAATTTAAAAGCACAATTAGTTAAAAAGTATCTTCTCATTGCATAACATTGAAAATCGGACATTTTTCTTCAACTTGTCCCAGCAGTCGGATATATTTTCCCGTCTGTCATTTTTTACACTAGTACTTATAGTTCACATGCCAACACCTATTTATAGAGCATACATGAAATTAAGAAGTTTAACCCCAATATAGTAGTAACCTGCACGTAAAAATAATGAATATAGTAATACAAAATATCCGAGAACCATCAATAATAAACGGCATGCAAGACCCGAATAAACCCGCGAAGCACTCGCAACGTGGTATGGTTACGTGTCTGTTGGTTATTTCATTCCTAGATTACAGTGGACAACAAATGGCCCCCTATTGCCACACAACTTAAAGGTGTCTAGTAAGGAATCAAGAATACGAATATGATTATACTGAGTCAGCACTGCCCGTATTCAAATGCAGAGAATCGTCACGAGCATCAGAGATTCTGGCTAGTGTTATGGCAAGCCAAATATCCGTGGTTCGACTCCCGTGATGCCGACCGATTCTTTCCAGCGTCAATTTTCGCCTGATTCATTGCCGTAATACAGAACGATTGAAAACTTTGTCAATATTCGCACACCAATAACATAAATCCCTCATTTCTGAAATCAAAACATTCAAGTAATGTAACTTGAAAGTTTTGATTTCCGATATGGTGAGGTTCCACAAAGTGAAGCCTAAATTTATTAGCTATATCCCTCATTTCTGTTAGCGCAATCAGAAGAAAACTGAATTTCCAAGAAAAGCTCTTCTGACGAGGAGCAAGGCCCAGCGTTTCACTCATTACGAACTTCGAACTCGTCCATTCACTCGATCACGTTCGTAAGGGGTGGAAAGAAATCAGGTAAGTTGCCAGAGTTGGCCCCAATTACCACGTCCTCTTCGCAAATGCCTCAATCCCCAGCCTCACTCACCAATGCTGAGCCGTTTGGCAAGAGGAAAAGGTGGGTTTCCTGACTCGAAAGATTCGTATATTCTTTTTGTACTCCGGACCCGGGAACTAAGAGGTTTCGAGAGGCAAGACTTACGGAGGGATACACATCGTACATAGTCAACATAACCCACTCCCTTTCTCCGCATTATTTTTTCTTTCATTTTCCCCACCCACTCGAGAACTTCTGTATCAATCGAAAAGGAAAGAAGGCGAGCAAGTTCCTTCTTTCACCTTCCTCATTCGTTTTTTGAATTAATGGAGGAATTAGCAGATCTGGTGGGAATGCTTACCAGAATCGGAGGCTACATGCTAGGTTTTGCTTGTTTGAGAAATTCTGAACTTGTGCGTTTCAGAGCCACACGAAGAACATTATCATGACGCTTCACTACATTTCTCGGTCTGACAGAAGCGAAAAAATAAGAGAGGCAAAGTACAAAAACTCGTTCTTTCTACGAACACTAAGCGACCACAATAAAAACTGAGCTCCACTAAATACACTCTCTTAATACACGTCACCATTTCACCTTCCATAACCTCATCCCTTAGATCTTTACACAGCTGATGTCCTAGCACCACCTGCCCCATGTCCATGCCGCGGCTCTCTGGGTAGTATGCAAATGTAGAAGATAGAAATGTATAAACAACTGAAATAATGGTCTGTGGAAAAAAGAGAAAGACCGAGACAAAATGTTGAGAATGTATTACGCGTCACAGGTTGGAAATACTTGTACGAGTATATTTGATTATCCACCATGTTGAATAAGAAAATACACAAACAAACTTTTTTACTTTCCACTAACCGACCATGGTTTCGGCTCTTGTACCATTTTCCACTTGGCCTGCACGTTGACAGTAGTATTACACAGTGTCGAAAGTTTCCAAGGTTCTTAATGTGCACTGAAAACGATATGTGTTGCCGAAATCAAGGTCGGTTGTTGAATTTAAAAAGGAGTTAGCATTAGTGGCGACAAGTATGCCAATCATGGAGAATACATGCGTGCAAACGTTAAACTATAAAAGTACGCTAATCCAGTAAAGTTTCAATTCTTGAATCCACCTTTCCGGAACCAAAAACCAAGAGCTACGGGCTTGAGGTTATTATAAATTAATCAGCTATTATATGATGCATGTGCGATACAAAATTGTGTATACCTATCTACAAGTAGCAAACTTCTAGGACGAAATCAAAGAGGAAGGTAACATTCTAATAAGAGAGACAGGTAGTATACAATTAAAACATGCGGCGTGAAAGCGGTTAATCTATGTTTTTCCGCTTCACAAAATACAAAGCGAGGACAAATGAGAGGGAATTCAACGGATAAAATACAAAAATAATACCATCAGTGGTGTAGTTTGTTGGGGACCTCCCTGGATTAGGGGGGGCCCCGAGAGGAAAAATTATAAATTTTAGGAAAATTTAGATAAATATTTTTGTCTGGGTTGTGGCATGTTTACACACAATATCAATTCAAAAAGTGCTTTTATTTAATACTAAAAATGTCAGATTCCACGAGTTAGGATAGTGGGGGATTCCTCAAGGAGCCCCTGAAAGTCTACCTGCGCCACTGTATACCGTTAATATTTCCATTTATTGAAAATACCAGATTGGACATAGTGGGCCGGTAGCCGAATCCCTGTCGCTGGTATTACGTGTCAAAATATCGTTTCGTTCCGCACCACACGGAACTCATCAATAATGGAAGGACAGGTAAGGGAAAAAATAGAAAGAAATACACCTTCGTGTGAAACAACCACTCCGGAGGGCGAATCTGAGTAGGAAGTGTTTATCTTCCCTTTTCTTTCGCTCTCCATTCCCACGCGACTCCACACAATTTCGTCCGGCATCGGGTAAGGCCGTCCCCGCCAAAAAAATAGCCAGGCTTCGCCAATTACCCACTTCAGGTCGAAATGTATACTACGTTCCTTCCCGCTCAACTCCTACCAAATTAAGCCTCCGGGGTCGTACACGTCGGAATCCGTTTTTCCGGAGCAAACCTTCCCAAGGTTTCTCACTCGGATCCTTATGACAAAGAAAAAAACTCGGTTGAGTGAGTGGGTTCCACGACGAGGCAAATTCGATGTGTCCGGCGAGAGAGACCAAAAAAAACTGCAGTTGCCACATAATCACACAAAAGAGGTTCATTATTGGAGCGGTCAAGAAAGTAGAGGAAGGTTTTGGGCGGCTCGTCCAATGATAACGCAGCGACTAAGTAAATATACTAAAGAACTTATAAACTTGAATGTAATTGGATTCACTTCGTAGAGGGTTTGATGGTCAGTATTCATAATCGAAACTGTAGATAAGAACAAAGTACTTTGATTGGGAATGATAAATCTACGTACGCTATAAGCATTCACTTTTTCTGCCTACTTTCATCCCAAAAATTCTTCACGGCAAAAATACTCAAAGAAAAACGGTTTAATGACCGTAACCTACAATGGAGATACTGAGACGTGAAAAATTAACTGAGAATAAATAATTTACATGGAATGGGATTTGAACTCTGCAGTTATTCAGCTACCCATGCGTCCTCTAGCACAGCGCATTTCAGAGAGGATATTGAAATAAAAAGATTTTGTACAGCGAGTGACGCTTGCTAAAGCTAAAGCGCTTTGAATTTGTTCTTGCCTCTAAATATGCATGTGTTCGCAAGAGCACCACTATGTCCGTTGGATGGAACACCAAAGATTAGTCCCGTTGGTGTCAGCAAAAAGAGTAGGCTGATGCCGACGCCGGGTTTTTCTCCACGCTACCTTTTTCCTCAGATAATTCTTCCCATGCTTCCCTCGCCAATCTGCCCTCGTGCTCTGTTCAATACGGAGGCACTTATTTTTTTCCCAATTATTGAAGTTAATATTTTCCAAATTTCAAGATAATCGATTCGTAGAATGAATTAACGCGCCAAAGTCCCGTCACCTTAAGCTAGCGGGAATCCGTGCCCCAAGGGCCGTAAGTGCCTACAAAACTAAATATGCGGGTATTTGGAGATAAAAGTGTAATACATACACGTATATCACAATCCTACCACTCTTTGAGACCAATTTTTTGTCAGTTTTTACGTGTTGCGTTGTGTTTCTGCGATATGGTTCTACACAGGTCGAACCTCGCTCTCTCTCTCCCAAGGGCACCACACAACATGGCAGCACCACCGAGGTAAAGCCCACACTATTCACTTCCCCAACAAGATTCTACTCCTCAATGGTGAAGTTACACTGGCGAATGTCGGGACGCCCTCTTCCCCTGAGTTCAGAGGGATGATTTTCAACGCATTCTCACTAGAACTCCAATAAGTTACATCCTATTCGGGAAAATGATTAGTAATACCTAGGCATTTATAATCAAGTGAAGGAGGGGCTTTGTGCACTTTCACTCTTATCCAATTGACCAATCAAATTAAAATCTAATTAAAATCTAGATCAAATTAAAATCTGGAGCGTAATTCTTCGAATTCTGTTGCGGGTCGACTCCTTCCCCCAAGTAATCAACCAACTAATAAACTCGTTGCGATCAGGCGTGACATAGTGGGAATTCATGATTAATTATGAAAATAACACTCGCTATTTTTCCACATGTTTATGGTACAACTGGTTTCAACGTATCTCAAAGATAATTGAAGGTGACGCATATGCGTCGAAACTAGTTGCACCATGTTAAAATATACAATTGTGAATATTGAATTGAAAATATTAAATTGTAAAAATAACACTCGATTTTTTCCACACATTTATTTAAATAGGTACAAAAATTTCAACGCAGAGGCGTTATCTCCAGGTGCTGAAGATAACGCCTTAGAGTTGAAACTAGTATGTAGAACCATTTTAAAATAAATCTCTGTAAAAATACCGCGCGCTCTTTTGATAATAAACCAATTTACTTAAGTGTCTTGGTATCCTGCGAGCATGTATCAATGCGAAGAAATGCTCACGATGGGTTCAAAACGACGGAATTCGTAACCTCTCCAAAGTCTCAGCTGATCATCCCCGAGGGGTGTTCGAAGTACGAGCGAGGTTAGTCGATCAACGCGAAGAGGCGGCAAGGGAGGACGAGAGAGTCGGACGGGGGGCGTCACCCCTCGGTTTTCGAGTGAGAGCCGGCCCGTGAAACAGGTAGCTGGGGATCAGCCCCTATGGCTACCGTTGGTCCACAACGGCTGCTGCCCCCTTCCTTCCTCCTCCTCCACTCTCCCTTTCCCCACCGATTGGCTTGTGAGCCCCGCCCCTCACTATCCCCACGGATTCCTCCCTCCCCAAATCTCTCCGCTGGAATACCCATCCTCTTCATAAGCTACCTTGGCGCCGGATTTTTTATTCCCACACTGGAGCTGTTCAACATTATAAACAGAATTTGAAAATGCATCCACATCTGCATACTACCCTGCGAGCCGCCGCGAAGGCGTGTGCAAAGGGTGTTAGGACACCAGCCGTGTTAAGAAGTAGGGGTAAGGTTTTGGGAGGTGAAATGGTACGTGTATTATGGGAGTGTAATCAGTGGAGATCAGTTTTTATTGTGGTCGCTGATGGCTCTGTTCGGCAATGTATCTCTCTTATTTTATCGCTTGTCAGGCCTAGATATGTACTGTGGCATCATGATAATATACTCTGTGTTGCTCTTAAACACATCGATTCTGAATTTCTCAAGCAAGGTAAGCCTAGCGTGCAGCCTCCGAGTCTCTAGGGGCTCCCACCTTGATCCCTCTGAAGTTGTGAAACACTATATGTTCGCTCGTAGCAGTTTTTAACAAAGTGTGCAGCTTCAATTGGTATTTTACTGATTTTTTGGTTAAATCTCTATGACCAGGGTCCCAAATGCTCGCGGCGTATTCGAGGTAAGGCCCAATCAGAGCAAAGTAGCATCTCTCTTTGACCCTTTCATCTGAGGACCTTCCAATTATACGCTTATATACACCGCGAACCAGACGTGGCATCAAATAAAAGACGTTATCCAAAGATGCACATAAATCCGGAAAGTCCGCATACCCCCATAATCTGGAATTGAACTGTTTCCTCGATATAGGGCCGAGTGTTTATCCAGTTAGCCTAAGGAGGAATTCTGGTAGACGATTTTCCGTCTCTGGAACTTTCGCATCTATGTTCCCCTATGGGTGAGATGAAATAAGTGAGATTAAACCTAAGGCTAAGTTATTGAATCAATTAATAACATAATTATTTTACAAGAAACTAGTCTTATAAATAAATTGCGGTTGCTTGAATATTTTTTCACACATTTTTTATACTTGCATTGATAAGGTAATGGAGCAATTATAAAAAGAAGTTAATATGGTGAGGTAAAAATCGCCGGCGCACCCAAATATCAAACCTACCACAGATAGGACTTGGATCTCTATTTACCCCGAGATGATAACTCGTAGTTCACTGAGGAAATAACTCACAGCTCACGCGAATATCTTGTCAAATTTCTTGAGATGTTGGCTTCGTCCATGATTAGTGCGTAATTAAACCCGCAGTGCTATTAGCTATCTATTGCGAGAAGAGGGTAAGCAAGGAGGTAGACATCTCCAATCAAATTCACGATTTCACGTAAAAATACACGGAAATTTTAAAGCTTAGTGAGTATTCACATATGAGATCCACGCACATGCATAGGTATTTAAATGTACTAATCGAATAAAATGACTAAGAAACCGATTTTTAAATCCATTTCATTTAAAATCAGAGAGGCATGATGGCAGAGCAGAGCATTCGAGCGGGATAGTATTCACCAAATTTAGAAAAATAAGAGTCACCATATTTAGCTAGCCTAAAATAAAAACTAGATCACACAGTGCCGAGTGTTATATCCAGTTAGGCTAACGAGGACTTTTCCAGTACAATATCAGGGACCGTAGTAATGATAGGTCAAAATGATGGCTTTGAGATGCCATCATTTTCAGGTTTAGCAGCAAGCATAAGTTTCCATAACCCTTGTTACATCATCTTTCGACTGTTATCTACAGTTCCCGAACACGTTCGTGAATAGAACTACAGCCAAACAGAGCGAACGGCAGCCAATAGGGCTTGTGACGCCACGTAAGTTTTCATCAAACGAAATTCGTAAACATTGACGTAAATCATGATTTCGTTAAAAGCAAAATTGGCCGTATGATAGGTAAAGGGATAAAATCATTGTCGACTACCTAGCTTTGAGGAAATCATCCATAGTAATTACGAAAGTAGTTACTTCGTAATTTACTACCCCATTCCCTATATATTTAAGAATACCACAGTCAACAACCTCAATATTTATGGTTCCACTGTAGATTTGCAGGCTATTTTCTGAAAGGCACTTACCCTAGAGCATCAATCAAAACCTCTAGTCATTTACTATAATGCTTAGTAATACAGAGTTAAGTATGGACCTTTTTGTAACTTCGAAAGTTCATGCGCTTTGGTCGAAGGTTGCCCCTCATGATGATACAATATGTAAAGTATTTGATATTAATTGAAAGGGATAACATCCATAAAGAAAGGTTAACCCTATTATAATCCAGGGCTTTGAGTTAATAGTAATGCTGTGGAAAATAACGAACAATTTCTTATAACTAGGGAAAAGGATCACTGAAGCTGTCACTTTGCGTATCATTGTACAGCCATAGTCCAAACGATCCGTCGACTTGCACGTGAAAAGTGACTATGAGATTCAAGCTTGAGTGCAATCGGAATCCTTTACTTCTGACTGTTCAAAAAAGTACGTGCCACCAGCCACTCCGGCAGGGAAGAACCGGAAACTTCCCTCCTCCCGAAGGCAAAAAAAAGGGACCGACCACCCCATTTTCAGAAGGTTTAAGTTTGCTCACCAGCTCGCACAAACTAAAAGGGTCGCTCGTTATCTTCACAGTATATTAATGCTTTTGTGTGCACGTCTTGGACGCTCGCTCATCGCCATTGGTTCAGTCGCCGATGAACCGTCGCCTTCCGGTCTGACGGCGGAAGTGACACAGTTCTCACAGGCCACAGTGGATCAATATTGTCCGAGTGGGCGTCAAGTGCCCCGTGCGCCTTTGCCTTCTTTCACCCGTCGAGAATCCCTTGACCCCCCCTTTAGAACGACCACCACAAACACCCTCAAGTCTTCCGTAGGCTCGAGGGATTTAATGTGCTCGAGTCAACAACCCATTTGTTTCAGCAAGGTACACAGGTGTGCCCCGGCTCCATTGCATTCATGCCCACCAGCATGCCTGAGGAAGGGCCGGAAAGGAGAGAGGAGGCTCCTCGGGAAACTCAAAAGGGATATCATCCTCTCAACGAGGCGAGAAGCTTATGCCCAAAGGTTTACGATTTCATTCACTGGTTCATTCCTAAGATTGGCTGACTGCAGCCCTCTACCATTCCGTATTTAATGCTAGTTCTCTTACCTCCTGGTATCTCTTCCGATGTACTTTCCTCTTTATTTGGCCCATGAACGTATTCCTGGGTCTACCTCTAGGACTTTTCCCTCTATTTTTGCCTTCAATTTTGCCCAATGCTCTTCCCTCTATTTTGCCCAATCTGGTGAAAGTTTCCTCTATTTTGCCAGGTTACAAATCACCCCTATATTTACGGTTATATTGTAGCTTCGCCTGTTGTTTTCTAAATGGTAAATCCCCGAGAACATCAATCTTTACCTCAAGAGCCGTTTAAGTTTCTGATTAGCAATAGGGCATCAAGAATGATATTTTTTTCATCATGAGACGATATGTATAATATCGGTCATTAATTGAAGAGAATACGGTTTGTGGTGTAACCCTCATACAATCCCAAGTGTACAGTTTGTGAGGATGTTTTCCACATAGACATGCTCTCCATCAGTCTCCAAATTATGCTCTGTCCCCCAAATCCTAGAAAAAGTCAAGGTCCAAGCTAATTTTTTTAATTTAAAAGGAATAGCATCCACAAAAGGTTTATCAGCGCCACCGAGTCTCTATTCTTCTCTTTCAATGCGGAATATTATTTTGCATCAGTCACGCATATTATGGATACAATTATTCCACAGAAAATGAATAGATTAACGGACTATAATTCATTTTCTACTTTCTTTTTAACTGATACCACCAAAATTTTTACCACCAACTGAATCGTCATTGATTCCAAATATTTTAGGATTGCTTCGTCCATTTTTTCGAAATGAAATCGTTATCAATTATGACACCTTTTTTCTCATTCCGGTCTCTGCTTTCTCAATGCTCACCATTTTTCTCTTCGACTCTCATTTTGGAACATCCCTGAGCAATTCACGGCCCAATAAATTTGTTAGGTCAAAGAACGGACAGAGAAAAGAAAGTTCCACTTATTCATCGATAAACGATACCGATGATGGCAATTAAAGGCAATAATGAAAGAGTTTCAAAATTCACTCGACCCGACGATTCCGAGATAAAGTTGCGCCTTCGGCCCTAAGCGTTCAATCATTTCGCACAGCCTCAGCGATGCACTGAATCCGTGAATCTTCGGGCGAGCAGAAACCTCACGAAGACAGCTGCGGCTGTAGCAAACCTCACGGATCCCCGCGGTTTATCGCGACAGCACCGCGAACGGTGACGAAGAGGAACCAACGGAAAGCAAACGGTTGTCACGAATGAATGTATACCGGAGCGGAGGGGAGTCATAACATCGAGCGAGACGTTTGCGAGAGCGCCGATTGTCTTGAGGCCTCGCACTTGCGGAACTGCCGAGTTTTTTTAAGTGTCGAGCTTCGCCTTTACCACAGTGCACGACGTTTTCGCCACTCGCCGCGTCTTCGTGCACGCCCACCGATTCTCCACGCCGCACCATTTCGCTCTCTTCCACCAAGCCATCTCCACGACCGAGTAATCTCAATGTCCCCAGAAGTAACAATTGTCATAAATATGAGGATCATTTACTAATTTTGACACAAATCTCATCAAATTTTTTAAAGATATCTAAATATACTGAAGGATTCTATGTTAATCGAGCAAATTGAATGCAACTCTCAGGTTTTCCGCACCTGGTTAGACCAAGAACTCGGCCTAAACTTAAGCAACACTTGGAAATCATCCAAAAAAATTCCATTCAAATACCGCGTAACGACTCCATCTACAATAGATTGCCACATTCGGATAAACACCCATTTCCACGTTTAGTCACATTTAACCCGGGTTATGATTGATGAGTCAGCTGTTGAAGCGCTGGCTCCTCATAAACTAACCCGGTGCAACACCCATGAAACTATAACTATTACATTCATATACTTACATTCGGTAAAATTATTTATCAATTTATTGTATACGATATTTCTGTAGGTTTTTGGGTGTTTTCGGTGGCCTGTTCGCGGTTTTCTCATCGCCCGCAGACAAATGCCGGGTATATACTGTTCCTAGTCAATAACAGTAGAGAAATATGTCCAAGAATTTTTATAAATACCGTGAGGAGGCCCCAATAGTGGGGTCCGTATTTGAAAACTGATTGTTTTCTTATAACTTATGCTCGATGATCAGCAACAGGACGATAAACTTGTTTTGATTTTAATTGAGTCATTTCCTTTCGATTACTTGCCATACGCGGATTTTCATTCATTCATATTCTTTCTCTCCATCTGTTAAGTCAGTCTACTACTAAATTTAGCGATGTTGGAAGCAGCAGGAGAGGGTAGAAATAAATTCACTTAATGACGAATTTTCAAGAAAACACAATGCAGATGGAGAGAGAGGCGGAGTACCACATGAGTATAAATATTTTCCTGAAATATCTTTAAAAAGTGATCCACAATATTCATCAATCTTACGATCCTAATAATTTTAAGGTTCATGCATTAACTATACAGTCCTTTTACGTAGAAATCCACGCAAATTTATGCGAGGGATAAGCGTATTCTTCATATATTTAGTGATGCCCGGAGAATGGCTGAGTACCTATAGCATCAAAATATTTTATTAAGGAGCGAATGGTGGGAGATGAAGCGTAGTCGGGGACAATTACGCGCAAGTGGACTGGGAGACTAGGTAATGAATACCGCGTCATACGATTGAATGTATCATGCATTGAAAACACTTTTGAAATCATCCACGAAGAGCACAACTAAAAGAGAGCTACGTACATATCTAAACCTCGTGGTTTATAAATGACTTTACCCAAAAAAATAAAATTTGGTAAAGAACAATCCTGTATGCACACAATCATAGTCAATTTCGAAAAATTTAGCCAACAGGGTTACGCACAGGGTTGCCTTAGGTTTTCACAATAAATACTTAGCTTCGTCAATCGCTGCGGCAAGGTGGATTTTGCCTATATTGTCCAACCGCTAACATCATTGCCCTTTCACTGCGTCAGTAATATATGTTCACCTCGGAAAACCCTTACTACCTGAGCCTAGGAGCTTCAGACAAAGCCGTGATCCTTTTATTTCCGTTTCCGCACCTTCCCTAAGACTTTTTTCTCGTTCACTACATCCTCTCAACCGACTTCGCTCTCCTTTATACCAACTGAGCCGATAGAATATGAGCCCATGAAGCGCCAAAGAGAGTGAAAAACCGCGTAAAATATGAAGAGCCAAATAAGCCCGGAATGAGAGCCTCATTTTTACGAGTCCAGTGTCGTTCCTCGGACAACCGGCGACTCCACCAGCACTCTCACGTTTCCCAGAAGGGTAGAGGGTGGAGGACACCGACACGCACACTTCCCCGAAGGAAAATTAACTCTTTCACGCGCTCGTCCGTCACGGTCCCGCCCGAGGCCTCTGAACGCGACCGTCCGGCATTAGCATTTAAATTGGCGAGAATCGAGGGACGCTGATGGCCTCGGGAACGCGACTCGCGGTGGCAAGAATTAAAGAAACTGGGATTCATCAAGCAAAGCGGGTCCTCGGGTGAAAAAGGTGAAAGAGAGATGCTCTATCCCACTGGTAACGCCATTCTTGAGCTCGCCGAGCGCATTTGGGAGCCTCTGCAGAAAGATTTGGTATGCGAAATAAACAAAACGAAATTGAAGGCCGAACGTTCCCTGAAAACGGAAACTATTACGAGCAAACCTTAACAGAAGCAGCACTTGAGCAAAAGAGATCGGAAGTAGTGGAGATGTGGCGTTACCGATGAATGACGAAAATCAAATAGGTGGAAAAAATTATAAACAATATGTTTTCCGATACAAACAAAGAAGATAAAAACTTAATGAAAACTTTTTTCGGCAAAAAAATAATCAATTGAAAACAATTTCAAAAAGATTAGAGAAAGTTAACAATTACCTATTGAGGAAGACCAAGCATGGAATACATATCGTGCAAATCATGAAGGATGCCAAAGTGAATTAATGAACACAATAAATAATGAGTGCAGGGAGTAGCTGTCGTAGAGAAAACTCACACAATAATTCATATTCTTCGCAGCATAATAAAATTGTTAGTGACTTCTGTGAACTATTCATGCATAAATTATCTATTTCATGCACCCCACGTTTCCCATTTTAAATCAGACAAGTATTTTCACAGCTATTAAAATTCAGAATCCCAAATTTGCGGGACAATCTGTATGGACTTAGGATTCTGTATAGGGTTATAAATCTGGATGGGGCTAGGATAAAGTATTTTATACTTCTTTGTCCGTTTTAATAGCGTGGTTGTTTGAAAAAAAAAATTAATAATTAATTCAGCAATCAGCAAAAGATTAAAAAGGTTGGGAGGGATGAGAGTGGGAGAGGAGAGCTGCTCCGAACCAATCTTTGGTTTTATTGATGACTAATGACGATGAGCGAACAGATAGTATGACACAGGTGATGAAAAAACTAATTCGGCGGCCGCTAGAAACTCGGGAAGTCACACGTTAGGCTTAGGTCACTTAATGTGCACATCAGAAGGGTTCAAGAACGAAACGGAGTTTTTTTTGTCGTCTTGAGCTCTTGCTCTCGAACTCACAAAAACGACAATATAAGTTAGATACCTTGCCAAATTAAGGGTCAGTAGCAGGAGCGACACATACGTGTTCTATAAAGTTATAGGACCCATAAGCCATGGCAACCATTTAATAAGTGTTGCAGAAACATTCGATAATTTTATCAGTTTCATAACTTATGACGTTGTTATGAGTTCCATAAGTAGCCAAGGCGGCGGATGCGCGATGAACCGCGTGGAGACTTAAATACTTGATAAAAGAGTTGTTCTGAAACAAATGACCATTTAATTTACTCTTACTGACTAATTATTATATGCATTAGCAACTATTCACAGGCGAAATTTTCATTAATTTTATCCGGCGGTATATGATTAGATCGAATATGTGAAGCTAATGTCTACTGGTAAATAAGATATGCAACTAGTAGATGTGTTCCTGAAACCCGAATATTTTTATGGAATGTATAACTTTATGGATATCACAGCTATTGATTCCATCACTAAGTGTTCTTGCAACTGGCCATGAATGGTACAAAAATTCTTTCTTTTTACGTTTCATAACAGAGCGTAACATCAAGACACTAAGTTAACATACAATTCACATTTGTCTGCTCCCCATTAAATTTTCCTTACCTTTATAATGCCGGTGTCATAACAACCTTTTCCACACGCTCCCGCGGTGGCTTGCAAATGAAAATATCGGGGACGAAGTTGAGACGGCGGACAGGATCGAAGATAGATTTCAGAACAGAATGGATGGCACTTTGACGCAGAAAAGCAAATTCGATGAACGAGTGACTAAACCTTTTGTTTCAACAGTTCAAATTCTCCCAGAATATTGGGCAAAGATTGTTAACAACAGCACAGCATCTTCACCAGAGGTGGGAGGAACACAATGAAATGCAAATCGTGGATAGTAAAACATAGACAAATAAAATCCGCATAAGATAGAGGTGAAAGAACAGGATTGAATAGCAGGCGATGGCCACGAAAAGTGTGAAAGGAAAGTTGCATCAAAGCAACCTTAGAACTGAGCAACCGAAAATGACGTCTACATCAGAGAGGTGACCACGGAGGAATCTTTTACGGCGGGAATAATACCCACGACAAAGTATGATTTGTTTAAAAGTAATTTCACGGTGGCGACGCGAACCGCGAGCGAAGAAAAGTCTCTCCCGCCGTCGACTGAGGCATCAAAACTTTTCCGCGCAAACCTCGGCGCCACTCGCTCCAGAGCTCGGCGAATCTTTTAGGTGGAGAGCCGAGCACCTGGTGCACGGAGGAACGCCCCGCACGCTCGCAACACCGTGGGGCGAGACGTAATTTCAATTCTCCCCTTTCAGCACATCGTCGTAAAGTCTGAGTGAGTCCCGCTAAGAGTTCGTTGCGTCACCGGAAAAAAACGACTCTCTGCCGCGAGAAGGAAAATAATTCCCAAAGAAACGGGCAAGGAAGGGCTGCAGAGGGACGATGGAATGAGAGGAGTGAATGAAAGAAGATTCGGAATCGTTTCAAAAATAACATTAAAAAAACAGGCGACGGGGCAAGTCACGAATGAAGATGAACCGCTGCCATCCATCAGTCGAGACTCTCAGAGGAAAGCGCTGCATTTTCAAATGAGAAGCCGTTTCGACCGCTTCCTTTGGACGTGGTATTGCAACTACCTCTTCGGTTGTCTTTCTTGTACCTCCGGAGCTGCCCCATTGTTCGTGAATTACTTTCTTCCCCGCACATCGCCTCCTGGCAATCTCAAAATAATAATCAAATGCGTAGTATATAAAGTAGCTCACTCCCTCAGCGGCTCGGCAAATCCTGGCGACACTTCTGCCTTAACAATCTGTTAACTGTGCGTTCGCAATACTGGGATGCACGTAAAGCCTGTCGAAAACATTTCAGTCAAAAAGTTGAAGATGCGTCGAGGACACATTTCTATACTCTTGTGAGACTGATGGTGAGGCTCTCTTTTAACCGACGTTCATTGCATATCACAAAAAGGATTTCCGCTCAGTCACGTGCGCGGGAGAAAAGATACACGCAAGTGATAGGATACGCCACAAAAAGTTATCTGAACAATAATATCATACCGGTCACTTCATTTTCTGTTCTCATAGTTTAAGTTCGCGTAATTAGCCTCGGTGAATATGGATAGCTGCCTTATAATATAAAATACATGAATTTAATATTATTTCTCAACTTCATATGGATAAGACAAAAAAATCAATGCTATCCTCACTCTTAACTATAATTTATTCACACTATAACCAATTAGATACACCCTAGGGAATCGTTTACAGGGTCTGCCGGGGCTCGTAGGGTTCGCAGTGCTATTGTCCAGCACAACCTGAGGCTAAGCCTGCCCAGTAACGGTAGCCAAAGAATGAATACTGCAGTTTTGTCAAAGGTTATATAAGGTTTTCATTCAACTAAGAAACCGACCCATGTCGTATGCTTGTCAGAAAAGCTCACGTAGTATAAATGCTGCCGAAAACTATTTATGAAAATCAGAAGATCCTCATAAGTTAAAAATGAAACTATACATGGCTAGAATCACAGAGAAGATTAATCGAAGTGGTGACTATTTTACTTTCGGCTACAGCAAATGAATCGCATTACAACACGAAGTTGATGATAAAGAAAATAGAAAAAGAAGTTTCGGAAATATTTATTCATATGTCTATGAGTTTTAAATAACCACATCTTATTAAAATATTGAGCCAACTATCACGATGGTAAAATATAAAGTTAGACAGTATAGCATGAAAATTCAACGATAATTACTAGAACACTTGCAGAGAAAACGGTTTTGGGCCTAAGGGCCAATGGTAATCAGACCCGAGAGCTTCAGTGTTTTTCACCTCATCAATGACGCCATCCCGTCAATTTCCGAGAATGGAAATGAGAGATACGTCCTGAAGATGTCCACAGGAATATTACCATTATGCAAATGGCTCTTGGAACCAATTTATGAGATACCTACTCTTGACCATTTATAAGACTCCAAATAAATTTTAGCGGAGGGGACGAAAAAATATTATTGCTATCACTCATAGCAGCTATTAGCGTCGAGGCGTTTTACGGAGGAGAAATATAATGCATTGCGCAATCGTTATGACTCAAATAGGTTTAATTATGCAAATATTCAAAGCGAAAATCCAAGTGCTGCATTTTCTTCCAGCGCTTTTCTCCTAAAACTTACAAGAATTTATTTCACTTTTACGTCACGTCAACGAAAAAAATATAACGGCCAGCTGTCTCAAGTTCATTGACGACACAAAAATTATATATGAATGGTGCATTTACGACTTAAAGGGTTTACAAACTATGAATCCTATTGATGGCTTATGAAATTCTCCTTCCGCGCCAAGAACTAAATGTATGCATATGAATTCGTAACCGATCCATATATCCATCCTGAGTGAAAATGCATCTTGTGACATAAACCTGGGAGGTGATGAGACTCTCGCGGTAGGAGTCCACATATCGCTACTTTTTCATAAAATCATTAATGCCATAAAGCTACATACATCAAATGCCTACACGATCTGATGATCCATCTCCACTTTTTCAAGGGACAATATAACATTCCCAAGGCGCACTACGTACTTTAAATACGATGGTACAGCACCTATTTTTTCTCAAACGCCTACCAGGAAATAGCAAGTAAAAATGAATGATATTCATCCAACAGGTATTGTAAATATCTACTTACAATTTTAATTACCTATATTCTCCGGCTGATAACTGAAGGTAATGGATTAACTGGAACCTAATATTCACAATTAACTTTGGTCAGCTCAAGCTCTTTAACTTCCGATTAAATGTAGATGCAGAAAAAAGGATAAAAATCGCACTTTTCCACAGATATTTAATTATTATACAGATATTATATAAATACGCGTTTCAACTCACGGAGTCATCATTAGGTACAAGATTAGATGTAGAGCTTTAGATACTCTCTAGATGGAAAATTTGAAGATTTTTTCGCTTCAAATAGCGCTACCATAAGAGAGGCCGAAGGCCGAGGAGAATTTTACTACGAGTGACCCCTAAAAATTATGTCACAGCCAGATATTGTGGATTTTATCACATTTTCCGGGAGAGTGCATTTTATCTCATTCAATATTAAAATACTTTGACGAGGTTTTTCATTGATACATCTTAAACAAGTCCCATCCATTTCGAACGAATTATAATTTTAAGCCAGTAAAGGGTCACCGAAGCATACTCGTAAGAAAAATACCAAGTCGCACCATTTGACATTACAATTTTCTAGAGCATCAAACAGTACGCCGTGTCAAACAGTTCATCACTATGATGCACCGTAGAGAGTACAATGATGTACCAATAACGGAAAACCAGTAGGCTAATGACTGGCCTTATTTTTTGCCTCAAGTTAAATGCATAGCAACTGCACACACCATGCAGAACTTCTCCCAGCGGACTTGGTTTAAAATTTAAATGCAATTTTACGTGCCCATATTTAGTGGCAGAAACTTGGAAAGTTTAAACGCTTTTAATTCACCAACGGTAAAATAACTTTCGGCCGTACAAATTTAGCTAAGGCGTGACGTCGAGACCAATGGAATGAAGATGCCATTATAAATAATGAAGTATAGCCGATCAACTTACAGTGATTCCACGAGTAACAAACACCGATGAATCTTCCGCCTGAGTCACAATCGCATTTTCAGCTGTAAATTGCACTTTGTTTGTCAAGACAAAAAATCGACGATAGGCGCATGACGCCTAACGCCACAGGAGACAGTCACAATGATCCGACATGACGACACAAAAATAAAAAGAAACTTGAAGAAAAAATTCTCACGCGAAATGACACACACACATGTCCACTTATCAGCATCGCCGTACGAAAAGGAGCGCTTGCAGAACAAGCAAATAGAAATAGATTAAAACAAGTGACGCACATCGATAGGTGAGCTTGGCGGGCGCAAACAACCACAACACACGGATCTTTATCGGCGACCGCAATCGGTAAACAGGCAAGTCGGTTCGCAGTCACGATAGCACGCTGTGAGGCATGCAAAACGTCACTGTTCAGCGGGGACACTCCTAGCGCTCCCTAAGGGAATCCGCCCGACGTGGGAAAGCGAGAGAGATATATCGAATGAGGGCTATCGATAGGTCGTTTGGAAATAACAAACGCTCAGAACGTTTCAAATAAAAATGTTGATTGGTTATCTATACAAACAGTCCAGTCTTAAATATTAGTACTTATACATCAAATGGTATATTACAAGTGCTAAGAGTATATTTTTTCATCATATTTCTCTGCTCAATTTATTAGTAACTGTGCAGAACTGCTATCGTTTCTTAGTCATTGCAATTAGTTGGTAGAAATTAGCTAGTTATGATAGAAATAAAATACATCTTTCAATTTTGGATTAATTTTAGACTTGAATACATCTTTAACTCTGACACATGCAAATACATTTAGGATGTCATATGCAATGCATGAAAACGCACTCAGAGCATCCTCTGAGAGGCATGGGAAACGAAATCAGCAGAGCAAAGAAGGCTAAAGACAGAGAAACGAGGTGTTATGATGACGATCAAATGGGCGCAGAATCACCAATGAAGAGGTCCTTCTAAGAGATGTTACGAAAAAATTTGTCTTGGATTGGATTTTGGGGAGGCGACCGACAGCTAAGGTCATCCGCGTCATTGGGGACAGGCAAGGTAAGAAGGGTGGATAGAAACCCGGCGTCAGCATTTGCTGGCTCTTAACGAAAGGCACCAAGGGGACCACGGTTTCAGGTCTCATCTGACAGACGGAGTACTGTACTTGAAGTATCCACCACACTCAAGTAGGGATCGGGTTTCCTCTGAAAAATATCCTTCTTTGCAGGAATTTGAACCCTGGCCGCCTGTATGCTTAGCTTATGCTTAAAACTGGGAGCAGACAATGGAGTGAAGAGCTCCAGCTAACCAATCTTAGAATTTACGACTGTTGATGTTTACTAAAAGACAGAACGGAGTAGAGCACGCAAAGAAATTCTACCAGACGTAGTCTCTGAACTGCTAGCGACAAAATTTTGGGAGATAAGAAGCAATCCCTTGAAGAAAACGTAAAATATGCTCATATAAAGCAATGAAGCTTGGGCAATAACATCAGGAGGTCAAAATACTGGAAGTAAGTTATGTAGTGCTATCAATCCCGTTGAGGGTGTCCTCATTTTGGGGTTACAACGTATGGTAACCCTAGGAGTACCAATGTAACAAGTTACGCTCGAAAACCAAGGGGAACAAAACATTTTTACAGTCAATTTCGCCTATGACGACGAAGCATCGCGGAGAAAAGGGCGGAGTGAAGGAATACAGATGGAAGGCGAGGCGTGCCATGTGAACGCGAAATAACCGAGTTGCAAAGCCGCGGCGTGAATCGGGTGAGATGGCGGAGGAGTGGATGTTCGATAAAGTGAGTCATGATTCGGAGCGAAGGGAGGATTGAAAAAAAACTGAGCACCCGCCCTCTTCCACGGGCGGAGACAGGCAAACCCAGATGACGAGTCCCGGGAGGAACAGCATCTCCACGCCGCTGCCGTCACGAATGGCGCGGGCGAAGAACAAAACAGAGGACTACGGGCGGCATTGAACACGTGCCCCATAAAAACATCAATCTTTCGAGATCGACTCCGGTTTCAATGGAATTAAAAATTAACAGTCCAAAACGTCACCTGACTCGGGATGAATACACCCGTTTCACCGTAACCGCACTCAGGTGCCGCCGTAACAACTGCAGTATATTGGCACAGCCCGTTTCGCATGCTATATGTTCACGTTACATGAATGTTTCGATGATAAAACAACAAAATTTCTATGATTTTATGCTTCTAACTTGGACTACGATATTTGGAGTACCACTGAAACAAGTTACGCTCGAAAACACGGGAACAAAACATTTTTACAAGCAATCACCTAAGACGACGAAGCATCACGGCGAAAAGTGCGGAGTGAAGGAATACAGATGGAAGGCGAGGCGTGCTATGTGATAAAAGAGTACTTTTGATTAACCCGTCGTGCTAGCACGCTAAGGCGAGCAACGGCTTTGACACTCAGTTGCTACCAAAACAACTGAAGCACGTTTCGCATTCATCAACATTGTCAGGTATTTATTTCATCTTTACTGCCCCAAATACAGCGCATTTGGCCAATTTATGTAGGGTGAATAACAACTGACGACCACAAACATCTATTCCCTGAGTAGTGATAATTCCACCAAGGCGGGATTCGAACCCACGACCGTCGCTTTAGCAGCTAAGCGAGAACTTGGCCACTGTACCAAATTCCACCCCAAAACACAGAAAAACAAAACATTTGTACTGCCAACCGAGCAATTTTAATCAATATAGCAATCAAACAATAAATTTAGCAAGCGAGGGGGTAACCCTCGACACCGGGGCCGGTATGCAGATTAACTATACACAAGTAAAGTCAAATATGGTTTCTTTCAAAGCAACTTGTAAATATACTCATAACTAGCACGTGGAAATACAGTAAAAACGAGACCGCGGTTGAATTTTTGTACTTGTATGATTGCAAAATTGATATCTGGGAGGCCGAATCACCAGCGATGGAAGGAGCAAGAAAGCCATCGAGAGGAGAAGACTCCACATAAAGATGGCATTCCACCTACGCAGAAGTCTGTTGACAGCTAGTAACACAAATCTGGAAGCAAGGAAACATATATTGGAGCATGTTCTTCAATTGCCGTGAAGCCTGGATAATAACAGCAGCAAAACGAAAGGGAATGGAAGCAACGAAGATGTGCCACCGAAGAATGATGAAGATTAAATTGACGGATAGAATCACCAACAAACAATTCCTACGAAGAGATGACAGAAAAGATGTACAATGAAAACTCGGCGAAGAAGGAGATACATAGATGGAGAAGAAATAACAGGAGGAGAAATGAATCGGAAGAATCACAGAGGAAGACCATGAATGCAGGAATCAGGCAAATTATCAACGACGTAGCAGTGAAAACAATTATGTAGTAATGAAGCAGTCGTCTGAGAGAGGAATCAAGTTTAGAGCTGATGCGAACAAATATTCGAACTGATGACAGATGATGATTAACTGCGGAATAAATACAGAGTACTTTTGAAAAAGCTATCATGTTAGCACGCTATGGTGAGCAAGGGCTTCATGTGACAGAGAAGGCTGGCCTGCACAATTACTTGCTTAGAATGCGCCGATGCATATATTAATCTAAATTGTAAGCCACCACAAGGTGAAAGACGCCTAAAATATTCCCCAAATCCTCAGAGCAAAACATTCACTTTCGTCAAGCGATGGAAAAAATGCAAATACTACGCGACTGCGTTCAAGAAAAGTAATTTAATTTCCGAATGACAGACACAAGCACATGGACTGAAATATGAGTAAAATTCCCTCCAAACACAACCAACCGCAGCACGGAAAACAAGGCGACTGCAGCAAAACCGCTCAATGACAGAGAAGTAGGAAAGTATTTACTAAAAGAACAGATTCCGAATAAAACAGCTCTAAAATCTTGGATGACCCAATGGCTGAGAATCGCTAGTTTTTTTCTATAACAATACACTACATTTCACTTAACTGCGTTTGATTGCATCATGTGCAAGTGCGGTACACAGAAATGTCTCAGAATTTTCGAACCTTTTGAATTTGACGTCACAACCTCGCAAATTTCGAATACCGCCTAAGGCGAGATTCTTCGAGGACTTGACGTCACCAGAATTGAACCTCTGCGGGGAAAATCGGACTGAGAAACTACTCAATGTTTCGGGTACGGCTCGCCGACCGAGGAACCCAAGCTGGTAACGAGTCAGCCTGGTACCCATAAGTCCGCCAGTTCAAATATCGTCATGGATATAAAAATAATATTTGTCGTAAGATTAAGGACATAGGTTATGCGGCGCGAAACAACCCTACACAGCGGTGCACCCTAAACTCACGCAGAGCGTGAGATGCGGAGGTGGAGACAGGGTTCTCCGTTGGGACGCTCGGTGAAAGGTTAGCGGAGAGCAAAAACACTCCCACTCTCAGGAGAGCCTCCCATAAAAATAAAGCAAAATGCATCATCCCCGCATAACCCTTAGAAATTAACCCCTCTGCGTCACGAGAACTCGATGAAGATAACGGAATCCCCGTACTTCTCCAACCGCAGGGGGAAGGACGCTTTTCCCGACAGAGTCGTCAACTGCAACCGGCGAAAGAATAAGGCGACAACCCAGGAGAGGAGATGCCGGCCGAGTCGGGCATTGCGTGCCGGGTCGGCGTGCAGACCGACGTCGGCCGCCATAGCGTGCGGAGATGCAGCGCGGAAGACGTTGACAAATCGAAGGCACTCGACACCGACCCAGACGGTTGGGCTACTTAAACGGACAAGTAAATCCCGTCAGTGTATAACGGGGAGCTTGTCGGATGAACACGAGCTGAGGGAAGAGAAACGAGGCCCAGGCGATCGGATTCATGAACATGCTCCTCGGTGATGAAGACATTACCATATACCATCTATATCGTTCCGAAAAAAGAAACGCGGGTCACGCTTTGCCACAGTAAAATGTTCAACCGGTCGTTAAATTCATCGCACAGCAGTAAGGGCTCCCAGAAAAAATGTAATGGGCCTACAGCATGCAAATGCTATTTCATGGGCATAAATACTTTGATTCGATACCCCTCTCACTTAGCATGTTGACTAGTAAGATAAACCTTGAAGTGAATTTAAATTGGCTTAAAAATATGACACTGTTGAGATAGGTAAAGTCCAAATAGAAAAAGTGGCCATAGCATAAGCCTACGATTGAAAGGTCTGCAGATTAACGCAGCGAAAACCTCATGAATCGCTTCAAGGATGTGAAAAACATTAAGCAAGCAAGTAGGGTCAATAAATGCACACACCTTCATCTGTTATAATTATATCTAATAGGCTGGTGATTAAACGAAAATTGGTAATTTCATATATCGGGACGTGCTACTAAGTTATCCTTCCCAGGGAAGTTTTCACATTGCCCTCAGTTTACCATTACGTAGCTATTGGTCTCAATCGGCGAATATTAAGAGGAAAGGAGTCAAAGATAGTGGTTCTCACTCGTGCTTTCTTCAAATCTCAGCTCAGATGTAATCCACTTCTCAAATAAGTGAACTTAAAGTTAAATTTAAGGAAAGGAACATACTAGAATAAACAAATATGCAATAGTTAGATAGGTCAAGTACGATAAGTTTCATCTAATGTAAAAAAATATTTGATGGTTTTGTTCGTAATCATATTCAATACAAACGATGAGGTATCAGCTTCTTAGCAGTAATTGACTAGTCTTATCCTAATGCACATCCGTAGAAAAGCCAAAAGATGACACGGTAAAATGGGTAAAAGTTCATACGAAAATAATTTTGTGTGAAAAAACAAGAGGAGATACGGCAACCTAAATCGCGCGTTGAAGTCTCCGATTTAATGGCTGGTCTAGTCCGAGAATTCAATGCTCGAAGACGATTCCATTCGCTGAGAAAGCATTTGAAAAATGTCGAGCAATTGATATAAAAATGATAATACAGCCTCTGTTCCCGGTCGCCTTTCACGGGAGCAAGACAGTGGGCACCGAAAGAGATAGAGAAAATCAACTGCGTTCATTTCGCACAGGCACGTGAGCCAAGCAAGCCGTCGTGAGATATTAATTACGGAGAAGGCTTGCGTGAGCGCCAACTACAAGATAGAAGCGTGCGACATGAATCTGTGCTTGACTCGGGGGAGAACTGATGGATATAATAAGAGTGAAGATACATGGAACGGGGAAGACATCGATTGTTAGGCACTCCCCCTAAAAGGAAAAACACTCACTCATGTCATTTGGTTGATGCAACCACATATGACTTCATCTTAATTAACTCCTCTTATTAACGAAGAGGTGTCTTTCAGTTGGCTTGAGAATACTTCACTGAAGACATAAAATCCATGCCACTTCGACGCTATATCTAAACGTGGATATTCAAACGTCAATTATAAGATGAAAATCCAAAGAACTTAGTATTTAACCGTGAAATTTCTAATTTTCTCGTGACACACCAATCAGGTTGGAGTCGCTCTTTAAAAAAATCACATGCCAAAGAAAAAACCATTAAAACGTTACTTTTTACGTTATAATACTTCAGTAAGAACCATTGAAATCCGAAGTCACGACTACAAATCTCACAACTTAACGTAATTAGAATCCTAGTATTTATGTATACTCCATAAGGTACAGGCGTATAAAACAGATAAGATATCTAGCCATATAATAAAATTAAACACATTTCCCCCTTCGAGCCACAGGGCCAAAGTCTCACGTCTACATTAAGTTCAAGCTTTTCCATATATACCACAGTTAGATGTGTACCGTATTAATGACACAGGATGATGCTTATATTCAGCCGAAGACACTTATTGTAAAATAAAATGCTGTCCGTTTACTGAAAAACCTGTAGGCCTCGGGGATATTGATGTGAAAAGAGACTAAGGAGTACAAAAATAATTGGTAAAATTCAGCAATTCACAGGAAAATGGATTTGAAAGTCGTATTTTTAGTGAGAATATAGAGTAATCATGCAGAGCAAGCAAAGAGCTACGCGAACAACTTACTCAACCATGCATTAAACTAATTCGACTTGGATACATACGGGTGTAATTATCACCTACTGACAGTTTCATCGTAAATATAACATCGACAGCCCAGAGTAAAAGAGATCGTATCTTCTGATATGTGAGCACTCCACGGACTTGATAAGTTCAACCTGATCACAGGTAGATGTTCCTCGGGCGAAAGAGCACGGTTTGAAACCAAATCCAAGCGTCCAGTCGCAAAAAAGAAAAAAAAACTGCGTAAAATCTTCCCATTAGCGATTCACCCCTCCTTAAACTAGATCATATCTCAGTGAGGAGCAAACGAGACCAGCATCGAAGCCATAAGACGGCATCATTAATAAGGATTTAAAGGAAGCGGATCGCGTTATCTCGGGAGCAGAGAAGAAATGGCCGACTGCAATGCAATCGCCGCCGTTCGCACGCAAGTCTCGAAGCCACCCCGCCACGACACGCCTTTCGATTCCTCCGAACTACCAGAGGGGCCTTGCCCTAATCCCTGATCCTCCCGTTTCACCCACCATGGGCTCTCTCTCCCTCACATTAAATCCCTCCCACACTTCGGCGGCAGCCGCCACCCACTCTCGCGGTGTCCCCCCGGCTCTCGCACGCTGCCCGTTGCAATGCTCCTGATTCCGCACGATAGCTCCCACTTGAGCAATGTGCGTGTGCCGTGGCCGCGTGTTGGGACTTTTCTCATTTCAAGAGGCCACCCATGAGATTCGTTCCGTGACAGTCTCGCCGGCCATGCAATCGGTTGCAGTGGTCGGCTTGATTTCTTTTTCATAAAGAGATTTTAAAAATATCAACGTAAGTTCTATGCCGACTCCCGATTTACTTTATAAAGACTCAAGACGACATAGATCTCCCGATTACAGCCAGGAACCGAAGTATTTTTAGCCCAATAAGAGAGAGAAGATCAATTCCTGAGCGACATTGACGTCTAGCTTCACCAGCTGGCATATGAAAGAAGCAAGAAATACACTGAGATCGAAATAGCAAAAGTAAAAATAGCATTCCACCAAATGAGCCTATAGGCTCCTTTTACACGAGCTTAGACCTAACGAAGCATTGTAATCATGATACGAGGGTAGTCCCAGAAGAACCCAACCTGACATATAGATGGCGGTTTTTGTTTGAAAAGAATGACTGAGGTAGAAAGTACCAACCTTATAAAGCTAAACTTTGAAGTTTGACAACAATACGTTGTTAAGTATTTGTTTGTTAGTCATCAGTAATGAATGCTCTCAGTGGTGAAGATGTGAAGTCTGCGGTTGCTGGCGCTGTTTGAGGAGCTCGACGATTCTCACTATAAAAAGGGTATCAAAGCTATTGAACATCGATGGGAAAAGTGTATCGGCCGAAAAGGAGACTATGTAGAGATATAAAGATATTTCCCCCAAATTTTTAATATTTTCTTTAATAGGTCGGGAGTACCCTCGTATAACAGAAGTCGATCTAGCTTTGACTCGTATATTTTGTGGCGGCTAAATTATTATTCACCTTGTAGTTACATTAACGTGTTAGATGAATGTAAAAAATATTAATTATCATTCACCCATTGATGATGTAAATGAGTCAGCTGAATGTCAAAATGATAAATAAAAAGGCCCGAGTTTCTCAGCAGAAAGAAATGGAATGAAGATAGGTGAGATAAACAAAAAAGAATGAGTTAACGTGGGTTCTCGTTCAATGAATATCCAACGAGAAGAGTCAACCGATATCTTTGAACGAGACAAGCCCCTGCTTCGATTTCGCCAGCCCCCTTCCGTCGATGGCTAACATCCAAACGCCCCACACTCCCGCGGCGGTAGACATGTGGGTGTGGACTCGGATCTACCGGGTCTTTGCACCCACCCCGTCCCGTCCACCTCTTCCTCCACAGTCACAGCCACTGTCTCCCGCGGTCCACCCCTACTGCCTCACGCCGACGTCCGCGGGGGAGGACACACGGGGACCCGCCCGGTCCAGGGCATACTCTCCCGCCGCCACTGCGGCCTGCTTCGTGTCCGACGGAGTCCCCCCGGCCAGCTCCACCCTTCTTCGCCCGGACCTCCCGCTTCGTACTTTATTAACCTGATCGTCCGGATAATTCCTCCCGGCTTGTGACCGCGGGTGGTCGGGATGCGGACAGGTTTTCTTCGGCCGAAGATGGCAACGGTAGCGGGAATCGAGGAGTACGCTCCCCGCCCCTCGCTTACGCGGCCGAAGGGGACGGGGGTTTGGGAGACGTGTCCGGGGGTTGAGGGGCTGATCGGGCGCGGAAGTACGAGGGGGAGAGGGCAGGAAGAATTGAGAGTTGTGGTTTGGTGTCCAGAACTAAAAAAATGAGAGCTGAAGGAGTTGTGTAAGGAGGTCTGACAATGAGAGGAGGTGGGTGGATGGTTATAAAGGTGTGCGGAGCCAGTATAAGGGTCGACTTGCTCGCCTCCCAGCGGGGATCCGAAGGATTAGGCGCGAGTTTCAATTAAAGAATCGCCGCCTATCTCACCCTGAGCTCGACACCATGGGATTCCCATGCCCAACACAGCCGTGGCCGCCACCGTTTTGTTGCTACATCTGTTTTCGCCAAGCCTATCGTCGTGAAGGCACGTAAATTTAGTGGGGGATCGAGTTGGTGTGGAGGTTAGAGTACTAGATTCCCATTCCACGAGCCACTGATCAAATCAAGGGCAGTAGGCAATTTGGATATTATATGGAGAGCACTTTCAAAGATTTACTTCTCTCTCCTTGGTCGTTCAATCCTAGTATTGGTTGACTGCAGTCCTCCACCCTTCCCTGTCTAATGCTAGTTCCTTAACCTCCTGGTATCTCTTCCTATGTACTTTTCTCTTTATTTGGTCCATAAAATTATTCCTTGTTCTTCTGCTGGGGGCTTTTCCCACTATTTTGCCTTTAATTGTGTCCTTCACAAGTCCATTTTATTTTCAGCATCCTTCTCCAGTACCAGGTTTCGAAGGCTTCTATTATTTTATGGTCAGCTTTTACAATGGTCCATGATTCCGTTCCGAAGAGTGCTACGCTCCACACGAATGTTTCAAAGATTTACTTAAACTATGGCACTAAACTGTAGACTCTTGGCGCCATTTACCACGAACATATTAATACTAACGCAGGATTTTTCTACATCCCTTAATTACTCCTCAAATTACCCTCACTTTGCCATCCTACTCAACCATCCCTTGTGGCGCGGATGACCCAATCTCCAGGTCGCTGAACAAAATAATTTGTTTTACCCATGATCAAGTACATTTTCACGGTAAAATACTAAAGGTCTTATATAATTTGTCCGCATGAGACCGCATTCAATGAAATGAGATCCGTTAATGGCACGTGATCGAGAAAACTGAATTACTAATAGAAACTTTGTCTAAATGCTGGCCGCGTGCTAGGAATTTTCTCATTTCAAGAGTCCAACCGTGAAATTCGTTCCGAGGCAGCTGCGATAGCTTTTGGCTGATAAATAAACTGGAAAAACATAAAATCTGATTACGCGTCCAATGTTCCGAATCTTGGTGGTAAAAATATTCACAGCATTTCGTAAGTTTCTTAGTAGAAAAGCATGAACAAAAATATAGGCATTTGCGAAATCGCATTTGCTCCTCCATGATTTCATGTTACGTAGCTGTTCCACGCGCAAAAAAACATATCAATCATTTGGTCATTCATCCGGATCATACGCTAATATTGCGAATCTAAGAGAATATATAATCCAAATGGTAGGATGGCAAACAGAGACGTATTTTACGATTAACATTTTTCTCGGCTCTTCCTGGCTTGCCTAACGATAATATGATGACCTTCATTATATTACATTACAATTATCTTTCATACAACAATCTACATTATAAGAAGACCCCGTGGCTCTTCTTATAATGTAGAGCTCATGAGTCCTGTCTTTGTTAAGAAATAAAATTCAGAGTACGCAACTTTAGTGATTTCTTTGGTTGAAATAGTTCGAAAATAACAGTCTTCTATGATAAAAGCTCCGGAATTTCTCTTCTCATGTTTAGCGTGAAGAAATATTGTAATAATAATGTTCTTTTGTCCAAAAAAAATATTGGATTCTAGAGCAAGCAACAAGTTTCTGAAGACATTACCCCGCATATTTATCGGTATTTATTTCTTCAACAAAGCAAATTATAAAGTAAGCTCTTGACCGCATTTTTAATGTGCTCATTTTCCTGTAGGTAATGTGGGTAATCTTGTGGGTAATGAATTCACATACCTTCTTTTGGGTAATCAGGAATTTAGAGTTACATAAGAAAAGAGAGTACGCAAGTAGTACATAAAACAATTCAGAAATATAATTGGCACAATATTTCAAGAAAATTTCCATATAGATGGACGCAATTTGAATTCTCACATTTTATAAACACAATGTCACCTTAAATGCCATCAAAATATAATGGCTCTGTACTTTGCTGAGTAATTATAGCGTCTTCTATGCTAAAATGGCATCATTTGTTTTAACTCAGAAGGACATGCAACTCAGTTCAATCATTGATCGATGGTATTCATCTCTGACTACAAGTAAGCGACTTCAATAACAAAAATGTCACGTTCTTCATGCGCTTATGTAGCCCCACAACAAAGGGCACGACACCATATCATTTTGACATAATATTTAAGTGCAGGCGAAGCAAAAAACTCCCGTATCAAGTGAAACGTAAATGAAATGCACATGCGAAAGCTTGGACTCTCATTTAGTACGAGGTAGTAGTAGATTAACATAACAAGGCTTTTAGTGCGAGGCATATGTATAACGCCTAGCTTCCAGATTTTTTAAAACTATTGCGGCAGTAGATGTCCAGACTCGAAATTATACTAATAAGCTCCTTTTCCCCTCACAATATAATTGATTTTATAGCCATGTAAATTCCGAAAAATATTCCTATATTTATATCTTTATTACAGCGATAACATTAGTTTACAACCAAAATCTCCAAACTTTCCAGGCGTTTACAGCAGTTTCTGAATAAGGTAATTTCCTAAAACGTTACTTTAATTTTCTAGATTACACTTACATAGTTAAATCATTCAAACTCATAAATGGGGTGCAACATGCCCTATATCTTAATTCAGAACACAGGACGAGGTCTCTCGTAACAACTGAAGCACGCAATAAAACTAAAGAAGTTTTTAGAATAATACATTGCCTTTTTTCCCACTCAGCCATGAATGATTTACTGACAGAAACGTAAATATGGCGGTATAATTGCCCTTTAGCGCCAAGAATTTTATTGAACTAACATAAACTAAACTATTGAACTAACATGAACTAAAAAGGTTAATTCAAATTTTTCTTCAAGTCATAAATTACAATCGTCATCATTGAAGAGACTCTAGTTCATCAACATTGTGTACTACTACTTTTCAGTAGGCTTTTACGGAAAAATAGAGCCATCCTAAGTAGTGACGTACATAAAGAAATAAGAACAAAATTGTACTCATCTACTGGAGAGCTCGATTTCATTGTTACCGCATTTTATATTTTGTTACCCATACAGACTCGAAAACGCACTCCATCAACATCAATGAAACGACAAGTTTCGACTTGTTGCCAAAGAGGATACGCAAATCGATAAAAAAGCAATTGCAACTCATTAATTGAAAATCATGAAAACTACAAAAAGTCCCACAACCACGAGCGAGAGAGAACATCGCTTTGCTTACGAAAGAGTTAGGCCCGACTTCAAACGAAAAGCATTTTACGAGTCTTTTACGCAAAGAATACCGAGGTAGTTAACTTTTTTCTGCCCGCATAAATGAGCCACTAAAAATTCAGATGTCACGTCAGCATGTAACAGAATACACACCAGCACGTACAAACGTATGACGTAAAATTTAAAATTGCCTCTCTTTGGAACGCGATGATATCATCTAAAAAATGTACGAGTCCTCTTCGAAACCGTTTCTGTCCGGAGGGCCACCCTCATCACTGCGATATTAGTTTGCGAACCCTCGAAGAAATTTTCAGGTGTATATAATGACGTTCATATCAATTCCCTCTGCAGTTCACCCAATCAATTTTGTATTCTGGAAAATAGGGTAGAATTTAATGAAAGTTAGTTTTCCCTAATACAATAAAAAGGAAATTTTCTTTTATGTACCTACCAAATATTTCGGGTGAAATAACTACCTTAATGGCTACCACGATCAGCTTCTCGCAGAACAATAATGGTATATATATTTAGTATTGAAAAGTCGAAGATTTCCGGCAAAAATGATATTAAGTCATGAATAACGTTCAATGTGACCTCAAATACTTTTCATTTTATATATGGGGCTATAGTTATTCAGATTAATAAGTAGGATTCAACCAAATTATGACCCTCGGCGTGACGTGCGAGATATTTCTGGAAGCCAC
The DNA here is from genome assembly GCA_963169105.1 of Ceriagrion tenellum. NCBI lineage: Eukaryota > Metazoa > Arthropoda > Insecta > Odonata > Coenagrionidae > Ceriagrion > Ceriagrion tenellum. The sequence goes on along the minus strand of OY720639.1, from coordinate 76,129,818 downwards.
ATTCAGAAGTCTCATTTGCACAAATCTTACAGTTAGGTGGTGTGAAAACTACACAGCTAATCAGTTAATTCTAACTATTTCGCTTTATTACAGGCGAGGTTAACATGCCCAAATGATGGCCTGAATCCAAACATTACGATGGTTGGTGCTCTTATTAGAATGCCATTCTCAGGTAACATGCTGACAGAGTAATTTGTTTCTAGTATTAGGTAACCCCAAGACATCTGGGCATTACCTCTGACGCCAGAGAATATGAGAGTAGGTCCTGAACGCAATACTTAGCTATATGAGGTCGTTCGGGACTGCTTACCAAAATACCCAGAAAAATTTGCACCACAATGGCCTTGAAATAATAATGGTCTGCATGCTATGGTTGATAAATTAACCGAGAAGCTGATGCACAGAGGACCCAAAGGGGTACATTATGACGTCTTTTGAAATGTATTCTTGCACGATAAATTTTCCAGATCATAAGGTATTTGCAATTACAACTTATTTTCACTACCTTTCCTTAAATTAGTCTCACAAAATAAGATAATCAGCATTAACATTAAAGTAATACATAACGATAGTTTTCTCAATCATTAATTTTCCTATTGCTGCACACCATATGGGACTTCATTAATGAGAATATTTCTTTTGTGGGGACTAACGTCCTCAAGGTACAAAATACTCAGTAAAATCGAATCATGCATCATTATATCGCTAAATATGACAACTCAACGTAAAATCTCTTGAGAAAAAGAGTTTTTCATTCCAGCCACAGGAGGAAAATTGTAAGAGGTATCACCCCAACGTTATTTTAAGCTAAATTAGTCACGTGTACAGGCAGCTACGTAGAAACTACATTGTCTTGATGAAGTCTTCTCGGGTTGTCCACCGGGTCAGGTCGTTGTGGGCCGACGTTTCAATAACTACCACCGCCATCGTCGGAAACGTCGGCCCACAACGACGTGACCCAGTGGAAAACCCGAGAAGACTTCATCAGTATAATACGCTGGGAAAGAACTAAATCATATTTTCTATATTGTCTTCATAGACATGGCGGAAACATACTGAAGTGATTACACCATTTCGAAACTAACCTATCCAAAAACAACCAATGTACTGTTCAAATCTTTTGAGCTTCGTGCTGTTACGCTTGAGAACATTTCTACACCATAGAAATGAGACTCGGCCAATATAATGATTACGCATCGCCACAAGAACAGAGATTCGGGAGTGCGTCCGTAAAGAAGATATCCCAGTTTCTCGGAATCAGAAGAGTAAGCAAGCTGGGCGGTGAGGGACCTCCCTTCCCCGGCCTCACCGACCGCTTTCGCCGGGGAATCCCGTGCGCTTCCTCCGCGTCAGAGGCACCGGTCGGGCACGACGACGATCCCGGCGACCTCAACCGTTCGTGACCGCCGCAGCGCAAGAAAAGACCTCCCTGTCCGACAAGCAGCTCAAAACGAGGCCGACTACCGTTGAGGAAAGAAAACAAATACCATTCAAGATACTTCGCAGCTAATATTGCCGTGTGACTCGTAATTGGTCGTCGCAATCATTGCTTTCATTCCGCGTAATACGCAATTACGTCACTCGCACGTGATCTCACGGATGTCTCGTCAAGAGTGAGCGCGCGAAGGCCCTCATTACAACCAGCATGGGACGCGAGGAGTGGGAAATATGCGAATGGATCACCGCTGCATGCCTGTAGCCATTTGGAAAATACGCCGTAAAAACGGTGACTAGTTTCTCTTATTTTGTCTCCGACGGAAATGTTGAAATGGCCGAGATTTTTATTGCCGCGCAAGGCTGTGTCCCTGCAGAAATTATGTGCATGGCTACTCGTTCCGAGACCGCAGAAGGCGCGACTGGAATTCATTCCGTTCTCTAGATATTATCTCAAATAAGATGCTACTTTTATTATATACTCAGCGGGCAATAGGGTGGCGGTTAAACACGCGGCGATCCCATGAATGCTACTGCCCTACCGGCAGAAAGGAATGCGTAAAAAACAGGCGAGGATCATTGTCGTAAATTTTTCTCTCTGCGCTCATACCGCGAAGGAAGCGTTTCCTCCATTTGAATGACTGTTTCATTACGATGAAGAATTTTCTAGCCAGAACGTGTGAAGGCCAATTCATCTATTTAAAAAGAATGGACAATGTGAGATCCAATATTTTTATATCCCAATGAATGAAGGTGTTCTAAAGTTACCGAAACGTAGGGAATAAATACAGATTATAGCGTGGGCAATGAAACTAACAAAATCTGACGCCGAGTACAAAACACTCCAACAAGTTTCGGCAGTAAATTTTCTTCCGAATTATCATCCATTCACCCCTGACCCGTCCCTTTATTCCCATTTATTTTTACGTCCCACATCTAAATAATTGCAAAACTAAATATTAGAAAAGCTAAAGGAAGAACTAAGATGAATCCATAGTTATTACCTTCAGTAAATACAAATGTTTTTACATAGCAAAAGTGTAACGTCATTTCCAAGATTACAGAAGAAAGGTTCCCCCTATGATTTTTAACTGACATCAATGTTCTGAGGTCTAATGTCTCTTCTCTCTAAATAATATAAAAAATTACCTGTCTTTCATATTAGAACCCAAGGGAAAAGAACTCCCTAGTTCTGTCAAATAAACGGGCTATCAGTTCATTACCAATATTTTCTTATGCCAATGGAACCAATTAGGTAAATTGCAGGAATAACCGTTAAACATACAAGAAAGAATTGTTTTTACCGCATGCGTTTATTACTACTCCTCACAAACGTACATTAATAGCAAATCTTACCGATGTGGATGGTCTATACGCACAAAGACCTAAATTCTCATCATAAACTCAGTATGCTTACAAAAGAAATCATGATGCATTGCTAATTTTAATGCATTGCCATTCTAATTTTAACGACGGTTACCTCCGACTCGGTTACGTCGAAATACAGCAAGCAGAAACATTTTCTTTTCCTGATTATTAGCGCAGTAATTAAATATATTTCTCGCCTAAACCAATCTACTCTCGCCACTTCTCAATTAAAGTACTAACCGTCGTTGAAGGTGTGTTTAAGATAAAACGCTACACCGTAAATCACAGAACTTGACCAGTGTTAATGATGTTGAAAATTTACGCACCAAGAATTTCTGCCGATGGAGTTTCTCTATAAATAAGCTCTGCATACTGTTCTATTTATGTCTGGTGAATGAAAATGAGCCAAAATTTATACTTACCGACGGCGTGTGTCGAAATATTTCTACTAAAAAAACCAGCTACACGTTTTAGCGTTGGTGCTATCGTTAAACGCAGTTAATGAAGCGATTTACCAAATTAATGAACAGCATAGGTAAATTCACTATACACAGCCAGTAAAATTTGAAGGAACATGATATTATGATTCAAAACAGCCCACACCAAAACCACATAAGAATACGGTCACCACATGATTAATCCGAGGTAAATTGCAATTTGGGAACTGATAATAAATTTGCAAATGATAAGTTAGTACAATTGGCGTTCGAATAGAATTGAGAGTGATACAAGGCATAGTAACTCATCGCACCATTTTTATTCATAGCCGCAAAAAATCATTTTATGCCGATATGAAAACGTGCAGGCTATGCCAATTATTCTTCGAGCTGCTTGCCTGATAAATCAATGAGCAAATAATAAAGCGAGAAGTGACCAGAAAGATTTTAAAACCTCACAGACTAGAAGATGCGGTTGAATAAATAAAAGCATCCCATCCATGAGGAAGAAACAAAACAAGACGGATTTCACAGTACTAAAAGAAACAAAGAGCGACTACCGTGGTAAATACACCGTTTGAAATTACCCTCAATAACCCGAGAATCGACAGGCAGCCGAACGATCGCTTTGAAGACTTGAATTCTTGCGCTGATAACAAGCCTTTTAAAGGCGCAGTCAAAGGCCGCCGAGCCACGCTCCTCCAAATGCCCGGCGGGGGTCTACAAAAAAAGCCTTCATAAAACGTCAGCCCGGCTACTGTTCGCTCTCTCTTCCCCATTCACGCGACCACCACAACCCGTTTGAATGGAGCCCTACCTCACCCTCCCTTTGGAGATTGGCTTCGGAATATGGTTCATAAACACGCAGGTAGCCACAAATCTTAAGGGGGCGATTCCGGACAGAATATTCCGAATTTTTTGGCATTATGCATCAACACACGACAGTTTTCCGCACGTATGAATGCATTATTTCCTCTGCGGGCATTGAAGTCTCCACGCGAACGTTGGTACATTAGCAGCGGAGGATAGTGTCGAGGATAAATTACGAACCACACAGTAGAGTGCTAAATTGTTAGTGATGAGAGCAAGTATTCAAAGAAAAGAATTAGGAGCAAATTAAAGGACTTTTTATTGTCCGAGCAAGATACGAAAGTCTTCCTTACGTTGAAATGAATTCATTCAATCTGTTGCAGGCATTTCAGTTTCAATTCAGTACATAAGCAGTAGAAGCACGATTTCAGGATAAGAATCCTTAACCGTCTGTGATGAGACCATACATTTAAGGAGAAAACAGCGAATTAAAGGACTGAAATCCATCTTTAATTAACACAAACCAGGGCAACGATTCAATCGGACTGAATTAAGGTATTTCAAAATTCGCTTCACCAAGTAATACCTGCTGCCATAGTGTGCCCGTAAAATTGAAGAAGGAAATAAAAAGCTTGGGTCGCCAATGCTTGGCAGCAGCAAACTTAGCCGACTTCCGAGATGTTCCTCCGAAAAACACAGGGAGGGAAGAGTAAGGATAGCATATTTAAATCGCCCATATCATCGGATTGATACAGGTTCCTCATTTCTTATACACACTGAGTTATTTTAAGCTGTCAGTGAGCTGCCTTAATTTTCTATTTCTGCTTCAATTATTTTCTCAACATTTTTGAATTTTCCGGCGACAAGAAAAACAGTGGATTATTAGTACTGGCATGAGGCCCCAGGGTATACCATTTCACATTTGACCGAGAAATTGATAATAAATGTCGCATATTTTTTTTTCCTTTGGAAGCACAAAAATTAAATGCCATTCGATAATTTCGAACTAACTCAAAGCTAGCGCGTCAGGTAAAATCCGAACCCATTTCTAAACGTTTCCTCAGACAGTAAAGGCGCAATCCGACGAGTGTTATCACTGACAAAAGCAAGAAAAAGGTGGGGGAAGTAGGTACATACCTTCGACACATAAAGGGGAAGGAGAACCGGATTATAAAGAATAAAGAAAAAACAAAATATTTGGGCGAAAACGCTAACCGTAGCCGTCGAGATAAAAATAAACCGGTAACAGTCGTTTTGATGGAACTGTCATCCTTGAAAGGGGGCGTCGGTTTAGGGCATAATTCGAACTTCTAAGGAGAATGATAGAAAAGGTCTTCAGATTCGGTGGCAGTATTTAGGATTAGGAGGGAGCTGGCGTGGGAGGGATGGGGTATCCAGGAGTCGGGAGATGCGGTGGGTGGTGGATGGAGGAGGGTGGAGAACGAGTGGTAGAGGGTGGGGGTGGGTGGGAGGAGAGGGGAGGTGGGAGGAAGAGGAGGGGCGGTTGGACGGCTGGAGAAGAAGACTGTGAGACCGGCAGGCGTTACGCAAAATGGTAGCCGGTTGACGGTATTTAATCGGCGGGGATTGTGGAAAGCCGAACCGGTCCCCAACGCCATAAAAGCACACCGAAAAAATGTCATCTGCGACTTGGGGATGGGTGGGCGGGCATTTCTAGAGCCGAAATACGAGGCGTCACAATAAAACATTACGCATGCTAGCCTAAGAATCGACCACAGCACAACTGGATATGTGGGGCCGGGGCCCAAAATCAAATGACTCACCTTCGATCGCCACCGGAATGGGTAGAATGGACCCAGAACTCTCCCCACGTCGCCAAATGGACGAAAACCTTCTAGTTCAGCACGTCCTCGAGGATGGAATACGTCTGCACGCTGGTGTCCTCACAGAGGGGGCCGCCAAAACGTCTTCTTGGTCTTCCAAACCACCTTGTTTACTCTCGGAGGGCGCGTTTTTTTTCCCCGGAGCTCGTGGGCGTTGTGCACGGGCGAAAACTTCGTCTGGGATATCTTTCTCTCCCACTCTCACGGCTTCTCTCCCTTCCTCTTCTACCCGAGCCTGCTGCGACTGTTGGGTTCCGCGTCTGCCCTCCGTCTGACGTGAGGTGGCCTTACCTGTGACTCCCTCAGGAGTCCAGAGTAGGGAAGAGGAGGAGGTGGAGGCGGAGTAGGGCGGACGTGCGGAGGTAGGGGGGAGGAGGGGCTAGGAGAGGGGTATGGAGGGAGGGAAAGAGAGGGAGAGGAAGACAGAAAGAAAGAGCAGGAGGGATATGGTAGGATGGGCTACACCGGTGGCCCCTCCCACAATATAACTTCCCTCTCCGCCTTCACACCCCTTGGTCCCCGTAGTCTTTCAGGGGGCAGGAGAGGGGGCCGCAAAGCCCCCTCTCTCAACCGCCCCTGTCTTCCCCAGTCCATGGGACTCTCTCTCTCTCCCGCTCTTCGCCTTCCTCTAGGTTAGAGGGGGCGGGGGGCTGCTGTGAGTGTGTGCTGCTATGGGGACTACCTCCACCACAAGAGAGGAGAGAGTTTGGTGAGAACGGAATACACGAGGAAGAAGAAAAAAAGTAGTTGGGTATGACTGGGGGGGACGAGGGGTCGTGATAGGGTGGACCGGTAGATTGGGGAGGTGGGGTAGGGTGCCCCCTGAGTTGTGAGAGGTGAAGGAGGCTTTGAGGCAAGGGGTGTGAGGGGAAGGTGATATACGGATCTATGGGGAAGGGGGAAGAAAGGGTAGAGATGATGGCTCGGATGAGTCTCGCCGGGAAGAGGAGCGAAGGGGCCCGGGCAACGGGCCAGCCATGTGGGGAGGGATCCAAGTCTGGGCCGTGCGGCACTCAATTTACAGCATTGAAACTTCGATACCAGAAACATCGAGATGACGACGATATATGTACACAAATATATGTCCGCAGAAATCCCAAAAAGTATCGCCAGCATCGAGTAATGCCGGGGACATCAAAAATTATTGATCACACTGTAGTAATTTCGACATTATATAATGCCGTCATTTTTTAAACCATAATTATCGGCATCGTATATGAGCGGTTCCAAAACTCTTTCCGCTAGCATACCAACTAGCCCATTTTTATAGGTCGTATCCCAACATTCTTTTTTGTTACTCTGAACACTTTAGGCGTCCTCGTCGTATTGTACACAGTAATCTTCGACTTCGCACGTTTCATCTGGTGCACGTTTTGTAAGTTGTTCAGGCTTGCGATTCCTTTGGTAGCCAATTTTCGTACATGATGCACGAGTTCGACGTAGATTATGCTCGAGTTAGAATTCTACATGGGATAAGCTTTCCACATAACCGTCCCTATTGAGATTTTTTCGCTTTCGCCTAAACCAGCATATGTGTATCCCCTGTAATAAAACTTTCCTCATTCAGGGAACCAAATCAGAAAAAATTCACAATTGCACTTATCTCTACAGTTTTCACGACTATTACCGGAACAAAGACAGTTTTATGCACTTCGAAAATCGTCTTTTTAGTCGTAATAGCCTGGACCGTAATGCTGATTATATCGACATTAATGTCCCAATCGGCAATTACCGACTCTTGACCAGCTAGTTCCTACTGGCTATCCATGTCAACCGCGTCGGTGAGGAATAGAAAAAAATGATGCTGATGTGTCGTAATACCAGGCGGACCGCGTATCAGAGGATTTAATTTCAATGAGTGGCCCGCGGTTGATGTCTGGACCAGTGGATAAGGGGCGGACCCGCTGATGCCAGGGGAATCAACGAATGCCCGCCTCTTGCACCGCATCCCGTTTCCACCTTTTCACGTTACTCCAGTCCGTCTATCTTCTCGGGATCCTAGAAATCCGTCTGCGGGAGCCACGGTTTCTCCTTAACAGTTCTCACCTGCCCCCCCAGTAGGTAAGATGGGCCCGTCGGCGGACGTCACGTCGCCCGCCGATCGGGGACGATTCCGCATTTGCTTTCCGCCGCTTCTCCGCCGTCTTTCGCCGCGGGATTAGGAACATCAGGAAGCGTCGGATGATTTCTGCGGGATGTATCAAAATGCGAAAACATGAATTCCTGAGAAATCAAACCGCAAAATAAGCAAGGCAATATGTTCCAGTAACCTGCGGTCATTCCCCCTGTCAAAGTTGTTATATCTAATATATAAAAATGAATATTTGTTTGTTCGTCTGCTATGCGTTCCAATACCATTCATCAGATTACAAAGAAACTTTGGTGAGTTGTTGTGCGCGCGCCCGCGATGGTTTCTGAATTATTAAATCCATTGTATGTATAACAGATGGAGCGCGAGTAGTTTTCAATAAATGAGAGTCGGCACGCGGGCTTCTCAGACAAGCGAGGTACCACGAGCAAGCAACGAAACAGATCGTTTAACAAGGCACAAGGTCAATCATTTCAAGTGTCTGGATTAAATCTGGAAAATCCATGCTTTTCACATGGTCAATTACATGATACTTGCTCACGAGTGGGACAGCCCGAGTGGTGTTTATTCGGGAAACACAAGAGTGGTGTGTACCAATTTGTTTTTGCAGAAGGCGGTAAGACCAAAAATATTGTATATACCAAAGAACTTGAAAAATATTTTTTCAAATGTAATTTAATACACAAAAAATCATCGTCTATCATTTATTTTGTCGATGAAATGTGTTTTGTATGTGTGCCTACTTAGAAAGAAAAAGAGGCATTGCAACGCATGCCGGGCACAGCTAGTAATTGTATAAATTGATACGCCCATTCATGTAGAAGACGAAATTGTGGAAGTAAGGAACTTTTTAGTACGCGCGTCATAGAACTGCTGTCAGTTGGCTTGATTCCCATCTATGAAGTAATTCCACCAAAGATCATCACCAGTCATAAATCCAAAGATAGGTCAGCTTAAGTTCCATACTCATTTCTTTCAGGGTATCTTCAGCCCAAGCTTGTGCAGCTAGCAGTAGGAACACTTTTGATAGAACGACTTTAATACCTGTGTCACACTATTCGCTATTCCTTCTCGTTTATTTCTGTCACCAGCGATTCTTCTTCCCTGATGGCAAATTACTTCTGTACTCCAAGCTTTCACTCTACAACTCTCAATAAGATATTGAATTTTACAATTCATATAAAATGCACATAATATTTACTTAAGTACGTTAGGCGAATGACGACGGGCCACATATTGCCGAGTAGAAGTAAAATTAGGTAATTTTATAAAAACTGGACGTTTGTAAATAATTGGCCTAAAAAAATGTACTCCTTCAATGCTAAGGAGCATAAATCTACTCTGCCACGGCATAAATATAATGAGATTAAAGAACCATGACGTAGGAGGAAAGGACACCAAAGGTTTGCAATAAATAAAACAAAACAATAGCTAATAGATACTAAAGAGAAAACGACATATAAAATAACCCTTTTTGATAATCGTTACACATATTATCACGCTTAGTCTACCCTATATGTATATGAAAACAGAAACACTTCGCACCTAAGTTATTTTTCCAATTATTTTATGCGTTACTGCCCGTCAACCGGATCGATTTGATATTATCTAATTCAATCATTAAGGCAGGCAATACGATTCAGCCGAGTAAGGATAATTTCATCCTAGGTGATAACAACCACGCAAGATACTGCTGCTAACTTATGACCAGACTCTAAAAAAAGATACGCGGTCCAAATCCACCTCATCTTCCTCGCATAATTAGCTATTTAATATTAAATGTACATGGCGTTAAAACCAGTGACAGATGTGAATGTGCACAAATTCCGACGTATAAAGTTTGCAAGGAAAAAAACAAGAGGGTGCCTTCTGTAACTATGGGATGTAAACCAAAATATCACTATCATCTGGCATATTTCGCATCAAAAATTTTGAATCGTTTAAGGAGTTATTTTGTACTCATAAAAACTGGTAATGAAATTTTCTCTGCGGTATTAATCGGAGGCTTTTTCTACATAATTGCTTTCTCTGAGATGGACGTACAAAGAAACTCGATTTCATCCCATTGCTCTTCTAATTTCGCAATGCACAGCTCATTCCTTCAGTTGTCAACCAATTTATTATCACAGCATTCTCTCCGAAAAACAAGGTACCTTTTGTAAGGCACCTTATTATTCCAAAACAATTTACTTTTTCTTCCTAATTCTCTTGAACGAATCGTCGGCGCCTCTTGTGTGTTCTTCCTATTTGCTCTTCCCTCAGGGTTTCCCATTGTTGGGGAAAGAAAACAAAAGCCGGGAAATGCGCAGGAAACGGGAGATAAGAAGAAAGGATATGGCATGACAAAAAAGAGTGAGATGTTTCATCACGTAGGAAACGAGAGGCAGTCAAGATTCATCCTTAACAAGGAAACTTCAAAAGAGATGTCTACCCCACTGGGTTCAGCCCCGCGACTCATCAGTTCACACGGAATATGCGACTCATCAGTTCACGGTCGAGAAATTTTTCTCGGAAGTGATTAGTTAGTTCCGCGCTTCGTCATCAGCCATCCAAACAATCTCCAGCTACATGTCAGCGTTCTCTCCACTGTACAAATCCCTTTCGCGGGTTTTCCAAAAGAGATAGCATCGATTACGAAAACCCCGTGCCTCTGTGTTTTTCACTCCAAAAATATTTCCCGTGTAGCGGTAAAACAGTATTTACTCAGTTCATCCTGCTCCACCGTCTTTTATACAGTCTGCTAAATGGTAATCGTGAAAACCACAATTTATCATAACAGGGTTAACTGTAACGACGCCCAAACGAGGATGAAATGTCAACTATATTAGATCTGATAGTATAAGTTACAGTTTCGGGCTTAACTTTGTGGAAACGCGACGCATGAAATAATTTCTCACCTTGTACATTCCACACTTTTTGTATGCGTGGAATGTACAAAGAAATTATTTCATCGATCTGATAAGACTGAAAAACTGGTAAGAATGAAATATAATTAACTTTTACATTTTTGCATAAACATTAAAATACAAGTAAAATTTTTATCACGTCATGAATTGGAGACCTAAATAACGTCAAGTCAAAGAAAAATCTTTCTGCGTTGAACTTGTAACCATCAAGTATGATTTGCATTAAGTAAACCCCGTACCTCCTAAATATTCCAAAATAGAAACCCTCAAGCCGAGCTAATTTCAGGGCCCAAAAACACTTAGTGACAAGGAAACGTAAATCGAAGAAGCATTAGGCGATATATGTATAAGATAGAGCTAGATTCAAATCCAGCATACACCTCAACTAGGTTCAACTTTTATCAACTTCGATGAATATCGCTGAAAAGCTATTACATGTAGCGATATTTCCTCCATTTATAAATGACTGCATTAGACAAAGGTCTAGGATGAAATCGGGTGTTTTTGCACCCGGGTGAAATACTTTCCATTAAAATTTTGAAAGACCTTTATCGCTCCATTTGTGTCAAATGGGAAAGAGGAGGTATAAAAAGGTCTCCTGTTTTAAAGCATAGAACAGAATAATGTTGGTGCAGATAATCGCACCGCCATCTAGCTAACTTACTCCCCGAACTACACTATGAATCCCACGCAAACGAAACATGGAGTCGTCATCGGCTAATTTTGTCTTACCGTATTTTCTGCCTTGAAAATTATGGGGAATAAAAATTGCTGCAAATTTACCAGCTTTCCACAAAGCCAGCGTTGCTTCGATAACAATATTTTTCGACACATTTTTAAGGGAGCCCTCCAGCCCTTAACAGCCCTTTCAGCAATTGGGCTCTTGATTTATAAATGAAAGCCGCTGACCCTCTTGCTACAGATAAAATAAGAAAGTAGTAATTAAATTACTAATTGCGCCTACTGTGAACACAGACAAACAGCCAGAAGACACGGATCGCACAAGATCTCAGTGCTTACTCCACTGGACGAAGGTATGTGTACGAAGTACCACATAGGTAGGTAAATATAACTCATGTGTACCTTTTCGGCCTCCTAATGAACGTGTCCTCCAATGATAATCTGCCCTCTTCAGAGGCCTGTCAATGAAATATTCCAAGAAGCATCACATAAAAATGAGGGTGGGGCGCAGCGACAATGGGTGGATTAGGTCAGAGGAATTTATTGGGAAAATTTTTCATCTTTATCTTTCGAAAAACAAAATTCCGCAGTCAGTAGTGCTGTAAGTAGAAGGCCAAAAAAGCCCATCACACATAATACCTAAGTTTGCTATGAAAAGAACTTATAATAATTTGATTGCTCAGTATCCAAATTCCACAAGAATGCGGCAGCCCGCTGATCTGGCTACCCTTACCTTAGCTAAGAGTCAATAAAAGGTTGCCATTATTGCATGGAGGACCAAAAACTATTAAAAAACTGTCACAAAAGAGGATTTCGCTCCCATTCTTTCGGCCATGTTAAATTACATTGACTTCATTTGCTCACTTAAGAATGGCGACAGGTGGACAGCTATATCCATGGAAAACAAACGCAACAGATTATTCAAAAAGCTTAGAAGAGCGTCTACCCAGGGTCAGTACAAATATCTCAGCATTAAAGATGAGTCCACTTCCGCACGTTGATTTTTCTGTGATTATCAGTGAAGAGCGAATAGAAATGTTCAAAAAGGTTCAACAGATTTTGGAAGAAGAATGTTATGGAGAGGAATTCTCGGTTCTCTACAGATTGTAGGAGCGCTATCAACAAGGCCAATCAGAAGTGGATGAGCCAGAAAGAGGTACGTGGCGTGGAAGTACGGGTACATAACTAGCAAAAGTCAGAAGACATAACTGCGGATAGTTCCATTCAGAATGTAGCCTCTTCATCAAATATTCCGACTACACCGTAATTGAGCGAATAAAAGCAAGCAGTGGGTTCTATGATGAAGGGCCATCAAGTGTTACAACAATAAATAAAATCCTCGATTGGCCTGTAACACCACGAAGAAAGGGGAAAAGAAATACTGAAAGAGTACCACTGGTTTACACCTCAGAAAATGGAAAGCATGCCAAGAAGAAAAATCAAAAGGAAAAGCACAAAAGGAAATGAAAAGAAGAAAAGTCGAAGGAGAGGAGAAAAACTGCAGAAGCAAGCGACAAGAAAACTAAAAGGGAAAAGGAAAATAACCGACCAGCTCCAGGAGAGCCAAAAAATGTTACAGGTAGCTAAATCATTGATATAAGAAAAAGAACAGGAACAGATATCCTCCAGAAGTAACTCTAATGCCTCGTTATCTAATACTCTATCTAATACTCGCGTCATCAAGAAAAGAAAGTCTAAAGCCTTTCACCACCGAATCTCATCCTTCACTGTCACGGCAATAAGCTTCTGCAAACCCCTGTCGGAAGGTGGGGCAAAATAAGGCAAAAGCAGCAACTGCAAGATTTTGCATCACCCAAACTGTGTCCACAAAAAGAAACAAATTCATTTAACAAACTCATTTACCAGATGATTCCGATGATGATCTATTTTTCTGTCATGAATAACTTGAGGTTACACACGAAAGCGTTTCGAAAAGTGAAAAATCTTTATTTACAAGAGATAACTCCAATAAGCTAGACATTTCTTCTAAAAGCTGAAAACTTTTACTGTACCAAGCCAAACAATTTTTTGTATGCGCGAGCAATATGATGCTAATGAAGAAATTACAGAGCAACTAAAAATTACGTGCTATGAATTTTATTTGTGGTAGGGTTTACCTCTGAACATTTACGGTAAGTAGTTATTACTATAATTACTGGTAAGAGAATAAACAGTTCAGAAAATTTCATTAAGGTTTTTTCCCCAAAACTGGTAAAATTAAAAAGTATCTGTAGAGTGATGCATGCATATTTGGTGAGTCAGCAACTGAAGAATTGCGTGCCAATGAATGGGGAAAATGTAACAATTACAGGGGTTTTTACTTTTTTATTCCATTATTTAAAAAAAACGCTGGATATAAACTAAACTCTGTGACTGAAGAAAAATAAATCTACACATTTATCATATCTAAGGTATTTTTTAAAATAAAATGAAATGGTGATTAAAGGGTCACACGAGTTAATTTTCTTCAAGCTACATTCAAGTGCAAATAGCTGGGTGGTTTACTACATGTACCAACGCTTTCATTTATTAATGACAGTTTTCTTTCATCATTATTGACCAATAGACCAATTTAAAAAAGGAAAATTTAAACATATAAAACAGGAGAAAACAGCAAAGAGAAGTGACAGCAGCTACAGCACTCATTTTATCACCTATACTGCATTTGGCTACTCCGTGGCTGTTTCACTGGCATTTGGCTGAGAAAAAATGGTTATATTCACAACATGCATGTAACAATTGCTTACTTTCATGACAAGATTAAACTACGGTTTTCAAGATGAGCTAACTCTCGCTCAAACTACCTTTATCAGTCAAACACGCACACACATAAGTTGAGGGGTTCTCAGCTTCGGGGACTAAACCCCTAAGGCGACAGGATGAGGGCGGGGGAGAGGAGAATTTCTCGGATTCGAGCTAGGGTGGGGTCCCGGCGTTCCCATGGCTCCCCCGTAGCCGCGGGAGACCGGGGCGCACGGAACATTTAAAAAGGCAGCGAGGGGAAGAGGCAAACCACGCGAACGCGACGCTCGAACCCCAGGCGGGCGGGCGGGCGGGAACCGGCCGGTCGGCCGCCAGAGCGGAAATGATCCGTCCGTTTGATCATTGGCATTCGTCATCTCTGGGGCGGATATCTCACACCGATCTCGCTCTCTCTCTCTCTCTCTCCCACTCACTCACTCAAGCCTTTCCTTCCTCCTGTTTTGCGAAACTGCGGTGATGCGCAATTCCTTCGACGATGAATAAGGGGACGGCCCGCCCGGGGTTCCAGCGTTATCCCATCTTCGTCCCCCGGGAATGAGAACTATGACTCGAAATTTCATATTTATTGTTACATTATTTTTATACGTTAAGTTCACATTGGACCGAAAGTATACAACATGTTACCACCAACTCTAAAAGGTCATAAAAATGAGTTTACATTCTTCAAAACTCGAGGAATGGCTGCTGGCTCTTGAAAGTTTAGACTGTTTTTGGGTAAAAGAAAAATAAATAAATGTTTTCTTTTTTGTCTTTAATTTAGTGAAAAAAATTATATTTTATATTTGAAATTTTTAGCTTATTTCTAAATGTTTTAGGTTATTTTAGGGACACCTTGTAAAGGTATGAGGGATGAGGTTTTGCGAAGAGAAATGGTGTCTTATGGGCGTGTTTAAAGTGGAGCTCCGGTTTTATTATAGTCGCTTATTGTGCGTGGGAATGATGAATTTCTGTACCTATCTGTTTGGCATTGTATTTCTATTATTTATTCGCTTCTTTTAAGACTAGAAATTTAGTGTGGAGTCATTTCGACTTATGTCACTTCGAAACACACCTGTCCTGAATTTCTCAAGCTAAATTAGTCCAGCGCGCAGCTTGCAAGTTTCCGATTTAGCACCTCCCAACACAATCCCTCCAAAAGCTGAAAAACGCCATATGTTCTTTCGTAGAAGTTTCCAACTAAGCGCGACGCTTTTCTTTGTATTTCATCAATTTTTTTGTTACATCCTTCTGTCCAGGGTCCAAAATCCTCGCGGCGCATTCGAGATGTGGCCTAATCAGAGTGAGGTAGCACACCTCTTTTTTTTCCAAATGAATTAAGTTTATACCTATTGAACTTCGTTTATTATTGTTTTGGAAAAAATTTAACGAATGTCACAAGCGCAACTAATATTTACTCTTGTCCTACAAAAATGAGAATAATGACTTCAGGTTTTACGCCTATAGTTATTATAATTCACTTAAAATACTTGTCATATTTTGCTAAGTACTCATCATGTCTACATTTATCCATGTAATATACATGCAAGGCCTATCGCACGTTACATGAGTAATTATTTTCCGTATCTGTTGGATACTACTAAAGGAATTTCAGTGGTTCACTCTTTGTTTCCGCAGACTAAAGAATTTAATCAAATGTATCTTTTGTACATTCTTATTCTACATAAAAATACGGTAATAAGTTAAGCAGCATGCCCATTATCGTGTTCAATTCACGGTCAATTACAGCCAAATAAACAGCGAGATAAGGAATGTAGTTTACCGCATATATGAAGGCCGTGATTAGTAGTCCCGAATTCGGAAGTATGATAATATCACCCAAATTAAATTCCACATCAATTGTCATTTTGCTCACATGTGAACATAAAAACCTCTCCTCTTTTTGCTTGGTGCCCATTGGTCGTAATGTACAGTTTTTTTTAAATAATTGAAATGCTCTTCGGCAAAACCTAAAGTTGCAGGAGTAATCTTGCAGGATACCTACTCACGTGCGTTGATTGGATAAAACTGTAGGTAAGATTAGACTTAAGAGTGTATCGACAAGCATGTTTCTGATGCAGCATGATCAATCAAATTCATCCGCATTATTTTATCATATACCCTGACCCTGGAATACGATCATGACCAAATAAAGAGAAAAATATGAGGAACAGCTACCAGGAAGAAAGGATAGGGAAGGGTGGAGGGCTGTAGTCAACAAATCTCCGGATTGAACTACCAATGATGATTTTGTCATAAATCATTGTCCAGGCGATTATAACTCAGTCAAATATTTAGCAATTAAATCATAAAGTTTCCAGTTTCTTAAAAAACCTTTTTATCGTAACAATTAAATAACATGACGGAAATTTTCAGGCTTAGCACCTTCGCTCGCCGTACAGTCCTCAAAATATTCAGTCTCCCTGTCCTCCCTGCCATCGTAACACTCCTTCACGACGGGCCACAGGCACTTTAGAGGAGTCATAGGTCTCGCACTGAGAGGAGTGTAAACATGAGTCAATATTTCTTTCCCGTAAAAATGTAATTTCACCAACATGCCAATGTCCAACTATACCTGGGCTTAAAAGCTTACCAACGAATCCTGAAGATAGCAGAATAAACATCCAAGCAGCATGGTCGTTCGATTCGATATATCAGTAACTCTATCGATATGGGTCTTTGCATTTAGAGGCCCTCTATTAGGATAATACATTCCATTTATTCACAACCTGTTCCTCGACACGGCCTCCATTTATGTGCTAACTGTACATTTACAACCATGGCACTCCTCAGGAAACCTGCGCATTTGCGGCCAAAGTTGTCATATTGATTTCAAATGCTCAGCTAAGTCAACAAAATCATTGAAATGCCTACGTACTGCTTCTGAATAAAACATCAAATCAAGGACATTGATGGTGGATTTATTTTCGTAGCAAAGGCCTATGTCGAAGGAAGAATATAATCGACACTGAACGATCTTGTCAAGCAGGAATCTGCAGAATCATAATAAAGTTTCACGAAATAGTACGGAGATTTTTTACCAAGCAGAAAGAGGAAAACGATTACAGTGCTTGAAGACAGTCCGACTACAGTAGAGGTAATTAACTGTTCCTAGAGCTAATTACATAACAAAATACTACCAATGTTGTGACATAAATAATAAATAGTAAAAAATACCAGTGCCCGGAGGAACATTTGAAAAAGTTAAAGAAATCACATGGATTTTTAAAGTAAGATTTCCAGTTTACTTCACTCAGGAAAAGTTAACTAACAGAAATATCGACGGGGGACATATGATAGAAGCAATTAAACACCTATAACCGATACATATCTTGAAGCGCATTTGTCACCGTATAATTTTAAAAAATTCATATTTAATTATATTACCTCGTAATGCTTGAACGTTCTCAAGCTATACCAACCACCACCAAGACAATGAAATAATAATGAACTGAGAGGGAAATATAATAAAATCCATTCCGAGATTGATAAACAAAGATGAGGAACATAAAACTCATCTGCCACTGCTTGTGAGAACACCAGAAATCTGGTGAGCTTCCTAATGGTTCTCACATGCGCATAACGTATAATCCACGTTTAATCCCTTCCATTAATGAGAATTCACATTCCTTCGATGGCAGGCCCAGAAAGAGAGCCTAAACCATGAATGAAAAGGTCCCGGGAAGTGAGTCTTTCTGAGTTAAAATGAAATAGATTTCAGATGATAAGTGGGCGGGACAAAGGAGACTTGCTGGAGAGGCTACCCTGGTATTCAAAAGAAGGGTCCAACCTCTAAAGAGTAAGGTGTCTAGTTCAACCTCACCAGGGGGAGTGAATGAAGTTTTAGTTCAAAGGTAAGCATCAATGGGCATCGAAACGTATACAAACTGCGGGTTACGAGCGGAGAATCAGATTTTAGTTTATTCATCAGCTAGCAAAAATGGCGGAGATCATTTCAGATTTATGATCTTTACTCGTTCAATGCTTGCCTACGAAGCTAATTGGGCGAATTCGTAGTAACATCTGGAGGCTGATCTTTGGTCGGATGAGGATTGAAAAGCAAAAAGTCAAAATTGGAAAGAAGAAAATAAAAATATATTTTCTCGCGCAATTTAAATCAAGTATTATAAGAATTGCATCATAGTCTTAAGTAACAAAATAAAATACTCAAAATCCGCATTGACTCCTGTTTTCATCTTTTTGGAAATGTGTTCTGAACAAAAAATTGCTATCTCAACAAATTTTTCCGAATATATAAAAAACCAAGAATTTCTTGAGTAAAAACCGCTCAACATATGATTTCTCGTCCAAATCGGTTGTGCCGTTGAACAGACAAGGTTTGCATGGATGTATCACTCGTTTAAAAAGGGAAAAGATGAAATATCAGCGCTATTTAGTCCCGCAAGGTTGAGCACGGACATCCTACCCACTGTTTTCAAGAGATACCAATGACTTTTTAAATTGACACCTATGTCCCTCCCTTCAAATTAATAACCCGCTTAGTATTACCGCAACTAGGATTATAAGTTTGATATGAACATTTCATCTTGAGAACTGAAAGATTCTCAAACTTGAAAAGTTGTCAGCAATAGCTGATTAAAGGAAATATTCTATAACTCCAGACTGGAATGAGTATACACAACCAATAGTCTTAAAAATTCAACTAAAATTCTTAATTAAGAGTTCGTATTTCATATTATATTTTTCATTATCCTGCAGATTTTCGCTTCTCCGCGTGACCCCGATGTAATTCACATTATTCACTCAATACGTTGTGTAGGTCACTATCCAGGTTTTAGAATCTGACCAATAGAAACATATAAATTAACTCCAAGATGGTAAACACGTAAAGCTCAAAGGAAAATGCCACCAGAAAAAATGTGAACGATAAGAGTGAAATTTACGAATTAGCTGTTCGCTGCGGCCAAAATTAGAAATAGGCATCAGACGGAATGCAAGAGAATATACAATGATGATATGGAAATCTCCACGCTTTCCGCTGGGTGTCATGTTAGAAAATAACAGAAAACCATACAACTAAACAACTATAACCTCTTCAAGATAAAATCTGATCCCACTTCAATATGATAATTGTAGAAAATATTCACCCTTCACCTTAGCCACATTGCTATTATTTTAGTATTTCATTTCAACGAATGACCATATTACTCATTAAATAGCCACCGATCAAAGTTAATGTCCCCTCCAAAATCCTGTTTTCTCAACATTTTAGAATCTGCAACCACACAGGAAAGAGACTTTTGGGAAGCTACAACCTGGTAAGTAACACCAAAATCCTAAAAATGATTTTATCTCATCTCCTCAGCATATATATACTACACCATCCCCCTTTTCTCAATAATGATCACAAGCTAAGCACCACGACCAATCCTTGATCCTTGAAATCTTTTAAGGTTCGTGAAGGCATCATGACCAAAAATCTTGAGGCAGTTACCCCAAAGGGACGCGGTACCATTTGGAGCTCAAGATGAATGAGAATGCTAAGGTCGAATTGCTAAAAAAATACATAAGATCCATCTCCAAGGACAGTAAGGGCATCAAGGTGCACAAGATTCCGTGAGTCCCGATTTTCTTTCCTGCCAAAACGTGAGTGACACTCCAACTTATCAAGCAAGTAATCAAGTTTTCCAACACGGATGAGTTTACAGATAACATTACCAGCTAATGCGTTGGATAGATTTTTTCTATAAACAGATTTGCGGGAAACTTGGTTCACATGTCCTTAAAGTGGTACCTACTGATAAAAGTGGAAAAACATACCTCACCGATTTAGATTTTAGGCAATACATTGCTGTTTTATTTGACTTGAGGTCTAACATCACATGAGGGACATATGAAACAATTCTATTGCATGAATACAGATTATCTTTCAATTGCGATAAGATAACTTTTGTACTTTTATCATGGTTGCTAACAAAAACTAAGGAGATGCTAAAAAAGGAGTAATTATGAGGCAAATTTTTGAAAACACGTTTTTAAACATGGCACTCGCCAAAATTTTGAATATGGCGCCGAAAAAAATCACTACCTCACTTCACCTGTTGTAAATGGGGGAAGATTAAAACATAATTCTTGCATAATTTCCATTACTGCCTGTATGGTGAGTTTCACCGGACATAAAGATGCACTAGAACGAAATACAGAGCTTAAGTATTGTTCCACTTCCCTGTATAAAATAGGTTATACTGGGAGGATAGACCTAAAGAAGGAGAATTAAAGCGGAAGAGGTAAGCAAAGCAACAGAAGATGATAGAGGATACAATATGCCAAAGAGTGAGATAGAAAAGGTAATAGAAGAAATGAAAAATGGAAAAGCAACTGAGAGAGGTGAAATTCCAATTGAATTGATTATAGCATTGGATGAGGAAGGAAAGGAGAAATTATACTGAGGCTGTATGATGAAATATACGAAGTAGGGAAACAGCCAAAAGATTTATATAACATAGTGTTGATACCAATAGAAAAGAAGAATATGAGCAAAAAGGTGCGAAGAACATAGGAAGACGTGCATAAGCGAAGAATTGACTGAAAAGAAAGAACACTAAGATTCTTATCTAGGCCAAACTGCAAGAGTGAGGGTAGAAGGAGAAATGATAAAAGAGATTGGCTTGGGAAGAGGGGTAATTCAGGGATGCTGCATGTCCTCAATATTATTTAACATCTACTCGGAAGAAATAATTATAGAATTTTATGATAGCAAGAATGGAGGAGAGGAGATAGGAGGGAAAAGAGTAGATAATATAAGATTTTCAGATGACAAGGTAGTTGTAGCTGAAAAAAGGAAGAATAACAAGAATTCTAGAGGATATCATGACCGGGACCTTAACACCCAGTGTTTAGAATATGGAATGAAGATGAACAAGAAGAAAACGAAGTACCTAAGTATGACTATTGAGTATTGGTAGTGTTCAATGGAGATAAGAGGGAGAATAGCAATGGCAAAAGGAGGATTTTAAAGGAATAAGAAGCTACTCTGTGGACCGATGAACAAAGAACTAAGGAAGAGGCTAGCAAAGTGTAACATTTGTAGTGTGGCATTATGTGGATCAGAGACTAGGAGAATTAAGAAGGATGATGAAAAACGGGATATTATTTATTTTACGGTCATTCTTGGAGGCAAATTCAACAAGTAGTAGGTAACTGAAATGCTAATGGCAATAGAGGAACCGTCTAAAAATGCCAGAGAAAGAGGCATATGGCGCTAGAAAACGTAATTACACACCAAACTTTAATAGGTCCTCGCCTGGAAGAAAGAACAGGATTTATTGCTCATTGCTCGTGGTCAACGAAATAACCGCGTCACAGACACAAAAGCGAGGCACATACGACCTATATTTTACTACGGGTATTTATCACAACGTCCCCAGCCCTGGTCAGAAGGAAAAGGCAAAGGTGGACTGTCATAGGACTTTGACCGGGTGTAAAGAAAGCTCATTGCATTTACCTTGAGCGTCAAAATTGTATCATAAAGCGTAGGTTAAAATTTGGGACAGACATTGGTGCGTGTCCAGCGAAGCCATGCTCAAAATAAAACACATTGGTCACGCCTTCGGCGCAACCATTTCTAGATGATATCTCTATTGGACTCAGTCACTAAGGATCAACAATAAGTATCATTGATAAACAACCTTTCCCGACAAGGGCATGACAAAAATGAGATATAAAGGACGGCCAGTTAAAAACCTCGAGACGTGGAAGTGATACGCAAAGCAACTCCTGCTTCACCATCAAATATGCAGCCCAAAACATAAGACCGTTACACAAGGGCTCGCCCATCATGGGCCATCTGGACAAAAACCGTGTGAAATCAGGCCATGAAATAGAAAATATGAGGAGAATAATCTGGAAAATAAGTCGGGAGCTTAGCAAAGTTGGGTAAAACGAGCCATAATTCAACACCCAATGCATTGGATAATTCTACGAACAGTATCACTAAGGCTTACACGTCACACGGCATCAGGATCTATCAATATAAAGGACCACTATACGTATACCATATGCGCACAACCGTGTCATACTAGGGTAGGCACGCAAGTTGGTACATATATTTCCTATTAAAATTGGTCAACAGCTCAGGGCATACCAGGGCATGAGAGGATAGTATGATGATTGGAGTTATCATTATATTCTACAATAATACAATGGCCAATACTCACGAGTAACAGAGCTAGACCAATGTATGTCATATGTAAACAACCGCGTCATAACAAAGGATTGGTAGATAGATACGGTTATTTTAAAGGTGTCAAAAGCTAAGGTCATAGCAGGGCATACTGTTGAGAGTCATCAAGTAGGTATCTTAGAGTAAAAGTTATGAGTAATTAATGGCCATATTCAACATCCAATGAGTTGACATCCAACCGAGACGGTGGACCGTGCCAAAAGGGCTTAACCAAAACATGTCACACGTAACTGACCATGTCGTACCAGGGAAGAAGGATAATGAGAAAAGGAGTGGGACCAGCTAAACATCCCAGAGCAGGAGTGATTGGTACCACGGGACAGTCGAAGGGGGTGAGGTTAGGGGTGTGGATTTTGGAAAGTGTTCGGAGGAGGGCCGTCCGAAGCCGCGGGGCCGAATTGGGAAGCTTGAAGCGGTCTCCACGGGGACCGAGGGATGAGGTGGAGAACAGCGGCCGAGGCTGTTCGTAGCCGGGAAGCGAAAGCGAGGGAGTGGTCTGGGAGGAGAGAATCTTCCGTGCCGGTCCGGTACTAAACGATGGTTGGGTGAGAGGGGTGGGGGATGAGACGATGAAAGGGGTTTGTGTGGGTGGCATCGTGGGAAGAATGGTTCCCATAAGCTTTCGGACCCCATCGACCACATCTGATCGAATGCCTTTCACCCTTCTTCCTCCCAACACCCTCTTTCTCTCCTCCTCAATGACCTCCCAGAGAAAATCTTGCCTCCTCCCCTCCCAGAGTCCCGGCGGCAGAAGGTAACGACAGGAGACTTCTACAGATAAGAATGGGGTACGCTGAGGGGCGGCAAAGGGAGGCGGAAAAACGAAATACCCTGCGGGTAACGCGATGGGGATGGGGGACCCTAGATTGCCTTCGCAGGGCTTATTCCCATGCACCGCCACACGAAGGCCTCTCACGGTGGTGGTGCGAAGGGGATTTTAAGCATCCTCCCTCCACCTCTTCCTCCGAGACCGCAGACGGGTGACCCCACGCTCCAATACCTCTCGGCCCGTTCCCTGGCTTTGACAAGCGATTAAACTATCTCCACCTCCACGAGCGCTTTCTCGTCCCCTCCCTTCTCAAAAAAGAAACCTCCCAGACCACCACCAGCATCAAACCACCCCCCAATCGCTCACCCCCCACACCCTCTGACTCACACCGAACGATAAAAAAATCCTCTAAGTTTCACCAACACTAACACTTCACACACCCGAATCAATCACTCAAAAAAATCGCTGTAAAAATAGTCATTCATTACGCCGCGAGCATCATCATACTCCGTTTCCTTCCCGACCAAAAGCGCCGGGCAACACACACAGCTCCCCTTGAAGCAAGTCCATTCCGATCCTAGTTCCATTCCTCAAGGATTACGAGGTGATGCCTTCGCATTCCCCCCGTCCGGCACCCTTCACCATTTTAGAGGTTGGCGGGAAAAACCACATGCGGTGAGTCCTCCTTTCGGGACGGGGTCGTAATCAGATTTGACGCTCTCTTCCCCGACTTGGAACCATCATATTCGATTCAGAACGCGGTGGACAAGGATGTGGAACCGATTGGAGACTGACACTCGTAAAATATGATCAAGTATGATCGCTAACGATCTTCGAAAACGGAATGAGGACGAAAATAATTTTTGCAACTCCGCGGATGAGGTATTAAGTTGCTGCAATCGTTTGAAAATGTAGCAACTGGTTCTTTAAATTCGCTCTTTGTTTAAAGAGGCCAAGATGCATAAAGAACAGATACACGAGTCACCTTACTTCCATATTCGCGTGCATTTATCAATACTTGAAACCTTAGTTACCACAATAAATGGTCGAGATGAAATGGTATTTCCTTTATTTCAGTCACCTACCAGAAAGTTGTCAATTAGTAGGCATATGCGGTACCTTTTCACGCTGTTTCTTTCCATTCCGATCGGTCCGATGATTTCAATTAGTTTCTGAAAGGTAATTTAGAAGCTCGCAGGCAATTAATAACTAACACTATCATACTTAAGAAGAAACGCATCAATATTTTCAAACATGACTCATTTCTTATAGTTGCAGTCTTATACTGCATTACCACTTAATTACATGCCTCTCATGCCGTTCTCTTACAGGATAGGCAGTCAAGAGTGCTTAACATGTACTCGGTGTCTGGCCTAGACAACCGGATTCTTTCCGATAATTTTCTCCATATTTCCCAACCATTCAAACCTCAACTTTTGCCAATTCCTTGCAGTGCTTTATACACACTTTCCTGTTCTAAAGAATCCTGCCATTCTCTTAAGACCCTTCCACCTAAGTTACCCTAAATTTCAGGATTTATCCCTTTCTGTCACTCGTCTGTCAAGAATGTGATAGAGGGAAGGATGTTGGCCAAGTGGGAAGAGGAAGAAAGAGAATAGATTTCATGGACAGGATGAAGAAGGGTAGATCGTAGGCTGAGGGGAAAAAGGATATGCTAGAGCGAGATAGGTCCCTGACAGTGTAGAAAACCGGGAGGAGATTCTTGGACATTCGATAAAACCTACCTTAACCGGTAGAATACTTTAATAAATATATAAATTATATACATTTATTGACTTGACTCTCATTTATTCCAAAAAAATGGCCATATAAAAGAAGAACGTCCATCTCACATACGTCCATTAGAGCAAACATAAGCAATTTTTTAATCGTCCACTCTTTCCTAACTCTATCCCTCCTACTTTGACCACAAACACTTCTCAGATAACTCACACCCAATGCATTTAGCCTGCTTTTATGCTTCTTTTAGAATATCCCATTTTCACTGCCACAGATTAAAGTGACGAGTACACCTTTATCGTAATTCTCGCTTCTTGAACATACATTCATTTCTTGATATGCTCCACGCTTCAAACTTTCTCTCCACCATTCGCAGGACTTTCAATCTTCTCATCTACCCTTTCACCTTTCGCAAACGTTCGGCCTAGGTACACGAAACCATCCACTTGTTCGATTCTTTCACCATTCACCCTCATTATACAATTATTCTCCACAACCCCTCCTCAAAAACCAGTACGTAACTTATTCACACCTACATTATAATTTCCGCTCACTCAGTTGCTTCGAAAAAGTTATCAGGTAGCCAATGCAAATTCCTGGGAGTCACATCAAATCACAGATAGCTGCACAGTATCACTTATGTTCAGTAGAAATCGTATATTTACATCTACGACCACTACTACGACAATACTTAATAATTGCATGGAGAATTTTATTGGCATATCAGCCTATTCTTACGGCCTTTTTGAGTGTTTTGGGGTATTCGGTTCAAACAGTGAATAAAACAAAAAAACTACCTAAAAAAAAGAACTATTATGTTCAGAAGCAAAGTGTAACAAGCACTCCGAAGGAAATGAACGACATCAATGCTCAATGAGATTATAATTATGGAACAGCAGGGAAGCCCTTGCTTTAGAATATTTAAAACATGGTAGTATCACACCCGATTACATCCTTATAACTTCATGGTGATAGGAGAAAACTCTTAGGCCCGTCACCTTATACTTATTAGTGGATCAAGTACATTGAATAGTCCACAAGAAAACTTTTCTTTTCAAGAGCAAGCTCCATGCTGTGGCGCCGAAATTTTTTACACCGGGTCAGCCTCTTTATTAGACTCAAGCCAATTCTCTCCGAATTCCGGCATTCTCCTGGATTTTTGGCGATCTCAAGCGATCCTCCAGCCGGTAGGTCAATATTTCCCAGAAATAGGAATCAACACATTCAAGTTAAACCTGGTAGTTTTATTTACGCCGATAACACAATTCAAGGAGATTAAATCGGTCGAAAACAATAGTATTTTCTCGGCTACACTGAAATTCAGAAGAATGCAGATTTAACTACAGCACCAAAAAAAATCAGTACATATTTTGTCGTTTTGTCGATAGAAAGAAAATCGCTACATTTATCATTCGATCTCAGGTCAATCTGACCGGATCAGCTCGGTATGGTAACGCAACGGGCTAGTGGGAGTGATCTGAGAAGCGGGCTGACTTGGCGCTCTCAGCCAGTCTCGATCTGAACCAGCGGGTCTGTGGCCCTCCACGTTAATCTTTTGGTTATCATAGGGAAACAAACTATAAGCGTTATAATTCAAGGCGTGAGTTGTAACAAGAGTGCAGTCATGGCGAGTGAAGTGACGTTGATGATATCGTAGCACATCGCAATTCTATTTCTAATTGGATAATTTTGTTCACTCGAAATGCACCTGAAATTTTTTAACTCTGCACTTGTTTACACACCGGGTCAATCATGCTGAAACTGATGGATTCGATCGATCAATATCGATATTTTCAGTCCATATTGGTAAACCAGGCGATCTGAGTAGGCTCGCTTGGAATTTCCAGATCGGTCCGAGTTCATATCGATCTGAGAAATTAGTAATTGACAATGCCCTCACAAGCGTTCTGATTGTTCCACTAACAATTGGGTTCCCCTGGTGACACTCAACAGTTTGTGTGCCAGCCATACAGTTTAACTTCAATTTTCCACTAATTTACAACTGATATAAATCTTGTTTGAGTAAAGCCTCAAACTTAATGTTCAGACTATATGCCGTACTTCTGCATCTCCTTCTTATCCTCAAGCAACATGTTTAATAACTCCACCAACGGATAAGTATCAACTCCATAAACTGTCGATTTCGAGCGTCAAGCTAGTTTACAACTACCATATTTCTCTTGCGAGCAGAATCGCTAATATCAACTTTTAAACTTTTGTAGTAATATTAAATGAATTTATGACTATATCTAGAGGGCTCCCCCACCGGAGGAAATGATGTCCATTCATTCATTCATTCATTGGTTGTTCAATCCTTAGATTGTTTGACTGTAATCCTCCACCCTTTCCCATCTAATGCTAGTTCCCTTACCTCCAGGTATCCCATTCTGTATACTTTCCTCTTTATTTAGTCCATGAAGTTACTCCTGGATCTTCCTCTGGGGACTTTTCCCTCCATTTTACCTTCAGTTATGTTCTTCACAAACCCATTATGTCTAAGAGTGTGTCCAATCCATCACGTTTTTCTTTTCTGTATGGTGTTCCAAATGGTCCTTTCATCTTTTACTCTTCTGTGAACTTCATCATTTCTTATTTTCTGCTTATTTTATATTCAGCATCCTCCTCCAGCACCAGGTTTTGAAGGCTTCTAGTCAGTTCTGGTAAGCTTTTCCAATGGTCCATGCTTCCGATTCATAGAGTGCTACGCTCCACACGAATGCTTTCACATGCTGTTTCCTGGTTTGAAGTCTTATCTTCTTCGAGCACAGCAGTTGTATTGATCCCATGCAAGCCTTTATAGCTTGGGCTATTCTCCAGTTGATCTACGCTGTAATTCATCCGTCCCGCGTGATGGTACATCAGGGATAATGAAGTTCATATGTGGTTGATTTTGAACACGATGATATTTTTCTAAGCTTCTCGAAAAGAAAGGCTTAGTAGAGCTATACGTATAGCAATAACTAAGACTATTCATCTACTCTAGTAGTTAAATTACAATAGTACTAAAAATCAGGGACATTCCATCTTCGTACATTTTTATCGAGTCGAAAACCAACTTTTTTAAGAAATACTTCATTTCAGGTTCTATTTCAACAATGAAGATATTTAAAAGGAAAAAAGAAAAAATAAGGAAATGTTTTCTATTACGTTTAAAATACATGATTTCAGTATCTCTCGTCTGCCCTAGTTTGTTCTTGAAAAAAGAAAAATTAAGGAAATGTTTTCTTTAACGTTAGAAATGCATGATTTTAGTATCTCTCGTTGTCCTAGTTTGTTCTTGAGATATTTAGGATAGAGTATACATCAACATTACAAAAAAATTCCCAAACTCGTCTTGAAAATACGACTGGCGAGAGAAAACAAGGCGGGATAAAATTAAAATCTAACCATTTCACTGTCAATACATGTGGGTATACGTGCTCATCCAATGGATTCATTTAAAATTGTCCAAGCACCAATAAAATTTTGATTGGATCATTTGACATGGCTTAGTCACCGTTGGGTGTTCATTCGGTAACTAGCAGGTCGACAACTAAACATTTATTATCACACCTCACGCGGTTACAATAATGACGCATTAATAGCCTGCCGTTAGTAAATAGAGCGTACAGTTATACTTCATAATAGTTACCGCACTTCATTAGTTAAGTAGTAAGGAACAACTTACTCTTGTACAATTGCTGCTGATGACTACAGCTAAAGGGTTACCCTGAAGCTTGAAGGGTAGATAGCCTTCATTCAAAATCGTTTTGCTCTGACTCCCATTTTTGTGTAGGATATGTAGCTATTTCTAAAAGAACAGAGAAGCAAAGCTCTTTCAACCTTTTAGAGAAGCATCAGCTGAGTAGTGAAGCTTTGGGAATCTTCATGGAAATCGCTTAAGGCTTCATTCTTCAGAAGAGCCTAAAGTAAGGTCCTTTTTGCGAGGTCTCCTTATTTGTGCTCAGATATCCTTGGTCTCCTGAAATATACTAGTAAACTTCAGCTCAGATGTTGTGCATGTAAAATTCTTTTAATGAAGTTAGATCTTAAAATCATTTCAATAAACGTAATCCGAATACCTTACTACGGCAATTAAACACACGAAAATCCCCTGCTGGGGATAACGTGAGTCTGCCATGCACAAGATTTCATAGAAAGGAGTGCTTTCAGTTCTATCATCACGGTTTAAGCAGTCAGCATGAACATATTAGCTAGAGTTCCTGACAGGAAATCCCTCTTCAGGGCGCAGACGGTTTTAAGGCCGCTTTACAAGGTACATTTTCTTGTACAAACGAATGTATGAATCCTTTCAGGAGGAAAATTGTACCCTGTAAAGCGGCAAATTGTATGATTGTCTAAATGGCTGAACGGAAAGTAGAGCCTGCTCTAATTATATTCATTATCCTGTACAATCTATGGTAAACTCATTTGTACAGTAAAATTTACCGTGTGAAGCGGCCTTTAGAGTCACGAAATAGCAGCGTTGAACATTACTCACAACTTAATTCCACGCTCTAGCAATGAATTATTTACCTGGTTTGCAGCTAGCATACTCTTGGTTTTGGGATAGACTGCAAATTACCGAGATATTCTCACTCAACTTCCACTCTCGATAAACTTTAAAAAGCAATTTACATGATGCAAAGACTAAAACATAATTACCTAGTGACTCTCTGCGGCCAATTTATTTTGCCTTTTTCCAGTGCAATTCTCTACATAGCATGGAATTCTGGGGCCATACCTCCACATCTAAAAAATATTAAGTGACTGCAAAAGAGGGCGATTATGATCGTTTCCCATTGTCACTGAAGGGAGCATTGTAAACCTCTCTTCAATCAGCTGGGTGACATGACCTTCTACGGTCATTATATCCAATATAGTGTCTGCGAGGTTAGAGAACACCTTAGACCTGTGAGACTGGTACGAAAATACATACCCAACTCGTGAGGAAAAAGGAAAATTAAATTGTCTCTCACTATAGACAAGTGTTCCATGCACGAATTTCTTCGCACATAAATAGTAAGGTTTTTATATTAGTATATTTCGGTTCTATTAATCTACTTCTATTATAATAGAACTACAGATGTAATATATTCCTTTAATTTTAAGAATTCATAAACGTTAGAATTAGAAATAGAGATTAGAAGTAGATTAAACGTTATGAGAGGAAGTGGTAGGCTTTGAAAGTCATGGATGAATGTGGCAGAAGAGAAACAAATGAGAAGTAATATTTTGAGTCTTGAGAATAGGAGAGTGTGCATGAAGTGTACGAGAAGCTTAAGTGGTTTACTTAGACGGGGAATTATGGAGGTAATAATAAAAAAGGGCGTCAGCTTTCTAAGGCTCATGGCAATAACCAAACTCTTTGATTTTTCCTACCCCATCAGGGACTGGCTTGGTTGGTAAGTATGTAATTTTAAAATGGCGATGACATACCACCAGATCAGCGTTGAGGTGCATACCATTATTGGGTCTTTTGAGCCGAGAGCTAATCCGCCGAGTCATGACTATTATAATAACAGCACTCAGCTGATGCAAAAGGCACGGCGAATAAGTTCCCCGAACGCCAGCGAAAACTAAAATAACTCTGGCTCGTCTGCAGAGCTGGAACGGTCGCCGCCTCCGCGTCCAATTCCTCCGCATCACACCTCGCCCACGCGAACCCGCGATGCAGCGCCGTATGGGAGCGAGGAGGCGAGGAGAGGGGCCCGATGGATGGCTCGCCCCCGCGACCCAAACGACCGGACGCCCAATCCTGGCTCCCTCGGCGTGAAATACCGATGATTTCAATTCCCGTCCGAATATATATGAGCCGAGACACCCATGAATCATCAAATGGGATGATGTTTTGGCTCCCATCAAGTGCGAGGGACGAGAGGAATGGGTTCCGATTAAGAAGCGGCAAGCGGATTCAGGAGATTCCTCAAAATAGGATAAGAGGGAGAGATTTATAGATAGGTCGATTCCGTTACCTCAATCGGCCTGACTAGGTCTTCGAATGCATGCATGGGGCAACTCTCTGCTCTTTTCAAGCCTTCTCATATCAATCTCTACTCACTCCTTAATTTGCGATTTCAATGTTTTAAGAAAAAAGGGGAATGTTATTGCAATTGTCAGGAAAATACTGCCATGAGGAGAAGTATAAGTACAACTGCCAGTAATGGACATATTCGGACACCTGGACACCTACATTGCCATTAATGCATATTCGGGCATAGTTCCTGATGCAATGCCTGCCTTTGAAAAGGTTTTCAGGGACGAGATCAAGGTGATAATAACACAACTTCTCTATCCGTTTTAGGGAATCATTCATCGGTAGTTCAATCCTAAGATTAGTTGACTGCAGCCACCCTTCCCTATCTAATGCTAGTTACCTTACCTCCTGGCATCTCTTCCAATTCATTCCTCTTTATCTGGCCCATGAACTTATTCCTTGGTCTTCTTCTGGGGACTTTTCCCTCATTTTGCCTTCAATTATGTTCGTCACAAGTCCATTTCATCTTCAGCATCCTCCTCCACCACCTAGTTACGAAGGCTTCTGTTATTTTCTGGTCAGCTTTTCCAATATTCTATGCTTCCGATCCATAGAGTGCTACGTTCCACACGAATGTTTTCACATACTGTTTCCTGGTTTGTAGTCCTATCATCTTTGAGCACAGCAGTTGTTTTTTTCCATTAACACCTTCTTAGCTTGGGCCATTCTCCACTTGATGTCTGCAGTACATCTTCCATCTCATGTGATGTCACTTTGGAGATAGGTGAAGGAATCCACTTTGTCTAATTTCTCTCCTCTCAGGGCGATTTCTTCATTCGGCTTCTCTCTTCCGCATACTAGGATTTTAGCCTTCGTCTTATTTATTTTCATGTTGTATTCATTGAGAACTTGGTTCATTGCGTATAGTGATCTTTGAAGATCATCAAGAAGAAGTCTTGGGGCAATACGCGGAAATTACATTAATTTCCGCCCGCAATTATAAAATACAACTTGTTAACATAATTATCAATGAAATGACAGAATCATTCTAATGGTAAAGGCAAACGCTCAACGCAAAGTAGGTTAATGTGTGAGTGAATGGACGGGACGTTTGAATGGTGAAAATGTGTTTTTCAGGAGTAACTGTGAGAGGCTTCGTGGCAAAAACTCAATCGTCATCACCCCAAGAAGGCTCTTACGATAAAAAGGGGGTGATAAGAACATTCCGCTGATCATAGAAGCAGATGATACTGATGATGATGCTTATCGCTTGAAAAATATACAGTGAGGCCTTAAAGGCAACGGAGATTGATATTATCAACGTTTTAAGGTGTTACTAGGGGATACTGCATTACTGAAGAGAAATTTGCAGTACACTAAATTGACTCCTGAGCAAAGAACTGTTAATTATAGACTGATCGTGGAGGATTGTTAAAATACCTTTAATATGTAAGCGAATGAGTTTAGGTGCTTTCTGACAAAAATTAATCTACCCAATTAAGATGTAAATCATTATTAGGGTCTGGTCACGGCGGCCACCAAACGAAGGTGGGAGTTTGGACACAGCCTAGCGGGAAGGTCACCCTAGGATTCTTGGAAAGGCATAAGAGATGAGTGAGGAATTTGTACGATATCGCATTGGAGTTGGCTGGGATAATTGGTAAAATGCGGGAGTTGAGGAAACTTCGTAAAAGTACTAAAATTCAAGAGAATTGAGCGAATGTTATTATATACATTATTTCGTCTCTTAGAGTAGTAGTATTTGGTTTATAGGGTGCGTCGACAACATGGTCATTTTGCACCACTACACGTCATGTTTATAAAAAAAATATATATGTTACATATATTGGTATTAAAATAAAATTCTTAATATGTACTCTTAGTCAAAATTAAAATAGGTTTTACATCCTTAAAATACTGCTAAAAAGGCCAGTTTCATTTAAAAATGATAAAACGCGGTTGAGAACATCTGAGTCATCGCCTAGGATCGACTTTATGTCTCCCGCTAACTGCAGCTTGCTACGCAAGTATCGGTATTTGTCACACTCCGTCAGGATATGCCGAACGCTGAGAGGGCAGTCGCAGTCATCACAGCGAGGTGGTCGTTTCTCCTCGGTGAAGAGAAAGGAGTGAGTCAAAGGGCAATGCCCTATCCTTAAACGTGTGATGACCACTTCCTCCCGGCGACTCTTCCTGACGGATGTGGGCCACGCTGACACTACCGATTTCACCACGCGCAGTTTATTATTTTCAACGTTCCTCCATATATCTTTCCACTCTTCTAGGGCTACATTTCTCAAGAAAGACTTAAGGTCCTCGTATGGTACCAGCGTCAGAGTTATTTCCTCCAAGTCAAGTGCCTCCTTCGCCAAAGCGTCCGCTCTTTCATTTCCAGGGATACCCACATGCCCTGGGACCCAAAGGAATGATACAGATATTCCCCTTCTGCTAAGGGATATCAAAGCAGTTTGTATATCTTGAATGATTGGGTGCATTGAAGAAAAGTTAGAGATGGAGTTCAGGGCGCTAAGAGAGTCCGAGCATATGACGAAGGAGCCACTGTTCCCTTCTATCCCTCCTAGGGCCATTTTTATTGCGAGGAGTTCCGCTGTGTAAACACTACACAGCGGATTCAACCTCGCCCTGATGGCTCCATGGTGGGATGAGACAACTGCACATGCACAGGCAGCGTCAGACTTAGAGCCATCTGTAAAAACTGGCACGATACCTGGGTTGCAGTGAAGATAGAGATAAAACTGACGCTGGTATTCCAGAGTAGTGGTTAGAGCTTTCTTGCGCTGAGTGAGTCCCATGTTGATTTTAGGAGCGGGAGTTTCCCATGGCGGATGTTTGGGAAAGCCAGAAGGATATACTTCAGGAAGCGTGATTCGATGCTCGGATATAAAACTGTTGAAACGTATGCTTGCAGGCCTAGTGGCTCTGGTTCGACGGTTAAAAAGTTCTAAGTAGCGGGGTTTAAAAACAAGGTTAAAACAAGGGTGAGTCCTCATAGATAAAATTTTTGCTACATAGCTGCACATAAGCATGTTTCTCCGATGGGACAAGGGCGGTTCTCCTGCATCCGCATAGATGCTTTGCACTGGACTCGTACGGAACGCCCCGGTGGCTAACCGTATTCCAGCATTGTGAACCGATGTCAGTGGGCGCAAGTATGACTCCCGACCGGAGGAATACACAAAACAACCGTAGTCTAGCTTTGACCGTATCAGCGTCCGATATAGTAAGAGAAGCGTATTGCGGTCAGCTCCCCAGGATGAGTGACTTAGATATTTCAGAATATTTAACGCATTTGTACATTTTCTTTTCAGGACACTAATTTGTTCCTTCCAGTTGAGGCGATAGTCAAATACAAGTCCCAGGAAACTGTTGGAGTCCACAAATGGAATGTTTTTCCCTTCTAAATGTAGCGGCGGAGGGATGTGTTGCCCCCTAATCCGGTGAAAGTGAATGCATTTTGTTTTTTCCGAGGAGATTTTAAATCCGCTCCTTTGGGTCCACTTCTCCAATTTATTCAGCGTAAGTTGGGTGAGTCTAGCAGCAGAGGTAAGATAAGATGACCTGCAGAATATGGCGAAGTCATCTACAAACAAAGACCCTATCACCGGTGGCTTTATGCAATCAACGATATCGTTGATTGCCACGGCGAAAAGTGTTACGCTTAAAACTGACCCTTGTGGAACCCCATTATCTTGGCTGTATGCTACGGATAGGTACTGACCAATTCTAACTTTAAAAAACCGATCGGATAAAAAATTCTGAATAAAAGTGGGTAGATTACCCCTGAGACCCCATTCGTGCAAAGTGTTCAATATTTTTCGCCGCCAGACAGTGTCATATGCCTTCTCTATGTCAAAGAAGACGCCGACAACATGCTGGCGGAGAACAAAGGCTTCCTGGATGTAATTATCTATTCTTATCAGGTGATCGATCGTGGACCGGCCTCTACGAAATCCACACTGAATATCGGAGAGAAGGTTTCGGCACTCTAGCCACCAAATAAGCCGTCGGTTAACCATTCTTTCCATTAACTTGCACAGGCAGTTAGTGAGTGCTATAGGTCTATAACCATTCGGGTCAGTACGATCTTTGCCCTGCTTCGGTATGGGTATGACTACTGATTCGCGCCAGGACGACGGGAATGCACCGTCTCTCCAAAGGTGATTGAGAGTGTGGAGGACCTCTAACATTGTCGTCGTCGGAATATTCCGGAGAAAGGCGTTGTGGACCTCATCCAATCCCGGAGCCGTGAATTTGGAGTCATCAACGGCTGATTGTAGCTCCCTAAGGGAAAACGGAAGGTTATAATCTTCATGACAGCGGATCTCACGAAAGTTGATTGGTGAGGCTTCAACTCGTAATTTAATTCCCAAAAATGTGGGATTGTAATTTCTATTACTGCTCGTATCGGCGAGCGAGCGGCCAATAGCCTCACCAATCTCAGGAGCTGAGGTCACAATATCGCCACCTACCTTGAGGTAGGTTATTCCCAGCTGGTGGTGATTGCCCGAGATACTCTTCACCTTACGCCACACCTGTGCAAGTGGAGTCCTGCTATTCACATCCGACACAAATTCCATCCAGGAAGCTCTTTTTGCGTCTCTCACGACCTGTCGTGCCTTCGCTCTCAAGCGCCTGAAGGAGGATAGATTAGTTTCCGTCGGATATTTGTTAAAAATCCGCAACGCCCTTTTACGTTGGCGGATGGCTTTCGCGCAGTCATCATTCCACCACGGAACTTGAGGTCTCGTCGCAGTACCGCGAGACCGTGGTACGCTGGCGTGTGCGGCTTGTATTATACTGCTAGTCAAACTGTTAATATTGTCAACACCATCACGTGTTTCGTCATATTTGAAATTAAAACAGTTTCGGAAAAGCGACCAGTCTGCTTTCCGAATAGCCCAATTGCCTGACCGTATAAAACTAGGGTTATAATGCCGTTCCTTGGTAATAAGAAGTGGGAGGTGATCGCTCCCACAGAGGTCATCATGAACGGATAAGTTAAATTTTATACTTAAGGTGCTCGATACAATGCACAAATCTATGCTTGAAGAGTCACCGGTAAAAGAATTAAAACGGGTTTTTTCCCCATTGTTCAATAAAACCAAGTCATTATCTAAAATAAAGGAGGATAAAATCCGTCCTCTACTATTGCATTGCCTTCTTGGGCTTCCCCAAAGAGGATCGTGGGCGTTAAAATCTCCTAGTAAAATGAACGGCTGAGGTAGTTGACGGACAAGAGCATTCAGGTAAAATTGAGTGACCGGTGCACCCTCGGGCAGGTACACGTTGCATAGCGTGATCGCCTCGGGGGCGTACACGGTGACTGCCACCGCTTGGTACGGCGTGTTTAGGTGCACTCGGGAGGTGTAAAGGGCCTCCCGAATAGCAACCATAACTCCACCATGGGCTCGTTGGCCACTGATTTCGTCAAATCTAAAAACGTTAAAACCTTTTAAAATCCCCTTGTCCGCCATTTTGAAATGCGTTTCTTGTAGACAAACACAACATGGGTTAAATTCACGAGTTAAAATGGCCAGCTCCTCCTTATGCCGATAAAAACCATTACAGTTCCACTGTAAGATGAAAACCATAAAAGGTGAGTAATAAATAATTTTAAAATAAAAGAAATAAATAATAAAAAGGGGCTTTAAGTACAGAGGGAGAGTCAGCGCTTTATGCGATGTCTCTTCCCCTTAGACCTAGCCCGGCGGACCTCCGACTCAGAGACATATTCATCTTCTTCCATCGACTCTGGTTGGCTCTGCCGGGCCGGACCAGATGGCCCGGGGGATTGAGATTTTCCACGCCTGATTGGCGTGGCCGGGGTGGAGTTGTTCGGGTTTTTACCTGGAGAACCCGAACTGGTGGCGTTCGTCTTTGCCGGATTTTGGGCCTTAGCCGGCTCGGCCGATATCTTCGACGTGGCTTTCTGGGGCATACTCTTCGGTACATTAGATTCTTTTACGCTGTTTGTGGGCTTAGTTTCTTCGGTCTGAGTGGAGATAGTACACATTTTCTTGGGGGTTGCTGCTACACCTGCCCAAGATCGGGTAAAGGTAGGGGCCATGAGACTCCGATACTTCTGCCGCGCCTCTCCATACGGGATTTTATCTAGGGTCTTAATTTCCATAATTTTCCTTTCATCCTTCATCACAGGGCAATCACGAGAGTACGCTGGATGCGAACCCTCGCAGTTTACGCAGAAAGGATCGGAGGAACATACGTCACCCTCATGCTTGTCCTTGCCACAGCGCGGGCAGGTGGTCTTACCCTCACATCGCGGTGCGATGTGGCCGAACTTTTGGCATTGGAAGCAACGCATGGGGTTTGGTATGAATGGCCGCACTGGTACCGAATTGTAGCCTACATGCACTTTCTCGGGGAGCTTATCGAGAGCGAACGTGAGGATCACAGATGTAGTATTAATCGTCTCACCGTTCCTCCTAGTCGTAAGTCGACGACAGTCTGTCACACCTTGTGGGGCCATTTCTCTCTTAATTTCGTCTACTTCAACGTAGAGGAGATCATAATGGCTTATAACTCCCCGAGAAGTGTTTAGGGTGCGGTGGATATCTACCGTGACCGGGATATCGTGGAGTTTCTTCACTTTGAGCAGTTTTTCTGCTTGGTCTACATTTGCCGTCTCAATCAATAGTGTCCCATCTCTAAGCTTTTTGACTGAGTGAGGTTCTCCAGGGATGACCGCAGACAAGGACCGTTTAATGAAGAAGGGAGACACCTTTTTAAGTGTCTCGCCATCTTTCGCACATTTGAGAACCAAATAGCGCATGCTCTTCTTGAAAATACTATCTCCCCCGCCCGTGTCCGGGCGGGATCTTTTATTTGGAGGGAGTGAGATTGTCTCCATGAAAATTAGGATTTCGTCCCCTGGGCTCCCCACCCACCACGGAGCCACACATTCGGGACGCCACACCGCGAACCGGTGTGGTCGCCAGGGCTACCCAAGGGATATAGCACTATTGTTTAGGGGGTCTGCTTCGGGTGGGGCCTCCAGTGCATGGGCCCTCCAAACCCGTACACCTTTGGCCGCCCTACACAGACCCCCGTCACTCCAGCACTCGCCATCGAAACGTGTCGATAAGCCGATTGATCAAGACTGGCTAGATCTTGACCGCCCGTTTACAGGGAATCCAGGGCCGAAGTGGGGTGTTGAACTCCGGCCCATACCGGGCTTCCGACACCCGGCTGGGTTCCAGAGAACTCACCCACCAGGATCCCCTTCTCCCCCTTACGGGTCTCCGCACACGACAAACATGCGGGTGGATCGCAGGCCAGCTGGTATGGCCGCACACAGACAGTGGACCCACAAAACTGTCCGGACGCATCCCTTTGCTGCCTGGGGGTTTGTTTTCGGGGTTTCACCTCCCCGCCCTTTTAGTCGCCTCTTACGACAAGCAGGGATACTGCGGGAGTATTCTCCATCCCCCTACCCGCAGGGGTTTCGTCTCTTAGAATTACGGTAATTTTACCAGATATTGTAACGCACTTGACCTGTTACAAGTGTGGAAAAAACTTTAATATATTTTTGTTAAAAATATAAATTGTGGGGTATTACTGGCAAGCAGCCGGGACTGTGTCCAATTTTTTCATTGGTTAGGTTTTATTGGTTTTCATTGGTCAACACAATGAATAGTTTTTCCGGAAAGTATATGGTTGGGAGAACATTAAAGCCAGTTCATACATATATGCATTTAAAAATAACTTTTACCTTCTTTCATCCAACATCGTGCTCTTCTCTTGATAATATTACAAGCAAAAGCCCACCTTTCATCTTAATAATATTTTTCGCTTTTATCGCGGGAGTACTAGATGTCTTAAAAAACGAATGTTGGTGACCAATGAGAAGAATAGTTCGGTGGATCACCGTCATGCCGTTGAGAGAACATAAGAGGCGCATAGATCAGGAAAAAGTGCTCTAGGAGGTCATGGAATATTCCAGCTAGAGGAGGAGGCTTTATGGAGAAGACCATCTGAGAGGTGAGGAGGGGAGAAAGGTACCAAGGAGGAAGGAGAAGTGAGAAGGAGGGTGGTGAGGGTAGACGCGTTGAAACCCTTTGAGAGTGGGGAGGCGCTTGGGGATTTGGAAAGAGTGTGCTACTCAAACCGTGGTAAACGGCCAATCAAAAGATTTCCCTAAAGCACGCATCCACACATGGACAAGTCTTTCAAAATGCCGCTCCCCCCTCTCTGCTCATAAAAAGAAAAAGATTGGTCCCTGTCCGAGAGGGGATAGTATCAAGGGGGTGGAGGAGTAGGGGTCGGGAGAAGGGGTTACCCCTTGTAACTCGAGGCCAAGTTGTGTTGTGAAGGGGAATAAATATCGACAGAGTGCCCTGGGAGTGACTGGGAGGAAACAAGGATACGGGATGCTCGTTAAAAGATTTGGAGGCCTTACAAGAAGGTATTAGAGGATATGGAAGAAATAACGACACTGTATCTTCGATGGGAATTTTAAACCTGGGTGCGAATTGGCCATCCTGAATACACAAGCCCTAAAGCAATGCATGGGTACCCGTGAAATCGAAGTAGGGTGAGCAGACAGCTTGATCATTTGGCACCTCTATGCAAGCGAACTTTACTCACATTGTGTTAGTTTGGGTTATGTTGAAACATGTAGGCCATCAAAGTATTAAAAGTAAAATAAATAGTCTCAATGTTAATTAAGAAGACATCAAATATGTGAAAATGTCATCGCTACAGAAGAGACGTGAGTTTCAAAGCACAAAAATTTGGAAACTATGGGTATGAGGGTATCAAAAAGTTCACCTTTCTTGGAGTCAGTTTAAATAATGAAAATAAGACATTTGATGAGATTGGCCTAAAGATAATGGCCGGTAATAAGGCATATTTTGATTATATTAATACCTCTCCTTAAATCGACCCTTTAGTCAAGAAAAATAAAACAGAAAGTAGATAAGACCCCCATAAGACTTGTTGTCCTATATTGAGCAGGATCAAAGGACCTTTCTGAGAATGTAGAAGAAAAATTAGGAGATTTGAAAGGAAAATAATAAAGAGACTTTATGGCGCAATTAGAGAGGGACAGATGTGGTGAATCAGAGCGACCTGGGAGATAAATAAAACATTAGGAGGATAATACAAGGGTTCTTCAGGTCAAGGCCTCATAGAAAGAATGGGTAAACACAGAATACCCAAACGCCTGCTCAATGGAAAGGGGTCAGGAGGAGAGGAAGCGACGGCCGCAGGATCTGGAGAAAGAACTTTTCAATGAATGGCAATGGGGGCTGCAGGACAGAAGGAGAAGGCAAGAAGAAGAAATGGAGTCATATAACATAAGAATTCAAGGCCCACATTGGGCTGCAGAGTTGAGGATGATGATGAATTATGAAAAGTGAGATTAAAATACTCATCAAAATAACTACATTTTATCAAAAAGACTGATGTTTGTTTTAAATGAAAAGATGCAGCTGACATCGCTCGTATCGTCGCCTAGAAATGACCCTACGTATCCCATATTTTTAGGTCCGTCACGTAAGTCACAGTATCAGTCACTTTCCGCCAGGATACCTCGGATACGGATACGGAACGGTTCAACGAATGACCCACTTATCAGGGAATGATAAGACATTGGGCTACGCAATCGAGTTTCCGATTGAATGTCGTAGTTTTACACACTAAGAAGGAAAGAAACTTCAAGAGGCAAATAGGACAACAGGCTGGATGCTTATTGTATAAGACTACCTGATTGAGAAGGTGGAGGAAGGTTTGAGTAATATTAACTAGGAAATATAGTTACATTCTGACAGAAATAACAGGAAGGAGTTAAACATCACCAGTAAGAGACTTCAGCTTCTTAATCCGTTCACTTCATGTTACCAATATTAACTCATCGACACCTTCACTCAAAATAATATAGGCACACAATGGAACCGTGGGAAATTGTTGAAATGGGTTCTTTTATTACAGAATGTTCAATGGACCTGAAGCCATCAAGGAGAATATAGTGCAATCTAGCTCAGGATACACGGTCCACACCAATGTATTCAGATGCATGAAATATTGGCTGTCATCCTCCATAGATGCAGTTTATTGAAATATGAAAATAATGAGAAGAAAAGTTCATGATTTTATAGGAAAATACCATTTAATGGAGGGAACTTCACGAACTACGAATAAAAAGCACTTGGCTATCCTCCAGATCTCACTGGGGTGAATGGCGTGAACGTGAATTCCGCAAGTCACCGAAAATCCAAGGTCGAGCCAACCAGACAGAAAAATTGTTAGCAATACCTCAGTTACAGATGCTAATTGTCCAATACACTGATGCCAGTTTAAGAAACTCACGTTTCACTGGCTTGTGTTGATAAGTTCGCACTAATCTCGATTGAGGGTACCACGCGGGAGTAGTTGATTTATATTAACGGCACTTTCTTCTACTGAACCACCATTGGATGACAATGCGAACGTAAGTACAACGTTGGGTGAGAAAGAACCACCGTCGTTAACTCAAGCGATTTTTTACTTTATTTTCCAAAGAAACGGATTGATATTTCCAAACTCTCTGACTCAAAAAGCTGGCTTGATACATATCGAATCCAACTTTTATACTGCTTGTTAGAGTTGATTTTACACACATGAATATTTGTATTCGGTTCATAAGTTTGACGGAGAATGTATAGCGCATGCTAGTCTTAAGTTTGGAATAGTATGTTGCTACTCCTTTCTCGGTTGAACAAAAATCGTTTATTGTCGAAGGCCTTCATAGCTCCGAGGATAAGGATTAATAACATTGCTAACACTTTGCCTTGACGGGAAACCAATTAATTAAAAGGGAATGAAAACATAAAAAGAAAGTAAAACAAAATCGGAGAGGAAAATAAAACAAGAATGTATTTACATGGCATTTTTTGCACGTGCTTAAGCGATTTTGGTAAGTACAGTAACTTAAATTTTAACTAAATGCATTAATGATACTTCGCACGTATTTCCACCCACATCTATAGTTTCGGAAGACTTATCGAGCGTTACAGAAGCGGACTACAGACCTTTGAATCTTTCAAGCCATTTCATAAAGAATTGAATAAAGCTTGGCAAGTTATGTAATGTTCTTGGTACCTGGTAGTAAGTCTCTCTGGATGTAGGTGTATTTAGTTCCTTAGCACATGGATATCAAACAATTAAATTTGTATCTATCATATATCCTTGTGATCCCACTAAGGATCCCTTGAGGCACGAAAAAAAATACTGGGACCCACTACATAATGACAGTTTAGAAAACATACCAAGCGCTAATGCTCTCGAGGATAAAATTGATGACCGACGCCATTTGCATTGCAGGAATAAAAGGGGGCGGTGTGCGCCCTCTCCTCCGAAATGCAGAGACTCATTGGTACCCACCTCCCAACTTCACCCACACCCGTCTCCCACGGGGTCCCAGCGACGACGCGGCCGTGTCCTCGGGCGATCGCCGCCGCCAACGGCCGCACGCCCCCGCGAGTCCTTCCCCGCCCACCCTAATGGAGATGTGGGCGGGAGGAGCCATCGGGTTTGGTGGGTTGGGAGCGGCCGCGAGAATCGAAGGGCTCCCTCGAAATTAAAGACTTGTTTCTCCTCCTGCCTTCCATTTCCTTCCCTCTCTCGAAAAAAACTACTCGATATCTCCCGCACACACGTGGGAGAGTTGGTGGCGCCACGGCGTGGATCACGGACGGGAGACGAGGTTATAAGAGTTCCTCCCGCGAACATGTATCTAACCTACCTCCTCCTCCCACTTTGCCAGACGCTTACCGGCACCACGATGTCCCAATGCCGAGAAAGGGCCGTGTACTTCATCCTACACTCCTGTATTGAGTATTGGCAACCCAAACACTTAACAAATACTATGTTATGTAAATTCATAAGTTACCTAAGATACGCTTGTTTACTGTTTGTGGACTCGGAGAATGAAGAGAAGTATATGTTATGATTAAGTTTATTGGAAAAATATCAGATAAGAAAGTTCATGCTAATGACAAGAAGTGGTTTAATTTTAACAAGCTTCCAACATAGTTTTCATCATCCTGGATACCAAATCTCAAGAGGTAGTCGACAGTACATTAGTCTACTTTTGCATACTACCTTATGAGCACACGAAGGGGCGTGCAATTGCAGGGTGATGGGATATATTACAAATAATTACACTAAGTTTCTACGTATCAATAATTAAACCTTTGACTCCCATTAAGGATCCCTCCAGGTTAAATAAAGACTGCGACTTGCCACTTGTAAACAATTTTCAAAGTACATCAACCATTAGCGCTTTCAAGGAGAAAACTAAAGCCGGCCATTTGCACCACGATGACCCGATACCGAGAAATGAACTAGTTCTGAGTCCTTCACTCCCAACAATTAAATATAACGAGACAGACCGGGGTGGTTAACCCTAAATCTGCACACAGAGCTGTCGTGTAGGCGTTTGGCATGGGAAGAAAAAGGGAGCAAGTGAACGGCATAGGAAGAAGAAAAGGATTATGATCCAAAGGTGGTTACA
Organism: Ceriagrion tenellum; assembly: GCA_963169105.1. NCBI lineage: Eukaryota > Metazoa > Arthropoda > Insecta > Odonata > Coenagrionidae > Ceriagrion > Ceriagrion tenellum. The sequence goes on along the minus strand of OY720639.1, from coordinate 76,086,310 downwards.
CTGTATAAGGCCATGCTTGTTACTAGGTTCGCGTTAAGGCAACTTAGAGAAAAACGCATGCTTGTTTGATATGATAACAAAATCCGACTATTCTATGCCATATTTTTCGTAAAATGACTTCGAAATTTCGAAATTATAGTGTTCACTGCACGAAGCGGAGCACTCTATAGATCTACTCTCTCACTCTACGGTTATGGATGGAAGCGGAGCGTAGCACTCTATGGATCGTAAGCATGGGCCATTGGAAAAGTTGAACAGAGAAGACTAGAAGCATTCGAAATCTGGTGCCGAAGGAGGATGCTGAAGATAAAATGGACGGAAAACATAAGAAATGATGAAATATACAGAACAGTAGAAGAGGAAAGGACCATATGGGACACCATACAAAAAAGAACGAGATGGATTGGACACACCTTGAGACACAATGGGTTTGTAAGGAACATAATTGAAGGTAAAATAGAGGGAAAAGTCCTCAGAAGATGACCCAGAAATAAGTTCATGGGCCAAATAAAGGAAGAGGTACACAGGAAGAGATGCTTGGAGGTAAGGGGACTAGCATTAGATAGGGAAGGGTGGATGACTGCAGTCAACCAATCTGAGGATTGAACGACCAATGGTGACTGCATGAATGGGTTTATTATGGAGAAAAGAAGAATATATTTTCTAATTTAGATACCGCATTCGCAACAAGCTTCTCATACGAAGATAAAACTCACAAGGTGTTGAGAGAAGTAACATTTGAGGACCTGACCATTTAATAATTCTAGTTATTAGCACATCAATTAATTGAATTCAAAATGCCTTAATTTATTGAAATAGGCGCTCCAGTTGGCTCCAGAGGATAGGGAAAGTGTTCAGCACGAAATATATACGTAAAATACTGGACATATTTTGTTTCTTAGTTTTTATCTTTTGATAAATAAGGAATTTCAACGTAGAAAGCATTATTCTTAAAACAAAAAGCTTAAATTTAACTGTTATTAATACAGTTGCGGTGGAATCCATTCAACGGACTATTTCATAACCTGGCATTTGCCTCCATTTCAGTTCTAGTCATTTATGGTTCATGGGAGGGAGATATTTTTGTACCTATTGTCATGGGGTTGAAATAACATCCTCAGCATTATCACTGTACTCGCATGCTTTGAATTTTTCGAGAATCTTAGAGTGCAGCATCAGGGTATCTATCAGTTCTACTTCCATGCAACGCATGTAGTAGCCAGTCACTCCGCGAATTCGACTTAGCGTTACATTTTGTCACTAAAACGTTTTTAACCCAACGTAATACAGGACATGGCTTCATCAATGATTTGACTAATTTAAGCCAAATGATGAAATCGTTTTGTGTCACACCACTGCGGATATAATACGCGTACCTGAAATTTTGGACATATTCTGAGCAAAGTCTATTCCGCAAAGCGCTATACATTCACAACAATAACGGAAATACTTTTCGAATTTAGAGGTAAACAGTTGATGTATCACAGGCAGGCCAGATTTACAGGAAGCGGTGATGGCTTTAAGTTATTTCACACAACCAAAATCCTGATAATAATTTATACTTGGCGCTTTATCATTATTCATACTACAAAGTAAGAAAGTTTTAGTACAATCAAGCAATAGAAAATCGAGAGTTCCTCCATCTTCGCTACTACCAGCAATCGAAAAAGGCTATGGGGATGGAAAGACCATCCAACGGATTCCTAACGCCTTGAGTTTTTTTATAAGGAAAAAATAATCAATTTCAATTGTGATGTCACAATTGAGCTAGGGTTGAAAGAATATTTCAGCACTTCTAACAGGTCTTCTACTAACTTATGGACATAATTATAACGATTTTTCCCTTTATTTAGGCGTTTTCAACTCCTTATTGCCTCGCCCATGGCACCATTTTCCCCATCTCCTCTAAGTAAATGTTCTACCTTCTTTTACAGACTTCAGTAACCCTTTGCCAAAAATTACTTGATTTATCCACAGACCTGATCGTGATCCATGCCATATCCGATCCATGATCATATTCATTATTTTTCATTTTCTCTCCAGCCTTAATTTACTCCAATTCTTTTTCTAAAATTTTACTACAGTAAAGCCAAGTAATTCGCTTTTCGGTAGAGGAGATGACCAAAATTCTAGCGGGATATCATGGCATATTGGAAGAACTGAGGTTTATCCTGGAGGGACTTGGATTCTGTACTTCTTACCTATTGTCATCCTAAAGGGACTAAGAGGACATACAAAACATCTGGTTACCTCAAAACCCAGTAAAAAATACAATAGGATATAGGCATTTAGAGTAATTAGCGGTTTGCGTGTTGATCCGGACAGCATAAGATCAGAGATTCGCTTACGGTCCTACCACATTAGTTCTTGGTTCATCTTGTACGAGGACTGCTCAATAAGTAATGATCATATTTATTTGAACAAGATACCATTACTTATTGCCAAAATATTTGATAATCCACCTCAAAATAGTCCAAAAAGGATGCAATACACTTTTTTCATCTTTTTCCTCACAATTCGAAGACATGCTGGAAGCAATTATTTGGCAGGTTCTTCAAAAACGTCGCGGAAACTTCCGAAGCTCTTCCGATGATGAGATATGGTTTCCCCGAATAACTTATCTGACATTGGAGAGCAAGAAAAAGTCACACCAAGCTGAGTGTGGACTATTAGGGTGAAGAAGAACATACTTCGCCTCGATTTTCCGAGATATTCAGCAACATTAGCTACGCACGGTTGTGCACTACTACGCAGCAGCATTGAACCTGCTACTTCGATATATGACTTGTGTGACTAATATGGCCTCGGAGAATATTCAGCATTTTCCTCTTCTTGTAGTACTATAGTGGAAAACAGACCTCCATAGGCCTTTGGTAGTATTACAAAGGCAATCCGATTTGTTAGAGTAGAAAGCAAAATTTAAGCACACCGAACACAATGCTAGTCACATGCTACCTCGATTTCTGCAAAAAGACGAGCTGAATATATATCAACTTGCAACGGCTCGTACTGAAGCAATAATGGAGTAAAAATATTGAAACTGTACCATGTGTATATGGCAGATGAAGCTAGCAAAATCAAAAGCAGGAAATTAAATTTTTGCACAGAAATAATGCGAATAAAAATTTTGATTTTTCTTTACTGAACAGCCCAAGTATTTTAGCCATCTCAATTTTTCTGTACTCTGCCTAAAACTCACGTTAAACGCCTCCTAAAGTTTCCTGACTTATGCGCCAATAAATAAAACGTGTAAGGAAAACTGAGTTGCAATAACTAAAATGTGTGTGTAAGCATAACTTAGTTGCTACACTATTCCGTACACATAACTAGAATATGGATAGTACACGGCAGGAGACGAAGCGATTAAATCGGGCGAGAGGGAGGCGAGACAAGCGACTTGACACTTGCCTCCACTAAATGAAAATCACGGCAGTTTGTGGTCCCTCACGATAGACGAAACATAGCACTTCTACAGCTTCCCTCTCGAGCTCACAGCGGTATCAAAATTCTTTTAGAAAGCTCGCTACAAGGAGATAAAAACTGGATAAAATATCCGTGAGACCCACCCGAATCAATAAGCCACAACTCCAGAGAAGTTAGGAGTTATGATTATAATAGAGGATGGACGTTCGTTCTCCAAAGACTCTCTAAATTAATATTCAACGCTCATAAGAAGTAAAATTCAATAATAAAACAGATGTCAGTCCTTGTCTGGCTCTCGCAGTGAGCGGACGCCCGCTCTGTCCTCGTCCGCCCGTCCGTTCGCGAGATTTTCCGAGATGGTATGCTGGAAATGAGCCGTTCAACCTTGGTGACTTGTAGGCTGGTGGAAGTCTTATGTAGAGTGGGTGCGTTCCTACATTATTTTCGGTGCATGAGTTATTTTCAAGAGTGAGACGATCAAAGCTGCAAGTGTTTGCTGCTTCGATTCCATCGACTCCAAATGAGAATACTCTCATTGTAGTTAAACATGTGCGGATTGCTCTTGGCATTGAAATCACTGATGGCATGGTGGACACGAGTTATCGCGTAGGAAAGAGAGATAATGAAGGCGGTCAGCGAGGTATTGTGGTAAAATTCGTTCGCAGAAGCATTAAAGAAGAGCTGCTCAAGTGAAGGCGAGTGAACAGGACCCTTGCTACCAGAAACATCGGCCTGGCGACCGACAGCCCGATCTATATAAACGAAAGCCTGAACTCTGGACGGAGAAGAATCTTTGCAGCTGCAGGTCAGGCGAAAAAAGAAAAAGGTTATAAGTACCTGTGGATACGTAATGGAACTATACTAATGAGGAAAGCAGAGAATGAGCAAGTGATTGCACTAACCAGCATGGATGATTTAAGTAAGCTATGAGATTCTTTCTTATTTACAAAATGTCCGACTCGTTTAAAAATTTAATTTCTTTTTCTAATGAGATCGTAATAGTAGAGCAAAACATAAGGAGTCTGAGAAGTAACTTTGATAATTTTGTATGTCACTTGAATTCCTTAACAATACAACCACACATCATTGTTCTTACTGAAATATGGATCAAAGACTTCGAAATAAGTTGTTATCAGATTGATGGTTATAAATATTTTGTAAAATATAATAACGAAAGCCGAGCAAAAGGTGTTGTTGTGTACGTCCATGATAATCTTCCATGCTTTTCTAACCCTGTCACACTTGTATCTGCTGACTGTATACTACTCTACTTGAGTTGCTATGGCTTAAATCCTCAAATATCTCAGCCCACCAGGGAAATGAATGGTTCTTGTACTTGTATAGATCATATTTTTGTTAGATTTTCTAATCTGTAAAGGTATAAATTAGTATCTGATGTGTTGCATTTAGTTGTTACTGATCATTCTTTGATCTATCTCAAAATCTCTCCTATGATTTAAAAGATAATTCGGCAAATAATAGTTCTAAGAATTTAAGTAGAACACAAGTGAATTTTGCCAAATTTATAGAAGCTGTTGGTAGCACGAAATGGGACTTGGTGTTCAAAGAAACTGATGCAAGCAAAGCTTGCTTGAATATGTTGGAAGCTCTACATACTAGTCTCGAGTCGTCAAAATATAATGAATGTAATATGAAAAAATCTGTGAAACAAAAACCATGGATAACTGTCTTCATGAGAAAATCGCGAGGAAAAATTATCTGTTTAAAAAGTATAAAAAATATCTAAACAATAGTGGCCTAAAAAAAGGTAACCTCGCATTTAGAAATAAATTGCGCGAAAATCTGCGAAAGGCCTCAAGTCAATATTACATGAAAAAATTTCAAATGGCGGATAAGAAAATTAAAAAAACAATGGAATTTATTCAATGAATTAACTTGTGAAAAGCAAATAGGCTGTCCGGCATTACAGTTGGAAATAGAAGAAGTTAAAAATGATCCAAAACTTTTAGCCACTATGTTTAGTAATTACTTCCATGAAGTTCTTAAGAATGCAAATTCAAAGTGAAATACCATGAATACAGTACTTGTTAAGAACCCGTGCTCATTAAAAACTCAAATGAATTCTTTATATTTAGAGCCCGTGGACCCAATTGAAATAGTGAATTTAGAGAAACATTTGACTAATAATAAGTCTCCTGGACACAATGGTATTGATTCTAAACTTTTAAAATTAGTAATAAAAATTGTTGCTCCAGTGTTTGCTCATGTTTGTAATTTAAGTTTTATTAGCGGTGTATTCCCATGTCCCTTGAAGAAAGCTGTTGTTGTACCTCTGTATAAAAAGACTAAACGTTACGAATTGTAGACCAGGATCTCTTTTATCAATATTTTCAAAAATTTTGGAGAAACTAGTTAAACATAGTTTACTTAAATTTCTTGAAAAAAAACAATTATTTCAGTGTAACCAGTTTTGTTTTAGGCAAGGAATGGGGACTGAGGATGCTTAAGAGAAACATGTCTGAAGTATATAATTCTGTTAATTCTAATATGTGCACAATGGGGTTATATATAGATATCTCAAAGACATTTGATACCCTTTCGCATGAAGTGCTATTGTTGAAACTTAATCATGCAGGTATACGTGGAATAGCATTAAACTGGTTTAAAAGTTACCTGTTATCGAGACTCCAGTGTGTAAAAATAAATGAACATTACAGTGATTTTATAACTCTGGCGGCAGGAGTTCCCCAAGGTTCTGTCTTAGGGCCCATTTTATTTTTGATACACGTCAATGATTTGTGTGAGCATAAACTCCAAGGAAAATTAACAGAATTTACAGATGATGTGGCCCTCTGCTACAGTGCTCCTAAATGGGACAATGTTGAAGCCCTTGCTAAAGAAGATTTACATTTTTTAAGATTATAGTTCGATTTTAACCGACTGAAACTCAGTGAAAAGACTAAACTTACGTGCTTTGAAATAAATAACAATGCATGTTCCTTTAATTGCAAGTTGTCCTATCACACATTGACTTGTTCTGGCAATAAGTGCAATTGTTTTGTCATAGAGTGTGTTCACTAATTAAAATATTTGGGAGTGACCTTGGACAATAAATTACGTTGGGATATGCATATCAACGGAGTAAACAAATGTCTTAGGATTGCCCTATCCAAATTTTATTGCATTCGCAATAAATGCCCGCTTCAGTTCCCAAGAACGATATATCATTCTCTTGTCCATTCCAAGCTTAACAATGGCATTATCTGCTGGGGAGGTACCTATATGAACACCGTAAAACATACGCTAGTATGGCAGAAAAATAATAAGAATTATAACGTCGAATGACTACTATGCTCCCTCGTATCCATTATTTGTAAGCCTTGGAATATTACCACTTAGACATTTGTATATCTATAAGGTCCTGCGAATATTTTATGCCAGAAGTGGAAATTTGCCAGGTGTTGAAGGCAAATGTCAGTATAATTTAAGAAATGATTTGGTTTATATACTACCGAAACCAAGAATAACTTTGTATAAAAAATCGTTTCTGTACATGGTACCTAAAATGTTCATTTCATTGCCAAATATAATAAAAAGTTGCAAATCTGGTAAACTATTTTTTTAAATGGTTAAAGAATGGATGCTATCCCATAAAAATATTGAATCTTTTTTCTGATTCCTTATGTGAATTTCGTGTTAAAGATTATACAGAATGTTACATAAACAACATTTTTTTCCAAATATTATTGTAAAATTTTTATAATATTTAAGAAGTTTCTTTGTTTAATGAAAATGTTGAATGTGTTCAAATATTGTTGCTGTTCTTTGTTTATTGTTCTTCACTCTTAAAAGTCCGTTATTTATAACCAAACAAATACAACTTGAAAATTTTTAAAATGGTTAAAGGCTGTTTTTTGTTTTATGTTTATATTTAATGTAATTTTTTGATTTTGTATTTCTAATTTGTAATTACATCTTATCACTGCTTATATGAAGGGAACATTGTACAAATGCTGGTGGCTCAGTTCAGGTTTCAACCTTGGAGCCCACCTAGAGCTTTCATTTCCATGTTACATTTTTTATTATATTTCTTAATTTATTGTTACAAAAATGAAAGTAAATAAATTATATTCTAATTATATTATATTGTTTTGGGCCCGCTTTTGTTCTTAATTTATAGTAATGATTTATGTGGCTATGGATTAAAAGGTAAGGTAACAACTTTCGCAGATGATGTGGCTTTGAATTATGTGAATTTTACCTGGGATGGAGTTGTTAATGCAATGCAGCTTAACTTATCCAGTCTACGACGCTGGTTTAATTATAATGGCTTGGAATTGAATGAAAGAAAAACGCAATGTATGTTTTATGATTTATGTCACTGTTATAATCTTGATGCAAGCCTTGCGATAGTCTACCCAGGCCATTGATAGGTTTCGCTTACGTCGGGCGGCATCCTGACATATGCACCTGTCAATGAGCACGTTGTCCTTGCATCCCGCGATTCCTCGTTTGCACCTCCTTTGCTCGTACACCCACTCCCTCACAGGCTGGATCTGCCGGAGGATAAGGTCGCTCAAGATCGTGGTGAACGCCTTGTATACAGTGTTTAGACAGGTTATAGGGCGATAGTTCTTCGGATTGGACAAGTCTCCCTTCTTCGGAAAGAGAACCGTGCGTCCCTCAGTCAGCCAAGATGGAAATGGTTCTCTACCTGTGATGAAGGACGTGAAGATTCTGACCAGATGTTTATGGGTGGAAGAGAACTTCTTCCACAAGAAGCTATTCACGGCATCCATACCTGGAGCCGCGAAATTCTTCTTGCCAGAAAAAGCGTGCTTCACGTCACTTTCCGTGACTGAAAGGGGTCCATCCACATAGTGTAGGTGGCGGTCGCAGAAATCTTTAAAGAGTGCGATGGCCGGAGTGTCTCCATTGAATGGCTTCGACGTGTCGTAGATATCCTTCCAGAAACGCTCGACCTCATGAACGGGTGGCGGGGATTCAACAACAGGCGGAGGAGGCCGAAAGAGACGGAAAGGCTGAAGGAGAAAGGTGGAATTCTCCCTTACGCCTCTGCCGCTTTTCAGGAGTTTTTTCTTGGCCGTGGTAAGCGCCCGTACCCTATCAACCTCGTCCTGCTTAATAGTAAGCAGCACGTTTTTGTTCAGTGTATGATGGTTGAACCTGAGGCTGCGCGCAATGCGCCGAACTTTTGATGTAAAGGTTCACCCGGCATTGATGTACTTAATCACACACTGAATCCTCGACGCCTCCTGCCGCGCCAGCGTGAGCTTGGCATCCAGCTTTTTCAGCCTTGTTGCTGCCTTATCCTCCCAAAAGGAGTCCTTTCGGCAGGTTGCCAAGACCTTGGCCGCAGCATAGACCACGCAATTCACCGTCCAGAGATCTGACGTCTCTGTCAGGATCTCGTCGATGAGTCCTTTCATTTGGGGCAGGTGGGTACCGCGCACAGAGATCTTTTGATGGATGCCTCTCTGCCTAGTGTGTCTTTCGTCATAGATAATTGTGCTCCTTAGCCGCGATCGTAATAGTTAAGTCAGTCTGACCAACATCCTCCCTCTTTGTAGGAGATACCAACAAACGTGCGGTACTCACGTCAGCAGTCAGGTCAGGAGGTGCTGCCTGTGACGGTTCCGCTGGTGGTGTATTACTCTGAAACTGCGGTTGGTGGATATTTTCCTTTTTCCACAGGTGGTTGGCCTGATCGCGCAAGTTCTGCTGCGATAGGTGGTCGTGTTTCGGATGCATCTCACACCACAATGAGTGCATCCTGGCCATGTAACCCCTGCGTTCGGGCTCGCTGGCAGCATAGCATACGAGGAGGTCGCCCCTTAAGGCTTCCGTCCACTACATGCGAGCTCCCATCCTAGTACTTCATTTTCCTTGGCCACGCCCAACTCTACTGGGGCCCCCATCCGAGAAGGGCCGGTTGTGGGTGGCCTTATCTGAATTCTTCCTTGGAACCAGATTATACTGCATGGCGGGTGGTTAGCCCGCCGCATAGACGTCCACCATTAGCCGGCAAAGCCGTTGCCAGGTACGCCACGAGGAGGATTGTGGTCCGCTTTCGTACCCTTATTATTATTATTATATTCATATGTCATATGTTCCCGACTACTTGCATGGATAAACCATTTAATATGTAATCTATTAAAGTTTAGTATGCCTAGAATATAACTTAATTTTTTTAAAGCAACGCCGGACTCACTAGCTTCCTACCACGGTAAACCATTACCAAGGTGATAGTAGTGCGAACGTCGGGCTTTTGTGAACCGTGGTAACTTTTTACGTCCGGATGGACCTGTCATGGTTGTTAATCAAATCCGCAGCACAATAATAACCTATACTAGTATTTATGTATAAGAGCTATCTTCTTCTTTCCTAATATACGTAACAAAGGTCTTGCAATCGTTATTAACCCTACGTGACGGGGAGGTGTTGAGAAAACAATATGGTTAGCCACTAAATCCATCGGTACAAGTTACATCATGTTGGTTGAGGAGAGGTTGGATTGTACGTTAACCATAGAAACGTTTTCTACGATTGTAAACGGAAAGAGTAAGTTATTTCCCATAAAGTTTATTAAAGACGACCAAAAACTAAGTTACAATTTTCATCAGCAGGTGATGACGACGTTCCACGTCGAAACCTGGGTCGTCTTTCAATAAAGTTATGCGAAATAACTAAGTTAGTCTTCTCATTTACAATGTACCTAAAATTCCGCCAAGTCACGCCTGAGACAACTGAGTTTCCTACGATGGTAGACAGGTAGAAAAGCGAACTATTAAAAATGAAAAATTAATAAATGTCCCATTATCCAAAATAAAACAAACTTTAATTGGAACAAAACAGAAAACAAACTTCTTACGGTGTCTTCAGCGTATGTTTCTCGGGAAATATTACACCAAATATCAGTTACTCATACCTTATTAACACTGAAAAAATTAATGTGCACAGATAAAGAAAAAAGGAATTGAGGAAACGTGGAAGGATGTTTTCCTGCCTTGACGTTAAACCCAGGAGAAAATTTAATATGGCGCTCTTCAAGTTCAATTTTTTCAAACACGAGAGTCCACAGTATTTGATTGAACATTTCCCCCTTAGTTATAAACCCTCAAGTGTGGGTACTAGACTTGATCCGGGTTTCCTGTGAGTCCCTTAGTTTAGTACAACCACATTTCAAACCTTATTCACTGTGGCAGCTTCTAAACTGTGAAATGGTTTGCCAAAGCACATTAAGGACAGTTCATCACAGGATATATTCATGAAAGGGCTTGTCAATCTTTTAGTAAGCGATATCAATTCATGACTCAATTGGAGTGTCAATTTAATTCACACACGATTACGTTGACTTATGAATATTATTCTTGCTTGTTATTCAATGCTATGTCGTTGTTACTTTTCTTAACTTTGTGTTTCCGTTTATTGAAGCGTATTTAATCGCAATCACCTTAAAATATCTTGTTTCAACTTACTTGAAGCGTTTTTTTTTGCATACGTTTTAAGTGTGTAGTATCCCCTTTTCCCAAAGGAGTGTCTTTTCTAGATAAGGATATATTATTATATTTAACCAAGATCTGACTTCTCCGGGAAAATGTTTTTTAATTTTTAGCATTAAAGACCATGTAGAGTAAAAATTCGGTATTTTCAAGCTTAAATTAAAGCGATTTCAAACTTTTGAGATATATAAGCCGGTGATATATATTTGTGATTTACACTTAAATGGGTTAAAAACGTTTTAATTCAATGCATTGCCGATGGAAATATTTAATGCCAGAGATTTTCGTTTGAGGAGCGAATGGTGAGAGAGGAGCTGTAGACCGAGAAAGATAAGAGGAGGAATATCACGACTGTAGCAGCAATTGCCTGCGAAATAAGTTGCAATGAAAGACCATCACAACTAATTTATCCTCGAGTTTTGCAAAATCAAAGATGCCATCAGAACAATAAAATAGTTAAAAAATTAGTCTATTAATGTCATTTTACGCTATTGATGTGCCTAGGGAGAGTGTTGTGGGTCATAGAGGGCACATTCTAATAATTTTTGAATGTCGAAAAAAACTTTAGGACCATATTTCAATTAAGTACATCTGTTTTGTGCGCTGGAACTCATCCTTTACGCAGAATTGGAAGCGGAACAGGAAGTAAATTACACAACTTTGGACTGAATTGGAAGCGGAACAAGAATTGAATTACACACTTTGGACTTGATTCAAGCACTTGAGTTGTTGATTGTTTTTGGCGCAGTGCTCGAAATTTTGGCGATGTTAACATTTATATGTATCTTTTACTACCTTTGACTCGGCGTAACACATTGAAATTTGTCCACAACGGTTATAATAATATTAAATTTCAATATTTCGGTTTAAGAAGAAATCCTATGCATACATGATCGATTGATCTAAATGATGTCAAGCGCCAGGGAGCTATGTGATAAAACGACAGCAAAAAATTTTCAAAAACTCAGACTTGTAAAATTTATTTTTTTCTTCATTTTTATTAATAGCTTTACAGATACGATCACGCGTGCTATGTTTCACACATCTGGACATCAGCAAAAATTGCTCAAGCCACCTCAGAGCCAACGCGCATCTACATTCAAGCATGATTGAAATAAAACGTACGACGGCATTTCATCCGGAGTACTAGACCTTATCTCGTCCTGTCCTCTCACGTTTCGTCACCGAGAGCGCCAGACGCTCCATTGAGCAAAAACACCCCCCAATGTCTGAGTCACGGGTTGGCCGAGGAATTCGAGACCCGGGGAATAAGGGGACACGGCGACGAGCAGCCAAGCAAAGGGATCATGCGGGAGTGACTCATGCGGTCGCATGCTGCGTGGACCGCATCCGCGATCCCGAATTGAATGCAGACCACGTACCCGCCAAACCCCCGCGCGTACCGTTCCAACTTGCTCTCCTTTAAAAGCCGCCCTGTAGGGAGGGAGGAAGGGCAAAAAAAATACCCCGCATTGCGGACTTCCCGACGTCTTGACGCGACATTTTACCTCCCTCACAGAAAAACCCTCCCCACCCTTGCAACATCCGCCCAGTGCAAGGGAAGAGACATCAGGAAGGTGCAGCTTCTCCCCATTTTCAAAAGAGTGCAACATGTAAGGTTTTTATTTAAGCGAGATATCATTTCACCAAGAAACCAATGAAGTTGGTCACGTTTTAAAGAAAAATACCTCACCCTTCCGAAAATATCAAAATATCAGCGCCTTACCGAACTACTTTCCGTGTTATTTGAAGAAAAATACCAGTCCTTTTACATGAGAAATGGTATTTTTATGCACTGCAGAGAGACATAATTAAAAAAATAAGGTATCTCTAGGATCTTAATCTCATTAAAAATCTGTGTGCAGTAAATGTTTTCTCAACGATTTAAAAAAAAATAAATTGTATTGTCACCGCCATAATTATTTTAGTATCACAAGAAATCATTCGTTGTGGAGTTTCAAACGTACCGCGCGAAAAAAATGAGTCAAGTTCAAGAGTTATGTAATTATTGTTATTTAATTACTTAGAATTTTATTCATATTAAAGTATATTACTGCGCAATTATAAATTCAATATTTCATTCATGATTCCTACAGCTGCAAAAATTAATAAATAAAATTCGAATATAGTCTCCATTATGATTAGGGTTCTATCTCGCTCAAACTACCTTAATTGTCGTGAGGGATCACTAAATGAACACAAAGGAGTTGAGTCCCTTCATTACATGAATCATTTCATAAACTGATAAAGGTACAAGCATATAATAGAGCTAGGAAACAATTGTAAAGATATCAACAAACAAATACAATAAAGAACAAAAAAGTTATAGAGACCATAAATTGCGATCAGTATAAAGAGAATGATGAACAAACAATAACAAAAATCCAGGAAGTAAAAAAAATTAATTTTAGAGATATATTTGATAAAGTGGCACATTAATTACGAGGCATGTATCAAAAAGCTACAGATCTTTTACGGAGAGGTTTTCATCAAGGGGGCTTTATTTACCTCATCTGTGATGGAATTCCAGAAGTTGGATCCTATTACATGCAATAATTTATGAAAACAGTTTGTCCGATGAGATGAATAGTAAAGGAACTTTACGTAAGTTTTCGTAGTCATATTGGTGGTTTTAGAGATTTTTTTGAAGGAAACATACAAATATTCGAGCTTTTTACTTAGGACTAAGACCCATAGAATTAGGTTGTACGTAATTTTACAACTGTACCAATTAGCGTACACGCCAAAACCTATTTATTCCTATTGTTGTAAACTAAAACAATTTAATATAATTTTACACTAACTAAATCAGCGAAATTGTGCGAGGAGGATGGACTAGTCTATTTACACACTTAGAATTAGGATATTTCGAGAGTATGAGCAGAATACCGACGTTGACGCTGAGGGGCTTGAAGATATTTGTATATTCATTCTTGAAACTTATATTCGTATCTGGTCTTGGGTTCCGTTGCTTTCCAGCACCAAGAAATTACTAGATAATTTATTAAACGGCTCCAACATTATGAGAGCACAAATAGTACTATCGCCTAAGTTGCCCAAAAATTTCCTGGTACACCTCCGGTACCTGAGTTAGGGATTGCTGGCTCTCTACATCTACGATTCCGGTCTCCCCGAAGAAGGTAAGGAGATATTGGTGGAAGAACTAGACTTACGAGGGAAGGGAAGAGTGCTCCAGAAGTGACGCAACAGTCAGCAATGATTGTTCATCAAAAATTATATCCGTCGCACCATCTGCAAGATTTGAACCTAAATACAGTTCCTAAAAATCTGGAGCGAGAAATTAACTCAAATAGTGTTTTTAAGCATTAAAATCGAAAAGACAGAAATAAAGGTTTGTTGTGACTCGCTCAGCCACAGTGGAGGCCCCAGAACTTGTCCGTCCTGACTGATTAGCCCCTCCCAGTAGTCCCTACCCAGAGATCCGATTGGGAGACTTTTACCTCCGGAATATTTTATTGGAGGAATGCTATCATTTCGTATCTATAATGCACGGCTGCATATTCTAGGGAGACTAATGCGGTGGTTTCCCCGTTGCCTTCCACATCGCAGTACCCCGGCCGATTCCGTGAGCCCGAAGCTGTAACTGTTGATACCGGTCTAATCCTCTTGATCTGCGCTATCAATGGCTTCTGCTAAGACTGCTGACTCTCAGTAGTGAGGTCAAATTCGAGTGGCGTACAAAGCTGGTGGGCCAGCCAGGAAAATGTTTTCCGTCTCGAACTTACGATCCTCAGGACAGGAGTCGAACACGCTACCGCCGGTCCAAACCGGACCCCCAAACGCAGCCCCCTCTTCTCTAAAAAATACAACGAGCGAACAGAAAAGGTCACATAGCCGATGGAAAAATAAGGTTTGGGAACTATAAGACAGTCGGGAGGGAAGCTACACGCTATTGTCCACCAAATAAGTTGAGTCCGTTGAGTCTAGGAAGCTGTATCTTTAAGTAGGTTTGACCGATTTTAACGAAATAAATGAAATGAGATAAAATGATTCTTTCTACGTTTCTAGATGCATGCAGAAATTTTGGCCCTATCCTTATCTGCACTTATATTTTTTTATAAAATGAGACAGTTTTCGGCGCTCAGAATCCGATGGCCTCACTTTATGTTATCCCATTCTCTTAATATTTCGCGTAGAAATGATTCTGATTGAAGTTCGCTAAAAATGTTTCTAACATAATAAAGGAAAAAAAAATTTTATGCTGAGTTTTACACCAGCTGTTGTAAAAGTTGTAAACCTCAGCTAACTCCGAAACTAACGATGCGATAGAGGTTTGAGTTACATAGTTGTATCCGCCATAACACCACTATTGCAAATATGTACATAAAAAGTACTGATATTTTCAAAAACGATTTTTAATTACATGTATTTTACACGCAAAGTAGTAGTAATAGTAGGTTGGATTCCTTGAAAAACTCCGCTCAAGATAGTTTCTGTACGACACGGCGGATATTATTTTTACCCTGTACTGTCTCCTTGGAACTGATAAAGGGGACAATATAGATAGATAGATATTTTTATTGGTCCCGTTGATATTTTATTACATATATAGGCCCCGTCAAATAAATAATAAAAGATATAATACAATAAAATGGTAGTACATTAAAAGCGTTCAACAATATGTAGCAATATTATGAATCATTCGTTAAGAATTCTCTTACATTGTAAAAACAATTCTCAATGGAATATTTTTTCAATTTGATTTTAAAACATGTCAGTCTTCGCTCATTTTTTATTACAACAGGCAAATTATTAAATAATTTGCCACCCATATATGTCGGCCCTTGGCTAAACATAGTCAGATTGTGCGTACTAGTCACATAGTTGCATTTATTTCGTGTATCATGGTTATGAACATTACTATTAGCCTTCACATTAAGTTTACATTCATAAGTTTTTACAAGTAATATAGATTCGTACATGTATATAAAAGATAACGGCATAATCTTCAGTCTTTGGAATAGACATCTACGACTCTCTCTTTGTCTTGCCTTACAAATGATTCTAATAGCCCACTTCTGTAGTTTGAAAATTCTTTCAGCTTTAGGTGAATTTCCCCACGCCACAATGCCATATTTTAACCTGCTATATATGTGAGCATAATAAAGACTAATGGCTGTGTCAGTATTTGTTATTGTTATCATCCTTCTAATCAAATAACACCCTGAGGAAATTGAAGAGGCAAGATGATCAATGTGACTATCCCAACTGAGGCATTCATTTAAGTATAAGCCAAGGAATTTAGTGCCTGTGGTACGTCTTAAACTACTGTCTGTAAACTTTATGTACGGACTACAGTCAATTTTCTTCTGTGGAGGATGAAACAGCATGTAGGACAATATAAGACAGATGCACCACATAACTCATTGCTGCACAAATTCCTTTTCTCCACGCACCAATGGAGATAATAACGAAAACAGCGTGACACGAATATAACACACATCGATAACATGCAATTCTCAGTTCAAATAAGTCAAAGTAATTGAAATTATTTATAATTTGTGATCTTGATTCTTGTAAATAATAATTGATTGCTTAGAAATTATCCATTGTTATTACAATTTTTAAGCTATCCGGGACTAGCCACGGAGTTTCACTTTTACGGAGTCCCCCGCAATGCACAAATGTGCGAATTTCCACAGAGAAAAAACTTAACTGGCTAAAGCACTCGGCCGGAAATCGAGGGATCCGGGTTCGAATCCCGGTCAAGGCGGATGATTTTTTCTGTGGAAATTCGCACATTGTTATTACAATTAATTTTTTGCTTTCATCAACTTTATTAAGTATTTGGAGCCTCGTTCTTAGCACCAGCCCTCAGAGCTTCTCCCGAAACATAATCCCATTTGTATACAACAAAGAATGCGACTTAGTCAAGCAGGAATTGGAAGAGGCTGAAACTGTCACCTGTATTACGGTCTCGTGGTCATCGATATCCGGTGATGATCATTATACACCAATGATGAATTTCACCACGAAAGACATTGAGAAAAAAATACTTGTTTTAAGGAGTTGTTCCATTTAGTCCCGTTAATTATATCTGTCACAAAATTCGTCGAAACACTAGATTTATAAAAAATTAAAGAGAAAAAATGCACGTTCATTTCTAAGAGATAATGCGTTTAACCTCGGTCGGATCATTCAGATTGCGGAACCCCGATAGGAGGTTGTGCTGCTCATACTCTTCAGTTACCTCTACGGGAGGCACTGCTCAATCAGATTACTGTATCCGAATGTTTGTTCCAAAGTGAGGAAATTTGAAAGGCATTCCAGGTATTTGATGATCACAAACAAAATACGTAACACCAACCAAGAGAATAACGGTTTGCCAGTGCACAAATTGATTCAGGGCCAAATTACAAGGTTGGATAGTGCCAATCTGAAGCTGGAGAGGTTCATTGAACAAAAGAAAATTATGAAAGGACTTGATCTTGCAGTACATTTAAGTGATACACCATCAAGTTGAGAAAGGGAACTTATAGGAAATAGCTTTTCACGTCTTGCCATTGTTAAAGTGTGTTACTGGGCGTTGCAATAACAGCAATAGTAGAACAAAATAGCAACTGTTGCCCCCACGATTGGCTCTTGTCACTTCAGGGATGGTTTACATCTATCTTCAGCAAGTGCAGCTTAGTAATTGAAACGAAGCGGTATAGGCCATCTAACCTACCCGTAAGTTCTGCCCAACAGCTGGATATAAAAATGAGAGTACAAGGGTAACTTATGTAATCAAAAGCAAGAATCTCCATAGTAAATTAAGTTACTTTGTTATTCCACATACATTTTATTTAAGACGACCCAGGTTTCGACGTGGCTCGTCTTCATCAGGTGAATATACGGCACCAGGTGAATAAATATAATATAAGGCACCTGATGATAACGTGCCACGTCGAAACCCGGGTCGTCTTAAATAAAATGTATGCGGAATAACAAAGTTACTTAATTCACACTAGTAAATTTCACGAAGTCATGCCTGAGACAGCTGAGCGCGCATCTCCAGCATATTCTTTAAGCGGCCTCATTTAAAGATTTTGAACCTGATGTCTTAATGATTCATAGGCACTTCGTAGAGAGACTGATTCTCTGGCAGAAGATGATCTACGTCGATTTTAAGACACTAGGTCTATTACCGCTTCGCAACTCTATATGGTCACGCTTTTTAAATCATTTTTATTTGCCAGCCAGCGGCAATTTGCAAAATATTTCAAAAACCACACTCCTATGCACTTAGAAATAATTCTTGTTATGTTTTGCCGAAGCCCTACCTAACCTTGTATGAGCGTTCTTTAATCTTTAGAGGGCCAAAGGCATTAAATATGTTACCTACAAATGTTAAGACTGCAAAGAGGTTAGTGGATTCTTAAGTTGTCTAAAACCCCGGCTATTGAATATGGAAAACGTTAATTGTCTCTTTTTTCCTTAAATAAGCTATTGATTCTACTCCACGTGTATCGTAGGTCTATATTAAGCTGTGGTAAATCTTTAGTTATGTATGTATATGTAGGGTGCAATGTGCAAGATATCATTGTTACTGTGTGTTATGTTGAATGTCATTGTAGGTCTGCTGGGTCAGCAGTATTACATTATTCCATTCTGACGGTTTCCCCACCCTCAGGCCGATTGCCTTGGGGGACACCTAGATCCAAATTGTTTTTCATTGTATGTGTATAAGAATATGAATATATTTTTTACGGAGCAAAAATAAATTTCAAAGTTTCAAATATTCAGGTACTTGAATAAACCCAACAAAGTCCGACGAGATGTTGCGGGACATTTTTGTTAAGAGAATATAACTGATTAAAACTTGGCAATGTCCACTGGATTTGTTGTTGGTACGACGCGTTTCGACGCTTATGCGCCATCATCAGGTACAAACATTTTTCCCAAAATGTTCGTTCCTGAAATTTTCCAAAAATGTTTGTACCTGATGATGGCGCATAAGCGTCGAAACGCGTCGTACCAAAAATAAATCCAATGGACATTGCCAAGTTTTAATCAGTTTTATTCTCTTTCAGGTACTTGATTATTTACGTCTTTCCATATTTCCAACGAGCACCATTGTTCGCCTTCCGCTCCTAGTTCAGCGACCCTGATAATGAATCAAAGGAGGGTTTGTACTGCCCAGTAGCCGGATATAAAAAAGAGGTAGTCCATTGGGTAACCCCAGTAGCAAATCCCCGAACCATTCCAACTTTCCGGCCCGCTGAAGCTCTTCCCCGCTCTCTCTCTCGGCGGGCCTCATCCACTCCCACCCCTCCGAAGGCCCAACCCCGCCCAGCCTCCGGAGCCTTTCTTCTGCCCTTCCTCCTCCCCACAGCCCCCCCCCCACAATCGTCCACCTCTTCATTCTTCCATTCAGTAACTCCACCTCCCGTTTTCGCCCACCCCACGAGGCGTCCCGTCCTCCTCCTCCTAATCTTTTTTTGGCTTCCACCCCCCACGTCCCGTCCGATTCCTAGCGAGGGGAGACTAAAACCTCTCCCGCCCGCGCCTGCCTCCCAATCATCGATGCCGCCTTTCTCCCCTTTGATGCCACCCTCACTCAAAATCCCTATACTCCCACGACCATAGGGAAGGAATCCAGACGTCGCCGCCCCCCTCCTACTCCTCCAACTCCGCTTTTTCATACTGTTCGACCGATATCCCTACCCCACTCCCCCCACCGCCCGACGGTCCAGTCGAGACCTCCACCCCTTCAGCCACGTAATAGCGACCCGTCCCCCCCGCCTTTCCCTCACCTTCCTCCGCTCCCTCTCTCTCCTCCGATCCCCTCTTATCTCCCACATAATAAACCGGTTGAATGTTTAAGATGTTTAAGGCCCTTAAAAGGACCGACTTTTGTTAAACTGGCGCGAGATGTAAAAGTGGACGGGTATAGGAATATCCTGTATTTCGGACGCCTGCATGGCTCTTTTGAAAGCCCTGAAGATTCGTGTCCCGCGAGGGAAGTCTCAATCGACCGAGTACTGAGTGTTGAAGACCTTTAAATGGACCGAGTGATAAGGCACTTCAAAGGACTGAATTTCGCTTAACGGACGCGAGATGTAAAAGAGGATGATAATAGAAAGCTAACCTGTACCACACATATCTATAGCTCCTTCAAAAGATCTAGCGATTTTTTTCCTGCAGCATTGACTTTCAAGTAACCAAGTCCGTATATAATGATCTTCCAAATTAACTGAAACATATCCACTTACATCATGGTGTGCAGTTGTTAAATTTGTGGCCTTATCAGGATTTCCAAGCAAGGACCATTGGAAAAACTGACGACATAAGACTACAAGCCTTAGAAATCAGGCGCTGGAGGAGAATGCCAAAGATAAAATGGACGGACAAAATAAGAAATTATGCAGTTTACAGATGAGTAGAAGAGGAAAGAAACGCATCTGCTCAACGTCTGCTATCGAGATATTAGATAGGGAAGTGTTGAGGGCTGCAGTCAACTAATCTTAGGATTGAACGACCAATGAAATGAAATAGCAGGTGTGTATCATCCCAGAAGATATTCTGCTGCTGAGGGAAGTAGGGTTGGTCGGAGAAATACATGGACGAGGAAGAGTTAACATACGGTTGCACTACGGCAAGGCATGAAAATAGTGCGTCTGGTAAATAATTCAACAACGGGCCTGATGAGCCATCCGCAATAAACGAGATACAGATTATCAGAGATGGCCTCAGACCACAATTATTGATTATTCGAGACTATTTGAACGTGCATTTCTCTTCAGTTTCATCGCTCATATTGGAATGTCTAGTACAAATCCCTTAGAAAGGCCGACGCAAATAAAAACTCAGGCGCGTCACATTGAAACGGACGACAATATTTAGACACCAATTTTGTAAGTTTCCAGGGCTTTTCTGAAAGCTTAATTACTTCGCGTATTGTGATACCAACCTTCAAGTCTTGACAGAAATTCCTTTAAATGACTCCTAAACGAACGTCTTCCCTAAAGGAAAAAAAATCATTTTTAGAGATCCATCTTCCTGTTTTTCATTTTCCCGATGATGATAGGCTAATATAAGGTACCTACGCCATATTCCGACAAGGGCGTAATTCCGACACCCAGGTGTATAGCTAAAAAGTACCAACCTTGGCGGACAGGCGTCAGTAAATATCGGACAGGCGTCTTCCAACAAGAAGCCACAAAAATTTACATTGCCCTAGGTGTGACTCTGGCTGTATTAGAGCACATGTTGTGTTTTAGTGCGTCAGGCGTGCGTCTTGAGGTGTCATTTTAATCAATATTTGGTATTTAATTTTTAGAAAGTGATATATTTTTTATATTGCTTAAAAGCGTATTTGTTGCTCTACAGTGCAGCATAAATAGTTAAGACAAATAATTGATGCAGTGAGCATTTGAAGAATGAGTTAGAAAGATCATGGGGACACTAATTCCGACAGGTGTCAGAATAAGGACTACCTGCTGTTAATTTTCGTTTAACTCGCACATTACAGTACCGGAGATCGTTGCATTATGAGTACCTTATAAACACAGCTTTTATGATTTTGAGAGATCTATGATAAGCTGTTCCCATACTTGAAAATATCTAACGGACGCACGAGTATTCATTTAAATAACTGTTGTAAATCATGTACGATTTTTTGTTCTTCAGAAAATGAGTAAGAAAAGAGCAAAGATTCCGGAGGACATGATTGCGCTTGCAGTTTCGGCGGTGAAGAATGGTGTTCCTCTGAAAACAGCTGCCACAAAATACGGAATTGCTACCAACACCCTCAGGTACCACGTTACTGCTGGAGCTGAGAAAAAAATATTGGTCGTCCGCCTCTTTTGGATTGTGATCAAGAGAAGGAATCATGCCGGAGAATATTTCGGTTAGCAGAGGTAGGGATCCCGGTAACTGGTCGACTGTTAAGAAGAAGTGTCCATACCTACGGTGAAATTAATGGAATTAAACATAATTTCAATGAAAACGTAGGATTAGCTGGTAGGAAGTGGATGAAGCTATTTTTGAGTAGACATAAGGATGTGTCAAAGAGGGCTCAGACAATGAACCAAGGTAGAGCAATGAAATTAAATCGCATGATCGTGAAGGATTATCGACCAGAAATATCGACAAAACCGCTGCCATAATATGCTGCTGCTGAAATAAAACAGACTAGGCGGTGATTCTGAAGACGTGGGCTCTTTTCGTAGTAACTGACAATTGACTACTGTGCTCTGATGAATCAAACTGTTTTCAGTTTAACCAATACGATTCTCCACAACACAGAAAGTTGAGGAAGGAGGAGAGTTCCATCTCAAAATAGTATCCCACTGTGCTAATAGGAACTGAACACATCACGACAAAAAACTACTACCCCATTTTCCAGTCAGCTGCCGTTATCACAGATAGAAAGTAGCTAGGGGATCGAGAATTCAAGAAATAGTATAAGCGTAACAGACAAATTTAGCAAAAAACGATATTTTTATTATATAAGGCTTGGTAGGCCAATACCTGAAGAAGTATTTTTCATGGACAGAACGCGTTCTTTATTCCACAATCTTATAGCCTAAGCTCTCGATAGGTATTGAAGCAACCGGGGACATTCTGTTACACCATCGACCATGTTACCCTTCGCTAAACTGATTCCTATATTACCAGGATATCAGACTTAGAGCTCACATCAATATCATCCAGATACTCGAGATAGTAGAACCTCTTGATTCTTATCAGGCAGACTAACGGTAACACTGAAACAGAAAGCACAACTTGCTCTTCAAATATTGAAAAACGTTGTATTGGACCAATTCCTTTATTTCCAACAGAAACCCCTAGTTTTTAATTTATTTTAACCATAGTTATTGCCCCATTCGCATTCATAGAGTTAGAACGCGTGCAGGGAAGATCAGCAAGATACGTGAAAGGCCGTTGTGATAGTCTCGTAACTGACCTCTTGCAAAAACTAGGATGGGAATTGCTTTCAGACCGTCGACTGAAAATTGGACTCAATCTTTTAAGTAAATTCAACACCGATTTCTATTCAAAAGAAGTTATCAATTTCTTACAAATTCCAACATACTACGGTAGATCAGATCATGAGAATAAAATAAGGAAATAGATTGTAGAACATAAAGGTTTAAAACGTCGTTTTTCCCTCGATCAATAAGAGACCATAATGGCTGCGTTGAGACTTGAAAGTAGGTTAGTTGACAGGTAGTGTAGCTAATTTATTCATATGCCACTTACTGCATATTTCTAAACCTGCCTAGTGGTGCTAAAACCATGTTTTGCATGTTCCCTGCATGACAATCGTGTCACGTTCACATCGTTACATTATAGATTATTTTAGTGGTTTCTATAGCATTTGTAACGTACCCATTATGAGGTGCATGTTCGTTAAAGTAAATTTCTTCACTGTAGTTCAGGTTGGTAATAAGTCACCCCCTGCCAAACACCCTTGTGGTGGCTTGCAGGGCAATAAGTAGATGTAGATGTATGTTTTATCTTTTTGCCAAGATCTACTCTAAACATTTCGTCAAGATCTGTTTACCAGTGATGGGAGAGTTACATGACTAGAACTGGGGGGGGGGGGGGTGAGGGAAATTTCTCTTCAATTGAAACATGAGTGAACAACAAACCAACCGAGCCGTAGCCGACGCCCCGAATATGCCAGCGAGGCGGGCGCGAAGTGGTACCATATACTTCGCTGGGGAGGACATCAACCAACCTCCGCTAGGAACCATTAGGATTAAGATAATTTATTCGAGGTGAGTCGACTACTGCGGTCATTTCGCACCACTCTCGTCCTAAAGTAATACAAAGTTTACGAAAGTAAAGCAAAATCACTTCGGTTAATTGTGCGAGGTAAAATGTGTATAACGTTGCCTAAAACCAATGTATATTTTATTAAAAACGTCGATTTCTTTTAAAAAAGCAATTACTCGGGTGAGGCAATCGGGAGAGTCACCTAGGATATGTCCTAAGGTTCTTTGGACGTTGCGTTTCTCTCGAGAAGACTGGTGTTTATCACACTCCGCCAGGATACGTCGCACATTCATAGGGGAGTCGCATTCATCACACCAAGGTAGTGTCTTCTTTGAAGGTGTAGGTTTTGAATTTTTACTGCAAGAAACATCAGTATAGACATAAGGAAAAAATTGAAAAAAGTTTTCATGTGGAGCATTGCTCAATACGCAAGTGAAACCTGGACCATTGCAAAGGAAGAAAGAAGAAGACTGGATTCTTTAGAAGCGTGGTGTTATCGACGAATGCTGGGAATCAGTTCGATGGACAGAGTTAAAAACGAAGATGTGTTCAAGAGAGTGAGAGAGAAGGGAAATGAACTATTGAAGAGTATTGTGAAAAGAAGAGCAGAATTGGTGGGGCATGTATTGAGACACGAGAGTCTAGCAAAGAGTGTTAGACGGAGGTATGGTGGAGGGGGTACAATACAGAGGGAAGGCCAAGTGACTAATATCTGGCTTAAGTGAGGAAGGATGCTGGGGCAACATACTATGAAGAAATGATAAGGAAAGCTCACCAATCTAAGGATATTGATAACTGCAAGAGAGAGTCTTTTCTGAGAAGAGCTAGGAACCATGATTCGCGCACGAGGGCAAGAGCACAATATCGCGGAACAATTCGGCACTTCCACACTCATTTGTTCGCGCTGTGCTCAACCTATCCCGCGTCCCCCCCCCCCCCCAGACCCGTCTGGGGCTCAAACCGACCTGCCGTCTCGCCCACCCACTCACTACCCGACGACACCACCACCACCACAACGCAGACACACACAAGGGCGCCCCCGCTTCCAGCCTCCCCCCATCTCTCCCCTTCTAGTCAACCAACTCCGATTGCCTCTCTCTCCCTCCTTCTGCCCTCCACCCTTTTTTTCTCCCCCACCTCTCCCCACTGCCCTCGACGCTCAAGCAACTCACTCCCAACCAACCTCCCCCACTCCCTCCGTCCGCCACCTCTCCCTCCCTCTCCCTCCACGGAGGGCTTCGTGGGAAATGCACAGTAGTCGCTTACCTGACGGACCGGCCCTCTGACGCCGGAGTCGGGAAACGGCGGTGGAATTGTGTTTTGGTGTCGGCCACGGGACGGAGGCGGGGGGGCGGGAGTGGGGAGAGAAAGAAAGGAGGAGGAGGTGTGTGCGAGGGGAACAGTGGAGGAAGGAAGGAAGGGGGGAACTGCTCATGGGCGTGTGGGAGGAGACTCCCAAGAACTCAAGTGGAGGGGTAGAGGGAGAAGGGTATGAGAGAGAGAGAGGTGGGTAGGTGGGGGAAGAGAAAGATAGTGGACCCAGTGTTGCTGGATGAGGAAGGAGAAAGGGGAGAAACTGCGGAGCCGGGAGTGAGGAGGGTAGGGGGGAGAAAAGGGGATGAGTGTGACAGATGGACGTGTATGGGGGATGAGAGGGGGGGGATAGAGAGAGGATATGAGGCACGGGGAGCGTGGGTGGAATCGAGGCATCGATCACGCGAGGGGGAGCAGAGGAGCCATGAAGAGATGAATCCCGAAGTTGGCGGAAAAGAGTTGAGAGATGTATATTGCCGTTGGAGAAACATTTTCCTACGATGGAGTTGTTATTAAAGCGACGACGGAGGTTGTTCCATTGTTACGCGGATGGATATTGCCTCCATCCTCCTCATGTCTCCGCGGCGCTGACGGGATGGCTGCATGGGGGCTCCACGTCGCCGCGGCAACTGTTGGATTAGGAGTCATTTTCGTCCTTATTTTGACAATAACTGACCCCATCCGGTACTTCCTTTTGTAGAAAACACAATATTAGACCAATACACAGGATAGAATATCCAACTACACACAAAATACATCCGTATTGAGTGAATATACCGCCAGATACTCATTCAGTACCGATCGGCCTGCCTAAGTTTGAGGGATCGATAGGGAGAATACAAAGACATTGGTATTTTCTCTCTGGCGCAAGTGAAGTCGCGGAGGAAAATTTAGTAAATAATGTAACAATGTGATATTCTAGGAGCCATGAACTGAAGGGGTTAGCAAATAATGAACGAATCCGGGAGGTGGCCAAGGTCCGAATTTGACTGTAGTGCCAATAATTGATGAAGTATAATAATGTCTCTTGAAGAATGAGGAATGGAGATCGGTATTTTAGGCTCCCGAGTCTTAGACTAGCAAGACAAATAGAATCATATACGACAATGCTCATATATATGCTCAGTTTTTTCTTAGAGGCTACCAAAAGCTTTCCTAATTAAGTACCAAGAAATTGTTATTTGAAAATTGTATCCCAGAAAGTAAATAAATTATTATTGCTACAATAAAATATCAGCCGCTGTGAAAGTGGGACGAAGTTCTCACCTGCAAACCTAGCAGTCACGGGTTCGAGCAACCACCTGGGCGGATTTTCATCGCCCACCCAAGAAATGGCTGCGTGTAAATGCCCTGTTGTTTTTCGTATGACGCCGTTTATTAAGGCCTAATAATTTACTTCCGAGTTGATGGTTGATAAATAAATTAAATAAATACACATGTCAATTACATTAGGCCATCAATTTTAAGCATGAAAAAAGGGAAAATTTTGAGGAAACGTTTACCAAAAAACGATTTCAGAAAGGTAATTGTACTTCCATGAAAACTGATACATGAAGAGCGAATTTGCTGCCTAAATAGACATACATATCTCCAGCCTAGATTCTCCCCAGATTCTCCAGCCAGCAAAATCAGCCTAGTAAAATGTATCCACTGAGAAATTTTATCATGAAAAATACATACTTCGGAAACTTCGTTATCCCATGTTAAATGGAGCGCGTGATAATGTCCGTAGACATTCGGATCATCATTCTCACGAGTAAGAACCGAGGAGGATAAACCAGAAAAGAGCCTTTTGGAACTTTCCACTTGAGGGACATTAATTGAGACTTCAGGGACTCCTAAATTAAATACTCGAGGATATTGTGAAAGGGAAAAAGATCCAGGAATTTCTCGAAGTTTTCTCGGGCGAGTGGGTCAATGTTGGCCGACGTTCCATTGCTCGACTCGAGCTTCGAAACGTCGGCCAACATGGACCCACTCACCCGGACGGAAGCCGGAGAATACTTTGAGAAACTCGTTTACAGGAAAAAAGCATCAGAACTTCTTGATCCATGAATGTGTTGAGCAAATCATGAAAGAAATATGATACGAAAATTATGAATAGATAAAGATATAGGTGAAAGAATGTTAGAAAAGGAAAACGTCTATCAACCGAACTCCTTCCGACCAATCTTTGGATCGAGCACCATACAGAGTGAGAATAGGCGTAGTTCACGAGAACGCGCCCTACAGAACAACGTAATCCTATTGGTCCATCCCGATCTGCGTCACCAGAGATCTAGGGGAAAACGTGGGGTCCCCCCGAGGGTCCACGGCGGCTTTCGTCTCGGAGACTCGCGGCAAATTGGAAAAAAAATATTCAACCGGAGGCTTAACGTGACGTGTTTTCGAAAGAGGAACGAAAAAACTGGGATGGGATGTATTGGAAGCCTCTCACCCGCTCCTTCTCACTCGGAAATGAATTCGTAATTTTCCGTCGACCAAGGCGGACGGCAGAAAGCGGGGAAAAGCCCGCTTCGTGCCGGATTTGGGATCCCCATTTCCAGATGCTGACCAACTGTCCAAACTGACGGCGTTCGGGACACTCCCCTAAAATGTACTACGACGCGTTGGAGAGAGGAGGAAAAGAAATTGTGCATCTCATTATCACGGAGCCATGAGATCAAGGGGTGGGATACAGCTAAACCTGATTTCTGGAAAGCAGGACCAGGCCGTAGGCAAGATAAAGGGTTCCTAGATGGACCGTGTTCTAGGTACACAAGAAAGCATACAGAGAGCGCTCCACATTCATTTGACAGCATGTTTATTCGATGTCGATAGTAGGTATTCTTCCTTCGATACAGGTCTTCGCAACGTAAACCAGTCGGCCATTACTGTGCTTATTTTGCTGTATTCTTCTTAAGCATGGCACAGGTTTTCAAGGTTTTTGTTGATTAAGCAGGGCATTTGTATCCGAACTTGTGTCCCATATTCGCAGATTTCCATAGGTTAGGTGAGGCAGAAAATGCTCGGTGAGCACATTAATGGCGGCCGTGTGGTGGAAATAATTGCGAAGACCCATGTCGATGGAGCTAAGGATATATCGAATCGAACGACCCTGAGGTGATAGTATACCTACATCTACGTAATACCCGGCGAACCGCCGTATGGGCATGTAGCACGGGGTGTTAGGTCACCAGCCGTGTTAAGGTGTAAGTTTTTGGAGATGGAATGGTGACATGCATTATAGGAGTGTATTTAGTGGAGCTCAATTATTATTGTGATCGCTTATTGTTCGCGAAAAAAACGAGTTTTTGTTCCTATCTGTTCAGCAGTGTATCTCTCTTATTTTATCGCAAGTCAGACCTAGAGATGAAGTGAGGAGTCATGATAATAATCTCTATGTCGCTCTAAAAATATCAGTTCTGAATTTATTAAGCAATCTAGGCCTAGAGTGTAGCCTCCGAGTCTCTAGGGGCTCCCACCTTAATCCCTCTAAAAGTTGTGAGACACTATATGTACGCTCGTAGCATTTTTTAACGAAGCGCGCTGCTTTCCTTTGTATTTTATTAATTTTTTTGGTTAAATCTTTATGACCAGGGTCCCAAATGCTCGCGGCGTATTCGAGATGTGGCCTAACCAGAGCGAAGTAGTATCTCTCTTTGACTTTTTCATCCGAGGACCTTCCTTATATACGTTTAACAAAACCTAGTTTCTTTAATGCTGCGCCACATATGGTCAGTATGTGTAATCCCCACGATATATCAGAAGTTAAGGTAATTATAACCTTGTTGGAAACAATGGCCAAACTTACGTTCTGTGTGCTCACGTATAAGTCACGCAGGAAACAATTTCTGACACCGCGCTAAATTTTAGCAAGTCTCTCGGCAGGTAGGAATAGGGATTATGGGTGATTCAACGGTAGGGAGTCATTTCAGCAAAACAGGACTAAAGAGTATCAGTCATCATTGGTCGTTCAATCCTAAGATTAGTTGACTGCAGCCCTCCACCCCTCCCTATATAATGCTAGTTCCCTTACCTCCTAGTATCTTGAGATCAAGGGGTGGACTACAGCCAAACAACCAATGTACTTTCCTCTTTACTTGTTCCATGAACTTATTCCTGGGTCTTCCTCTGGGGACTTTTCCCTCTATTTTACCTTCAATTATCAGTTATGATACTTCATCACAGTTATGTCTAAGACAGCGAGCGAGTCGGACGTGCTCGGCAGTGGTTCGGTGAGTGAACGGCGGTTCATATAGATACGAGACGAGTTTGATTCCTTACGTACGTGTGTTCAGTGAATGGCCTGTAAAATTGTGTGTGGTTAATTATACTGCTACAAGTGAATACTTCTTTAGGAGCAGCTACTTACGCCGTTATTCGCTTTTAAGCTTCTGTGCTTTCATACGTTTCTCTGAAGTCATGACCGAGTGCCGAGTGTGTTGTAAAAACATTCAGAGCCGGCAGTTAAAAATTCTCTGTAGTGACTGCAAGAATCAGTGCCATGGAAATTGTGTGAACATTTCTAAGGATGACTGGGATTTTATGGTTGCAGAGAAACTAACTTGGCGTTGTCCACCTTGTTCAGAAGCGAGAAGAAAAAGTATGACGGCATCTGTGTCAGCTGATCTTGGATCGGCAAATATCTCTCAGGTCATACGTATGCTTGAAGAAGCCAAAAAAGATAGAGAGCGTATGGAAGTGGATCTTAATAGTGCCATAGAGTTTGTTCACAAAAAGATTGATGATAATAAGAAAGTTCTAGAAGTTCACTGCGAAAAAATTGATCAGTATTTAGGTATAATCGAACAGCTGATGCAGGAAAATGCAGTCCTTAACGATCGGTTGGCTGCTTTAGAAAAGAAAGTGGATGAAAGCGATCAGTATTCTCGTTCAAATGTAACCCATGGGGTTCCGCAAGAATCTAATGAAAATGTGTTAGAGGTGGTGAAAAATGTGAAGCTGCACTTGACATCAAGATCACCAGTGATATGGTGGACTTCTGCCATCGGATGAATAAGGAGGAGGCAACGAGGACCCCATGTATTGTCAAATTTTTGCGCAGATTTGACTCCGCATCAGTATTCTGCCATTCCTAATCCAAAGGTATTTATATCCTTTTGTATTCGGAGGAAAGAAAATGACTCAGTCATTCATATCAATTCTCTCGATGATCCTCAGAAATTGTAAGGTGATATTTTTCAGTTTTAGCTTATGTTTGAGTACATATCAACACTTCTGCTATTTCCTACCAAATGCTTCACAATGGCTGGAAAATGTTCTTTATCCCCTTTCATTATGTCCGGAAAATATTTATTTCTTCTTCATGACCAATTCTAGTGTTGTACACTAGGGGAATATTTGTATTTTTTTCTATCCACCTCTGGTTGCATCCTCAGAGTTGGACTCAATGTTCTCGTTGTAGTACACTGAAAGAAAAGGTCGGCAGCAGGAACCCGAGAATTGGTTGTCGTAACCAACTTCGTTGGATACTGGGGCGCCGTCCAATTAGTTAGCTGTGGCAGCCATTTTTAATAGACACGTCGGAAATGGCTGCACCGACCAACTTTCTTGGTTCCGCTGCCTTCGTAGTTGGGTCACATCTAACTGTAGTGAAAGTAGAAAGTGATTGATATGCTGTCAAGACTATGCACTCTCTACAGTTTTTGCTTGACTAGTATTGAATATCAGGTGCAATTTTAACATTAAAAATCATAATATTATCAATATTTTAACAAAAAATTAAACCAATAAGACAAAATCATAAATGTTACAACAAAATATCTGTTGATTGCCATGCTTACGTTTAAATTTATCAATGAGACATTTCAGGCCCAATACGCTGAGTAATTCTCTTGTTTTGTCATCTATGTAGCCCTCCAACAAAGATTCAATATTCAAAAAACCTCTTCAGTATTCAATGAAGGCTGATACAATATTCCACACACACACACGCACTACAATAACAGCAACTCGCACGAACACGGGATATGCCGGAAGTGAAAATAGCGAAGTAGCCCAGGTTGCCAGGTACGAACTAGTTTGAGAATTTATCAATAGAGCACTCTGTAGAAGTAGAAGCTTAGTCCGGCTGACAATCGCCCTGGTTGTCCGATCCAACTATTGAAAAAGAGGCTCGAGTGAGTTGTACGAACCAACACGGTGGTACGCCGACCAAGTAGCGACTATCCAATTAAATTGGCTGGTATGCCCAACCATCTTGACTATCGTATCGATAGCAGTTGATATTTAATCCAACTTTTTCTTATCCAACCAAAATTGGATGCATCACCCAACTTCTTTTTTGAGTGTAGGTATTACATTTTGTTTTTTTTTACTCAAGCTATTAAATGAGTGATATGGTTATACGATGTCCATTAAGCAATACTTTGGTTAAATATTTTGACCAATTCAATATCCTACATCAAAACATTAGAAGTTTACGAGCCAACTTTGATGGTTTTGTTATTTTATTTTATAATTTACAAGTGAAGCCTCATATTGTGATCTTCTCTGAAACTGCTAAATGTAACAGTTATCATCGAGCTGGTGGAGTAATCATCTATCTCTCGGTTAATCATCCGTATTTTATTTGTCAATTGCCAGAGCTAACATCAGCTGATGTGCTCAAAATAGAAATAGAAATCAGACCGTCATTTAAATTAACTTTAATCGCCATGCACAGATTACTCTCATCTTCTCTTGCGATGTTTTTACATGATATGCAGATCCTATTGGAAAATTCCACTGGTAAAAACTTAATTATATTAGGCGACATGAATCTATGTATACTGAAAATATCTGGAACTGTATAAGAGAATCAAACTCAGATGGCCGGTTATGGAATGGAACAGATTATAACATCTCTCACTAGAGTTACCAAGTCAAGTTCGACTTGCATCGACCATATTTACTATAGAAGTAGAGATAATGTTGTTGCAACGGGAAAAGCTTTTGATCTTGGCCTAACTGACCACCATCTAATCATGTGTTCTTTAGAAACAAATCCCCACTGCACTACCATGGTAAAAGATTCTCCGGCAAGAATTAACTTTTACGTTCTCAATGATTTCCTGTCTAAAACCAATTGGAATACCGTATACCTCGAAAACAATGTATCAATGGCCTACAAAATTTTTATTGGCATAATTAATAATATCATCGATTCCTCTGCCTATGTTTCTGATAGAAAATCTAAGTTTAGATTTCTGAAACCAAGGATAAATGCAGAAATTTGTGGGCGTATTGCTAAAAAAAAATTCTTTGTACAGAAAAATGAGAAGCCAAGCATATAATGATGCCTTGGCACGATATAATAAATCGTATAAATTGAGACTTGAGAGGGATATTGCCAATTTAAAGGAAAATTACTATTTGACTAGTTTTTAAATGAACTGAAATAACACCGCTAAGCAATGGAAAATTATAGATGAGATCATAAGTACCAGGGCCCCTAAACGCAATATAGATAAAATTGGTTCAATTGTGAGCGATACTGTATTAACTAGTTCGCAAGACATAGCTAATTAATTTAGTAGATTCTTTGCTGTTGTCATTAAAAGAGTCAAAAACGACACTAGCATTGATGCCATTAGACTCAACGAAAGCTATACACATAGTTTTCCACCGTTCCCACCACAGATGTAGAAAGAAATCTGTAAAAGAAGGGCCCGCAGTCCCAAGGGCCCCATGATAGATTGCTTAGAGGGGTAATCGATAAATTGTATGTATATTTACAACAAGTATACTCTCCAATGTCTATTCTCAAAGTACCTCTGATAGGGGCACGGAATGTATGTGAAATAGAACGATACAAGTAAAGTAATTAAATAGACTATACACGCGATAAAATGTGCAAGAATACCTACGCGCAGCGAATAGTAATGAAGGACATCCGTGGATGAAAATTGTTCTACGAATCACCATAGATTTTTGATTCAGTAACCAAAACTAATGATTATGGCTACCCTTTACGCCGAAGGCACCGTCCTGGTGACGTAGGTTTCATGGGTCAAATAAACATGACTGCTGCAGCAAATGCTCCTTTTGGCATTGTCAACCGCTGAATTGTTGATGTCATTAAAAAAGTAAAAAACGACACTGAAAACCTTACTCTCCAATACTGATAAAAATACTCAACGCACATATCAACGTTGAATAACGCCACTCAATTAGGTCATTGAATGCCAATATATGTATGCACACGAGGAAAGCGATCAAGCTGTCATTCACTCAGAAGACAGCTCAAGAGAACCGGGGAACGAGGTGACAATCTATGAACCTGGGTGCTATTTAAGTAGTTACGAGTCTTCTTGGCCCATTTTGTGGTTTTCCGTGCATGAAAGAGGACCAGCAGTCACTCATCTCTGCGTGCACCTGAGAAACAGTCAGCGTGTCTACTACAACGAACACAACGTACAAGATATGTTACGAACTCATCAAATTACCACGCTGACTGTATTCTTCATGGTTTGTGGTTTTCTTATAAAACAAGTCCAATTTTTTTCCACACCCGTTGAATTTCAACGGGCACCTTCGGCTAGTTCAAAATAAATGTATACGCTCTATTCTCAGTGCAGCGAACACGGCTTCCTCCTTTCTGATATATTTACAATTAAAAATTTTACAACTAAGACACTTATTTGTCTATAAGGTTCTCCGTGTCTTTTATAATCGAGGAGGTCAATGTAATAAACCGTGCGAGTACAAATCAATGCTCAGAAATAGCACTAATGTTAGAATTCCAAGGCCTTATGTTGAACCTTTTAAAAATTCATATCTTTATATTGCACCCAAAGTTTTTGTTTAGTTACCTAGAGAAATGTATTCTGCTAGGAGTGAAGTTAAATTTCTAGCTTTGTTAAGAAAATGGTTGTTTGCTCAAAAGCATATAGAAAATATCTTGTACAATTATGTACCATCCACCCAACTTTGAGTTTCTTCTCACTTTTTTATATTTAAATTTTTTTAATATTTAAATATCAAACTTTATATATTCTTAACTTGTGTTCTTGCCATGTGATTTGTTACACTGAACACTAAATTTGTGAATTTGCTATCGTATAGATTAACTTGTTGTATCATAAATATGATTCTGCCGAGCACAATCTGTTCATTTGATGGCAACCCCAACACAAGGGTTCTTTTGGGGTGCCTAATTTCACAAATTTTTGTATGAATTAGTTGTATATTCAAATGTTTTTTTGTGAAATAATGAATATTATTATTATGTTTCTCACAAACCCATTGTGTCTCAAGGTGTGTCCGATTAATCTCGATCTTTTTTTCGTTGTGGTACACCGTATGGTCCTTTCCTCTTCTAGTTTTCTGTACACTTCATAATTTCTTATTTTTCCGTCCATTTTATTTTCAGCATCCTCCTCCAGCACCAGGTTTCACAGGCTTCTAGTCTGTTCTGGTCAGCTTTTCCAATGGTCCATGCTTCCGATCCATAGAGTGCAACGCTCCACATGAAGGTTTTCACATACTGCTTCCTGGTTAGCAGTCCTATTCTAATTGAGAGCACAGCAGTTGTCTTTTTCCCATGAATGCCTTCTTAGCTTGGGCTATTCTCCGCTGGATGTCCGTTGTACTTCTTCCGTCCCGCGTGATGGTACTTATGCCTGAATCACATGATCATTTTTTCCGTCCCTTTTAAGGGATAGCTCCAATGATAGCTCAAATGATCGCTCGAAAATGGTCGTGTGACTGGAACAAAGTCAGGGATGGCTCCAGCGATAGGGATCCCTATCGCTTTTTCCATCACTGGGCACGTCCCTTTTTCCGTCCCTGGAGGCATCGCTGACTCCACCATTTAGCCAATCAGAGTGCTCGGCCACAAAGAATAAGATTAAGCCGTTCGGCTTTCAATGGAATGAGAGAAGTGAATAAAGAGACCCGCGATTTTGAAGATGTCTCGTGTTGTGTCTGCCCCGTGGACAATAGAAGCGACAACAATGTTGACTGAAAGCTGTAGTAAACATGAGCACTTGTTTAAGTGTAAGTCCCCATTCTACCACAACAAATTTTTGAGGGATAAAAGCCTGAATGAGACAGTGGCGACTGTGGAACCTTTCCGCCCTGGAACGACTACGCAAGATGTTAAGACGAAAATGAATACCTTGCGTAGTCAGTTCGGTGCAGAAGAGCAGCGAATAAAATTATCGATGAAAAGCGGTTGCTCCACAGACGGAGATGCTTAAAGTACAGTTTACGGGTTGAACGGTATGCATGGGGTTCATCATGAGAAACTTCCTTTCGCCTAATGAATGTCATTTGACATACAAAACAAGGTTTACTGCTGTAAATTCAATACCGAAATACGAATGAGATTATCATTTGGACGTAAAATCTGCTTTCACCGTCACAACACAGAGTTGCCTCGACAGATGCATGTATTTCACTATAATGATGTCTGACCCAATGGACAGTGAAGCATTATTAATAATTCCCACTACGAATGGATTTTTTCGTCTTTTCCAGGTTTATGTACCTACATTTAGGTA
Source organism: Ceriagrion tenellum (assembly GCA_963169105.1). Classification (NCBI taxonomy): domain Eukaryota; kingdom Metazoa; phylum Arthropoda; class Insecta; order Odonata; family Coenagrionidae; genus Ceriagrion; species Ceriagrion tenellum. The sequence continues at coordinate 76,050,876 of OY720639.1, read as the reverse complement.
TTATAATTATTTATTATTCCTGAGAGAGCACATGGTTCCCAGGAAGAGCGATGAGACTGCCATTAGGCCAAGTAGAAGCTCAGGCGAGGTGTTGGTTGGTTAATTTTTATGATTATGATAGTTTACAGCATAATATATTTATCAAATATACATTCAATACTTCATGATACTGAAAGAGCTGTTTGGTGTAGAACAGTCACAATGATGGTTCAAGTAATCATAAGATAATCTTCATGTTAATTAATACATTACATACATAGGTACAATCACAAAGTTAATGAATATTTATCTGCATATTCTGATGACAGGAGGAATCAGTTATAGTTGAAGCTGATGTGATGGAATATCAACCACTGGAAGGGGAGTATGAGGAGATAGATATCAATAACAATAGTGCCCTAGTGAATGCGGATGCTGAAGTTGCTACTGCATCCACTAGTAATGCAGATGACTCTAGGGTGAGGATGGAGAGTCCTGCATCCAAGCCCTCAAGGAAGAGAACTAGGATGGATAGGAGTGACGAGAAAGCCTCAAAATCTGAGGAAATTTTAGAAAAAATATCCCAGGTATTAGATACTCCCCAAATAGAATCTCCCTCGTTGCACTTGTCCAAATTTATCAGTCATAGCCTGGAGAGCTTGAAGAATCCTCATCGAAGGCTTATAGCTACAAAAAAAATATTGGACATACTCTTCGAAGCACAGGCAGAGGAACTGGAAGAGGCAAAATAACTACAGTGACCAATATTTGAATTTCCTCACCAATTAAAAATTTCAGTGTAGTTTTTGCTTATATTTTACATTTTATTGTAGACAAAGTTTTCCTAATTTTTATTACATTATTATTTCATATTTGCTTAGATTTTACATTATATTGTGGAAAAAGTTCTTTTATTATTTTTGTTAAATTATTATCTCATTTTTACATTAAGTACATACCCAGTTGAAAAAGTTTTCATAATTTTTGTTAAATTATATTTCATTTTGTACATAGTTACCAAAGCTTCTTCCTTATCAATATATTTGTTTTATTTCACCTTTTTCTTCTTATAAATTTCTTTGCTCATGTTACTGAGTTATTTCATATTTTTATACGTTTAAACAAAATCAATAAGCATACATGAGACTATGGGGTATTATTTTTCAACTAAATAATAGAAAATGAATATAGGGCAATCCATCCTAAGTGAATGATGATTTTTAGGAATTTTTAAACAGAATTATGTGAGTTAAAGTGATGATAATACCGTGTAAGTTACATGTTTCCCCTGTTGACTGCTTCAGCCTGCCAAGGTACTCGCCCAACGCCAATTAAATAATAAACAAATTCTTCCCGGATGTGATACACTTGGTTGCGAGCTCGGTTACAATCAAGAATGCATCGAATTTGCTCTAGACGTTGAGCCCTTTCCATTTCTTCATCCCTTATGTGTGCCTGCTTCCGGTTCAATATGTAGTTATGGAGCAAACAGCAGCTCCTGACGACGTCATCCACTTTTTTCGGAGACAGGTTGATTTTCGACAACAGCACTCTAAATTTATTAGCCAACAACCCGAAGGCATTTTCGATTACTCGCCTAGCTCTGCTCAACCTGTAATTGTAATGCCTTCGAGGATTTGTTAGCTCTCGGAGCCTGAAGGGTTTCATGAGATGTTTATCTAGGGGAAAAACATCGTCCGCGATGACAACATATGGGACACTCATGGTTCCATTTGGAAAGGGTGACTCCGGTGGGATGTCTACCAAGTTTTCATCTAATGCTTTCTTCAGATTGCTTGCATTATAAATACTGGCATCATTGGCCCTTCCATTTACCCAAAGAAACCTACAATTAGCATCAGATAATGCAAGAAGCACAATGTTGTCTGTGCCCTTATAATTTCTGTAGTATGACCCACTTGCTCTAGGAGTGAAAGCAACATGTTTCCCATCTAACGCTCCTAAGCAAAGGGGAAAGTTCCACAGAGAGAGGAACTGGCCAGAAATTACTTTCCACTCTTCTGTTGATGAAGGAACCTACAGATATATGAGTGAGTATGAATTTTACAGCAAATAAATATGCCATAACTCATAAGTAAAGCCTTAAAATCATGAAATTATACCTTTATTTAATCTCCAAGGGTATTAACAATGGCGCTCAACGTTTCGGAAACCATTCCAGAGATTGTATTTGCGGCTATTCTTGAGGAAAAGTGGAGATTTTTAAATGTTTCCCCAGTGGCCAAGAAACGAAGTGTGATGGTTAACCTATTTAATTAAAGTTTTCAGTTATTCCACAGCAGAGAAAACTCGGTTACTTCTCTTCAATTCATAGCATTTGATCATATGAAGCTTACCTTTCGTCGGCAGTAATACATTCTCGCATGACTGTATTTCTTTTTATTATAATTGGCGACACTTTGGCTGATAGCTCCACATAGAGGCCTTCATCCATTCTCAGGAAGTTTCTATATGACCGATAGTCTCCCAATCTATGGAGAGAATATGTATTGTTATTGTCGTGTTCTCATGAACGTTTATTCAATAGGTTCTGACTTGATCCCATTTATTTATTCATAAGCTATATACCTAGTTGGAAATCAAATTAAAGTTAAAACGATCTCCTTCCATAATCTCAAAAACACCGCCTCTTGGGGAAAAATGAAGATCGAAATTCCCATGGCCCCCAGCAACGGAGTACGGTTCACAGAGCATTTTGCTCCCATTTTAAGATATGTAAAATTTTTATTCCAGGATATGATCGGCGACGACATGTAACGACGGCGTAGAAGAATATGGACGAGGGAATGGCTGCAAAGAAGAGAGACCGGCCAAGGAATTATTAACATGGTGCACAGGGAGTTAGTTTATCCCAAGTTTATTTATAATTCTCGAGTATTGTACTGCATAATGTAGTCTGCAGATCTTCAAAGGGCACCCGAATCGAATCACGTTCTGAGTCTTCTCGTCTTTAAGGACTGGAGGAATTCATGAGTGCATTTCCTGCATTAAGAGGTGCATATGTAAGAAGCCGGAAATGGATTGCAGAGAACTCAGGGAGTCGCTGAAAATCAGAAAAGAGCTGATATTATATTCAAATCCGTGTGGAGCCATTTTAGTAACAAACAACTCCGCTGTGTAAACTCTACACAGGGAGATGAAGTGCTTAAATCACTCCGTGATGGGTCGAGGTGACCGGGCAATCGCAAGCGGTTTTGGGCCAACATCTGTCAATGTATACAGGGATAAAAGTAAGGTGACTCTCCAAGAATTCCCTGAATAGCTGCAGGTATTCGAAAGTCGAGGTATATCCTTTCTGACGACTTTGACGCTTTAATTTAATTACGGAAGGTGTACGGTTGGTTCGGAAACCAACCAGAATTCTGCAGAAACCTTGAGAAAGCTTGTATCATTATCCCCCGGGCAAGGGCCTAGCCTCATTGAAACACCAGTTCCCGTAAGATCACTGAAGTTAAGCAATGTTGCGCCCGGACGACGGTTGGATGGGTGACCATTCATACCTTTACCGTGGCGATCTTGTCCCCTGTCTGCATGTGGCAGGCAGGTTAAAATGGGGTAGGCACAAAGGACCACTAAAGATCTAGGTGCCCGAGCTCCTGACGAAGGCTCCCCCAAATAACAATCCAATCACTATCCCCGGCACCGACAAAACTATATGGCTTGCCTTAAATACACAAGGTTGAGACACCATTGAAGCATATAGTGAGTGCAATTGACTCAACTATCTTGTAAAATATGTCATTAGTATCTTGGTTTCCTTCATGGAAATGTGAACGCCACATACAAACTACAGAATTCGTCAAAGTTCACAAATGTTCACCACGCTTTTACAGATAAGATAGTCCGTTTCTAGGCCAACCCTTTGTCCATGAGTGTTCCATTGAAGGAAACTCAACAGCTTCTGAGAGCTCGCTTCGACAAAAAGATCGTCAGCCTATTCCATCATGCGCTTACTTCGACATATTTCGCCCACAACCGGAAATTTAATGAGCAAATAGATGGCGTCGCAATGTGATCTACCCCCATACATTGGGCAATATCTGTTGCCGACACGGAAAGCCTGAGTTGGGGCATTTACGGACAACTTTCCGCACAAATGATATCCGGAGAGAGAAATTTTTCTTGGCCCTGAAATGTGCCTTTGTTGATCGTGAAAAGTCCCACGAACGTAGTTTCCTCATTCCGGAAGTAGCCTCCGTAGAAAAACCCGTTGCCAAAGCTTGTCTTCCCTACATTTCTACTGTCGCGGGGAAAATATTAAAGATTCCAACAAGTCATTTACAAGCCACCGAAAAAATTCCACGTCAGTGCGGTAAAATATACATCGGTGCATCATGATAGAAAAATAAATAAAGGAACACCGGCGGTGTATTAGGTAGTTCCATCTAATAATAGCTTAACGGAAGACCATCTCATTTCCTATAATGATACCACGCTTGCGTGCATGACCAATGGTTGTTGGAAACGGCTAATTAAGGAAGCCATTGAATCCAACTTGAGGACAGCAACATAAATCGAGACCCTGGGTACACGATTAGGGAAGGGTGAAAGCTGTTATTTTTAATACAATAAGGTAAACAGAACCAATAATAATGACTATTCAGATGTTAAATACTACGACCCCATGTAAAGGTGAACACACGAGACCCGGACATCATTGCCATGATGATTACGGAAGAGCATTCCGTCGAAACGTTATCAGCAGCAAAATATGTAAACAGGTGTGAAGCCCAAGAGAATTTCACACATTATTCGCCGGGCAAGTATCAAATCTCTTACAACCAGAATGGGTTTTTAAAAAACCGACGGTTTTTACATCGGGAAGCCTGATTTCTCGTTCACGGATAAAATCATTAAAACGTATTACAAGCGGCCTCGTGACTTTAGTCTCAGTTAAAAAACCCGCGGATTGCGAACTGTGGGGCTGTATAATCGAGATGGACTTAATAAAGTGGCTCATTTAGTATTGAGACTAAGTGTTTATGGTGTTTCCACAGTAACGTCAGGTTTGCCACACATTGATTGTTTGAAGCGCTTATATCTAAAGAGAATAGCTAGATCTTCTTCTCTTTGGGCATAGAGTAATTGTGTTTTAGTTCATGCTCGCGGTGCGTAAGCAAATAGCCACCCATCTAGAAAAAGGACTCTCAGTCCTGGAGATAGAGCATCATCTGATGATACCACTGATTCAACAGGTTTGAAATAAGACAAAACCTGAACGGTAAAATTTTTGTCTTAAAGGGGCCCAAAACTACATCATCAGCAGAACTCCAGTTAAATTTTCCATTTTTCTTTCACATATCTTTCATGGATTCTTAATACATGTATTCTTAAGAAAATACAGTCCAAATATTTAGGTGCATATCTACGTTACGTTTCGATTATTATGGGCCAAATATGACCAAAGACGTATAAAAATATTTTGATTTACGTCAAACTAGTTCCGTCTTCGGGGAGAGCAACAAGAAAGATCTATTTTTATGCCATGTTGTGCCCGATCCTCCACGACAGGAAGTGAACAGCGATATTTTTTACCACAAAAAGAAACACTAAGTACCAGTATTTGACAATTTTTCGAGTATAATACAAATGGCGGAGCTTAATAGCTTAGGAAGCCAGAGTGCTATCAAAAGATTAAACTTAATCGTTGCTATAGAGCTATATCAATATTTGCCAGACGTGGTGTACTGTTAAAATTACTTACTGCCATCGATAACAATTAACAACACTGAAAGATTTCTCTATAAAGTCAGACTCAAATACTCTGGATGATGAAAGTGGCGATTTTTGTAGTGGTGGAGAATTAGAAATTTCATCGGAACCAGAAAGAGGACTACACGGAATAGGAAGATAAGAAAGTGACACCCCTGAAGATGAAAGAGTAGTGCAGAATGTAGAGTTTTCAGGAATACGCAAGCAATAAGTCCAGAAGGTTTTCAAGGTTGCGCAACACAGCACCCTGAAGGAAATGTATTGTACGACGGATCTCAGCAGGAATCCCTACACCACAGCATAGGGTAGACCGGGGCTATTTCGATCACGGGGCTATTTCGATAAAGTTAAGAAAAACTCCTGCTACATAATTCCGGCGCTGCTGTAAGTGTTGCAGTCAAAGTTAGTAGTTAGAGTGATTCCTTAGTGAGTTGTAGCCCAATCGTGCAGCAGACACCAGCGGTATTAACAGTGAGGTATTCCTCTGAAACCGTTAAGGTAGTTGCAAAAATCAATTTTTACATGTGCATGTAACTTTCTGCCCTACTGAAATAAGGTTTCACTGTCTCAGCTTTGAGCATAACCATTGCTTATATTTCTTAAACGTATCCTCAGTATACCTAAAATGACCTGGGAAAAACATTATTGTCTACTTCAGTCTACTACTGATTAATTAATTAAACAATAAAAAAATGCCTCTCGGGGCTATTTCGATCACTATTTACGGGGCTATTCTGATCACACGAGGGGCTATTTCGATCATCGCTCTGGTCATTATTCCAAAACATTAAATTATTATAGCCTAACTTCTGACCTATGTGGGGTTTATTCTATTTGTCAGGTGGTTCGGAACTACAAAGGGAAGGATAAATATAGAAAATGGAAGGAAGAAGATATGGAAAAGGCTATAAATAGCGTCAGTGATGGGTTGCATAGCGGCCGAGGGGCTTCAGAGAAGTACCCTATGCAACACTTCATGGAAGAATAAAGGAAAGTAAGGACAATAAACTAGGAAAACCTTTACATAAGAAAAAAAATTTGGTCATCCAACGGTGCTGAAAGAAGAATAAGAAAAGCAGGTGGTTGAGAGGCTGATAAGGCTTTCAAGGCGTGGATTTGGGTGTACACCTGATTTAGTTCGTCGAGCTGTTTTCCAGTATGCTGAGGAGAGACATATGAAACATCCGTGGAAGAAAGAAGGAAAAGCCGGCCCGTACTGGTTCAGTGTATTCACCCAGATACATCCCTTAGAAAACCTGAGAATCTGTCTCGAGTACGTGCTGAGGGGTTAAATAAGAAAGCAGTAGGTGACTTTTTTAATTTATGTGAGGAGGTTTATAATGACAATGATATGATATACCAACCAAACCTTGTTTTTAACATGGATGAAACGGATTTCCCCCCAGCAATAAGCCGTCAAAAATTGTCAGTGAGAAAAGTACAAAGGAGGTAGTCGCATTAACTAGTGTAGAGAGAGGATAAAATGTTACGGTGATCGCTTGCTGCAGTGCTTGTTGAACTTATATTCCTCCGATGGTGACCTTCAAAGGTGGTCGACATAGATCTGAGTAAGAAGAGAGCATGCCACAAGGTACGATTGTCACAATGTCGGAGACTGGATACACAAACGAAGACCTTTTCTTGACGTGGCTGCAACATTTTCAGCGGTACCGCCCGCGCGGTAAATGTATTATGATACTTGATGGCCATGCGTCAAATCATTCATTGTCTAGCCTGGAATACTGCTTCCAAAACGACATTGAAATAATTTGTTTACCTCCTCAAGCCACACATCTGTTACAGCCTCTAGGCCGAACAGTTTTCATACCACTCAAGACTTTCTACAATCAGAGTGCCACTATGTACATACATACGCAACAACCCAAGAAACTCCATCACACAGTTTAATTTTGGCAAGCCTTTTAAAGAGGCATGGAATAAGACTGCGACTGTTGGGAATGTATTTAAAGGGACATTATAAAGGGGGTTATGCACACGAATCTTTTCCTTTGAATCCTAATGTCATTCCCGAAGAAAAGTTCTTGCTTTCAAAAGTTTTTGAAACCGAAAATTCACAGGCTGAGGAATCTGATTTAACTCTTAACCCTTCATTAAAAAACCCACCTGTACCTCTGGATGAGCCCATTTCCTAATTTGAAGGAAATGAATACACCTGGCCCATCGCAAACAGGTCAATCAAATGAGAGGGCTCACTAATCAATTTTTGCGAGCTCAATTCCAACACTGAAGAGAACCAAGAAGAGGATGAAATGCCGCTTGCGCCAAAAAGCTAAGGTTTGGCGTCACCTGAAAAAATCGCCACCACAGCCGCTAAAAGGAAGCTTAATATGGAGAATAATCAAAGGAATTTTAGGAATACGAAGCGTTACGTTATTAGCCGAAAAAAGAGATCAGATGATCTAGAGAACAGTGAGTCCAAAACAGACAGCTGCGGATTTTGTGGCCCTGGTTATAAAACAAAAGAGTCATTAAAAAAGGGTGACTAATTTAAATTCCAAAAATGAAGTGCGTGGCATCATGGAATTTGTGTTGTTGCAAAAGGGAAGAAGCAATTTGTTTGTGAAATATGCATCTAAATTGGATTTTCAATCAAGTTAGATTGTGAAAATAAACGATATTCAAAACGCTGAATCCTATAAGTTTAATTTCTTATTTTTAAATGATTTTTTGGACATAGTTATATACCTGTCGTTACAAATGTTTATTAATACTAAAACATCGTAATTACGAACTCAACGTGCTGCAATGCCCTTTAGTGATGACACTTCGAAGGCTTTTTTAGCGAGGATAATCTGCTTCTGTCTCTTTCGGTAGCAGCTCAGCGTGGCACTTCGTCTACTGAGCTTTAACGGCCATACAGGATGCATTCTCATGATAGACACCCTAATAATTCACACTGTAATAGCTACAGAAGCTTGGACGACAAAACGCCACACGCAGCTACCAAGAGAAGAGACTGGAACAGGTATTGGTGATGTTTCTGTGGTAAGAGAACTTTTTTTCTAATTCATTACCTATGCAAAAAATATTTTGAGACTAATTAAACAAAACAATTAGCACCATTTTGAGTTAATTTACTCTCAATTGTTTTCTCCTTAAGCCAAATAATAAATATATGATAAAATATTTGGCAATATGTGTAAAAACTAAAATGATCAGAATAGCCCCGTGAGTGATCAGAATAGCCCCGTCATTTTTGACATTTCAACATTTTGTGTTACGTCACTTACTGTGCTCTACCTCCCATGGTTCATTAACTTAATAAATTTTTCTCGTCGCAATCTTTTGAGCAAAGGCTAAGCTAAAAGTCGGCGCAAACCAATAGTTCTTCAAATTGTTTAAACTCTGTCCATGACGCAATGATGTTAAAATGATCGAAATAGCCCCGGTCTACCCTATATGACTTTTCTTCGTCCATAAGTGATGAAGTTTTGGGCGTAATTGTGAAATTTGCTAGTAAAAAGGGCTTTATCCTCGCAGAGAACTGAAATGAAGAAAATTCCGAATCCGCATGCTGAGCTTTAATCAGCAACACAATTAAAAAATTTAGAAAAATTATTGTTTGATCTCAAAGAAAATAGCAGAGTAGCAATCGGTGGTGACTTAAATATCAATTTTATGGCAGAAACTCCGCAAAAAAATAGTGTCATCAACATGACCAAATCATTTAACTTTGCACCATTAATTGACAAGCCTACAAGAGTGACGGAAACTGCTTCCACCATGATCGACAACATTATAAGTAACATTGAACCTAACAGATATACTGTATCGGTCACCAATCCAGGAATTTCGGATCATCATGCTTTGGAAATCGATTTAATAAATTACCAAAATTTGACTCCAGTAACCAAACATAAAACCTTTAGAAATGTCAGTGATTCCAACATTAATAATTTAAGATACCAACTGGAGAAATATGACTGGTCTGAGATATTTACTCAGGAAAGTTTTGAAGCATTTTATTTGCCTTTTACATATGTTTTTCACTGTGAATTCCCGCTAAAGAAAACTGTAATTAGAGAAAGTAAGAATAAGAAATGGATCAATGATGAAATTATTAAAATGGCTGAACTGGTGAGGTGTAAATACCAGGAATGTGTTAACACGAAAACTCCTGAATCAATTGCAGCATACAAAAGTTTGAAAAAAGTATACAGAATATTAATTCAGTCGCCAAAGAGGGCATTTAACGATGGTATTATCAACCAAAGTCAGAATATAGCAAAAGATTCATGGAAATTAATAAGGGACAACACCAACCTCCGACAAGAACTAGGTATACAAGAAATCACAAACACTCTAGGCCACCACATAGTCAATCCTCTACAAATGGCTGATGTTTTTAATTCTCACTTCATCAACTCAATCCCCAAAGCATCAAACCACAATGCCATCATCCATAACATACCTCCTAGAGCCCCACATTCCTTTTACTTGCCCCCTACAAATGAAAAAGAAGTAAGCGACATAGCCAAAAAAATTGGGCAAAAGAAATCATATGGACTTGACGAGATTCCAGGCTGGCTCATATTGAAATGCTTCGACTTAATTAAAGAACCCTTAATTTTCCTATGCAATGAATCTCTCTCTAAGGGTATATTTCCGCAGATGTTAAAAACCTCCAGAGTATTGCCAGTTGATAAAAAAGGCGAAAAAGAAAGGATTGAGAATTACAGACCTAATGCCATCCAGAGTTCCTCCTCAAAGATATTTGAATCATTATCTTTCAAAAGATTAACATCCTTTTTAGAAAATCACTCTCTTGTATCCCTATCAATATGGCTTTCGCAAAGGAATTTCAACTGACTTAGCCGCCTTCAATGTAATCAATAACATACTAGATTCTCTAAATAAAAATTATGTTACCCTAGGCCTACATTTTGATTAAACACGAGCATTTGAGATGGTAGATAACTGTTTATTGATCACAAAATTAGAATCTCTGGGAATACGTGGGATTCCCCAAGACTGGATCAAATCATTCTTGTCAAACCGAAAGCAATATGTCTCAATAGGCCAAGCAAAGTCCAGAGTTCAAGAAATTAACTTAGGAGTTCATCAGGGCTCAATTCTTGGACCTATCCTTTTCATTATTTTCATTAATGACCTTGCCAATAAGCAAACCGAACAGGTGTAATCATCAATTTTTGCTGATGACACAAACTTTATCGTGTCTGGCATTTCAAAACATGTTTCTCTAGATCTAGCTAAGCTGGTTGTAAACCAAGTCACCAAATGGTGTGAAAATAATGCACTGAATATAAATGTAGATAAATCTGTTATGATCAATTACACAACTACCAAAAGGCCACCTACAGAAAGTATGCCAGTAAGAATAAATGGTACATCAATGCATCAGGTAAATACAGTTAGATTTTTGGGTCTTCACATCGACAGTCAGCTTACATGGAATTATCACATAAGTATTCTAATAGGAAAACTGACTTCCATCTGCTACCTAATCAGGCAACTTAGATCTTAAGTAAGTACAACCATTTTGAAAACTGCCTACTATGGCTTATTTCATTCAAGAATATCATATGGTTTAATTTTCTGGGGCAATAGCAGCCATAGTAGTGATGTTCTTCGCATACAGACACGAGCAGTTCGATTCATAGCAAATGCCAAGATCAGGGATCACTGCAAACCTCTTTTCAAAAATTAGGTATTATGCCACTGCCATGCTTGTTCATCGAACAACTGGTAATCTTTGTCAAAAAAACATATGTATCTCTTTTGTATAAACTGCAATATTCATAATTATGACACAAGGCGTAAAACCCATATACATATGCCACAGAGTCGTATCAAGGTACATCTCGAGGGACCGTACAAAATGGCCTTGAAATGCTATAATAAACTTCCAGAAAATATAAAAAGCCTGGACAACCTTAACCAATTTAAGAACAAGGTACCTACATTCACTGTTATTAAAAGAGTGCTATTATGATGTTAATGAATTTCTGGCAGAAACCAGGTAATTTTTTGTATGATCAATGTTGTGAATAGTTTGTAGTATCTTGTATTGTTGCTGTTTTATATTGTATACCAAATGTATGCCCATGTATATACTTGACTTGCCCTAATCTACTTAAGTAGATCTGTGGGGCCAATAAATATTATTATTATTATTATTAAAGAAAACAGAAAATTCCTAGCACTGTTAGTTCTGATTTACTGGATCAGGGAATTGCGAGAATAAAGGGAAGACTTGATGGAGAAGAAAGGGAGACACGACCTCCAAATATACAGTTATGAGTTGCCATAGATTCGTCTATTTATTTAGCATTCACATTTCACGACATGAATACCAGAGACCTGTGAAACAAAATTACAAACCACCACATATTCCTGAGTTTAGTTGCTTATTTTCCGAGAAATGCAGAACCATGTACAAAGGGTACAGGGATAAGTTTATGAACCAAAAAATGAGGAGAGAACATAGGGAGAGATGCCAGGAGGTAAAGGAACTAGCATTAGATAGGAAAGTGTGGAGGGCTGCAATCAATCAATCCTAGGAGTTAACGACCAATGATGATGACGATGTAGTCTAGGGTTCCGTTGCTATCGGTCACTTCTCACTTGTGCAACGGATGGCAGTAGTGACTGCCGGCTACGATGTAACCAGTGGCCACGTAGCCAGAATCTTTAAAAGGAAGTTCGTGCAACGTGCCTGTTAATACGCGCTCGCCAGTTCCTCTTCAAGCCTGAGTAACAATAAAAATACTCCCTAGCAGTGACAGATATAAAAGCAAAAAAAGTTGCATAAATGTTATGCGTAAAGTTGAGATTTCTCATTTTTTCATCGATGGAAGTAAAAAATTGGAATCATTAAATTATATGATGCTTTTCATATCTTTTGATCAAATTTTCACGATCCTAGATGAATTATTGCACACTTTAACGACTGAAAGGAAAAATTACCACATGGTAATTTTCCCCGTTTAATCCCATTGAAAAATATTGCCCTGCGATCGGAAGTAAGAAAATATCTCAGTTTTCCATTTTTCATCGATATTATTTTATCTTCATACAGTTCCACGTTATATTTTGTCAGTGTGCACACGTCCACACAAGTAGGCTTTTTCATCACACTAATCGCTCTATCCATCCCGGAGTTTGGGTTTCACGTGACAATAGGCTTTTGCAAAATCTATAACAAGAGTTCTACTTCCAAAAAAATTGATAGAAAATGGCCAAGAGCTGCCACGGGGTCATGGATGTGGGAGATGGTAGAAGATAAAAAACAAAACAATATTTGCCACAAATTTCTACGAGTTATGCTAAACATTTGTGTAAGTTAACTTTAACTGAATTAAACATTTTGTAATTTAAGCTTATAACACAATTAATTAGGTTAGTGATATCAGTTTCACATATCGTGTACTTTACATATATATACTCAGTTAATAACTCTTTCCCTTGCATCAAATCATCATATACCATTGTAGACAGCCATCAACCTGTAGACCGCGCAAAACAAGAATACAGGTGAAGCCCTCTCAAGCAATCTTAGTCTTCATAAAGATTCTGGAGGATCCATAAATAACGCGAAAAAATGTCCCTCGCCTAACCGGGTCTTAAAATTACTTCCAACGGGAATGCGGGCTTTCTTTCTCACCGAAAACCAAACTGAATTTCAAAATATGGAGGCGCGTGAAAGCAGTGCAATTTAAGGGTATGCGTTGAGAGAGACCCAAGGGTCAAAGTGCAGCGAGGATCACACACATGGAATGTTGGGAAGAGTTTCGGGTTTCCTCGATGTAGGGGGGAAACGCCCGGTGACACATGGCAAAGAGATTTTTTTTCCTCTCACCCTCGGTTCTGCAAGTGGAGACGCGAATCGGATAAGCGATCCCCTCGGGTACTCTCGCTTAAAAAATGAAAAGCGCTTTAATTTCCTTGAAAACTTGCTCGATTGAAATCTTGGTCATGCTAGGATTTCACTCAACTGCGATGTAAATCAAGTAAACTAGGCTCTTCCGTTGGTTTGAATAAGATCTTGAAGTCAAAACAAATTAATTTAGCCTGTGGATTCAGCAATATGTTTCTCATCTTTTTCATTAAGTTCGTATGAAAGAGTTTCAGGAGTAACTTTGTGGGAACTTAATAGTCTTATTGGTCAAACTGGCCGAAAATTTAGAGAGAGTGATAGAAATCAGAAGAAAATTTATAAATAATTAAGAAAAATCTTATTTTGCCAAACATTTGAACAGTTGAAATCATTTTAGAAATTTTGACCTGGATGTTTTACATTTTAATGGCAAAGGGCCGAAATTGGATTTCTAAGAGAAATATGAAGTTGTGAATAGCCCGGTTAATATTCGTAATGACGTAGATTTGATTATTCTATCTTCTCTTTTGAATTTAAGTCTCCCTACACGTCCTGTGATCCACTAATCCGATTGTTGTTTTTTGAACTTCAACTCCACCTGTTCTTTTCTCCCTTTATCTGGTTTCCCCAACTATTGTTTACTTGTTATTACATCACTTTGAACCCCCCCCCTCTGTATGTCCTCTCCCTTACCCTCTCCTCCGTCATAACCTAACTCCCCCCACCACGTAACTGTGTTTTGCTAAGGGGAATATACAGAATCGGTAAGTTAATTTTCTACCTTGATAATGGCATAAAGTGACGAAACCATGGTCGGTGTTAATCGGCCAGTGTGGAAATTTACTACCAAGTTTTCATACCAGTATTTATAAAATTCTCTGAGAATAAGGCATTTTATGAATTATCGAATAAAATGGGGAAATGAAAACGGGGAAAAAAAGAATGAAATAATTCTGAACGATCGCAGAATTACAATCAGAGACTCGGAGAATGTTTCCAAATTAAACAGTGAATGTCCATTTACTTCTACTACTCAATGCATTATCCCTATTGCTCAAGGACTGACAAAACAATAATGCCATTCATACGTTGATCAGGTAAACACCAGAGATAGCACATTTCAATGTACATACTTCCTGACAACGTTCCGCTTCGCATTTACAGCCATGGTAGTAGTTTGTTAGGGTGCGTTGATAACATAGGTCATTTTTCACCACGCCTTATCGTTAGTTCAAGGTATCTAGTATTACAATAAAAATCGCCGAGAAAATAAGCTAAAAACTGCTTTACATTTATACGCTTCTAATAAGTTCTCTGTAAAGGGTAGAAGACAATACGAAAATGAGAATATTCGGGTTGCCCTCCAAGATGCCAATGCCCCAGATATTTTCAGCTTATATCGCCACTCCTGGTAGAGTTCGTACTCTGGTAGTATGTGCTTTACACTCAGGGCTTGGCTGAAATAGTTGCTATGAGAAACGTCCATATCCTCAGCAAATATATATGAGAGAGTTATGGCGCACTGCCCTCTATAGTTTATGTGATAGTTACTCCCAGCTATCGGATCCCTCTCACAGATGACTACTACGCTGATACTACGAGCTTTATTTCTCTAAGCTTCTTATTTTCGAGTGACCGACGAGATTACCGACCCAAAGCCAGGTTAAATAACTACAGTATCGTTATCAGTTAGCATTGATTTCAAAACACTACATTCACAAGAAACTTTTTCTATGCGTAAAATGAAAGATTTTTAAATGCTTAAAGAACAATACACTAAATGTTGACAGTAAGTTTAGAAAGTCCTCAAAATAAACCGCCACATAATTCCAGGATCCACGAAGGCAGAAATGGTCTTTGGTTGTGACGAAGGAATGAGTTTTCCAAAATCAATTCTCAGAACACACAATCAAACACCTTAAACTACGGCACTTCTTCCACAATCCATCAATACTCACAGACCAGGTACTACATATGTTTCATTACTCACACAACCTCCCATGAAACGGAAAGCAGTAGTAGTAGCTCATGGGGCCCACCGAAACAGATTCTCACAATTGGAACGAAAATGAAATAGATGAAAATCTAAAAATCAAAAAGAAAATATTAAAGATGAATGGAGAAGTAATGTACAGATATCCGAAAACCAATACCTATAAATTGATATTAAAGAGCCCACTCCATAAATCTCCAAGACTTAGATACAAGGAACCTTCTTCAAAAAATGTTTAAGTTGGCAGAAATTGATACGCTCAAGTTCTTGAATAAAATTTGGAAATAACAATTAAACGCAGGTATATATACATAGTTACTTTCAGGCGATGAATATAATTAGATCCTCAGCTGTAAGTTACACTTTTACAAGCTAGAAGGCAGCATGATTTTGAATATTAAGCCTCCATGGACGGAATTATGAAACATCAGCATGAAAAAATACTGCTACTATATTAATTTTTTTAAAGTGCCATTTAAGAATTTTTCAAAAAATGCAATTAATTTGATAACATTTATTTTGAATTGTGATGTATTTGTAATGTACATATTTTAAATAATACGTCAAATAATAATATTTACACAAGGTACACTTTAACATTACCTTCATATCGTAACTCTTTCAAACTTTCCCAATTTTTTATTCATATGACAGCTGAAACTAATTATTTAAGAGATCCATCAAGCACGTTATCAACAGTGAATAGCGCCACACATTCATCAATTCAAATTGTTCGACAAATCACCGAAAGTAACGCAACTTTCCCCACGCTTAATCCGAAGCGTTACAATTCTGTTTAGCGCAGCAACAAAATGGAAAAGTCTCCTAGAAAGCAGATATTTCAATGATTTTGAAACGTAACAAACCTGACTCGCTCGTTCATAGAGGGTCTACTATTATTTCTTTTACGAAAAATGAGAGGTATAAGGAAGTAAACAACCCAAACAATAGAAACGGTATCAAGCAATAAGTCGAAATTTCCAAGAAAATAGCACGTCCTATCTTAAGGCTGCTTTACACGGTACATTTTATTGTACAAACGAATGTATGAATTCCTTCATGAGGAAAATTGCACCGTGTATGATCGTCTGAATGACTGAAAGGGAAATAGACCTGCTCTAATTCAATTAATTTTTTGTACAATCTATGATACAGCGGCCTTTAGGGACACTTAGCCTTAAATTACACATCACTAATCCGTACACACTCAAAACACTGACTTAAACTGGGTTTACATGAGGTATATAGTAACCGAAGTCGTACAAGCACTCAACCTACCGCTCATACATAAAAAAAGTGCATCTCCACCTATGCTGAGTTTTAAAAAAACACCCGTCACGGCCGCTGAGTTCAATGTACCATGAACCAACTCCTCGAGCGCTTGGCCCCATTTGACGACATTGCACCACGACCCATCCATCTAGATAGGAACCGCCGATCGCAACCACGTCCGTCTTCGATAACTTCCGTGGCGAAAACGGGATGTCACTCCTCCCATTAGGGAGGGAAAGAGTGTCTCAAGTCCGCTCATGACGATTCGATCAGAAAATACGATGAGACGACCGGGGATGGACGCGTTTGGATCAAGGGGTGGGAGGAAGACAGGGAGCAAGGGGGAAGAGCAGGAAGGGTTGGGAAGGCGAGGCGAGCTTTTACGCCACGGGTCCTCAAAAGTCAATATTGACCCCCACTTGTCGATATGACGACGTGAAAAGGGGTCAATGCGGGATCGGGGGTTAATGGAGAAAAGTAAATCAAAATTCACTAATGACATTAAATAAACATTAAAGTTGATATTATTTGTAACATATAAAAATGTTAGTTTGTTCGTCATCTATGCGTTACAATACCATTCATCAGATGGCGACGAAACTTTGGTGAGTTGTTGTGCGCGCGCCCGCAAAGGTTTCTGAATGATTCAATCCATTGTGAAGTTGGAGCGCAAGTCGTTTCAACAAATGACTGTTGGCACGGGAGCTTCTCAAACAGGCGAGGAACGACAAGAAAGCAACGAAACAGACCGTTCACGAGTTGTCCAACCACGTGCATCATAATCGTAGCAGTGAGACATAATTTGTGTTAAATGGAACGTAATTTATTTGTACGTAGAATAAAATTCGATCATTCGATCTGTTTGTTGTTTATTCTTGCATTTAATTTTCGTATTCGCTTGGCTTCTTCCTAAATTTGGATTTTTAAGCTCAAAATTCTTACATTTTTGCACTACTTCATCAATAGAATATTTTATTTACTTGAAAACCGCAGTACATTTATGGAAGGGAAAGTCATGCCACCATTTGTGTCACAAATTCCTGTGTAGCTACAAGAAGTTTATTGGAATAGGTCTCAAATTCGTTCATGGACCGATTTTGAACCCAGAAAAGAAGCACTTAAATATTTTTTCAACTTTAATTCAATACACAAACATCATTGTTTTTCATTCATTTTGTACATGTAAATGTGTCTGCTTTGTATAGGTGTGCCTGCTAAGAAAGAAAATGAGGCATTGCAACGCATGCCGGGCACAGCAAGTATCTTACATTTCGAACGTCCTTGTGTCACTCCGCGAGGCAGTTCGTATCATTTCATCTAGGGTGAAAGACTAATAACAAACAAGTTCCGAGGGTTCCACGGGGCTGATTTGTGGATGTCCCTCTCCAATTTCCCTGGTCATCACGAAGAACGCTTACTTGGGTCCATGCTAAAACAATTTTTGGAACAGGAAACCATTGAGATCACCCAAAACTACCAACAAAATCAAAAGAGAAGACCATTAATGTAGACGGACAGGGTGTCACGCCATTTGACTGAAGCCTGACTTTCGAAATGACAACCGTGTTGGTTATCCCGGCTCACTCCTACCTTTCCTTAGAACAGCATTACGGAATAGACGAATTAGTGGACGCAAAGCAAGAATATCCACCATCTGTACGTAATTTAAGGTAGTTTCAGCGAAATATCTTAACACCTAGAAATCAATGAATTTGGTCTCATTTTAAAGAAAAATATCTCAACCTTCCAAAAATACCAAAACATCAGCCCGTTATACCTCACAACTTTCAGAGATATTTGACGAAAAATACCAGCCCTTTTACGAGGGATATGGTTCGTGAATGCACTCGAGAGAGACTGCATTTAAAAAGTGAAGAATTTATAACACCTATATCTCGTCAAAAAATTGACAATGTGTAGTTCGAATATTTTCTCGAATATTTTTGAAAATAAATCATATTGTCATAGGACTTTTTTTAACCCCTCCCCTTTGTGCTACATGAAAAAAGTCAAATCTTAGAATTTTACATATTTTTATTTAACTACTTATAATTTCAGTCGTATAATAGTATGCCATTCCACTATAAATAATATTTGTAATAATAAAAAAATTGTAATATTTAATTTATGCTTCTTACATTTGCAGAAATTAAAATATATAATTAGAATATGACTATGACCCTTATGACTAGGAGACTATCTCGCTCAAACTACCTCGCAAGTTACTCTTGCTGTTGGCTATTTAGAACTATGGATTAGAAATGGCCACCATATCAATCACCGTCTCCATCTACCTAAATGGAGACGACCAACCTCCTCGAAAAGCAGTTTACAATCTGACACGGACAGAGTAACACGCCTTGAAAATGGAAAGCAAGTCGTTTCCCGAAACGTCGGCAAACATGAAGCCAATCACCTGGTGCAGAGCCCGAGAAGAGTTTATTAATTAAAATATAGATGGAAAGAAAGTGCTCAAGTAGTAGTAGTAGATTTAGGGGTTATAAGGTGCGTCGACGGCCCGTTATTTACACCTTATGCAGTGTAATCGGTAGTGAAATGTCATATTACTCCTGACAAACTAAAATAAGCGTCAGAGATCTTTATTTAAAAAGACTAACAATTTACATTTATATTAAGTGGAAAAGTCCAGCTTCTTTGCTATACTCTACGACAAGATTAGTCTTGTTCTAATTGTTCTCTAGCATTTCTAAATTGTTACCACTTATAGTCTTTCTCTTCCAATGGTCAACGTACTGAGGACATTCGAAAATGTGCTTCACCGTGATTTAGGAACCGCATTGATAGCTAAGAGGAGGCTCTTTTCTATCTGTGTATAGATAGGAGTACGTTAGAGCAGTGTGCCCTTTTCTATGACTCGTTAATACTATTTCCTCTCTCCGGCATCTCCAAGTGATCCAACTACCACAGTAACCCAGACGCCCAAGTCCCAGCGGAACGAGAAGACGTGTGTCTCCTGCGTCTAATGCGGACTGTACCATCTCCTCCCACGAAGTAAGGTGAAAAACACCGAAGGGGGAGACTTGAAATATGAACGGCCAGGAGGATGAGGCGGGGGATAAGAGTGGGAGTCTGAATGAAAATGGCCCCGGGCAGAGCTGGATGCTGGCGGTGGTGTAGAGGGAGGCAAGTCGACTGTAAGGGAGACGTACAAGAGTGGAGGAATGAATGTGGAGGAGGGAATGAGATGGAAAGAGTGAAGGGAGTGAGAGAGGTGGGAGAAAAATGGGAGGAGGATATCCAAGCCACTCCCACAGCCCGACTAATGATTGGTCGAATTGAACGATCGTGACCGGCCGCTCTGGATTATAATTGGCCCGTCGCCCGACGGCCGCGCCGCGACGACAAACAAAAACGCATCGGAGGCCGCGATCGTGACGGTTGGGGTCGTTGCGAGCGGGAGAGAAGGTGGGAGAGACTAGGGAGAAGTAGTTTGCACCCCTATCTCCCCATCCCGAATGATAATGGCCACCCTTTTTCGTTCCCCTCCCCCCCTCCCCCACACCAAATACCCTTCACAACCCCTGGCTATCTCCCACCACATCTCTTTTCCCCCTCCGACATACCCCCCTCTTTCCCCACAAAAGAAGCTGGCTTCCTTTTTTAGACCCGTTCCTCCAACACACAGCCACTGCCTACATCCTCCGCCCTCCTAGCTCATCCCTCGCATTTTTATTTTTATTTCGCGGAGAAAAGACCCGAAGACTTTGGGAAGATGATGACGCGGCGGAAGGAGACTTAAGAGATGGAGATAGCGAGAGTGATGTGCCGATGTTCCTTCTGGCCGCAATTTTATTTTATTTCTCATTTTTCTCCATCCGGCCATTTCTCTGCCCCCACTAGTGGACTGAGATTACTTGAAATACATAGCCTCAGCAACTCGCATCACCTAAGGACAAACTACAATGACAAGGCATCATTATATTGCAAAGCCTAAAAGTCAGCATTCAGAAGATTTTAGAAGTAATTTGGATTCATCGGTCGAATCCTTGCAGACTTCTCGAAAAATGACACCTGCTTATAGCATGACACATCTCAAGGATTTCCCAGTCCGAACGTTCAACCAACCAGGCAATCTTAGTTATTAATAACAAAATTAGAAATAACTTTAATTTTATGTGTTTTTTTGTGATTATCTTAAAATAGGATGAAACGACCTTAACTTTTAAAAACGGCAATTTAGCATAATTTAAAGAGCTCCTCAAATCAATCATGCCTATGACATCAGGGACGACACTGGGGTACAGCACAAAAACTAAAAAAAACTCGTTACCAACATGTGTCATCATAAACAAGATCATTGCATATCAGCTGAGATGAATTTCTTTCCATTACATGGAAAGAATATAGAGATGGTAATGGTGGGAAGTCAAGCAAGTAGCAGCTAAAGCCAGCCTTCAAAGGCCCAGTAATTGTTAGGCCCCCTGGATTTACGTAAACATTATGGGAATGAAGAACTGGTATGTAACATACCGAAATGTAGACAAAAGTTTGGTATTCTTGGTGGCGCAGAATGTAAGAGCTACAAAATTTCCAGTCATTAAAGAGAATAGTGCAAATCTTTACACTAGTCAAGAATCTTAGTAAAATGAGTATCACCATCTATAAGTCCAATTCGACTTGCATGATGGGTACAAGAAAAAAAAAGTTCAGAAAGTACATTTTTAAAAATGCAATAAAATTATTAGTGGAAAGTAATGGCGGGTAATAGTGGGTAGATGGGCAATCTGCCATTAAAACTTTTAAGACTGGAATTCGACTAAAATAATGGAAGATTAGCAGTAGTAGTAGCATGTTTTTTATAGGGTGCGTCGATGGCATGGTCATTTTGCACCACTACACGTCATATTTATGAAAATGTAAGTTATATAGCTCGGTAATGCAATAAACTGATTGATATAAACTTTAAGTCAACGCTAAAAGAACATTTATAGTCTTAAAATACTATAATAAAGGGGTCAATCCATACAATAGGCAGATCTAAGTTTATAGAGCTCAGAACTAAGTGGTGTGTCATTGCTGGATCCTCAGGCACCCATAGTGTTTGTGTTTGCACGTACCATCAAAATGTTAAGCTTATGGTTGAAGGAGCAAAATTTAAAATGAATTACAAAGACCTACTTGCCATGCTTGTTTGTGACATGACTAGTTACGATTGATTGATGGACAGATGTGGGGAATGTCCAGGAAAGAATGCTATCTAACCTACAATCGATGAGATAGAAGAAAGTGATTCCCTGACGGACAATGGCATTTTTAAGCAGTGGACTACTGTAGACCGAGCTGAAATGATTCCTGTAGTTCTACCAAAGGAAGATTGTTTTGAAAGTCTTCTTGAAAAAGTTGAATCTCTCAAGACTCACTACTTCATCTCAAAGTTATAAATGCAGTTCCTTAGAGAGAAAGAGAAAAAAAACTCAATGAAGGGGAATGTATAGTTCCTGCCGATTTTGCCGAAAACTTTACTTTTATTATACAAGATGAAATTCAGAGCTATCATTGGGCCAAAAACCAAGCCTCTCTTCACTCATTTGTGTACTACTACAAGAAAGACGGTGATCTTCTCAGCAAGTGTGCCTGCATATGCAGTGGCAGATTAGACCACAACACGGTAGCAGTGCACACATTTCAAGCTCAATTTTTGAAATACTTGAAAGAAACGATCCCCAACGTCAAAAAAATATTTTATTTCTCAGATGGTGCATCTAGTCAATATAAAAATTTAAAAAAACCATTAACATCTGCCATTACACATATGACTTTGGAGTAGACACAGAGTGGAAATTTTTTTGCAACATCACATGGGAAAAATGCCTTTGATGGTGTAGGAGGAACCACCAAACGAGAGGCAGCAAAGGCAAGTATGCAAAGAACTTTCAGAGATCACATTCTAACCTCTCATGATATGTTCATATTTTGTGAGCAAAAAATAAAAGGGATTAAATATATGCATGTGAACAAATAGGAAATAACTGCACGACAAGAGGAGTTAAAAAAAAGATTTGAAAGCTGCATGAGACTTCCTGGGACATGAAAATTTCACCGGTGTGTTCCACTTTCCAAAAATATGATGAGACGTTTCTTAACGTCCAAGTCAGAAGAGTATGAGGATCTTCAAGTCACCAAAACCTTCCCACCAACTCTCAGAAATAGTGACATTGTAACCTGATTGGCTGTGTATATGATGCTCGTAGGCGACATCGAGGGAATCCATTTGGTGAACAATGACATCTTTTTGAAGTTCTACCACCCAACTGGACCGAGGACATCATTTCAGATTTAACGTGAAGACAAGGTAAGGGCACAATCAAAGAACGTGCTAAGTAAGCCGATACCCTCAGAAGTATCTGATGCAATTCAGCGTTCTCCACATATCTTCATTTCATTGTGCCACGAATTTTCTATGCTGCTGAACAAAAGAAAAAATGTATGGTACTTACACATCTTACTAAAAATTGACCCAATATTAACAGATTTTATTTCCTTTCAATGTAGTTTTTGAGAGTCTGCTGCGAGCCCTAATTACAGATAACAGAATTTAGAATATTTTGAATGTAGACAATTCTGGGCAAATAACACGGACCCACATAGTGATATCATAATTTACCATTGTACCCATTGCATGACTACATTGTTGCTACAAATAATATCCATATAACAAATATAACCAATATAAACATGAATCCATATCAAATACAAAATATGCAATGATAATATCAACACAATCCCCACATACCAAGATATCAATCATCACACGTACACAGATTTCAGTGTTCTTAATATTAAGGCAGACAGTTCATACACATATAACATAATTTACCATTGTATTTAAACATTTTAAGTTGTAATTGAAAGCATTTCACATAGTATGATGGATAAAATAAAATATGATTTCAATGTACTATATCACGCAAAAAATTTAAGTAAGTTTAAGTAAAACTGTAACAGTAAGATTCGGTCAAGCGATGCGCTTCATTTCCCCCTTGCACATCTTGAAATTCTAACCTCTTAATAGAAAATATTGAGCTTTCGTTATGGCAAGTTTTGGAACTATGTGAAGGACAGGCAAACCCAGAGAAGTGGATGGACATTGTTCAGTTGTGTTTTAAATCATAAGTTTGTCAAGGTTGAGCCGCGCCACCACTTGGCGGTGCCACTAGACTTTTCGTTTGTCTTTTTTTGGTATCGTGAGTGAATGATGTACGAGTGTGTGTGGAAGTCTACCTGTGAACGCAGTGCGGTGTGCATCACGACGGAACCTCCGAGGAGTCATCAGGCTGCCTGCCACATGGGCCCACGATTGGTGAGTGGCATACGCCCGCGAGGCTTGACGTGGCTCAACCTTTTGTGTCTGCAGTAAGTTTCCTCTTAAATTTAAAATTTACAGTCCACTAAAAATTATATCCCACGTTCGAAAGTGATCATATGGTCCTTCGGGCCGGATATTGTTAAATATCAGTGTCGAAATCAATAGGATTCGGTCGGTTTTTTTACCCTTGCTTGTTTTTAACGGGGAACTTCGAAAATGCCGGCGATCGACGATTTGGAGTTTCGTATTGCATCTCTCGTAGCGAAGACCAGGTCGATAAACTTTCGGAGGATTTCAATGAGGGTATTCCGAGATTAGCTGCTTGTACGCGAAACAATCCCCACCCATTGAAAAGGACAAAGAATTGCAAGTCGACTGAGGAGTTTGAGGCTATGTTCTACAATACGAAGGCAATTCTCCTCACTCATTTCCCTGATGTTGAGCCTCACTTAAGGTCAACGGGGCATCATGCTGTCATGGAAAGTAATGTTACTCATGCAATAGCGCTCCCTAAACTCGATTTGATAGAGTTTAATGGTAATTTAATGCAACGGCAGGCATTTTATGATATATACCTATCTGCGGTGCATGATAATCCTTCCTTGAGTGACGTGCAGAAGTTATTGTACCTCAAATTTATTCTTAAAGGGGAAGCATTGACGTGTGTTTCATCCCTACCTGTCTCCTCGGGACATTATTCGGTCGCGTGGGAGAGTTTGAAATTACGCTATATGGACCCTAATAGGCTGACAGATGCCTATCTGGAGGCTCTGTTTGATATGAACCAAATCATCAGGGAAGCTCTAGCTATTCGCAAATGTTGCACATTAATCACTGAGTATGTAGGTTCGTTAAGCGCTGTGGGGCACAATGTCGAAAATTGGTCGATCCCAATGCTTTTTTTGTTGCGCCGCAAGCTCAATTCCGTGTTGCGAGAGCGATGGGAAAAGATAGCATTGAACGTTGTAGAGCTGTCTTTACAAACTTTTTTTGATTTTTTGAATGAGGAAGCCAAAGTTTTGGAAGCATCTTCATCGTGCCAGGCGGAAACTGGATTACAGAAAAGGCCCCATAAGCCAGCACAATCGTTTAGAAAATCTACGAGTATGGTTGTTAACACGGATAGCCAAAGAATCCAGAAATCGTGTCCAAATTGTTCATTGTCGCAATGCCGGAAGTTTTTGAAATTACCAGTGGGTTCTCGGCTGAGAGTAGTAAAAGCAAAAGGTTGCTGTCTACTTTGTTTTAGCCAAGTCCATTTTCAAAAGATTGTGAATTTAAACTGCCATGCCCCAATTGTAAATTGCGACATAATTAATTACTTTGCTTTGCCAATCGTGGGGACTCAAGTTCGAAATTTGAGGCTAAGGGCAATGCTACGGCAGAGCAACGACAGCAAAACCCTCAATTAGCGAGTGCAGACCCAGGTGAGATGATATGCCTCACTCCCAAAAGCACACCTCCCAAGAGGTGTGCTTTTGGGAGTGAGGCATAATTTGGGCAGCAGCGTAGACCACGCAGTTGACTGTCCAGAGATCCGACGTCTCCATAAGGATTTCGTCGATAAAGCCATTAGACTTGGCCAGGACGTTGCTCCGCAGAGATATCTTACGATGGATATCTCTCTGCCTTGCTTGTCCTACACCATAGGAAAATTGATTCAAATTTCAGAGACTTCTGATTTTCGGCGATAAAGAAAGTAACTTAAACTGAGAAAAGTGAAGAATAGGAGAAGGAAACTTTTATAATACCATATACTGAATAGTTTGCGATTTTTGTCCACGACTGAGTTGTTCGACGTAATTTTCTTAAGAAGTTGTCCATTTACTGAAAAAGTATTATATATAAAACCGATGTGGAATACTTGCGTTGCTGCATATTTTCCCATAAATTCCCAAGGTTTTTATCCGAACTTATCTAAATTAATCATATCAATACTAAAGATATGGTTGGGCTAAAGTCAAAAATGAACTACACACGTCAATTCGAATATTAGATTTACTTTTTAAGCACATTGTTGGCGCTCTGAGTTGGTATGACGCTCCCGTCGCGGCAAGCTGGCTTCGGCTGCTCGTGCGAGGCCTGCCTGCCAGCCCTGCAGTTGCATCGCTAGACGCCAGCAGCCGGGGAAGCGAGTACCATCGGGAGACCCGGATGCAACTCAGAACAGGAGAACTTTAGTAATAATTACCTCACGTTTAAGCACCAACAACTGAACACATCTTATAAATCCAACGAAAATAAAGTCAATTTTTAAATCCAACGTGACACACATTTATACAGTTTCTCATGTTTGGCCAGCTTTTTCTATTTTGGCCCCACTGTGCGACGGTAGAGAAAAATAAGCTGATTAACATAACAAATAATCAAATCACAATAAAAAGACGGATACTGTGACCATTGCGGGCGAGGTACGATGCTGGATAAAAATACAAGAGCAATTAAACGGGAGATAGCACGCACAAAAGGGAATCATTAAATAGTTCATCGTGCAAAAGATGTATCATTTATTGCTGCCTTTCGTGTAGAGCACTCTTATTAATTAATGGTAACAGCATAAACGCAATCACCACGAAACACAGTATATTGCTCGTCAACGGAATTTTGCGTATTTGGCAACAACACGATGTTGATAACAAGTTTTGAGTACACCGGGACCACTCTAGGTGAACTCAAAATTGGTTAAAATAAGCAAATACCTCTTAGTGCTCCAAGTTCGACTTTACCTCACGGGCTGAGGCTCTACGCGCACGCCTTGGACTGCTCGTTGCATTGTATGTCCGGCAGTCTGTAACAACTGGTCCATGAAAACGCACAAATATCCACAATATTTATAAATTTAGTTGTTTAAATCATGTCCGTAGCCGAGTACGCAAACATTGACTCCTAAGAACAGTATCCTCAACTCAGACACCTGATAACGTAAGCCTTGAATTTTACTTGCATCAGAGGAAGTGGAAACTACTGATGGAGGCATTGGACGATATTAAGACCAAAAGAAAGAACGCCTGCGCATGAAACCCAAAGAGTAATAGTTACGATTGGTGTACCCTACATTCCATCGGTGGACGACCCTAATCTAGAGTTTAACCTATTGTTCACACACAGAAGAAAGCGTTGGGGATATGGACGAGTTTTTGCTGATATCACTACTGTCCCTAGCGGAAGCAGTGGGCACACGGAATACATCCCAATTTAGATTTCGTGACTCCTAAGTTCGTGCAATATTCTATTTGAGACATATCAAAATTTCATTATAGTCCTTGCGTTGAAAATGTTGACGTGCCGTCGACCATCTACGTTACATGTGCCGCGATAGCAACGGGTATCCGACAGTCGAAATCGTACTCGAATGGTGGTTTAACCAGATAGCTGACATTGAGGGAGTTGCAGAATAAGAATGTATGCTTGAAGTTTTACTACAAAAGGCGTGATAATATTCAAGTAGTATTAGTACATTTAGGATTTATAAGGTGCGATGACGGCCGGGATCATTTGCACCGTATGCAGTGTATTTTGTGATCTAAAATAATGTTAGTAGTAGTATTTGTTTATACAGAGTGCGTCGACGGCATGGTCATTTTTCACCACAACATGCCATTTTGATAAAAGTATAAGATTAGAACTTAGTAAGGTAATAAAATAACTGATGTAAACCATAAGTCAAAGGTAAAAGAACATTAAAATCCTTAAAATATTTTTTTTACTACTAAAAAGGCAAATAGTCCCCCGCAAACTGTAGCCAGTAGGCATGCCTTCAGTATAGCCAGTAATGACGACTTCCTCCCGTCGACTTTTCCTGACGGGCGTGGGCCACGCTGACACTACCGATTTCGTCCCCCGCAATTTATTGTTTTCAAGCCTTAATCATGACTCTTTCCACTTGTCTAGGGCTACCTTTCTCAAGGTAGACTTCAGGTCTTTGAAGGGCACCAGCGTCAGTGTGATATCCTCCGTTTGAAGTAACTCCATCACCAAAGCGTTGGCTCTTTCATTTCCAGTGATTCCCTTGTGTCCTGGGACCCAAAGGCATGAGATCGATATTCCCTAGTAGTAGTAGTGTTTATATAAAGTATGCTTCGACAGAACCGGTCTTTTCGCACCACTTACTCCATTATAATGAGAACTATTATATGAAAATAATGTATGTTACGTTAACTTATATTTTTTGTGCAAATCGGTAGTTCGGAGATATATCATAGTAGTAGTAGTAGTGGGGTTGATAGGGTGCGTCGACGACATGGTCATTTTGCACCACTACACATCATAATTATAAAAATATATATTACACATTATGGTATTATAATAAAGTACTTAATTTAAACGCCGAGTCAAATTTAAAAATAGTTTTACATCCTCAAAATGTTATTTTCCCCTTCCCTGACACATTATTTTGAGGAAATGGCTCCAGAAAGGAACATATTTTTTTATTGCATTTTTACATGAGTTTTAGGTTATAATAACGGAAAAACAAGGTTTTTTTGAGACGAGTTATTTTTATTAAAAATTTTAATTTTTTTACTTATATTATCAATAACTTTACGAGACAGAAATTCATTTTTTCTTCTGCAAGAATAGTTATGAAAACAATCATATATGTATTTATTGGCATTTTTATAACCCTCTTATGCATCCAAATCACATGTTAATCCAAATTCTACACAAAATATTACTATTTACAAGTTTCTTTTAGTATGATAAGCCCTAAAACGGTGTCACGCATAGCGTCACATCACAATCTGGGCAAAAATATCTACTTTCTATTCGGATAATCATTCCTAGCGCATCTCTTTTCCTTGAGCACAGAAAGCACTTGCGTGTGGGGCATGATTTTTTGATCAGTAGCCGGGATTAGCTCAGGGAAATTCCTTTCTGATAGGCGGAGGGGGTGCGGTGTTGCGGGTGGCCTACCCACTTAAGGAGAGGAAATTTGGGGATGGTACTCGTCAATAAGTTATTCAATTAGAACAAGTATATAATCTAAATGTGATTTTCTCCCACCTGATTTCTGGTATAATACAAATGAATTCCACACGCAAAGCTCCATTAGGTGCATGAATAATTTTTTGTAATATTTTTTCCCTCTCTTTCGTGGAATTGGATAATCAGCCAAATGCTGATCAACTCTATCGACCCCCCATTTTATTATTTTAATCTACGACCACCTTAGGTTTCAGAGTCACCACACCTCTTTTTTCCATAGTTTCCATTTCCATGTTGTGGACTGTCGATAGGAACATTATGTCCTTTTTGTCTTTCCAGCGCAAAACCATCACTTTGCTTTTCCGGAAAGCAACGAATTCACCTTTCTTCATTTTTTTCTTTTCATTGCTTCTGGCACCCCTTTCCTAATTGCTCTCAGTCCCAAATGTATCACACTTTTTTGATATAAGAGCTTCTGCCAACTGCGGCGATGTACAAAAATTGTCTGTCACAACACAGTAACCCTTATTAAATAGGGGCTTTATTAGCGACATTACCATTTGTGATGACATCGGCATACTAACAAAATCTTCGTCCAATTTGGTTCCTTTCCCAGTATAAATTTTAAGGGACCACACATAACCACTCTTTGACTCGCATAATAAATAAGATTTGATGCCAAATTTTGCCCTCTTGGAGCGAATATACTGCCTCCAACCTAATCGTCTTTCATCACTTTCATCCATTGTCACGTCTCTATCGGGGGTGTACAACTCACTAAATTTTTTGTTGATCTTTTGATAAATTGTCCAAATCTTATTCAGTTTCGGATTTGGATACATCTCTGCCACGTATCCCTCATTGTTAGTAGTAGTAGTGGGGTTTATAGGGTGCGTCGACGGCATGGTCATTTTGCACCACTACGCGTCATAATTATAAAAAATAAATATACGCTGCATATTATATTATAATTAAGTTCTTGAAATAAACGCTGAGTCAAAATTAAAAATAAAGTTACATCCTTAAAATACTATTAAATAGGCCAGTTTCGTTAAAAAATTCCAAAGTGCGGTTGAGAACATCTGGGTCATCGCCTAGAATGTACCCCAGGTCTCCCACTAGCTGCAGCCTGTTGCGCACCGCCCGATATCTCTCACACTCCGTCAGGATATGTCGAATGCTAAGAGGACAGTCGCAGTCATCACATCGCGGTGGAATTTTCTCTTCGGTGAAGAGGAAGGAGTGGGTCAGAGGGCTGTGCCCTATCCTTAGTCGTGTTATGACGACTTCCTCTCGGCGACTCTTCCTGACGGACGAAGGCCACGCTGTCACTACCGGTTTTAAACCGCGCAGTTTGTTATTTTCGGTGGTTCTCCACGCCTCCTTCCACTGCTCTAAGACTGCATTTCTTAAAGCCGCCTTCACATCTTGGAAGGGTACCGGCATCGGTTCCATGGCGTCCATTGCGAGTGCCTCTTTCGCCAAAGTGTCGGCTCTCTCGTTCCCGGTGATACCCACGTGTCCAGGGATCCACGTGAAAAAGATCTTAATTCCCTTTTTGTCAAGAGAGAGGAGTGACGATTGAATCTCCTGGACTAAAGGGTGCGCGGGAAAAAGGCCGGAAATGGCATTCAGTGCACTTAGGGAGTCCGAGCATACAACGAAGGAGCCACGGTCCTGAATCCCATCCAAGGCCCGCCTAATAGCGTACAGCTCCGCTGTGAAAGCGCTACACATTGGATGAAGCCTTGCTTTCACAGCTTCGTGATGGGGTGAGAAGACTGCGCACGCGCTGGCGGTGCCTGATCTGGAGCCGTCGGTATAAATAGGCACGAGATCTCGATGGGTGTCTAAGAACATATAAAATAGACGCTGGTACTCTTCTGCAGTGGTAAAGTGTTTTAGACGCTTGTTAAGATCAGTATTGATTTTCGGCGCGGGAGTGACCCAAGGCGGACTTTTGCAGCTTCCTATAGGGTATATGTCTGGGAGTGTAATACCTTGCGCTTGGATGAAAGTATAAAACCTTATGCTAGCAGGCCTAGTGGCTCTTGTCCGGCGATTGAAAAGTTCTCTTAATTGGGGTTTAAAAACAAGGTTGAAACATGGGTGGGACTTCATAGATAAAATTTTGGCAAAGTAATTGCACATGAGCAGGTTCCTTCGGTGGCACAATGGCGGCTCTCCTGTATCCACATAGAGGCTTTGCACCGGACTAGTCCGGAACGCCCCAGTGGATATCCGTAGGCCTGCATTGTGTACCGCGTTCAGAGTACGTAGGTACGAATCCCGTCCGGAGGCGTATACGAAGGAACCATAGTCAAGCTTCGACCGGACCAACGAACGGTACAACAAGATCAGCATTGAGCGATCGGCTCCCCATGTTGAGTGACTTAAGAATTTTAAAATGTTTAGAGTCTTAAGACATTTAAGTTTTAAAGTATCGATATGTTCCCGCCAGTTGAGGCGACAGTCAATAATCATGCCTAAAAAACGTACAGAGTCAACAAACGGAAGGTTTGTACCGCCCAAGGTTAGTGATGGGGGAATGGTATGACCCCTACACCGGCGTAAGTGGAGGCATTTAGTTTTCTCCAAGGAGAATTTAAAGCCGTTATCTTTGGCCCACCTATCCAACTTGTTTAGAGTAAGCTGGATAAGTCTGCCCGCGGTTGTTGGTTGGGATGACCTACAAAAAATTGCGAAGTCGTCCACAAACAGTGAGCCAATTACCGGTGTTTTTACACAGTTAGCGATATCGTTAATCGCTATAGCAAATAGCGTTACGCTAAGTACTGAACCTTGGGGAACACCGTTCTCTTGACTATAAAAATTTGATTCGTGTTGGCCAATTCTCACTTTGAAAACTCGGTCAGATAAAAAATTTTGAATAAAAATGGGTAGGTTACCCTTAAATCCCCATTCGTGCATCGTTCTTAGGATTTTGTGACGCCAAACTCGGTCGTATGCCTTCTCTATGTCAAAAAATACCCCGACTACGTGTTGGCGCAGAAGAAAGGCTTCCTGGATATAGTTGTCAATTCTGACTAAATGATCGGTAGTGGAACGGCCTCTGCGGAAACCACATTGAATACCAGAGAGAAGGTTTCGGCGCTCTAGCCACCAGACGAGCCGCCGATTCACCATTCTTTCCATAGCCTTACACAGGCAGCAGGTGAGGGATACAGGTCTAAAGTTATTCGGGTCGGCTCGGTCTATGCCTTTTTTGAGTATAGGAACTACCGCAGACTCCCGCCAGGACGGTGGAAAACAACCTTCTAGCCATAGTTGGTTGAAGGTATGGAGAACCTCCAACAGTGCCGACTCCGGGATATTCCGGAGGAAGTTGAAGTGTAAATACTGCCTAATTTTTGCAAACCGGCAATAGGACATCGTTTCACCAAAATTGGCGTCGACAGAATCCGCCGGCTGGTCCAATAATATTCTTGGTATGGCTTTTTCACAATGCCCTGCAGCATTATCAGCGCCAAGAATACGCGTATTTCTGGAGCACTAACTTTACGCCATTGTTCTCTGGAGGTAGACGATATCTCTCGAAGACACTGACTAGCATACCGATTTGTCTCATCAGTAATAAGCCCTATCACTTCACTGTCAAAAAACAGTTTAAAAAACTGGAGCACACCACCATCTTCTTCAACTTCGAATTAAAATTGTCGCTGCGGGACAAATTCCTCAGTTAACATTAACTTGGCTGTGAGCTGAGAAGAGAGAGTCAGCCATTTTGACCCTATCAAGTGAACTTTCTTTGCTTCGGGGGAGGGAGGAGGCCGCAGAAGATAACCCAGATATTTGGTCAAGTGATGATGAGTCATCATTTTTCGAACAATCTAAGCATCTCCGACCAAGCCGCACAAGTGATTTGGATATGTATTTGAACAGTCCAGACCGTAGTTTGGGAAGCATTTTGATTTACCCAACTTTAAGGGAGCTATTTTAAAAATTTAACACTGGGATTCCATAAAGTGCCCCAGTGGAGCGTTTGTTTGGAATGGGGAAGGAGGTTTTCTCCCCCAAGAGGGCAAGACTGAGTGATGAGGCAATTAACATGCAATTATTTTGCAAAATGAAGTCATATTTTTCAAGATAATGTGCAGCATTAAATTTTCATCTAACACTCCTTACATACAATCACGGGACAGACCTTGGATTTTCTTGAAGGGGAGCGCAAGCTGGAAATTTTGAAGACCCGGTGGGGGAATTTTGAGTACACAGCAGTATGAGAATGACTAGAGGGAAATAGATTTGAGGGGGAACGTGTGCCCCATAGATGGATCTGCCCCGGCCAACAATTTCAAGAGTCAACTATTATTTTCATCGAAGACCATTTATTTTTCCATTAACTTCAACTGAAAAGCATATCAAGAGAAATCTCATACACATGGTGTATATGCATCTAAGTACTATGATATGCATGCCAACTTAATTTCAATATCCTAGTTATTTGAGACTTCTAATCCATTTATATTTCAGGAAATTGGTGGGTAGCGTAAGTGTACACTGTTGCCACAGACCTCAGAAGGAGCTTCTGCTCAAGTGTTACCTCAATGAAGTTGTCACTGTTTTATTTATCGACATTAACAATGAAGGAAGTGCCTTCAATCATAGGATATCATGCAATCATGGTCGCAGGATGAAAACTTATTATGAAAGCAAATTTATTCCTCAAGCTAAGCGATTTGAATAGGCATGAAACTATAAAGAACGGCTACTAAAATTAGAGAATTTAAATTTCAGGAAAAACAGATATTGAAATTGTTAGTATTTCTAGAAGTTTGCGGCAAATTTCAAAAGTAATCTAAATGTAATCTACTTGTAATCAATTACTTTTTTGAAAAGTAATTGATACGTGTAATCAATAACATTTTGGCTTAAGTAATTGTAATCGAGCCCAAATTACTTTTGTTCAGTAATTGGGCCATCACTGTAGTAGTAGTATTTGGTTTATAGGGTGCGTCGACAACATGGTCATTTTGCACCACTACACGTCATGTTTATAAATATATATATATATATATATATATATATATATATATATATATATATATATATATATATATATATATATATATATATATATATATATATATATGTTACATATATTGGTATTAAAATAAAATTCTTAATATGTACTCGTAGTCAAAATTAAAATAGGTTTTACATCCTTAAAATACTGCTAAAAAGGCCAGTTTCATTTAAAAATGATAAAACGCGGTTGAGAACATCTGAGTCATCGCCTAGGATCGACTTTATGTCTCCCGCTAACTGCAGCCTGCTACGCAAGTATCGGTATTTGTCACACTCCGTCAGGATATGCCGAACGCTGAGAGGGCAGTCGCAGTCATCACAGCGAGGTGGTCGTTTCTCTACGGTGTTCTGTAGGTCTAGGCCATCACTGGATGATATATTATCCAGCGTATATAAAAACTTGGTAGGGCAACATTTGAATACCATAGTAGTAGCGCTTCTTAAAGGGTACTTCGACAGCAGCGGTCAATTTGCACCACATACTCTACTATCATGAGATATACCATATCAAAATACTGCATGTTGTGTCAACATATTTTTTGTGCAAATCTGTAGTTGGGAGATATATCATTATTTTGTTGACGTTTTCATAGTTGTTACCCAAAACATCTTCGATTTTACCTTGATTGAGTAGTTTTTCTCAAACTGACCGGTATTTGTTGCACTCCGTCAGAAGATGTTTCACACTGAGGGTTGAGTCGCATTCTTCACATTTTGGTGGCAATTTTTCCTCACTAAACAGGTAAGAGTGTGTCAGCGCACAATGCCCGATCCTCAACCTGGTGATGGCAACTTCTGGCAATCATACTAATGTGACGGTTACACGTTATCGATTGAGTATCTACTTTTCATGGCCTCGCGAACCATCTGGTTTTCGTCACCAAAAAGCGTCCGCTACTAATTTTTTTTGCCTTCGACATCATTAGGTGTTGTACCATGCATTACACGATTGACGTTTGCTATTTCTAGCAATTCCTTTGCCCTAATTTCTTTCTTTTTTACAATGGTGACTTTGTATGATACATGCACTCTTATGCGCCGCCTACGGGGCCGAGCAAAGCAGGGAGTGGGTGTGGGAACATACTCAGGCGTTCAGTTCGTTTAGAGGAGCGGAAGCGGCGTTCTCTGTTTCTTAGTTAGTTTGCCTTTTTGTTTAACTGTGTTTTATTTTGCTTCAATCACTGTTTTTATTTTATGAGTTAGGTATCGAGATCAACAATATCGGGACAAATGCCCTTGGCTAAAAGTTGGTTCTGGCCAGGCGTAGCCATCTAAATGAAAAGTATACTTTAATAATACAAATGAGTTAACCGTTCCTGTATTTTGTGCTGTTACTTCATATTCGCAACCCCTCTAAGGTAACATAACCGCCCACTCCGGTCTTTGAGCGACCTTGGTTATTGAACACTCTCACGCCGGCACATCGACTTTGAATCATTTAAGAGATACCAGTATTGAGACATAAAATACACAAATGTGCAAGATAATGCTCGGACATAATAAATGTGATAATAAACCCAGGAGCTTTCAATCAAGGAATAACGTACAGTTAAGTCATCCAGTCCGTGGATCTTAGTTTCTTGGCAAGGAGCCATGGTCACTAGACCTTCCCAAATAGAAGTAATGTCACACATGCTCGAACATCTTTACGACTTCTACGATACGGTTGTTCAAGGATTAAATTGAACAAACCGTCCTCCCTTTTCCCCTCTTAAGTACTCAAACCACGTACCCTAAATCCCATATTTTGCTTACTTGTTCTCTTTCCTTCCCATCCTCCTCCCGTAAACTTCGCCCAACACATCTCTCCTCCACCGTATCTACAAATATACTACCCTCGCTGCCCACCACACTCAACACTCCCTCCGTCTCCACTCAACATCTGTCTCACCAATCCATGCTTATCTCTTGAGGAGCGACCACCCAATCTACCGAGCTCCACCACCGTCCACCACCACACCAGGGTGGGAAAAGAAACCGCGGCCACTCCCACTCATACCTTCGATTTGTCTCCGGTCGACTGACCGACTCCCACCCAGAGTTAACCATCTCCTCTTCCACCCCTCTCGACTTCCTTGGAAATGCGTCCCCATCAAGAATGACACACGCACAGACCCGCAAACAACCTCGACTCCTTTAATAGCAAGAGGGTGGATGCGTGAGGATAGAGCAAAGAAGAAACACTTACACCCAAGCACGACTAATTTTTCTCACCTACTGTCCTCTCGAAGGCTCCCCGCCCTAGACCTCCCGTGGGGTCGCACTCACTCACTCTTATTGCCTTCCTCAACCTAAAGACACCTTTACCACCACCCGACCGAGAACAAAGCGTCCTTTTAGGGCGGAGGCAGCGATCGACAGTCGCTTGGTTTGCCCAACTTAGCACAAGCAACTATTATCCCTTCAAAGTCGGTCAGCGTTTGGTACTGATAATCTGTGTGGAAGTATTTTTTAATTTATTCTTGTATGTAAACTCTCAATTCGAAAAAACTCGCGAACCATCAGCAATTCATTAGAACAACAATTTCCGCAGCTCATCGTGAATTGTGGGGTTTTCAATAACCATTACAGTTCCACTGTAAATAAGTATGCTGAAAGAGATATATTGGGAGCTCAAAACTGAAAAGCGTACTCCATCGCGGAGATCGTAAATAAAAGTTAACTAATTACAGTAAATGTAATGGAAATATAATTGCGGAATGGTAATTGCGTAAATATCAGGAGTTAAGTCAATTGACGCTGTAGACAGCTCTATAGGTAAGAAAATGAATTTGTAAAAAATGTATTCGACCAAACTGGACTCTTAAGGTCTAAATCTAGCTCTCTGATACAATACAATAAGGTGAAGTGCCCTAATTTCGTCCCCTTCAAATTCTCCCTTCCTCCGCTGGTAGCGCCACCTGTCACGCAAGGCATTAGGAGTGGGCGACATGAGACGGCAGTAGTTTAAGTTTCGTTCGCCAAGACGCACCCGTCTCGAATCTACGCCGGTTTTCCTGTTTTAGAAGATGAGAGTTCTTGTTATGTCATTTGTAGATATTTATTTAGTGTACATTAAGTCTTTCTTACCTATTAATTGCAAGTATTCTACGTAGGTAAGATACTAACAGTAGCGTCTAGTGAGTTTTATTATGTTCAGTTCACCTCAAAAGAACTGAGGCTCCGCCATGTTGGGAAGTCACGTGGTTCCAATTTCGTCCCCACCGGGGACGGAATTGGGACCATTTTTTTTCGACTTTCCTGCAGATGGGGCCACGGAAGAAGTGGGACCAGGTCCAGATGAAGTTGGCCATTGAATCTGTACGCAGTAAGGAGATGGGCTACAAAGCGGCCAGTAAAAACTTCAATGTGCCAAGATCAACATTGAAAGATTATGTAAAAAAAGGTGGTGATAAAAGTGCAAAAGACTTGGTTGAAATGAGAATCGGCCGAAAACCAGTTTTTCCACTTGAACTGGAGGGTGAATTAGTTTCTTACTGTAGAGAAATGGAGCTGTTTCCATGGACTTAGGCTCAAAGCTAGCCTTTCGCAATAATTTACCCCACCCATTCACATCTAAGACAGATCAGCAGGGCCCAAGTGGTTGCGTTGCTTTTTGAAGCGTCACCCGGAACTCTCTCTTCAAAGACCTCAATCATTATCGCTCGCTCTTAATCACGGGTTCACCCAAGAAAGTGTTCAACTATTTTTCTCCATTTTGAAGCCAGAATTAGAGAAAATAAAATTCAACCCGACGAAAATCTTCAATGTGGATGAAACTGGCATCACTATTGTCCAACACAAAGCCCAGAAGATCGTATCCGAATAAGGGAAGAAAAATGTCCATAAACTGTCCTCAGCAGAGAGGGGTTCCTTAGTCACTGTGGTGATGTGCATGTCAGCTGCAGGGATGTTTGTGCCCCCTCATGATATTCCCGAGGAAGCTCATGAATAAAGAGCTAATGGTTGGTGCACCTCCAGGATCTGTCGGAGCTGTGCATGAGTCAGGGTGGATAACACCTGAACTATTCGAGAGATGGTTTCGACATTTTTGTCCACGGTAAAGCCATCAAAAGACGATCCCATTGTGTTGATATTGGATGGGCATTATTCACATTCTCGTAACTTGACTGTCATAAACCTTGCACGGGAAAATAGCGTTATAATCGTGTGCTTACCTCCCCATTAAACAGCAACCAAAGTTTTTCGGCTGGGAAAGTGATGGCGACAGTTTTTTGGGATAGTCATGTACTTATTTTAATCGATTATCTTCAAAAGGGAAAAACCATTACAGGAGCATACTACGCATCATTACTTGACAAGCTGAAGGCAAAACTTGCGGAAAAACGGCCACATTTGCAGAAAAAGAAAATCCTGTTTCACCAAGACAACGCACCGTCTCACACCTCAGCGGTTGCCATGGCGAAAATCCACGAATTACGGTTTGAACTGCTTGACCATCCGCCTTACTCACCAGATCTAGCCCCAAGCGACTTCTTTCTGTTCCCTCATCTAAAAATTGCGCTCGGAGGACAGAGATTTTCGTCAAATGAAGAGGCAATCACCTTCGTGAACAATTATTTTGGAGAGAAAAACGCAGAGTAGTATTTGGACGGGTTACAGAGATGGGAGCATCGCCGAGAGAAGTGTGTAGAGTTACTAGGAGACGATGTTGAAAAATAAAAAAAATGACTTGTATCTTTGTTAGGTCGGAAACTTTTCAGACCACCCTCGTACTTGTCTGAAATGTCTGAAGCGGATATGGCCAACTTTCATTTTGTCAGCTTAATAGGAAAAGTGGCATAATTAAGACTAATAATTAGCAATGTATCTGCATTATCCATAAATTTTTCATGCAGGTGAAAGTGCTTCTTAGTGTATGGGGAAAGGATATGAGGACCAGTGAATGATATCATGCGACGAATTATTACAGATGAATTGGCCAAGCATTTTTCTTATACAGGGAAAAGAACCACAAATGAAATGACAACCTCAAAAATACCATTTTCCTCCAGCAATGTCAAGGATGGAATGGAGAAATAAGAGACCGGAGAGTGAAAAGCGTCCGCAGATGGAAGATGCTGGGGAGAGCGACTTTGGTGAAGAAAGCGCCGCCCCGTGTAAACATTATCGGAGACTACATTATACGGTTAGTGGGTGACTTTGAGGTAAAGGGCGGTGTGGGTGTTCAGTGCTTCCCAGGAATAAGAACCGAACAGTTGGATAGAAAACAAAGTGATATTACTAGTTACGGTTATAAAAGTGTAGTGGTAATCCACGCAGGGACGAATGATTTCAGAAGTACTTCGTCTGACGATCATTTAATTGGTTTTGTATGGGATTTAGCCACATCAGCAAAAAAATTAAAAAAAGCAAAACACATCAGCAAAAGTTTTAAAGTGCCAAATTTGTTATTAGAGCTATTTTCGCAGAAGGGGTGTATTATACAAGAACATTGACCGTATATGCGTCAATTGATCAACGCCTCGGATTTTTGCTTGGTGTATCGGGACATAAGTGAAACGAACCAAATTTGACTATGGCGACCTCGAGGGTCGAGGCTGGGAAAACCCCTCTTTAGCGGCAAAAGCGAAGGAGATGGCAGCGTCCCATGTCAACACCAAAATGGATCCAAAGGAGGATGTCGGCCAGAAGAGGCGTATCCTAGTTCCAAAAATGGTTCTTGATTGAGGAGGGGAACAAGGCAAGTGTAGAAGGAGAGGAAGAGGAGAGGTAGGGAAGAGAGAAGGCGGGAGGGGGAGGGAACACAGGTATAAGCCGATGCTGCGTTCTAGTAGTATTTTTTTATACTGACAACTGGTCCCTTCCCCGCTGGTACCTTCCCCGCTGGTTGATGGTTGCGTGCCCTGGGAAGCACGTTGCAGCTCCTCATTCGCGGCCAATATGGTGTTGATCCATTTTGGCGGCTCCTCGGATGCCGCTCCTCTGCGGAGATCCAATCAGGAGCCAAGCGATGACCCGGCCGCCGAGCGTGTCGGCGAGGTACTCGTGCGTTGATCCGGATCGGGATCGACGGGTCTCTTCACTCGAATCTGCGGGAGAATTAAGTCTTTTTAAGCCGTGTTCCAATCCGTGGGGTGCACCGTATGCACTTACACCATATCCTGCACTACTGCACTTTTCTGCTCTTAACACATTGCGGACGGATCCCGAGTTTACTCGTGTTTCGCATGCCATCTGTTGCGGACGAATCACAAGATAACTCGTGATTTCTACACGCTGTCTTCAGATGCCATTTGCTGGGATATTTTTTTAACTGCTTCGTCTATTTAGGTGTTCACATCAGTGGTGAATGTATCAAACTCGATGTCTTCGTGGTCTTTGTTTATTTAGCATTTTAGTTAAATCAAATAGTTACTTTTTTCGTCTTCAAGTGCTGCCTACTTCAAGAGATGGCCTGAACGAAAGGAAATGAGCGAATCTGAAATACTTTCTGAAGTTTTTGACGATGATTATACAGATATTCCTAGTGAAAATGAAGATGCGGATAACTGTGTGAAGGAATGTTTTGATGGTTCTGAGGACGATTCCATGATCAGTGGATGCGATTATTCATGTCAAGACACCAAAATCTCTGTGCGAAAACCAGAAGCTATTAGTCATTCAACTAGTTTTAATGAACATAACGTTTCCAAATTTTATGACCATTTGGAAGACATTCATGCAAGGTTTGGACCCATTCCACCTCACAAAATCTGGAATGTTTATGAGACGGGGTTGACTACAGTTCAGACACCAGGTCCAGTAGTAGCACTAAAAGGGGTTAAGCAAGTCGGTGGCTGTACTTCAGCTGAAAGGGGAACATTGATTACTAAGGTACCTGAGCCAAATAACGCCAAGTATACCTTTAACGCCAACTCTTAGTTTCTCCAGTATTCCAACAGATGGTGCCGAGCTGGATATAAGGGTGCGTACACATGTGTCATCTGTCGTAGAAAAAATCAATTACATTCTGCTGGCTTGCGTGCAGTAGATGTGAATGCCTTCAGTCGAGTCTGAGCTGCGAAGGGCGCAAGTTCTTAGAACGCTGCGGCAAGATAAAGTGATAAATTTCGCGCTGTTATAGTGTGAAGACACCAAAAACAATATATATTCTTAAAGCTCGGTGCTACATGTCCAAATAAAGAGAGAAAATAATAGAATACAGGTGTGTCTTTAATCGGACGAGAAATAAAACATGGGCGCTGTAGACCAATCAGGCCATACCAATGTAGCCCATTAACGCCAGAGTTGGCGTTATTAATCTACGTACTCATTACCTCCAGTATATACTTTTAAATATTCATCTGTGACAGATATTTCTTATTTTAATCCACCAAGTATGAGGTATTTTGATGAACTGGTTCCTGATGAAGAGGAAAGAGTGAGTGAGGGCACAGTGCCCTATCCTCAGGCGTGTGATCGCAACTTCTTCCCTGCGGGTTCTTTGGACAGAGGAGGGTCACACTAATACGACCGGCCTAATTGACCGCAGTTTGTTCCCATTTTGGGAACGCCATGCCTCAGACCACACATTTCGGGACACATTCTTCAGCGTAGCCTTAGCTGGCGCTTAGCGCTGGCTTAGGGGCTTAGTAGCCCTGGTCCTACGGTTAAAAATATTTGAAAACCTGGGGTTAAAAATTATGTTAAAACAAGGGTGCGTCCGCATGGATAAAATTTTCTAAATGTAATTACCCATCAGAATGTTCCATCGAGTTGACAATGGGGCCTCCCCAGCATCCGAGTATATGCTCAGAACAGGAGATGTCCTGAACGCCTCGGTAGCCAAACGGAGCCCCGCATTGTGTACCGTCGTCAAAGATTTCAAGTAGTTTTCTCGGCCAGAGGAGTAAACAAAACATCCATAGTCCAGTTTAGACCGTACCAGAGCTTTGTATAATAAAAGCATAGTGGTGCGATAGGCACCCCACGACGAATGTGATAAAAACCGTAAAATATTTAGATTTAAAACATTTATCCCTTAAAATTCCAATGTGTTCTCTCCAGTTTTTCAAAACTTCGGGAAATACTGTTGGAAGAGGATCTTATGTCTAAACCTGAACTCATCTACAACATTGATGAAAAGGGGTGCAGATTGACGATACATCACCAGCAGACAGTTCTGGCCCGTTGAGGTGTCAAACGGCTTCATCTCCTTGCACCAGAACACGAGGAAAATATGACTATTGTCACTTGTGCCAATGCCACTGGGAACAGAATTCCACCGATGATAATTTATAAAGGGCAGCGACTCAAGCCGTAGTGGAAGAAAAATATGCCCCCAGGAACATCTGTTGTCGTAACAGAGAAAGGAACCATGAACACACTAACGTTCATCACATGGCTGGACCATTTTTCTCGCCATAAGACTGCTGGGAAAGCCTTACTGATCTCCGATGGTGCAACATCACACCTGGATGCTAATATAGCGAAAGCTGCCGAAGAACATGATATTATTTTGTATGGCCTACCTAGTAATACAACCTATGAGTTGCAGCCCCTGGACATAGCTGTCTTCAGGCCCTTTGAATCATACTGGGATGATGAAGCTAAGCTTTTCTTTGACAGGAATCAATCAACCAACATGATAAAAAGTGATTTTGGTGAAATATCTCAGTGTGGAATAGATCGGTAACCCCTCAGAACATTGTGAGTGGTTTTAGAACCACTGGAATATATCCACTTGACCCTCATGCTATTCCAGAAGAAGCACTTGCACCGTCTTCTACTTCTGTACACCTAGTGCCAGAAAGTGCGCCGGTAAAAACAAACGACAATCATTGAAAAACTATAAATGCCCAGTGTGCGAACTTGAAAAGTGATATCTTCTTTCTCCTTTTCGACGAGTCATTTGTTAGTCCAGAGAATGTGAAGTTGTGAAACAATTTTTTTCTTTGTGATTTAAGTTTGTTCATCTTTTCATTTATTAGAGCTACTTGTTTAATGCCCAGTTCCGAAGACTTTTAATATTTTTTTTT
Source organism: Ceriagrion tenellum (assembly GCA_963169105.1). Taxonomy (NCBI): domain Eukaryota; kingdom Metazoa; phylum Arthropoda; class Insecta; order Odonata; family Coenagrionidae; genus Ceriagrion; species Ceriagrion tenellum. The sequence continues at coordinate 76,007,782 of OY720639.1, read as the reverse complement.
CATTGTATTCACCTGCGTTAGAATCTCAACTGAACATAGTGGGAAAATAGTGAATTTGAGTGTTATTCACTATTGATCCTGTCCAGTATCTATATTTTTGTAGAACATTTTTGAATCGCTTATATGTGCAAATCTTTATTTATCTGTCGACTTGATGCACTGTGGACTTGATAAAGGGTTTAACTTTATTTCTTTTTTTAATTCAGGAAAAAACTTCAATATTGTATTATATGCCTTTGAGACATTTTATAGTTTATTCTACTGTATTATAGTCTGTAAAGCAAACTGTTTATGTGTGTCGCTTAAAATAAAGTATACAAATTATTATTTTCGAAAATATACCTGGCGTTATTTGGAACACTCCATATTACTAAAGCCAGATGACAGGCCTTTGATAACTACGGTAATAATGGTTAATTTATTGGTCAAAAAAAGTTATAATTATTTCAATATGTAGAATGAATATCTATTATTATATGTGAGGCAATCTTATGCCTTTGTCTATCTTCTTTTGAATTTTATATTACACTGAACCTTAAGTTGGCGTTATTTGGCTGAAGTACCTTAAGACTTGCAATTAATGCCAAAGGAAATTATTTACCACCTAAGTTAATTTTTCCCCGTGTTCATTTAAAAAAGTTAATGTAAAATGGCGCACCCCCGGGAACAATCGGTGCCGCCCCTCCGACAGGCAGGTCAAACGAGGATCCTTTTGTCCAGTTTATGGATCATTTCGTTAAATTTGTGAAGAGCTCAAAAGAAGAACGACACATGCTGATTCTTGACAATCATGAAACCTATCTCAGGGTTGAGTGCTTAGAAAAGGCATCAAATGCTGGAATTGCTATGGTAACAATCCCGCCTAACACATCCCAAAGGCTTCAGCCTATAGACATGTCGGTTTATGGACCGCTGAAAACATTTGATGATCAAGCTCTCAGTGAATAGCATGCGACCAATCCAGGTAAAACGTATGGTATTTATCAGGTAGCTCAGATCGTAGGATTGGTTTTCCCCAGAGCTTTCACACCAAAGAACATAACTAGTGGCTTTAACACATTGAGTGCGGATGACGCAACATGTGCGTCATGATGGTATCCTTTTCAGGGGCGGATGACGCACCATGTGCGTCATGATGGTATCCTTCTCAGGGGCGGATGACGCACCATGTTCGTCATGCATAACTTAAGTCTAAAATTATTAGATGGCGTTTTACGCTCGCAGCAATGTTCTTTTTAAACAATGGTTCGTAATCTTCATGGTTTCTGCCATAAAAACAATGTTATCGTTTCAGATTTCGTTAATTTTTTATTCTTCCAAGATAAAATGATTTTGACGTCCTTTTGTGACTATTCTTCATATTTGTGTGCAGTATTATATTTTATATCCTGATCTAAAAATGTCTTTTAATATTCATTTATGTCGTATTTGTGTAAGACCAATCGTTTGAGGTGTAACACAAGACTGTAACCACGTGTGTGCCTCGTGCAGTCTAATATTGTGCAGTTATTTGTACGTGATTAGGAACCTGAAGATTGGGAATTCCACAGTTCTGGTGAGCACGAAGTCCATGGTAAGTACCTTTCAGTTCAAATATAATTATATCTTAACAACTACGTTACTGATGTATTTATTATATTAAAACATTAATGTTGTTAACATTTATGTATAGATGTGGGGAGATACCGCATTGCCTATGTCTACTGGCCAAAGGCCTAAAAAAAGGAAATCGCCTTCTGATTGGGAAGTCAGGGATGTTACTGTAAGTATTAAAAATGTATTGCATTCATTACTACCGAATTGCCTACTAAGTATAGTTTATACCTATGCATTCAAGAAACTTATAATGGTAGTTTTCCGTAGCATATTTCGAGCTACCAACTCATGGCTATCTTACAACTGTTTCTTCCTACAGTACAACGCATGTTTCTAGTGATAGAATGTCAAGAGAATTTGTTTTTATTTCTGGCCCTTCCAATGTTTAGATAACGGGTAATCTCCTACCGAGCTCATCACGCGCTGGAACTCAACGGAGCACAAAGAACCTCTGCAAAGCAAGAGAATTGTCAGATGACGTGATCCGCGACATTGTGCTAGACTCCGATGAAGAATACAATGTTTCCTCCAGCAGTGGGGACGAGAGCATGGAGTCAGACGACAGCTCAGGAGCAGGGAGTGAGGTGATTGTGCCTCGTTCCAAAAGTTCCTCTCCCGGGAGTGTCGCTACGCCCTCTGCATTGGTTTGGTGTGAAAACAAAAAAAAATCCGCGATAATTCCCTTCACCGGCAGGCCAGGACTCAAAGTGGGAATTGCAGGTCAGCATCCGAGTGAGTTCTTCTTATTAATAGCCAATGACGATTTTTTAAATATTATAATCCGAGAGACAAATGCCAATGCAGTGGACATACTCTCAAGAAGTCCATTCCCTCGTGCGCGTATTACGGAATGGAAAGACGTGACGAGGAATGAATTGGAGGTTTTTTTTGGGCTGGTTTTTCTCATGGGGAATGTAAGATTGAATCGAATTCCTTACTATTGGAAAAGATCAAACTTGTACGATTTCCCAATTTTCCGCCAAAACATGTCAAGAGACCGTTTCATGCTCATTTTAAGGGCATTGCATTTTAGCCGGAGCCCCGCGGAAAATGAGACAAAACCAACAGACCCACTTTATAAAATTCGCCCCATCCTTGACGCATTTGTTAATAATATGAACAATATTTACTATCCTGGAAAGAAATCGTGAAATCTCGTGAAAAATCGTGAAAAATCCGGCATAGTGCATCATGAATTCTTGCCACAAGGTCAAACGATCAATAAAGAGTACTATCTACAAGTTCAACGCCGTTTGCGTGAAGCAGTGCGAAGAAACGTCCGGATTTGTGGCAAAACAATTCATGGCTTTTGCATCACGATAATGCACCTGCTCACACATCGTTGCTTGTTCGTGATTTTTTGGCGAAAAATAACACTGTAATGATGCCCCAACCTCCATATTCGCCAGACATGGCCCCCTGTGACTTTTTCCTTTTTCCAAAAATAAAAAAACCTTAAAGGGTCGACGTTTCACAAGCATAGATGACATTAAAAGTGCATCGCTGAAAGAGCTCAAAGCTATCCCAAAGATCAAGTTCCAGAAGTGTTTTGAGGATTGGAAAAAGCGCTGGCATAAGTGCATAATATCTAGTGGGGACTACTTTGAAGGGGACAACATCGATGTAGATGAATAAATATTTTTTTTTTCAAAAAACGAAAATTCCGGGTATTTTTTGAACACACCTCGTATAAATAGAGACCTGTGGTAATACTGTTGAGCCTGGTAGGAAAGGGAGACCATCTCTGAAGCGCAATCTTAATCCACGTCATGACGGCATGAATCATACGATCGTGAAGCAAGGAAAGCAAACTCGCTGCCTCCAATGCCACAAAAATACCACTTTTTAATGTGAAGCTTTTTCAAAAATGTAATGTATCCTTGCATGAAAAGTTCACTTGAATATCACTCTCACTTGCGAGTTAACCCGCCGTGACTCATCTGCTATGACAGTCGACTGTTAAACTCGACTCGTGTGTGTGAACGCTAACTGCGATGCGAGTAAGGATCTATTGTGGAATGGGTCGAACGTGATCGACCCTGGACTCGAGCTATTATCAAAGTAGGAGTGTTTCTACTTTTCATGAAGTTATATCGAGGTAAATTGAAGCAATCACAGCAGTTGACGTGGATGAACCCAGCAATTTAAAGAAGCTCGCGAGGATATCTCTGCCAGAAGGAAATATTTTTGGATTTATAGAATGGTATCGATGACACGATTGCTTGTGGAATGAGACGAGCGAAGAATACAAAAACATCGACGCCAGGAATTTTGCCATATTCCACATGGCGAGCGAGTTGGCCTCACGCCGGAGGCTGTAAAGAAAAAAATTGCAAGCATCAGATCAACTTATTTGCAGGAGAAGAAGAAGGTACATTTAAACCATAGGACTGGCTCTGGGGCGGATGATATCCACGTGCCTGCCTTGGCGTGGTTCAAGGACTTGGGAGTTTTTGGATGGAGTCATCATTTCAAGAAAGGCTTCGTCCAGCGAGCGGATATGTTGAATAAATTCACATTTTCTTGAAACAGTTCCAATATTTGCAATTAGTTTCAATGTTCGGGTCTGCGGTGTTAATTTAACTATATAAGGTACCTACACCATATACCGACATAGGCGTAATTCCGTCATGGACGTGAAGGATTATTTTGAAAAGCTAAAAAGTATCATGATGGAACACGATTTTATGCGAAAACCAGGAAATATTTCCAACATTGATGAAAAAGCATGCCGATTAACCCTCCACCACTCACACGGAGTTTATGCAGCAAAAGGCACAAAGCGTCTACATTTTGAAGGCTCTAGAGCATGCTGAAAATGTGTCGTTGCTTGCGGCTCTATTCCTTCATGAAGAGGCATCCTAAATTGTCATGCAGACAGCCAGAAGCCACATCCATGGCTCGCGCCAAAGGATTCAATAAGAAAAAGGTCTATGAATTTTTCGACATACTAGAGACATTGTGTGACAAGCACAGTATAACTGCGACGAGAATTTTCAACGTTGACGAGACTGGATTCTCAACTGTCCATAAGAAAACACAAAAAATTGTTGCCCGTTAAGGAAAGAAACAGGTTGGTGTGATATCTAGCGGCGAGCGTGGTGTGAATACAACGATGGTGTGTTGTGCTAGTGCTTCTGGCCAATATGTTCCACCAATGATAATTTTCAAGAAGCAGAGAATGGCCAAAGAACTCGGCGCTGGTGCACCTCCTGGTAGCATTGTAGATATCTCAGAATCTGGCTACATCAACTCAGAGCTTTTTTTGAAATGGCTGAAGCATTTCATCGCTACTGTCCATCCATCGAAAGAAAGACCTGTACTTTTGTTATTGGATGGTCATACGACTCACAGCAGGAACTTGGAAGCTCTCATGCTTGCACGTGAAAATGGTGTGATGCTGCTCCAACTCCCAGGACACACCACTCATCGACTCCAACCGTTGGACTTCAGTCAATTAGAGGTGTATTACACTCAAGCTATGGAAAAATGGCTACGTTCCAATCCTGGCTCAACCATATCCTTCTTCCAAGTCTCACAACTATTAGGGGAAGCCTATGGCAGAGCAGCCTCAATTTACACAGCAGAAAAAGGCTTCAGGTTTTCGGGTGTATGGCCTGTCAATCGCCATGTATTTGCAGATCATCAGTTCGTAGCAGCTGAAGTCCTAAACCAAAGCAACTTGGAAACTGAGAATGAAGCCGCTCTCAGGGTTATGGACATCGCTGAAGGACCTTCCACTGAAGGTCCTTCAAAGATTGATGGAAATGCCAGGTAACAGAATCAAATAGCTCACGATACTAGGATATTTATTGTACTAAAAAGATCATTTTGAATTTTTCATACTAAAATGCTTATTTATGGGTTACAGTAGACCGCTGAAAGTTCCTATCGAGGAGATATCTCCAATTCCCAAGGTAAAAGCAAGAGTAGCTTCCACTAGAGCTCCAAGACCTGGACAGGGAGCCTGTGAGTTGACAAGTATTCCATACAAGGAAAAACTCAGATTAGCGAAGGAGGGGAAGGCCAAACTTGCAAAATTACCCGTAAAAAGGAAATGTTAATGAAAAAGGAAAAGGGATGTAGCTGCAGTAGAGTGGTTTTGCGAACTGTGCGAGGAAGATAAAATGGAAGAGGTGATAAGGTGTATGAAATGCAAAATATGGATTCTAAATGCGCGCCGGACCGGGCTTCGGATTCACCCCGCCTGCAGATGAACCGGGCATGCTGCCATGGGAGGACCTCGTCCAGCAACCACAGGTGAACCCTATCTCTGTCAGTCCTGACGCGGCCTTTCTCCCGGCTCTGAAATGCTATCCTTATAACGATGACTCGGTGCTGGAACTAGTGGTTCGCGGGGCGAACATCCCCAGACCAAGTGAGGCGCCTATGCCTTTTCACGACTCCGGGAGTGACGCGGTGCTTCTTCAGTACCTAGATAACTTAGTTTCCCGTGGTATCCTGTCTAGGCGTAAGCCTATCAGCGCATTCCGGGACTTCCTTATACCTAAGACCTCGGGTGGCTGTCGCCTTATCCATGACCTGTCTCCATGGACCCCTCACTACCGAAAGCCGACGTTTCGACTCAAGGACGCGGCAATGGCAGTGGCCAGCATCCCGAGAGGAACCTTTCTCTGCAAATTAGACCTGAAAGACGCATTCTTTCACATAAAGATTCAGCGTGAACACCAGCAATATTACGGCATCCGTGCAGGGCGTAGATACTACTCCTTTCTTCGACTCCCAATGGGTCATTGTCTTGCACCGGCAATAATGCAACGTTGGGCCAGGGCCGTGGCTCGTGAGGTGTTTCAGCAATTCCGTGTTTCCATTATACCCTATCTTGATGATTGGTTGATAGTGCTCTCTGAGTCTGCCCGTGACAGTGGCCAGAAGATGATCCAACTTCTCCCCTTTCTCGAAGAGGACCTGGGCATCACCATCAACCACAGCAAATCAGTGCTCCATCCCACTAAGCGGCTTCTCTACCTTGGCGTGGCTATCGACACAGGGGCGTCCACCCTGCGGTTTACCCCCGGTGCCTTGTCCCGTCTCCACCTGACAATTAGTGTGATTCCTCGTCTGCGTGCTCTAGACCTACCCAAAGCAGCAGGGTTTATTTCATGGGCATGTTATATTTTAAATCTGCCTTATTTCTTGATCTCCCATGTTTTCCAGCGCCGTGTTAAGTGGTTGACAACGTTTAACAACGAAAATATCTTCTCCCGTTTGCGTCACCTTTCTCCATACACACTTTCTATCGATGTTCACGTGGATGCCACTCCTTGCCAGTGGGCTGTGGTGTGCCCAGCATTGGGGCTTGAGTCGGCTCATCGATTGGACCACTAGCTGCCGATTTATTTCGCTGAGGCCACCACGGCACTCAGAGGAACTCTATTTCTATTCCATAACTCTCCTGATTTCATTCATTTCAATGTTTTTACGGACAACAAGGCCGTGTTGGCCGCATTGACCAAAGGTAAAGGGCTTTTATTTGAACATGACCTGCATTGTGACCTATTCCTTACCCTAATAAAGGATCCGACGCATGTGGCGTCCTGGAGATTCGTGCCTACCGCCGCCAATCTCGCCGACCGTCCATCACGGACCGTATTGTCTCCTTCTTATGCCTAGGCCGGCCATCTTGGACGGCTCTGGGTATATAAGGAGTTTGAGGCCCGGACACGGTAGAGTTGGAAATTGGTGGTAATAGGCACGAGTGCCCAGTCTCAGCCCAGAAGACCCGGAATTTGGGCCATGGGGCCCAACTTCCGACAATTTTACAAATGTTATTTAAACTGTTGTTAATGTAAAAATAGTGCAGACACTACCAAACAAACATTTTCGAGTATTTTGCATATCCATGCAAAGTTTCGTAAAAATGTGGGCTTTGTACTACTAACAGTTTTATATATTTTAATCATGAAACCGTAGTGTGTTGGAATATGGACAATATGGACCATAAATGAGGACCCCAGAAGTTCAGGGGTCTAAGTAACAAAACCATTGTTTAGAGAAAACTTAAGTCAAAGTTGAAAATGTTCAGTACAACCCACTAAGTAGTTAAGAGGCATTACCCTAGACAGCAGTACCTATCAAGAAAATCACTTGGATCTCTTTACCAACAAAAAGATTAATATTTTCACTTCCCATTCCTATACCTAACTCATTTTTTTCAAAAATGTCACTTAGACCCCTTGACTTCTGGAGTCCACAAATATAACAATGTTTAGAGTCCAGTGAAAGGGAACAAACCTCTTTTTATTAGTTTGGGGGTTCTATTTTCATTACCACATCTTAAAATTTATACAACAAGACATCCAAGTTTTTGGGCCACCTCCAAGCTTTTAGTATAGGCTCCATGCAGTCGACTCTAATACCTTCTGCTTCTATAGCGAGGACAACTCTTGGATATTCCTTCTCGTTCCATTTTACCAGAACAAAATTGCCTATTTCTAGGTCATCTTTCGTTACAGGCGCCGGTGTTGGTGCTGATTTGGCGTTGGTTTGGCAGTAAGTCATTGACAAGTGTCCTATATGTTCCTCATCACTATTGTAGAGGCTCATGTCGCTGTCACCTTCGCTTGGTACAGGCATGGTATAGGTGTGATATGTAAAATAGGCACGACATATAGGATAGTCTGGCAAGGATAGTAAAACTGGTTAAAAATTCATAACTTAAATGAACACAGGTCTAGGGGAATTCCTTCAGACTGCAAGGGAAATAAAAACAGAATTTAAAATTCAAAATATATCTATTTCACAAGTTTCTCCTCTTATTCCTTTAAAAACTTATCATCTGCGAGGATGCTCCCAGACAAATTTATAATGCCACACGCAACAACCGTCATTTTATTAGCTAGATGGCACAAAGACATTGTGATTGTTTTTGAGAGCATTTTTAATTTCTTCACCCTCTCAATAGCTCTCTCCACATGCACTCGTGCCTTAGCTATTTCAGAGGTGGCCACAGCATTACCTTTGCTGAATTTCTTATTTTTTTTAGAAATGGAGGATGAACAACTCCAACATAAAAGTTTATTTTTTATGAGGAAACCCTTTTCCACCATAACGTCATCAATATATAGTTCCAACACATTAAGTAGACCACTTTCCTCAAAAATTGTTTGGTCAGAGGCTCTTCCCCCATAACCTTTACTTAAGGTGTCCTGTGTGAGATATTTTGGGCATCCATGAATTATCAGATTTAAATTGTTACTGCAATATTTGCGATTTGATGATATCAGAGACAGAGAAAACAGGAGAAAAATGTATAAGTTGGCTCCAATACGAGGGTTTTTCGATGTTTGTTCATAAATTTCAAGAGCTTTACAGCATAGGTGAGTTTGCCACTGTTGATGAGCAATTGATACCTTTTTGGGGTAGATGTTTGTTCCGCCAATATTTACCGAATACACCACCTAAGTAGGGGATAAAAATATATTCTCTCGAGGATTTACTGTCTATTACACGCAAAACAAGGAGGTTTATCTCAGAGTTCAGCCACATGGTCCTTTTAGAGTAGACAACAGCCCAAAGGAAGTTCTGAATGGATTGTCAGTCCAATTTTGGGAACGGCAAGGAACGTCACAAAAGACAATTGGTTCATGAGTTCACCACTTTTGGAAGACTTACTTTAAAGAAAATTGACAATGGTGGGGGCCATTATGAATAATAAGGTAGAGCTTCGCCCTGAAAGTGTTGATGTGACAAATAGAGAGGAGTGAACTGGCATCTTTGTTTTCGGAAAAATATGACCCTCTTGTCATGTTCCTAAAAAGAAGAACGTACGAATGATTTCAAGTATGCACAGCGAAATCAGCTTAGATCCATCCACAGGTGAAAAACGAAAACCGGAAATGATATCATTTTACAATTTTTCGTTTCGAAATAATTATCCAGGTAATATAATTTAAATTGCCAAATGAATGAAATGATTATGGTCATTTGATTAAAACCTTAATGTGAAACTTAAAACTATCATCGACCGATTATTTAATACTTTAAATACTTGATAATATTAAAAATATAAAAATATAAAAATGTAATAATAAAGTACTAAACCTTCCTATGCGACAATTATTTATCAGTAACAAATACGCGCAGGAGTTAGAAGTTTAACTAAAAAGAACAGGAATTGTGGTAAAATAGGACAATATGATTGAAAAAGGTGAAAAAAGAGTGGGGTGTCAGAAACACCCCGCACGAGTTTTCGCGCTGGACGACCTCCGATGGGAAAGTGGATCATGGGCGGGATGGAAAGGGTAGCAGCAGGGTCTTCATGGTCCCTATTAGGGACCGGAAGGCCCCACCCTAGTCCGCAAGATTAAGGAGTTCGTAGTCCCTGGGACTTGTTTGATTGTCTGGAAATGCTTGGATTGTTGGAAAAGCTACTCCGCCCTACGGGCCTCGTCCGGTTACCACCACCTTACCATTAACCACTCCCTCAACTTCGTCGACCCCGCCACGTTTTTCTCAACTTATACGCAACCAAACTCTACAAATGAGGTACCAAAATGCACAGAATTTATCAGAGAACATGCGACGGCATATCTTACTTCCTAAATATTGCTATTGTTTCCTAAAATTGGTTTTAAAAATGGCCCTTGATATTTCTCTTAGGGGATGAGGCGATCCGCCATCTTGACGTCACGCACTTGCTCCATGGTGTAGAGCAAACCTTTATTTCAGGATATTTAATTGATACCAATTTAGTTTCAGATACATATTATTATATTTTTTGCAATATAACGCGCTTTCAACATTATATTTTTTGCAATATAACGCGCTTTCAACATATTATTTCAAGTTAACACAGAAAGGTCTTGGACTCAACACGTACTCAGTCTATGACAAACCATTTTCTGTCTCTCTTTCTCTGGCACCCTCTTTTCTTTGTTTTCGTGTCTTGGTTATGGTGGAATGTTCGAGAGGTAAACCGGTAAATATTCCAGTACATGTGAGTATACACCTTTGTATTGTTTATGTACCCTGCCTTTGTATTGGTTATGTAGGCTTCATGCCTGCATGTTGTGTTACAATATTTGCATCCTATACATTCCTTTCAATCTCATCCTTGCAGCCTATTCATTCCTATAAATCTCATCCGTACACTGCCTCTGTTACAGACTTATTACAAGGAGCATGCCCAAAAAGAGGACACTGACTGTGGCTTCTGAAAGGCGACGCAGGAAGCAGGCTGCCTTAAATGAGGACTCATCCCAAAGGCAGCGGAGGTTAGCAACCTTACGCAGTAACACCAGAAACCTCAGGTACCAGCAAACTAGCCAAACACCAACAACGGCTGAACCACAGCCATCAACATCAGCGGCTGTACCTCAGCCACAGCCATCAACATCAGCGGCTGTACCTCAGCCACAGCAATTAACAGTTGCAACTCAGCCACAGCCATCAACAGTTGCAACTCAGCCATCAACACAGCAGCAACAACCTCCGCCCATTCCAGACAACAGTGACAACCCACCATCAATGCAAAGGGACTATATAGAGAGGATAAGACATGATATTAATAGGAAACGTGTTCAAGAACGTCTGCCCAGAGTATACTGTCATGCTTACCTCCTACGATCTGACAATGACGTTCAAACACACACTGTTGGCTCCATGACTCAGTTATGCAGGTATTGTCATGCCAAATTATTTAGATGGGAATTACTTGAGGGCTCATCTTCCATTTGTTGCCACAAAGGTAAAATAAAGTTACCTGAAGTGGCAGTTTGTGATGAACTAAGGAACTTAATTACAGCGAATGATGCCAAAACTCAGAATTACCTTAAACATGTTCGCAATTACAATAATGCATTTGCATTTGCTTCTGTTCAAGTGAATACAGTCAACATACCAGGGAGGGGGGCATTTTGCATTAAAATTAACGGACAGATTTATCATCAAGTTAGCAGTCTACAGCCCATGGAAGGTCATACACCAGGTTACGCAGGCCTTTTCATCATTGACACAGAGGATGCATTGCAGCACCGTCTGAATCATGAGGCCAACAGGGAGTGTGATGCAGAAATAATGACACTTTTACAATCCATGTTGGAATGGAACAATCCCTATGCTCAAATGTTTCAATTCCTTAAGGATTCCATTACAGATGCATCTGATCTCAAATTAAATTTCTCTGTTGATAATGCTTTTGACCCCAGACGATAAATGTCCCCACTGCAAGTGAAATTGCTGCTATATTCACCAGTGTTGATGGCGCTCCCCCAGGAAAGTTTGACTTTGTCGTCTACTCCAAGGCTACTCCAGGCTTCACAAAAATATCTTATCTGAATCCTCACAGTGATCCAATGTGTTATCCATTATTATTTCCATGTGGAGACAGCGGTTGGAAGCCAGGTATGCCACATGTTAATGTTCACAGGACGGCAGTAAGAAATGCTACAACTCAATTACAATATTACTGTTACCGGCTTGCGCTCAGAGTTAATTTCAGTCTACTTCATTCTTCTGGCAAACTATTCCAACAGTACGCTGTGGACAGTTACGTTAAAGTTGAAGGTTCACGCGTTGCCTTCATCAGATCTCATCAAAAAGAACTAAGAGCTGAGACCTACAAAGGTTTAATTGATTTCATGAACACTGATGCAAATCCACGCGGAGCTCAAGCAGGAATTCCTGTTGTATTACCTTCTATATTCATAGGAAGTCCGAGAAACATTCTTCAAAATTATCAAGATGCTATGAGTATAGTCACTCGGTTCGGCAAACCAGATATATTTTTGACATTTACATCTAACCCAAAATGGCCGGAAATCACTTCTGAGCTTAAGCCGTACGAGACCGCTCAGAACAGACCAGATTTGGTTACGCGAGTGTTCAACTTAAAATTGAGGGGTCTACTGGATGATTTGTTCAAGGGACATATTTTTGGATTAGTCATTGCAAATGTTTATGTAATTGAGTTCCAAAAGCGAGGTTTGCCACAAGCCCACATTCTTTTCATTCTAAGAGATTCCGATAAATTTCGTAACGAAGAATCTGTCGATTTAATTGTGTGTGCGGAAATTCCCAATTCACAACAAAATCCACGCTTATACAACATTGTAAAGCAATGCATGGTTCACGGACCCTGCGGAGATTACTACAGAAATAGTATTTGCATGAAAGACGGCCAATGTAGTAAAGGATTTCCCAAGGAATTTGTGAATGAAACTAATATAAACGTTAACGGCTACCCCATGTATCGTAGAAGAGATAACGGTGTTCGGATTACTGTGGGACCTCATACTGTCGACAACCGTTGGATTGTCCCCTACAATCCATACCTCTCACTAAAGTACGACGCTCACATTAACGTCGAGGTGTGTTCTTCGGTCAGATCAGTGAAATATCTTTACAAATACATATACAAGGGTCATGATTGCACTTCTGTGCAATTGAGAAGCGATGCTGAAGGTCAACAAGTTGAAACCATAGATGAGGTTAATCTTTTCCTAAATTGTCGGTATGTCAGTCCCCCAGAGGCGATGTGGAGGCTTCACGAAAGGAAACTTTTCCATCGCTCTCATTCTGTGCAGCGCCTGCCTGTGCACCTTCCTGACGAACACACTATTTTCTTCCTTGCCGATGAAGACCTGCAGAACGCCGTAGCGAGGGAGACCTAGCTTACTGCTTTTTTCCTTCTCTGCCAACGTGAGGAAGCTGCCAGGCAGTACTTCTACGTGCAAATTCCAGAGTACTACACTTGGAACAAGGGCGTGTGGAAGCACCGTAAACGGTTCGCCAATACCATTGGACGAATGTACACTGTCAACCCTCAAGACCGTGAGAGACATTTCTTGCGACTCCTCCTACTGCACGTCAAGGGACCGCGCAGTTATGAAGATCTCAGAACAGTCGACGGAACACTCTTTTCGTCCTTCCAGGAGGCTGCCGAAAGATTGCACCTACTAGACCACGATCAAGAATGGATTCGGTGCTTAGAGGAAGCCGTTGCATCCAAAATGCCCTCACAGCTTCGACAACTTTTTGCTGTCATTTGCCTTTTTTGCTCTGCCAGCAATATTCCTCAACTACGGGAAACCTTCCGGGAACCTCTATCCGAAGACTTCGTACGGAACTACGATGAAGCGGCAAGTACTAATCGAGCGTTGAACAGCTTGGATAATATTTTCCGACAGCATGGGAGATCTTGCGAGGAGTTCGGATTGCCCAAACCTACACCCTACGAGGACACAACTGACACGTACAACGCCGGAGAACAGGCTGCTCTAGGACTAGAAGCCTACGCAAAGCTCAACGTCGAACAGCGACAACTTGCGGATGAAATCCTCAACGCCGTTCGCTCCGGTCAACACCAGTCCTACTTCATTGATGGGCCCGGAGGTACAGGCAAAACGTTCCTGTATACAACACTTTGCTACATACTGAGGGGCGAGGGTAAAACGGTGTTACCGGTCGCGTGGACAGGTATTGCTGCAAATTTGTTGGCTGGTGGACGCACGAGTCATTCCTTATTTAAATTGCCAGTGCCTATACTGGACACATCGGTCTCCAGCTTGCAAAGTCACTCCAAGCAAGCACAAATTATCAGAAGCTCATCTTTGATAATTTGGGATGAAGTCTCAATGGTGCCAAAAGACGCTTTAAATGTCGTGGACCGCCTCCTGAAAGAAATCTGCAATAACAACCTTCCTTTCGGTGGTAAAATAATTGTATTAGGCGGAGACTTCAGGCAGGTGTTGCCCGTGGTAAGGCACGGAAACCGTACCACTATTGTAGAGAGTAACGTGAAGAGATCGCCTTTGTGGTCTCATATTCAAACCAGAAAATTAACTAAAAATATGAGAGCTCATGAAGATCCACAATTCAGTGCTTGGCTCATAAAATTAGGGAACGGAACGATGCAAAACCAAATCGACATTTCATGTGATGCTATCAAAATTCCAAAGCGATGCTACGTCCCTGAGTCCGATTTTGTCCGTGAGGTTTTCCAGACTGATGTAATTAACGAGGAAAATGTTAACAATTACTTAGATCGAGCAATTTTGTGCCCGAAAAATGAGGATTGTGATGCCATTAACAACCATGTTGTCGAAAAGGTTGTTCACGGAGCGTGTAAAACTTATTTCAGTCATGATTCTATTCAGAGTGATAACAGCGACCCCAGTCTGTACCCAGATGAATTTCTCCACAGTATTACTCATTCCGGCCTACCCCCTCACAAATTAGTGCTTAAGGAAAATACAACCGTTATGCTTATCAGAAATTTCAATGCTAAAGCTGGACTTCTTAACGGCACCAGAATGGTCATAACAAAATTGGGAGACTTTACAATTACCGCGAAAATAATCGATTCCGGCAAGATTGTCCTCATCCCAAGAATACAGTTAACGCCGTCGGATCCCACCATGCCTTTTCATTTGACTCGCAGACAATTTCCCATTAAGGTTTCCTATGCGATGACTATTAACAAGGCTCAGGGTCAGACTTTGCAAAGAGCTGGCTTATTCCTGCCTGACCCTGTATTCTCTCATGGCCAACTTTATGTAGCATTCTCTAGGGTAAGATCTTTTCAAAATATTTTTGTCAATATTAAGTAAAACGCTAAACAAGTATTAACAGAGGATAGTGTAATTACTTCCAATGTTGTGTTTAAAGAGGTCCTCTGACCTCAATTTGTACATGAACATTCCAATTAAATTTGTACATAAGACCCTGCCTTTTTTTTCTACATTTTAAAATTAGAAACGCGCCTATCCCTCTGTGGACCTGCATTGAAAAGAGCGGGGGAAGCCCGCTGGGAGCGGGCGCATCACGCTCGTGTCATATAATTCTCCCACAAGGTCCATTCTATTGCGCAATGCCCGATACAGATCACACTATCAGGAAATGTTTCACACTGATTACGGAGTCAGTCATCACACCATGGTGCGATTTACTCTTCCGTGAAGAGGTATGAGTGAGTCAGGGCACAGTGTCCTATCCTCAACCGTGTAATGACTACCTCCTCTCTCCGAGCACTCCTGACAGAAGAGGGCCACACTGACACGTCGGGTTTCACGCTGCGTAGTTTGTTTCCCATTTGGGAAGTCCAGTGTTCTTTCCATTGCTTCAGAATGACGCTCTTCCACGCGACCTTAAGATCGTCCGCAGGTACCAGCAATGTCTCGGGTTCTAAATCGGATAGAGCCTTTTTCGCCGCTCTGTCTGCCTTTTCGTTTCCGCGTATTCCCATGTGCCCTGGTACCCACATGAAAGTGATCTTTACACCCCTTTAGTGGAGGGAGCGAAGGGCGAGCTGTATTTCCTGAGCAATGGGATGTGACGCAGAGAAACGGGAGATGGTCTTGAGTGCGCTCATGGAGTCACTACACAACACAAAGGAAAAGCTATTGTCACGGATTCCCAGAAGGGCCGTCCGCAGAGCGACCAACTCTGCCGTTAGAACGCCGGACAGCGGACTGAGCTTCAGTTTCATCACTCCGTGGTGCCTTGAAACTACGGCACACGCCGAATCGGTTTTCGACCCGTCCGTGTACACGGGAGTGAGCTCCGGATTGAGGTCTAGGAA
The DNA here is from genome assembly GCA_963169105.1 of Ceriagrion tenellum. Classification (NCBI taxonomy): domain Eukaryota; kingdom Metazoa; phylum Arthropoda; class Insecta; order Odonata; family Coenagrionidae; genus Ceriagrion; species Ceriagrion tenellum. The sequence goes on along the minus strand of OY720639.1, from coordinate 75,991,644 downwards.
TTCATCGAAGAGTTGATGGTACTCTGCGGCCGTGGTGGAACTCTTGCCATGGCTGTGCAGACGAGTATCGCACAATGGTCTCGGCATCGACCATGGGGATTGGCTGGAGACACAGGAAACACTTCGGGGACGCTAAATGGACATTCGTTTAACAATTATCTTAACCGTAGGCTTAGTGGTTTACTGGCACTTGGCCGTCCATAAAATGTCTAAAAATCGGGGTGTAAAAATAACGTAATACGCAGGGTGATTTTTCGTTGATAAAATTTTTGCAGCGTAGCAACATTAAAAACTTACGGCGAGTAGCAAGGGGTGTCTCTCCAGCATCAGAGCATATACTCAGGACGGGGGATGTCCTGAAAGCCCCAGTTGCCAGGCGTCGGAAACCCAAGTTCCGCCTTAAAATAGTTACTTGTGCAGGTTGGATCTGAAAGATGCATTCTTCCAGATACCATTCATTTCCTCCATCAGTAATTTTACGGAATCCGGGTCAACAATACATATTATTGTTTTCGACGATTTCCCAGGAGCCACTGCCTCGTCCCGGCGATCACGCAGCGCTGGGTGACAGCAGTGACTGGGGATGTGTATACGATGTTAAATGTTTGTCTCATCCCTTATCTTGACGACTGGTCAATAATATTGACAACGGACTATCGCGAAAGTGCGCAATTAGTGCAACGTATCGTTTATTTCATCGAAGACGATCTTAGTGTTTCCCTTATCAGATCAAAGTATATTCTGAAACCCTAACAGTCATTAATTTATTTAGGAGTGCATATTAATACCATTCAGACCACACTCAAATTTACTGCGTCCGCCGCTTTGCGGCTCTACCCCTCTTTCTCGATATTGCCTCGTCTACGGACTTAAGACATTCCTAAGCTGGCAGGCTATATCGCTTGGACTTATTTTCTATGAATCATTCCTATTAGCGCATGATAGCGCTGGCTCCACAAGTTTGGGAATATGGAAATCTTCACTAGGACCCGCCAGTGCTCATTATACTCTGTTAATATGAATGGTATGCGGACGCGACCCCATGGCAGTGGGCAACGGTGTGCCCTGACCTGGACCTGAAGATAATCAAGACCCTCCCGCACCAGCTGCCCATCTACTTCGCTGAAGCTCAAGCGGCTCTCCGTGATGTACTGTACGCATACGCAAATGTACCAGTTTTCACACATAACGGTGTATTTTCACAATCAAGCGATGCTGAACTCGTTTTTGTCGTGGTACGGGGCTCATGTTTAACCACGATGACTATTGTACTCAGTACTGATAAATAATAAAAGATCAGACGTGCACGTCGTCCTGGAAATTTGTGCCCACCGCGAGCAATCTCGCCGACCGTCCACCTCAGTATTCTCTCCGGCAAGGAGTGTCTCGCCATAAGTGTATAAGTTATTCAGCGCATGTATAATTACGTATCTTGATGACTGACTGGTGGTTCTTACCACCGACCGAAGTGAAGTGCGCAGATTATGCAGAGGTTAACACATTTCATCGAAAATGACTGTGTTTCCCTAAACCCCCGAAAGTGTATCCTGAAACCCCGAAAACAACTCATTTAAGTGTCCACATTACTACGGCAGAAACCACTCTACGCTTCACCGCCTCGGCGGCGACCCGCTTGCACCTGGCCATCGAAATTCTGATTGCAGCCAAGATTGCGAGCGCTGGACATCCCGAAGTTGGCAGGGCTTGGACATGTTATATTCTGAGTTTACCTTATTGCTTGATTAATCATGCCTACCAGCGTAAAACGGACTGGTTGAAGAAATTCTGGGAAGAAGGAATCTTCACCCGTGTGCGCCAATGCTCATTGTTCTCCGTGACGTACTACTGGTACGCTGACGCCACTCCCTGGCAGGTGTTTTGGGTCTCCTCGCGAGGTCTTAAAACCCCCACCAGGTCTGCAAGCCTTCGCTTATACCCTAGCGGGATAAGGAAAAGAGAAGGGAAGGGTCCAAGATGCCCATTCCCTCCGTCTCGGATGCGGAGGACAAGTCCTAAAGCAGTTTTGCGCTGTTTTGAATTCTAAGAGGTATTCACGGAGTGACAAGGTGTGATCCGAAGCACTTGATACCAAACGCTGTGAATAGGTTGGAGATTCCTGACAGAGGTCGAGCTCACCGTGGGAGACGAGTAAAGCCTTCTAAAACCGAGGGTTGGGAGTGGACCCAACCCGCTGTAAAACCCGCTATAACCGAGGGTTGGGAAGGGATCCAATCCGCTGTAAAACCCGTAATAACCCAGGCCTGGAAAGGGACCCAGTCCAACTCGAGTAATCTCGTTAAATACTAGAGAGAGACGACCCCATTACCAAGCGCCACATGTTCCAGGATGGCGACAGTGACGACAGCACCGACTTCTACATCTGGGACGCCAGAGGCCACGGCTCAGACCGTAACCGTAAGATTCAGTGGAGATAACTACTTGGGGAATGGAAAATGAAACACCCGGACGAGGAATTCCAAAAAACGCTTTCCCTTCGCATTGAAAAAGCTTTTTGATAACTAGGAAAATGTGACAAATTCAATGATAAAAGGATAGGATACGATTATTGATTCAGGGTGCGTCGACTACTGCGGTCATTATCTTCTTCATTCTTCCATGCGAGAGGTTCTTCCATGCGAGGATGTGGCAGCTACTGTCGAGAAACCAACTGTTCAACTGCAGCTTGTGCAGAAAAGGAGATATGCCTCAATTCCTTATGTTACTTGTTATGCGAAGGCATTAATTCTATTAACACATTAATGCATGCACAGTCATGCGTCCATGGTTAAGGGTGGATTGACTACCAGTGTGATTAAATTTACAAGAGAGAACTGTTTTAATGTGCATAACAACAAAGTGTTTAAACTGTACTGAGTCCCCATTGAAATTAACCATTTCAATTCAACTATAACAGGATCTATGATACCCTATGGTTCTCTCTGGGGTGACTCTGGGAAATGTCAGGGTTCCTCATTCATTCTGAATGGAAACCACTATAAAGATACTGTGATGTCTGTGACTTATGATCTTTTGTTCCGCACAGATTTGGAACATCTGATTTTGAGTCCAACACTTTCATTTCCGGATTAGGAAGCAGTGGTTTACATTCGGAGGGACCCTGATTGATGTAAATAACAGGTACCTATTCTGGAATTTCTCGGATGAAGATAAAAGTACTCAATCAAGTTATCTTGTTTTGTATCAAGGACCTGGGGAAAAGTAGTAGTAGTAGTTGAGTGTTCGGGTGCGTCGACGACTATGGTCATTGGCACCGCGCACAATCTATTTTATTTATATACCATTCCTAAAATCATATATAATTTATACATACGTATTCATCTTGTATCACTATAGATATATCTATATTATATTTTGTTAAGAAGCCCGATTTCTTTTATGTAAGACAAGACTCGGTTAATTCGATCGATATCGTCTCCTAAAACTTCCTTTAGGTGTCCCCTGACGCCTAGCCTTTCGCGCATACCTTGGTATTTGTCGCACTCCGTCAGGAGGTGTCGCACACTGAGAGGACAGTCACAATCATCACAGGATGGTGGTATCTTCTCGTCTGTAAAGAGGAACGAGTGGGTCAGGGCGCAGTGCCCGATACGCAACCTCGTGATGACGACTTCCTCTCTGCGACTGTTCCGGACGGAAGTGGGCCACACCGACGTTACCGGTTTAATATAACGTAGCTTGTTGTTCGTTACATCGTTCCATTTATTGGTCCACTGCTCTAGCACCTTCTTTCGGAAGGCTGCTTGGAGGTCTTGGTAAGGTACCAAAGTCCAGGTAGGTTCCTCAATTTCCAGGGCTTCCTTCGCAGCGGCGTCTGCCATCTCGTTCCCCGCTATTCCCATATGTCCAGGTACCCAAAGAAAACCCACCTTGATTCTCTTCTTATCAAGGGACAGTAGGGTGGACTGTATACTCTGGACAAGAGGGTGCCTGGGGAAGAAGTCGGAAATGGATTCAAGTGCGCTCCTCGAGTCTGTACAAATTACGAAAGACTCGCCTGAATCTCCTATCTCCTCAAGGGCCAACTTAATGGCCAGCAGCTCAGCTGTGTATATACTACACATACCATTGAGCTTAGCTTGGATCTTTACGTTTTGGTAGGATGAAACAGCGCACGCGCAAGCCATATCGCTCTTTGATCCGTCTGTAAAGATAGGGATCATGTCCGGATGGCAGTCGAGGAATTCGCTGAATAAAACCTGGTATTCTGAGGCAGTGGAGCAGGCCTTTAGTCGGGTGTTTAGGTGCGAGTAAATTCTAGGTTGAGGAATTACCCAAGGAGGGTACTTAGAATACCCTATAGGATGTATCCGTGGAGGCGAGAAACCAATACCCTGAGTGAATTCGTTAAAACGGATACTTAGCGGCTTAGTTGCTCTTGTCCGTCGGTTAAAAAGTTCTAAAAATCTAGGGTTAAAAATCATATTAAAACATGGGTGATTTGACATTGATAAAACTTTGACGACGTACGAGCACATTAAAATAGTCCTCCGGTACGTCAACGGCGGCTCTCCTGCATCCGTATATATACTGAGCACCGGACTTGTTCGGAAAGCGCCTGTAGATATTCGTAGCCCTGCGTTGTGTACCGAAGTTAAAGGTCTTAGGTACGATTCCCGTGCAGAAGCGTATACAATTGATCCGTAATCCAATCTTGAGCGGATAAGTGTGCGGTACAATAAAATTAGGGACCTACGGTCGGCACCCCATGTCGTGTGGCTTAAAAATTTTAAAATGTTTAAAGTCCGAAGGCATTTATTTCTTAAAATTTGTGTGTGTTCGCGCCAGTTCAGTCGGTAGTCCAGGGTCAAACCAAGGAACCGGACCGATTCCACAAACGGTAAAAAATTGCCACATAGTGACAAAGCTGGTGGATTATAGTGCCCCCTCACCCGGTAAAAATGTACGCACTTGCACTTCTCCGAGGAAAACTTAAAACCATTCCTCTGTGTCCAAACCTCCAATCTATTTAAGGCCAGCTGGATTACTCTGGTTGCGGTAACTAATTTGGACGATCTGCAAAATATTGCTAAATCGTCTACAAACAGAGATCCCATGAGAGGAGGTTTAATGCCTTCCGCGACGTCGTTAATCGCAATTGCAAATAGTGTCACGCTTAAAACCGACCCTTGGGGTATTCCATTGTCCTGCCGATAAAATTCGGATAGGTGTCTACCTATCCTAACTTTAAAAACACGATCCCTTAAAAAATGTTGTATAAAAACAGGTAAATTACCTCTCAATCCCCACTTGTGAAGAGTCGTCAATATTTTATGTCTCCAAACTCTGTCGTATGCTTTTTCCATGTCGAAAAAGACACCCACAACGTGTTGACGCAGTAGAAAGGCCTCCTGGATAAAGTTATCGACCCTGACCAGGTGATCTATGGTCGAACGGCCACGTCTGAACCCGCACTGGATACTTGAGATAAGGTTTCGACGCTCTAACCACCAAACGAGTCGTCGATTCACCATTCTCTCCATTACCTTGCACAGGCAACTGGTTAAGGAGATAGGTCGATAATTATTCGGGTCAGCTCTATCCTTTCCCTGTTTAAGAATTGGGATTATAACAGACTCCCGCCAGGATGGTGGAAAGCTACCCTCGACCCAAAGTTGGTTAAGGGAGCGCAGGACCTCCGACAATGCCTTCTCCGAAATATTCCGGAGAAATGCATTATGGATGTCGTCCATTCCTACGGCAGAGTCCCTGGATTCTGCAATTGCTGAACGCAGTTCCCAAAGTGAAAAAGGGATGTTATAATCCTCTACTGTTCTCGCGGGTGTAAAGATCAGTGGTGATGATTCCTTTTGTGTCTTAGTGGACAAGAATAAGTCGTCGTATGCGTCGTCACGGGATATGCTAGAGAACAACTGGCCGAAAACCTCACCGATAGCCGAAAGAGATGTCAAGACATTGCCGCCAACCTTAAGGAAGGAGACGCTCAGCTGATGGTGGTTTCCCGAAATACGCCTGACCCTGTTCCATACCTGTGCAAGAGGGGTTTTGTAGTTAATTCCAGAAACATATTCTCTCCATGAAACCTTTTTTGCCTCCTTTACTACCCTTCGAGCTTTGGCTCGGAGGCGCCTAAAACTCGAAAGATTGGTGGCCGTTGGATATTTCTTGAATATTCGTAGCGCCCTCTTGCGCTTACAAATAGCTTCCGCGCATTCCTCGTTCCACCATGGAACTGCAGGCCTAGAAGACATTTGTGCTGATCGAGGCACGCTGCACGTGGCGGATTCTATTACACCTCTTGTCATATTTTCTATGTTTAAAATTCCGTCATACCGTTCGTCAAAAGTAAAATTAAAGTTCTCTTTAAAAAGCGCCCAATTAGCTTTCCGGATAATCCAGTTACCAGGTCTAATAAAGTAAGGGTTAAAATTATCCTCTGTCTGTATGAAAAGGGGAAAGTGGTCGCTCCCACATAGGTCCTCGTGAGCTGACAAATGAATTTTATTCATTAAAGTGCTCGAGCACATACAAAGGTCAATTGTCGAGAATTGACCATTGAAGGAGTTAAAACGGGTATGCTCCCCGTTATTTAATAAAATCAGATTAAAATCCATTATAAAATTGGCTAAAATACGGCCTCTCCGGTCACTTTGTGCACTAGAACTACCCCATAGGGTGTCGTGAGCGTTAAAATCCCCAACTAAAATAAATGGGCTTGGCAGCTGGCGATAAAGGGCTTCCAGGTTCAGTCTGCTGACCGGTGCGCCATCCGGCATGTATACATTGCACAACGTAATTGCTGTCGGGGCGTGTACCGTCACAGCCACCGCCTGAAAAGGCGTGTTCAGCTGTACTCGGGAGGTGTAAAGGGCCTCCCGAGTAGCAATAGCCACTCCACCCTGGGCACGTTGGCCACTGGTATCGTCAAATCTAAAAACATTAAAACCCTTTAAAATCCCCTTGTCCGTATTTTTAAAATGCGTCTCTTGCAGACATATGCATAAGGGGTTAAAATCTTTAACTAAAAACTTCAACTCCTCATTATGTCTATAAAATCCATTGCAGTTCCACTGCAAGATAAAAGCCATGATAAAAGGATTTAAAATAAAAAATTACTTAACCTTTCGAGGACCGAGTCTCGTGGGAGGACTATCGTCGGAGACGCTGGTAACTTTTCTTCCCCTTTTCTTTTGCGCGGAGGACTTCGGCCTCTGAGGGACCTTCGTCCTCCTCCATTGCCTCCGGTGCGTTTAAACCGGATGGGCCGGGGGATGGAGTCTTTCCTCGCATAGCAGCGGGGGCTCCATTGGTGGATTTTGGTGGGTTCGTTTGAGATGAACCCACCTTGCTACTATTATTATTATTTTTGTTTAATCTTTCCTTCTCATGATTTGGTGCCTTCAGCTTTTCGTCCTTATCGAAACAGGGTGTCTGTGTGGACATAGTTATTTTGGTAACAGGCTTGGCCGCAACAGTGGCGAACGATTCCGAAAATATCGGCGCAGCTTGGGATCGAAACTTTTTCCTAGCCTCAAAATACGTAATTTTTTCTACGGTCTTGATTTCCATTATTTTTCTTTCTTCGAGCATTTTTGGGCACTTACGGGAGTAAACTGGGTGTGAGCCCTCGCAGTTTACACAGTGGGGATCTTTTGTGCAGTCCGCACCCTCATGCACGTCCAGTCCGCAGCGCGGGCAGGTGGCCTTGCCCTCACATCGCGTGGCGATGTGGCCGAAGTGCTGGCACTGAAAGCAGCGCATGGGCGCCGGAATGAATGGTCGCACAGGGACGGATTCATATCCGACGAACACCTTGTCGGGGAGTTGATCGAGGGAAAACGTGAGGATAACGGACGTCGTGTCTTTTACGACACCGTCACGTTTCGTCGTTAGTCTTCTGACATCGGTCACCCCTTGAGAAGCCATTTCTCTCTTTATCTCCTCAATCTCGACATACAATAGATCGTAATGAGAAATAACTCCCCGACTCGTGTTGAGGGTGCGGTGCACCTCCACCTTGACGGGGATGTCATTTAGCATGGACATAGTAAGTAATCGCTCACTCTGCTGCATATTATCAGTTTCGATTAATAGCGTGCCATCTCTTAGCTTCTTTGCTGATCTTAATTCACCAGGTACGGCAGCCGACAATACTTTCTTAATAAGAAATGGGGACACTTTCTTTAAGGTTTCACCTTCTTTTGCACACTTCATTATTAAATACTTCTTACTACATATTATCTCTTTATCTCGCCCGCCCGTGTCTGGGCGGGGTCTTTTTATGGGTGGGAAATTTGAATTTTCCATACCACCTTGAACTTCATCCCCCGGGCTCCCCACCCACCACGGAGCCACACATTCGGGACGCCGCGCCGCAAGCCGGCGCGGTCGCCAGGGCTACCCGAGGGGATATAGCACCCTGGAGGTGGTTGTCTGTTTCAGGTTGGATCTTCGATGCTGCGGGCCCACCAACCCGAGCACCTCCGACCGCCCTACGCAGACCCCCACCTCCCTAGCACTCGCCACCGAACGTATCGGAAAGCCGATTGACCGGGGGTGGCTAGCCCCCGGCCGTCCGTTTACGGGGAATCCGGGGCCAAAGTGGGGTATTGCACTCCGGCCCATACCGGGCATCCGACACCCGGCTGGGTGCCGGGGAACTCACCCACCAGGGTCCCCTTTTCCCCCTTACGGATCTCCATGCACGGCAAACACATGGGTGGATCTTGGCAAGCTGGTATCGCCTCACACAGACAGTGGACCCACTAAACTGCCCGGACGCTACCCTAGCTACACTCGGGGTTTGTTTTCGGGGTTTCCTTTCCCGCCCTTTTAGTCGCCTCTTACGACAAGCAGGGATACTGCGGGAGTATTCTCCATCCCCCTACCCGCAGGGGTAACCTGGGGAAAAGTTGACGTCTTTAAGGGACAACAGAACAGTCATTGTAGTGGAAAATAACGAGGCCACATTCTCCCTCCAGTTACGCTGCCCCACTCTCATTTGTCACCAACATGCTTATAACACTGAGCACTCTCAGTTGAGAATTGTACTCAATAACAATCTTATATACTTTAGACAAAATACGATAAATCCTCTTGACAAATCTAGCGACCTACGTTAATTCGAAGTCTGTGTATGTAGAAAGACATACGCACGCAACTAGAAACTCTTTCCGAAGATGTGCTCAAATTTAGAAGCAAGTCAAGTCACCAGTCGCTAACCAACATGCTTTCGCTGGCAGGAATAAACGAAGACGAATTTGCTTTCGCTTACGTCAAGCGACCGGGCTTTACATCGAGCAAAAGAGAAGTCGCCTATGTCATCGAATGCAAGCCAGTCTTTGTAGCAATACGATCTTTATCTTTTTGCTATACTGACCTTCCTATTGAGTACCAAAACACATTAAATTTTTAGCTCCAAAAACTTTGATAGTGCAAGATTATAGCGAGAAAGTAGAATGTTCCTCTATCATGCCAGTAGTGTTAAATCTACAAGGCAAAGGGTATAACATCTACCCCTCCCATCTTGAGGTACCAATTCCAACTGGATTAAACCCTAATGGGGACGGTAAGTGGAGCTACACAAATCCTAGAGCTTTAGCTCAGTCAGGGATTTATACGACGTCAGATATCTAGAAATGTCAAAGTAGCATATTACTCACAACTAGTCAAGCTTCTCTGTCTAAGGAGATAACTGACAGATTTATTGGTAAAAAGGTTGACTCACAAGGGAGTTTAATTCACTCTTACTTGGATGAGTCTGCTGCGGAAAAGTTGACTGATAGTTTCTTCAAAAAAGTCTGGGGAACGTTCTCCAAATTTGGACAGTTTATGTCAGAGATTATTGGATTTGTCCTCGTGGCCAAATTATTCAAAATATGTGGTGACTCCATAATGAATGGCTATGCTTTGTATAAAGTATACGGCTTTAGCCTTGCGTCATTAGGTTGCGCATGGGATAACATTGTACATCATCTAATTAGTATGAAGTTACATAAACTTTCCACTACTGAACCATCTGCCCCTCCTGTTGATGTCGAAGAACAGAAAATTGAACAAGTCAAACATGAATCAATCTATCCGTCCGTGCCATCCACCAGTCATGTCAAGAGAGCATAAGACCTTTAGTGAATAGCATTATTTTGTAAACTTTGTATGCATGTAGTAATACATATGATATGTATGCATGTAGTAATACATAATAATACATGGTTTTGCTACTTGCGGTATTTACCCATTTGATAAAGAAGTTGTGTTAAGAAAAATCCCATCTGCTTCATCATCCTCTCCATCAACATCAGAACCCAGTCAAATACTTTCTGATTCATTTAACGAAATGCTGGAAAGTGTGAGGAGTAGGAACTTCGAAGCAACCAAGGCGCAAACGAGTGAAAATTGACCCAGGTAGAAGTATTATTTCAGCAGATTTCGAAGTTTCTGAGAAATCTGATAACTCAGAGGAAGACGGACTTAATGCTGACAATAGCGAACATCTTCAAGTGACTGTTGGAACTTTTATAATTGCACAAGTTGTTGGCGAACGGTGCCTTCTTGGCGTTGGCTCCTCACGGGGCTCCTCTTCCAACCGTCCATTGGATCAAGAGGATTTGCAGGCTGAAGCACACTCAGAATGGTACGAGAACTGAATTCGCGGGACAGCGTCTTCAAGGATACGTACGCGCTTCGGAGGTATGGCCGAAGCGCTCTCCGCAAAGGAACGAACAATTGCGGAGGCGGATGAACCGAGATTGCCTATCGGGACGAGGCACTCGGCGTTGGGCCGGCGTCCCGGAACGATTTGACTGGACAGCTTTGAGTGGCTCTGGTTATTAGGGCAGACGCGCGCCCGAAACCCTTTAAAACTCAATGAACAAAAGTCGACACTGCCTAACAAGAGGCTTGCCTCGGATGCCACGGTTGGACGGTCCTCCCACCGCGGAAAACGCCGGACAGAGGACCGCAGATGATGACTCTAGCACCGAAACGGCTTACGATTTTTGGATTGTGTACCCGTTTGTGAGTGGGACCCCATGCCCTTCTTGCGGAGGTATTTTTACCACCGCGAAAGGGATGTTGGGGCATCATTGTGCGCTGCGTCGGGGGACGAGGCAACGATTCCGATGTTTGGAATGCGCCACGGAGTATCGAACTTACCAATCCGTGGCGTGTCATTACCCTCACTGTCAAGGTGAGAAGGGTGACCCCCCGGCGCCGGTCGACGGCTCTTACTTCTGCGAACAATGTCCTAGGCATTTCCCTTCGGCAAGAGGTTTAGCGACTCATGAGCGTCATTGCCACCCGGCTTTACGCAACGAGAAGCGGCTTCTGTTGAGCCTTGTCCCGAAGGTTCTCAAAGAATCGGGACGTAAGGACTATGTTTGGACTCCCGAGGAGACGAGGAAATTGGGAGAATTGCAGAAGAAGTACGCCGGCGAACGCCGTATCAACGTCCTGATTGCCAGTGAACTGGGTTCCAAGAACCCGAACCAGATCAGGACTAAACGGGCGCAGCTTGGTTAGAAGCTTAAGAGAGAGAACCCAGATTTGACGACTGCCTCCCCAGAGAGCGAAGAAAGCGCGAGTACTCAGAATCCTTGCGACGCGGCAAGCGCCGGCCCTTCGGGGCAGGTTAGCTCGCCTCAGAGCCTGGAGGACGAAGAAAGCGTCGGAGACGCTTCTCGGGACGAAGGTGACGAAAGAGACATTGAGGCAACCACGGACGTGACGGAAGAGTCCCCGCGCTGGACCGCCTATTCCCCGGAAGGCGAGTTAAAGGTCTGGCAGCGGAAGACGCTTCAAAAGGCAGCGATGCTCTGCGCGAAGGTAGACTGCTTGATCGCGAAGGTCATCTTCGGATGGTCCGGAGCGGGATTGCAGTCTGAGATAGATGACTTTGTAACCGAACGGCTGCACCCGGTTCTATTACCAGACAGAGGGGACGAGGGCGAGACAACGGCCTCGAACCGGGTGAAAAGTCAGCGCAGCAAGACGCGGCCACAGAGGCAGCCGCGGAAACAGGCTCAGGCGGCGCCCAAAAAGCGCTTCGAGTATGCTAGAACGCAGAACATGTATCAAAACTGCCCGGGAAGATTAGCAGAAAAAGACACATCATTGCGCCTGCCAAGTTAAAACGTGTCTCAGTAAAGAAGATTTTGAAGTGGTAGGACTTAAATGCGTAAATAGTGACAAGAATGTCTTAATCAAGAATGATAAAGATGAATGTAAAATACCAGTAAATGACATTGTAACTGTTCTTCCAATTCCAAAAATGCTTGGTACTAAAGACTGATATAAATATAGTTTTCTGTCACCGCTTCCGGTTGATGGATAGGCCCGAAAGATAAAACAGAACTGATAGAATAGCATTTAGCTCTTTAAATGAAAATTTTCTGGTATAATCAATATCTGGTTGTCTCAAGGTGAGTTCAATCGTTTGATGATACTTTTCGTCAGTTGAAGATGGAATATATACATTTTATCTCTATTTCTTGGAACTCACTGAGACTGACCTGGTCGGCCATTTATGGAGGGAATCCATTCTCGGGTGAACGGGCTGGAAGAGGGTGGTTGCGCCTTTTCTTGAAGCGGCACAAAAACGAAATTTCAATTCGAAAACCGACAGCAACCTCATTCAATAGGTCCCTAGGGTTCACAAGAGAGAATGTGGCAACATTTTTCTCTCTGCTTTCACAAGAAATGGAGAAAAACAGCTATCCACCGGATAGAATAGGGGAGACCTGGGCTAGTTGTTACACGGGGCAAGTAGTTACAAGACAATTTCAAATCAACCCCCAGGAGTGGGGCCTCGATCTTCCACCAGGCTGTAGCACTTGTTTGTCTTGCCCTTGCGTTCTTCGCTGATCAGGCTGCAGTGAGCGATACGGCCCAGGAGTAAGAACACGTGTTTTCGTTCCCGCCGAGTAATTTCTTTGTCCGTAATATTTTGTTTCATAACTTCCAGACATCTGAGAAATTTCATTCAAAGTTTGAAGCAAGTGAACCACCAGATGTAAGGTATGAAATAATACACATAAAGCCTTCAGCAGGATGTATTTAGTTATACATAACGAGAAACAAAATGGCTTGACATGGGGTTAGTTGTTACAAAGAGCAAGGGGCTACTTGTTACACTAACAACTTGTCCCGGGTTTGTTTTGTTCCTTCAGGAAATATGAGAAATTATGAAAGGAAGACGGATAGAGGCAATATACCTAAAGAAACATACGCTGAAGCGGCTAAAGAAGTGTTAGATGTTACCACTTCTCTACGAAAAGCGGCTCAGAAGTACCAAATAAATTTCATGACATTACTAAGATTCTTTTAACGTACTGACAGAAAAATGATGGTGGGTATTTAACTTTGCATCAATAACAATTACACTACATGTAATGACATGAAATTTTATGATTTTCGACACTTTTATTTTTAGAATTCAGAAGAGTCATGTGTGCCAGATGTTGGATATAAACGCCCTCGCCACGTCATCTCAGATGAACAGGAGGAAGAGCTCCAACAAAACAGAAATCTTCTAAGCTATACCTTGGCCTCTCAACTAAGGAAGTGAGAAGTATAGCATATCAATATTCCGTAAGAAATAATGTAACATATCCTAATGATTGGGGTGACACAGGACATGCATCGACTGATTGGTTGTCGGGATTCCTCAAAAGAAAATGTGTACTCTCTATCCGGACACCACAAGCTACAAGCCTGAGGAGAGCTACAGGCTTCAACAGGCACAACGTGAATATATTTTTCAATAACCTGAGTGAAGTGTACGAAAGATAAGTTCCAGTGTCAAGATGTGTAAAATGTGGATGAGACTGTAGTCACTACTGTTCAAACACCTGTCAAAATTATAGCGAGGAGAGGAGTGAAGCAGGTCGGTGCTGTTACGTCCGCCGAGAGGGGAACTCTAGTTACTGTAGCAGTGGCTGTCAATGCAGCCACTGCAAATGGAAACCGCCGCCATTCCTTGTGCTTGCCAGAATAAACTTCAAGGAATACTTCACTGCTAATGGGTTAGAAGCTACTGGAGTCGCGCAAACCGGGTTGATTCTAGCGGAGGGACTCCAGGGCCAGCAGCAGCTGTTCGCCGCAAGTCAATGAAGACCAGGTCCCATAGAGATCCGCAATCGGAAGATTTATTCCAAGAAGAAGAGCTCCGCTACCACGAGCACCTTAACGAACTATCAGCCATCTCCGAATCCCCGGACACCACCATGGAAAACCAACTGCTGGAAATGTCGCAACAAATAGCGCGGCTCACAGAAACCATCGCGGCCATCCAACAGCCGCAACCCGGCGCCCCGCAGGCGCCAATCAACCCATGGGAAGCCCTACGACCCGCTCCATCAGCCGGAATAGAACCACCCCTCGATGACGAGGTACTCCAGCTTTTTACCGCTTTAAAAAATCAACGTTCTTCCTCTAAATTCCGTAGCAGAGACCTTCACGATGTTGATTTCGTTCTCAGCGTCGCCGCAGACTGGGAGGTCTTCACACCGTCCCTAAAAAGAGCTGCCTTCAACTGGGGAAGACTTCTAGCAGTAGCCACCACCGCCCGACGCCCTTCGCCTACAGCCAGGCGTACCCTGCGAGCTGCTACGCCTGCCACCCGGCTTCCAACCCAACCAACTCAGCCCATAGGCCCAATTCCCAGGACCATGGAAAGGCCCGCCTTCGGCTCAAGCCCAGCAAAACCAGCCTTTTCGCCAGGCACCCCGGCGTGGTGGAGGGCAACGCCGGGGGAGAGGATCTACGCGCTCAGGAACGCACCCTCCTTTCACTGCCGGAAAGAAGCCTCACCATGGATGAGGATGCCCTGCTGCGCTGGGTCAACTCAGCAGAACCGGCTAGTGCAAGCAATCTCCCGAAACGGACAGCGACACTTCCGTATACGGGGAAGAAGACTCAGGCCTTGAGGACCACCCTCAAGACAGCGACCCTGAGGAGGAAACGGATAGCGAAGCTCGCATCTGGACCGTCCCGCCGGCGGTCGCCACCTCCCAACCCGTCGAGGACATCCAGATCCCGGAAGCCGACTTACCTGAAGAGATCCCCGACATCCCCCAGGAGATAGACCCTGCAACAGTGCCCGCAGTACTGCCTATCGCACCATACACATACCCCAGACAGATCAACACATCGCTCTCGCAAACTGGTGCCTATCTCCCCAAACCAAAGGACGCCCCATGCTGCTCCTTTCGGCCAACGCCGACAGCAGCCATGGACACCTACTAGAACGGATTGCTTGCCTCAGGTATTTTAGTGAAATGGTCCATAAAGTGCTCCTTTAAATGCTTTCTAATCCCTAAATCCATTAGTGAAGTTTGCCTGATTTATGACCTGTCCCCTTGGACGGAATTCTACAAGACCCCAAAATTTTCCCTCCTGGGACCAGGACGCACTCTGGCCTTTATCCCCCAAGGCGCCTTCCTAGCAAAGTTGGATTTAGCAAGTGCCTTCTACCAACTGCAAATAAACCTCCATCACTGGCGGTTCTATGGTGTGCGCTACAGAGATGAAACACGCTTTCACCAGGTTGCCCATGGGGCACGCGCTAAGCCCTGCTGTACTCCAGCGATGGGCAGAAGACTGCAGTTTTGATCAAAGAAAAATTCAATGTGAATACAGTGTGCTATCTGGATGATTGGTTATTATTCTCAACGGACGTGTTTTACCCACAGGAAATAACCAACTTCCCTAGTAATGTGCTAGGAATCACAATTGACTACAAGAAATCTACTCTTAACCTTGTGCACACTATTAAATACTTGGGTGTAATCATAAATACTACACACATGACCTTGCAGCTAACTCCACAGGCTAGGAAACGTGTGTACACAGCGCCCCCACTCATTCCACGTCTCCGCAAACAAGACATCTCCAAAGCAGCCGGATACCTAGCTTGGGTTTGTTGGATCTTGCGCCTGCCCACTTTTCTGATAAACCATGTATTCCAGCGCAATATCGTATGGTGGATATACTTACAGGAGTCCGAGTATTTTAACAAGGTAGTCTCCCTTGCTAGGCCTACTGACGAAATTGAAGTGTATACAGACGCAACACCACACACAGGCGGTGTAGTAATCCCTCAATGGAACATCTCACAAACTTTCTCCATTCCAAATCCCTCTTCAATAAATGCTAGTGAGACTTATGCCGCACTTATTGGACTCCAAAGAGCCTTGGACTTGCTCAACACCCTGAAACTATATAATATATGTGTAAATATGTTTGTTGATTCCACTGTTGCTCTTCAGGCCCTCCGCACTGGTCAAGGTGCAGTATTTCATCTTAATAACATATTGATTGAAATGTATATGCATATAACAACAAAGGAAGTTAAGTCACAAAGCGTGACCTGGTCCTGGATTCCCTCAGCGCTCAACCCGGCCGACCAGCCCTCGCGGGCCGTGCCTCCGTAAATGTGTGTGGTCGGCCATTTTGGCTGTACCCGCCATTATGCACTCTGACAAGAATTTTAGTTTTGTGAATAACTTCCATGGCTTTATACCCTGTAAAAAAATTGTTTAATAAACTTTAGCAAACGGACTAACATCAGAAGCGAATTCACTGAAACACTAGCAGTCTGTTAGGGTAAAAAAACATGGAAAAAAAGTGTAACAACTAGCCCTGGTCTCCCCTATACAGCGTCGACGAAACTGGTCTAAGCATCGTGCAGAGCAAAGTTGGTAGTAGTAGATTTAGGTTTTTGAATGGTGCGTCGACGGCTAGGTCATTTTGCACCTCTTCCCTTCAATCCCGTCCCGTCAATGCATTGAGGCCGACATGCCAGGGCATACAGGGTAAGCTCATAACTGGTTTTCCCTGAAGATTAGTACTCGGCAGGAAGCACATGGTGAGGATTCTTCAAAGCGTTCGGTGAGATTTAGTGGAGCATTTTACAAGTTTTAGGCGGTGAACATCTATTATTTTGTGCTTTATTTCTCAGTGCAAAATTTTTTTGTTTTTCAGAATGGTTGGAAAGTGTTGTGTTCCAATGTGCAGAGGGAATTATGCTAAGGAAGCGAAAGTGTGTGTCTTCCAGTTTCCGAGCGACGAAGAGCTGCGGAGGAAGTGGATAAAAGCCATTCCGAGGAAGGATTTTGAACCATCTAAGCACTCAAGAGTAAGTATATATCCTTAAAGTACAAAAATTTACTACATACCAAGTATAAAAGTCTGTTTAAAGAGTAGTTTGAACAAGCACGGATGATTGTATTCACGCATTTCCGCGTCGTTGAGGTCGCTGCTTCGTCTCGGTCACATTCTAAGTTTTCTCAATTATTTTCACTATTCCACGGGGATTACTCACTGAAACAGCATTGGAAGGAACGGTCAAGTTTTTTTTAAATTTGGAAACAAGTAGTGATTACCAAATTTAACTTGGAGGCTGTGCGTAGTAGGCAAATGCCTAACCTTTCTCATTGAAAATCAATGTAGGTAAGGCATCAATTGAACTAACTGCACTCCCCATCTAAAAAACCCCTGCTTTGTTTTGAACTGATATTTTGGAAAGGAAAGGGACGTACAATGTTGTATAAATCGTAGGAAAAAGGCTATTTTTTTCTAGATCCAAGACTGTAAATATGTTGTCTCAAGAGCTTCTCTAATTAATTGTGTAAGTTAGTTGTAAAGTGTAATTATTACGTAACGTTGATGATACATCTAAATCAGTTTCTGTTAGATCAGGAAGCGAGGCCTCGGACGTGCAGCACTGTGAGCACACTATAAGTCAATGACATATAAACAAGTATTCAAATTGACATCTTGTATAGACATATGTCTATTTGAATACCAACATTTTCCGAGTAGAAGGATCCTGTTTTGTTTGGAACTCATTATTTGTGGAAAGGAACGTACGGTATTATAAATCATTAAGTTGTGGCAGTTTTTTCTGTATCCGCTACCATTAAATGTTGGCTTAAGGGCTTCACTGCGTTAGTCTAGATGCAAAAACTAATTAATTAATGACGCTGATGATAGCAAAGGCTTTAGATGTGGAGCATTATGAACGCAATTAAGAAAAAACAGTTACGCATAAACAGTTGCTTTTAATCTGTCATGTAAACTGAATAAAGCCTACTCAAGAAGAAAAAACTGATTTCCATCTGATTTGAATATCATTTCCAACTGTTTTCCAATTCCTTTGAATCTGATTTCCAAATTGAAGCACCTGGAAAACAGTAGGAGTACAGTTTTAAGACACCTCATACATGATGGTGGTAGGTTTCCAACTGTTTTTCTCAAACTGGTTGCCTTCTGTGTTCTCCAACTGATTTGAATCCTACTGTTGCAAATTAATTTTATTCTTCATACTATTAAATGTTTCAAAACACTAGACATTTGGAAACCAGCTCAATGGAAACCAGATTCAAATCACTTTTTGAACTTCCTCTCGGTTGGAAAACAGTGGAAATCAGTTTCAAAAGAGAATCAAATCACATTTTGCTGATTCGAAACAGATTAAACCTAGATGTAAAACAGTTGGAAATCAGTTAGTTTTTCTTGAGTATTAATTTTTAGCAAGTATCGTGCCTTTCTAGCATTTTTGAATAAATAAACCTATAAAAAGGAGTCACTAATGTTATATATTACGGACTTGAGTGCAAAATATTAATTACTTCTTGAAAACTCAATATTTTCATTTTTTACAGGTTTGCCTGGCTCATTTTCTCGCCGAGGAAAAAATGTGTCAAACTACATATCACGATGAGAGGTCTGGAAAGAGTGTGACAGCACCACTGTATCGAGCCAGACTGAAGGAAGGAGCTGTTCCTCACATATTTTCTGGGTGTCCCAGCTACATGACTTCCCCAAGTACCAGCAGAGAATCTCCAGTTGAAAAGAGGCAACGACTAGAGAGTGAGGCTGTTGAGTGCTATGTTGTTAAGAAAGCAGCAAGATGCAGGAAGTATATAGGGCAGAACAAGAATTGAATTCCTTTGAGAAGGCAGTGTTGTTAGCCAGGGAAAACAAACATTCAAGTTTTTGGGACTTAATCATAAAGCCAGACACAGTTCTCTTCATCCACCTCGATATTAGTCAAGGCCCTGTAATAACTCATGCCCTTTCTATTGATTCAAAATTGAATGTAAGAACTTACATTGATAATACTGAAATGAGTGCCATCAAAAAGTTTAATCTTCCCCACAAAGTATTATTTATGTATGAAGTGTATGAACTCTTAAGTTACCTGCCACGTAGATATAAATAATTTATTTTCCTTACTCACAAAATCTATTGACAAAATCAAAATAAATGAGTTTAAATGACAACTTTTATAATTTTTTTTCTGACCAAATTGGATTAATTCAAAAGAAGGAAGGAATGAGGTACAGCTCAGAAATGATAGTGTTTGCATCCATGTTCTTCCTAGTATCACCACAGGCATATAAGTTCGTGAGGGCATCGGGCAATTTCATTCTTCCTCATCCCAGAAGCATACACAAAATTTGTTCGTCCTTTATGTTGGGGCCTGAAAATGAACAGCAAGAGGAAAGTTTCCTATTCTATCTCAAGCAGCAATCTAGGAATCTGAGTGATGGCGAACGGTATGTAACATTAATGATTGAGGAGATACACATTAAGAAATTCATGGATTATAAAGGTGGTTCCATCATTGGTTCATCCTTTGACAGTGAAAGCCTTTTCTCAAGTGCCCATGTTTTCATGATTCAGTGTACTAGTTCGCAGGTTTCCGCAGCGTTGATCAAATGATTTCAACATTTCTCGGGTTGCATCAGCGTCAGTTGTCATTCAGCACAATGAGAATGAGTGTACTGTCTTCATATAAAGATGTTATCCACATTCTCCCTGTTAATTCAATGACTGCCACCACCCTCCATAGCATAATAAGAAAGGTGATCATGGGGGTGGAAAAGGTTGGGCTAAAAGTAATTGCTATCATTACTGACAATAACTCCATTAATAGAAAAGCTATGTCCTTCTTTGCAACCACTCCAAAATTGAGTATTGTTTATTCCCATCCTGCTGATGCTTCTCGTCCACTATTCTATGTTATTGACTCAGTTCACATTTTCAAGTGCATTAGAAATAATTGGTTAAATCAAAAGAATGAAGGAGTCTGCATGCCTTTTCCTGATTTTTGCAAACAAAACCAAAAACATTCTGCATCCTTAGAAACCCTGAGGCGACTGTATAACCTGGAGGCCCGAAAATTGCTAAAATATGGGTATGGTTTTTCTGTGAAATCTCTTTGGCCCTCAAACATAGAGAAGCAAAATGTCTGGCTAGTGCAACAGGTATTTAGTGATTATACCGTGGAAGCTTTATAAACCCTGGGTAATGCCAAGCAGCTAAAATATGCTGATGGAACTGCTTCCTGCATTAGCATTGTTTCTCGGTGATGGAAGGTGGTCAATGTAAAAACCCCTAACTAAGGTAGACGCCTCAATGATGAGTTCATGGCTCCTCTCACCTATTCTTTCTCAGACCATAACATGAAATTCCTGAACGATTTCTTCTCTTGGCTTCAAACCTGGCATTACATGAATTCTGGAGTCCTCACCAAAGAGACATTCTCAGCCCTTAAGCACACAACTCATGCCTTGATGAAACTGGCTTCATTCTGAGGAACTCAACATGAAGTATGTACTGCTTGGAAAATTTCAAACTGATGTCTTGGAGGCAAGGTTTGGGCAGTTTAGGCAATTAGCTGGGGCCCAGTACAATTTGTCTGAGGTTGAGAACAAGCTCAGACTGTCAAAGTCCTTGAATTCTCTAAAAATTTATCTTCCTTCCTTAGATTCCATTCTCAGAGATAATGATAACTCAGAGGAAATTTCTGATTTATTTCTAAATGATTTGCAACCCTTTGTTAATGTAACTGTGACCCCTGAAGATCTGACCTCTCAATATATCAATGATGATATGCCTGTCATTGGGTGTCTCTGGCTACGGTGCCTTTTCACAGTTAACAAATTACAATGTGAAACATGTCTGGCCAACCTAATCACTAACAGGCAGCTTGACTTAGAAGTAAACCAACTAATTGCTCATTTAGACCGGGGAGGACTTTATTATCCACAGCAGGAGGTGGTTGATATTTTTGTGTATAATTATATTGTCATACTAATATTATAGAATGAAGAAAATGTAAAAGGTTAAAAATCAGAAGTCAATAGGTCAAATTAACAAAAACAGCTCTAAAAATTAATGAATTCACCTTTGCAAGAAACTGTCAATGTGGCCAAGAAACAGAAAAAATAGTTGATCGAATTCTTAAATGTAGCACCAATTGCCTACTTAATAATTTTGTCAAAGATAAAAATAATACTAGCCAGACCAAAAGAAAGCTATCTACTTTCAATACAAAAGGCATCTAACCTGGAATGTGTATATTTAGCCTCTGCTGGTAACTAACTTAGTGTGATATATAGTGGGCTTTCGGCTTACATTCCCTCTGCACTTGTTAATTGTAATTCTCTTAGTTTGTTGGTTGTATTTGTATGTTTATTTAGTCTCAGCGGCTACTTTAATGATGTAAACATATGAGATGTAATAAGGGGTAAACTCCTTATTCCCTGGCTGTTGCTAGTATCCTCTATTAATTTGTTATGCCCGCAGATTGTGTCTGTATATTTAGCATCTGCTAGCAATTTAGTGTAGTATATCCCTTCGCAGCCACACGGGATAACTAGTTACCCCAGGCTCAGAAAAAGTGAAAATAGAGGTCTAAAACCTTTGAAATTGATACAAGTAACGACATCTGCCAGTAGCAGACAAGTGTGAGATGTGACTCCATTACATAGGAAGCCGAAAAAATGCGTGGTGGCACTTTGAGCGTTAGTTTTCTCGGCGTGGGGTAACTAGTTACCCCAGTGTGGCCACAACCATTGCTCGGCACATCTTTTTTTTCAAATCGACTTGTTTGTGGTGTCAATAGACAAAATAAAGATTAAGTTTTTGATATTCTAGTAAAAATATTTTTTTTTCAATCCTACTCGTTATGGAATCTTGTCTGTTCATGTGAAATAATTCAGTTTCATTTTTACATGATGTTGTTTATTGAATAAATCTAGTGTATGTTCATTGTAGGATAACATGTGGGTTGTAGGTTTTGAAAATATGATGTATTAACTTAGTTTCATATTTATGAACAATTTTTGTCTCAAATGCCCATAAATAAAAAATTGACAAGATACTTTCCAAACAATTTTTTGACTAAAAAAGTTCAGAGTCTACATGTGAGAAGTAAAATAGATTTTTTTCGTTTGATTACTGTGTGTTGGCTTTTTGGTCATCTATTCCCGCGTAAGAATATTATATCATTTCGATTTTTAAACGATTCTATCAGATTTGAATGTTCAACCATTCATCAATACAGCCTTAGTTCTCACCTGAAAAACTTTTTCAATCTTTTAATATTTCAAGAATTCAATAATGAGCCGGTATATAATACAGGGGACTTTATAGCCCCAATCTTGCCCTAATTAAGTTGAATAGGTATTACTTAAGTATCCTAAACACCCTATTAGTCGCCTCATACGACAAGCAGGGATGCTGCGGGAGTATTCTTTCTCCCCTACCCGCAGGGATAAGGAACACCTTAGCCTACTCTACAACGCCATGAATTATGCTCCAAGACTGCATAGAACCTTCCTCAAGATGAAGAACAAGCAATAGCAAATACTACGGCACAGATGTTGTTATGCAAGGAAGCATATACTAGGAACAAATGAGAGACTAGGACAAAGATGAAGAGAGGTATCCCTTAACCAAGGCAAAAAATCATATCTACCACCCCTTGCAGTGGTCACAAGAGAAAGTAATCAGGATGACAGACACTCTCTCCAGGCTCTAGCACACAATTTTAAGACCAATAAAATTTACCACGTAATTACTTGCAACAGCTTGACTTTCATAAGGTTCAAATGAAAAGAAATTTAAACAATCATTAAGTAAATAGTTACAATGAAAGTAAGAGGCACTGAAAAAGTCAAATTTACCTACTAAAACCATACACCCATCCAACTAAGTAATCCATGAACTGAAAGGTTTTTAGGGGAAATTTACTCTTGTCAGCCAAGACTTAATATTTCCAACCAAACTGCAGACATAACACATTTATCACTAACCTACTTCAACAATCTAGAAATCTCTTTTAATACCCCAACTGTAACCCAACAACAGGTATTATCCACTCAACATTTACTTCTAAGGAATCATTTCTTGAATGGAGGCTCTACACACCAATTCAAGTGCTTTTTACTGCATGAAAATCTCCTGACACATCAAAAGTAGCCAGGAAATTTAATTATCTAATGGAAAAACAACGGAATTTTTATTAATCATAAAAAAGAAAAGTATCATCAAACCATCCTAAATATAATCAGTAATCTGTCCTAGTCTACATCTCAAACCTTGAAGCTAATTCCCATACCACTGACGAGAATAAAGGTAATGAATCATCAAACCTTATTATACATACAGAATACCTCCAATAGGAGACCTATACCATTAGAAAGTAATTTTAACCTCCAATAACATACTTGCATTTACAGAGGCTCCAACTTATTCTTCACTCTGGTTTTCCATAAGCAAAGGGATATAAAATTATCAGTTAAGAATCTGAAGGCATCTGCAAATTGATATTCAACAACAGCAAAAGAAACATCTAAGCTCTTTCTTTTGTTTTTTTAGGAATACAAAAGTCATCAAAATATGTTTCATTATACATTATTTGGTCCACTGAAAACAAACTGTAAAACAATATTTACATAATATAAAATTACATAAAGTAGCATTTCTGATAAAGAACTGTAGAAATTAAATGTTTTTATGTCCACCATGAATGCCGATGGACTGACCAAAACATTCATTGCTGAATGATGACAGAGGAAGAATTTATTTAAAAATTCCAATCAAATTGTTTCTCTCAACAGATTTGAGAAACTAAAAATAAAAAATATTTTAACTTCATTAAACACAGTGAATCCCTACAAGAAAATAGGTTTACAACTTTACACAACAACAATCAACAGTCAAATGAAGTAGCCCTCGAATAATTTACAACACGCCAACACAATGCACTGCACAACCACATCATGTCTTATCATATTTACAGTAATCCCTTCATTTACACAAAACAGACTCCACTCCACTCATGAGGGTCCAAAAGCAGCATACTCAACACAGCGAGAAGGGTCAGTCGGGAAGTACTGCTGGCAACGTGTCATTAGCCTTTTAAGAGCCTGAATATATTTCCGCTGTGTTTCATCATTCATTACATGGGCAACATTCTTGGAAAAAATCTTCTCACGACCCGTTCGAGCATGGATACCAACCATGGTAACACCAATTGGCCATGGAGCATTACCGATAGCCATCTGAAGATAAGCATCATTCGCCTGAAAGGAGGAGAGTCTACATTAAAAAATTTACGCAGTCGAGACAAGCTACACTCAAACAGGATCCGAAAACTAATTCTTATCCCACCACAAATAATCATTTTTAATGATTCTTGAAGTTCCCAGGAAGTAAAATTGTAGGCCTTGATGCAAGAGTGAGAAATAAGAGGAATGTTACATCAACAGTTAAAATGCATCTTAACCTAAACATTGCTTATCTTGCCCGAAAAGAGACACTAATGCACGATTAAGTTTTTTTCAAATTAAAGGTTTCCCTTAACTATTGATCTAAGAAAAATACATTGCTAAATATCTAAACCCTTTTCACTCATGCATCAGGCCAGTCCCGACATCAACGTATTTCCATTTCAATCAAAAGTTGAATGAGCAAGACAATCATTGAATTGTAATCCATAGTATTCAAAGTTAAATTCTGGACCAATACAGAGGATAAGTGACAATAGATTTTAAGGAGAAAGGATTAAATCATTCTAAGGATCAATAGCTCCTGATTTCAACCTATCAACCTATCTTAAAATCTCTACTTGGTAAAAATATTAACTAGGGTCATTTCTCTTCACTCTCTTCTACAATAAATATTAAGTCTATCTTTTTTCCATGTTCAAATCCAAATCAGTCTCTGTTCTTAAAACCACTAGAGCTGACCCCTCCTACCTCTTACGCTCTATACCTCGGACAAATGCTTACCTTAAATCATTTCTCATCTCTGGTTCAAATCTCTGGAATTCCTTGCCATTATCTATAACAAAAATTCTTCCATTCTATCTGTATTTAAGGAAAAACTACTTAATTATTACTATAATGAGCATATATGTCTATAATTAAAATATCTTTCCTATTTTAGAATTGTATGTTGCCAAAATGGTCTGAGAAATTATTGTTCGCTTATTATTTCTTTCTAATTGATATTGTATCTTCCATTTTGTGTTTAGTGTTAATAAAGTGTGGCTGTGAAATTTTTTGTTTTACGTCACTGTGAGATGTTGGCCAGGTACATTTTTTGTTCTTTTTTTTGTTAAAAGCAGAATTTGATATGCATTTTCTTTTTGCTCTTATAGGGAGACCCAGAGCATAATAAAACTATTCTATTCTATCAGCATCCTGGCTCAGTGTCCTTCGGGCTTGGCTTATTTTGCCTAGCTTTTCTTCAATTTGAAACTTACTACTGTCTTTGTAAAGTCTACCAAGCCACATTCATCTTCATATATCCTACATATTAGCACAAAAGTTTTCTACACCTTTACTTCCCCATACTCTTCAGGAACTATGAATGAGTGATGACTATTCCCAATGCCTTAATTCTTTTCAAGTCTTGTAACACTAAATTCATTCAACTACCAAGGATACCTAGTCCAAATACATCTCGAACAATGTCATTTCCCCTTTCTATATCTAGCGTAAGCGGCCTTATTTCCTCACCATAACACTCTCCAACATATTCCCACTGCATCTCGCTTTCCAATATATTACTTCCACCCCTCCTGTATCTCCTTAGGTTCTACAGATACCTTTTTTGTCTTGCCTGTCATTACTGCAATTCCCCTTCCATTGGTACCACTCATCAGTTCATTTAGGTACTTGCCTATCAAGTGCATCTGTCCTTCCCTCTTTTAGATATAGCTTTAAGGAATCGATCTGATATCTCCACCAAGCCTCCCTTTCTTTCTCTTCAAAGCCCATTGTTTAATTCCCATTATTTTCACGCAACCAACCTCTGAGTTTACACTCATCCATTTCCTTCTCTCCAGCAGCTCCACTATCAGCTCCTTTGAGATTTACACTTAACCATTTTGTTAGCACTTACCTATGTCTACCATTGCTCTCGCTACTTCCATAATTCCTTTCCTCAAACTTCCCCATTCAACTCCCACTCATCTCACTCTACAGTCTATACCCAGAATTTGACCAACCTGCTCTCGGTACTTCTTCAATGCCCCAATTAAAGCCGCAAAATTTCACTTTTATACCCTCCTTCCCCTTCTTAACTTTTACAGCTTAACGTAGTATTTCAT
This sequence comes from Ceriagrion tenellum, assembly GCA_963169105.1. Lineage (NCBI taxonomy): Eukaryota > Metazoa > Arthropoda > Insecta > Odonata > Coenagrionidae > Ceriagrion > Ceriagrion tenellum. The sequence goes on along the minus strand of OY720639.1, from coordinate 75,965,255 downwards.
CACAAATTAGCCTACACTAGCCTCCAGATAAATATCAGTTTTTTGCACGATTCCTGAATCTGATTCTCACCATTAAAAAATCTATCCAGAACCTGTCTATCCAGCCAGCTTCTAAGCATACCAACGTCAAAGGTGATGTCTGATCCATGGATTTAGGAACACTAGAATATTTCTAAGGCAAAACTCCATATCTTTCTCACCATGGTCATTTCTCCTTCCTAGCCTATAATATCCCACCTCCTACCCATCTCTTCATTCACGCACCACTAAAGCATTCCCATCCCCTATTTTTACCAAACACTTTTAGGCATACTACCTATCTAGTTTCCTATACTTTCTATCGAATTTCCTCCAGCTGACCATACACACAATCTACCTCTTATTCTTTAGGATAAAAGGTAGGGACATAAATCAGGATTACTATGAAATTTGATGAGTCTGCCTTTAGTTCAAAAACTCTTTATCCTACCACTCAACTGTTCTGCATTAACTACTTTTCTACTAAGTTTCCTGTTGATTATCGCTGCCATCCCACATGGCATCAAACCCCTCAAGATTAAGTGCAATGTCAGAAGCTAGTGATGCGAATGCTGTATTAACATCACATAAGATTTTGCTCATCACCTTAACTTTGATTGTGTCTTGTTCAAGAAATTCACATCATAGGGTGGCACTTCTATTTCATTTCAGATTCGACTAAATCCTTCCAAAAATGTTTTGACCAAATCCAAATCCAGTCGAGTGGGTGGCATATGTGCTTCGGCAAATATAAGCTCTTCGCTGTCCGTCATCAAATCGTTTGCAACCCTACCGATGAATAAATCATTTTGATGCTACTGTTCTTCTCAAGCGTGGTTATTTGGGTGACTACATTGTGCCATAAAATATGCATATCAGTTGAAATTTTTATAGTTATTCATCGCGTCAAGTTTTATTAAAATATCAATTCCTATTCCAGTTCTGTGGGTGGCATACGTGATTTGTCGACGTGAACTCATTGTCCATCGTAATTCATTTAATATCTCATCCCAGAATTTATCATTTCAATGCTTAAAAACTTTCAATGCTTCAAAGTATTTTGAAAGGCTGGTTATTTGGGTGAACATTCATTACATACATACATACCAATCACACCGTTCCCTGGCACGGTAGGCACAGTTACAAAGTTTCACTCATAAATACATATTTGTACACCTAACTCTGCTTCATTAATTTCCTCCATACTGACCTATCCTTGCAAACCTCTTTCCTCATTCACCCCAATACAATGCTTCATACTCACCCACCTGTTTTTAAGACTCCCAATACTCCTCCTCCTAAGAATTTCCTCAAACACATTCAACCACAACTTTCTCGGCCTACCTCTACCTCTCGCACCATTCATTTCACTCTTATACATGTTTCCTTATTCGACTCTCATCCATTCTCTCAACATGGCCGAACCAACGAAGCACACTCCTTTCATATACGTCCGTTACTGAAACATCTAACCCACATTCATATATTACCCACTCATTCCTCATCCTATCCATCCTACTATTGCTGCAAACACTCCTCAGATAACTCATACCCACGGCGTGGAAGACCATAATTAGCAGAAGAAAACAGGAATAAATCTTGTAACTGTGAAGTTGAGGTTCAGGAACCAGAAGACTACCAATGGTACATATATCTGCAGAGAACATTATTTAATGAAGAAATACCATCAGAAGTTCAATACAATGAAGAAAACTAGGATGTATGGGAAACATGGTACAGATAAAAAGAAGACCTTTCACTGAGAAAGCAAGACCAGGGAAGGAGTGAGGTAAGGATGCCAACTTATTCCCTTGACATAAATTTCTACATCATGGAAGTGGTACAAAAAGTCGAAAAAATGCTTCAGGCAGGGATAAATACAAAGAAAGAAGCAACATACTATATTTTGTCAATGGTACACCCATAGCAGCAGTGACAGAAGATCTTAAAATGACACTTCACAACTTATAAATGCGAAAAAATTGGGACCAAACAATAAAAAAAATACAACTAAAGCAATGTTCGAAGGAAAAAGACATGAAGGAAACAGGATTTAATGCGGGCATCAGAAGGCGGAAGTTGCATTGGAATTCCAGCATTTGTGAGATAGAATCACTAGCTATGTAGGAACTTAACAGGAAATGACTAGTACGACAGCACATGCAACAAAGGCATCATATCAGAAGAAAAATCTGAATCAGGAACCCCATCCTTGAAGCAACAAAGCAATTCATTAGGACATACATCTGGAGTATCCTTCTCGATAGCAGTAAAACATGGGCTATAAATGCAATAAAAAGATTGGGATAATTTAGAATATGGCATGGTAGGAAGGCCATTATGCAGACTGACTAATCAATTATGAAGAGGTATATACAGCATAACTTAGTTAGCACATTCCTCCTTTGTAGTGAAGCATCATGACTTGTTTCAATAAGTCACATCCTGCCAAACACCCTTGTGGGCTTGCAGGGTAATAAGTAGATGTAGATGAAGAATAATACCAGAAATTATTGAAGCTAGCATATAAATCTGTTTCCATAAGGAAATATTTCCCATTTATAATTAGTTTGAATAGGAATGTTCTGTTTTGATAAGAAGTCGAAGTTGTTGGTCGTCGCCTTTGCCATACTCCTTTTCTTGAGACTACGAAAAGAGCGTTGCTTATCTCAAAGCTGACTGCCATACAATACAAAATTAGCAGCCATTTAATCTTTATGCATACAGTGTAACCTTGCTTTCACGACCCTGCAATTTACGTTTTCCCCTAATTTACGACATTTTCCCAACAATTCCCATGTCCCAACAATTTCATTAAATATCCATGTAATGCAATCATATCCCGCAATTTTCTCTGCCAAATGTTGAAAAATCCCACAATTTACAACACCTGGCCAGGAGCAAGATGGTGGACAGAACACTGAACACATACCAATTGACGACCAACCCCAAGTTTGAAGCCAAATATGAAGAGAATGCCTGAGTCAATTATAATGTAACAAATGCCCACACATTTTTATTTTTTGTGGGATGTTGCAATTAAAACTGCTCCATTGCAGTCAAAATTCTGTCACAGAGTTGACAGTAAAAACGGGGTCCATTTTTTGAGCCTCTAGAAAAAATCCCGCACTTTGTTACATAACTGCATTATCAGTGTTGGTAAACATGCCATCAGAATTTAGTACACAATTCTCTCAACCTTTGTTAATGATCTCTGACAGTTTCAATAATTAAACTTAATTTGTTACAGATATATTGTTAATTTCATAGAAAAACTTCATTCCTGTTCGTTCAGGTCATAGAGACCTAATCATGACACTGTGGTCTTCGTCATGAATTCAGTATTACAATTCCAGTACTTCTGGGAACATAAAGCCAAGAGATTAATTAAGAAATTTTAGTTATATTACAATTTTGCATGGATTGTGCACGTGTTCTGGGGAGTTAGCAGTGCAAATGCACAGATTACCAATTACGTTGAATTTTTCAAACGAAATTATACTTCACACACAAGCGAGATTAGATATTGATGACTTAAAAGAATCACATTGGTGGATAGGCTGTTTCAAAATTCACTGTGATAATGAATAACACAGCATTTGTGAATCTGAAATCATATATCCTGAAACAGTTCCTCACCGGAAGTGTCCAACCTTGCATAAGCATGTTGATGCAATATGCTCATAAGGAATAATTCACTATGTGCAAGGCAGATCTTTCATATGTTATACTGCCACACAAGACCTAAGACAAAGGGGATTATAACCAAGGCAACAAACAGAGCAATGCCCACCTAGCCCTATTGTTAGGAGCCAGTGCAGATGGCAGCGAGACAATGAAGCCCTTTGTTTCAGAAAAATTAATATTTATATATATCCAAATTTTTTTGAACATCAAGAACTTATTGCCTACAACTTACGCAGCTAATTCTAAGGCATGGCTGACTAATAGTATTTTTGGAGGACAAATGCATGCCCTTGATGCAAAGACTAGGGGAAACTAGGGATAACAGAAAAATGCTTTTGTTATTGGATCAGTGCCTTGCAATTTTTTTAGAAAAGTGAACATATCAGGGTCCCTATTGGGGTCAATTTTCATAAGACACCAACCTAATGATGTAGGTGAGGATTCCTTTCCCCCAGGCGAGGGTTATTTGCCAAACTACAATCGGAATAAGGCAAAAATTCCATTCCAAGTACAAATCATTGTACATGTACTAAGATTCTAATTGCAATTTATTTTCAGTCATGTTAACTCTTTACCCAAAGAAATGGTTATATTAGTTACAGTGCATAGTATGACATGCAGGAAAATCATACAGCCCCAGGACCAAATTGCAGGAGTAGGCACTGCTCTTAAATTTGTACCTCAGAATATACATAGGATGTATATAGTTACTAACTAAAATCACACCAGTGACAAAATCACAGGTTTTTGACAAGATGACCGGGTCAGAGTGATAGAAATTTTCTCCCACATCACATCTTTAGGTCCACTCAAAGTTCCCTCCAACCTTTGCTCTGCATCCTACATAGTCAAACCATCGAGTTAATAGAATCATACCATTTAACTGTTAAGGCTGCTTTACACGGTACATTTTATTGTACAAACAAATTTATCATGGAATGTACAAGAAGCTGAATAGAAAAAGAGCAGGTTCTATTTCCTGTTAGGCCATTCAGACAATCATACAATTTGCCACTTAACACAGAACAATTTTACTATGCAAGAGTTCATACATTCATTTGCACAGTAAAATGTACCGTGTAAAGCAGCATTTACAGATAAAGTCATTGGATTTTTATTTATAGGTTTAGCTCCAGTCCAAAGCCCTGCATGCATTTTATCTACTCAGCATTTCAAGACACTTCATTCAAAACTGCTACCAAAGCCATTTCTATATGTAATGACCCACTGTCAAGTCAAATAACAGAAGATATTTCAATAACAAACATGCCACCAGCAGTCCTTTCAGATTTGTTCCAGAATTTTTTCCACTTACCATTATATAATTTCGGTCTAAAAGATGACGAATGATCTCGGTGAGTGAGTCTGAAATGTCTTCAGGTAAGGTACGAGATTTTAGTTTCCTTAGAAGTGGATCCAAGTACACCTGAGTCTGTGTATATGTAGCAGACGCCATTTTACCCTTTGTAGACATCTTTTCTGAGGCAGGCCGGCTGTTTAACTGGTTACCCCACATCTTCAATAAGAACTGACATAACATAAAATTAGTTAAATTATTCCATCCATCATTTTGCACCTAAAATCAATACCATATATGGATATAGTTAACACTCCATTGTGAGAATGATAAAACATATTGCTTTAAATTAAGAGAAAAATATTCCCATCTACAATTTAGTTTATTATCTCACAAATCATCGCCTCCCAAAATAAATCTTGACAGGATTTAAACACTTCAAAAGAAGGCATTCAAATATGCAGCCACCCTAAAAGTAAAGGAGATATGTAAACTAGCTTTCAAGTAGCTAGCAATTATACCCCATCCAGCACTTCTTATGTTTATGATGCTTATATACACCCATTTGAACTGAAAATTGCCAAAGAGTAGTAAGGAGGTACACCAATATAAAACCAGAGGCAGTAAAAATTATATTGTGCCACAGCATAGATTAAAATTATTTGAAAATCAGTCTAAGATAGAAGGTAAATAGAGGTTCAATGCACTCTCACTGAATATAAAAACAATTACTTACACATACTAACTGCTATTGGAGAATTGTTTTCATTTGGTGGATGAATAAATAGAATATCTAAACAAATGTAAATAACTGTGTGTACATATTGTAACTCTAACCTTAGGGTAGAGTACTATGTATTTGTTAAATGAATGTTTTAGCATGTATGATTTTTGTACTTTAAATTTGATGGCAACTGACCATTGTAAAATTTTAACATGAATAATTTTTAAGGAGATAAAGGATAAGGATAAATGCTGGGGCCTTGGCCTAGTCTCCCATTGGGGTGCATGATTAATCAAGATTTTGTGGAAAAATACTAGTGACGGGGCAGGATATCTACAGTTCTGAATTAAATCATTTTCTTAACTTTACTACTACTTTAAAACTACTTCGCTCGCAGTAACATGCTGTAGTAAATGATAAAAATTACGCTTAACCTCATTTCGGTAATCAGCAAGGGATTCTCTATATTTTGGTGAAGCAACAAAGCTCTGATGTGGAATTGATTTGGCTTCCGGTCGCTCATTGCGAGCTCAATGCTATTGAGTTAATATGGGCGTTTGTAAAAAACAGTATCGCTAAAATTAACCTGGCTAATGCTATTGAGAGGGGAAGCAGTGTAAATATTACATGTGAACTGTGCCGGGAGAAACTGAGATTAGCATCCTCAGAGCTGAGGAAAAAAAGGGTAATACATGCAAGGCGTATTGAGGGAAAAGGATCATTTAATTGAGTCATACACAGATATGGAATCAGTGATAATATACGCCCACGTTTCTGATTATGAATCATCGGATTCCCTTTCATTTTCCGAAAGTGATTCAGAGTGAACTGAAAAACTGATGCGTTTTACAATTAAAAAATTGTATGTATTATATGTGTAAATAATAGAAATTTTATAATAGTAAAGCTAGATTTCTTATGTTAGTAAATGACATTTGCAGGAGCAGCAGTAAAGAGCAGTCATCATTCTAAAAAACTGCCATTGGAGGTCCAAAGCCCTCATGGAAAAAGTTGATGGGAAATAGTGAAAATATGCCTCTGGTTATATTTTGGTGAATGCATCAATTTTTATCGTTCACTACGCATGTTACTACGAGCGAAGTAGTTTTTCCCTGCCGGTAAATGCTTGCAGTACAATGTAGGGTGTTTTGTAGGCAATTCCTCCTGCACCTTATGGGCAACCCTCTGACTCAGCAACAGCGCATGCCACTCCCTTTCTCTTCTGGGCATGCTTCTGGCAGTTCAGAGTGCTCTTTTTCCAAAATAAATGTTAATCGATATTGATTAAACAACGATTTATAAGTGGATTTATGATGATGAACTCTATAGCTTGAAGAAGGTTCAAACGGCAGATTTCAGGGATGTGCGGAATGGAAAATAACGCAGTCTTGTAATTTCATCAATAACTAAAATAATAATGCACTAAATAATCTGAAACTTTGTATGATTGTTAAGAAAGATCTTTGCTACAATATTTTAAAAGGAATTTCGATATCTTGACCCGCTTAGTTATTACGAAGCCGTAAATGCGATGCATCCATCCGGTACCCAGAAAAATGCACTAAAATTCTGTTTTTAAGCACGAGCTGAAATCAATATAAACGGTAAAAAGTTTTGTATATCATCACTAAACGCAGAAATAAACAAGCTTCAATTTTCTGTACTTCATTTTAAAATCGATTGAGTCGTCTTTGAGATATTAGTCTTCAAACTCGGGTGACGGAATTTTGCAACAGATAGTAGTACTTCAATCAAAATCTCAGACGATAAGACTTTTTGGCCAATTGTCAACACCACTGCTTTAAATTATGTAGTAGCTATCACTGCGATCAATTCAACTGAGTCACATGATTGAGTTTAAAAAAGATGGAAGAGCAAGTACAGTGGGGCACAGTACACTCACAGATTACCATCAACTATATACACAGCAGGCTAGCTATTCTGAATCACAACAAAAACCATAAATGTTACCTCAAAACCATATTTCCCAAATGTGTATTTCATGTACTAAGTAACCAAAAGTAGCATGAAATATGTTTCCTCAATAACAACACCTTTAGGACTACCAAACATGACAGAAGCCTGGAAATTCATCCTCTATAAAATTGCTAACACAACTTCATCATTTCTAATTGTTAAATATTGCTGATTCCACCTTTATCTCCACATTTCCAGCTATCAATGCATTTCACAAAAAGCCACCATAAAAATCAAAGTTTACTGCAGGAAATCTCTGATTCAGAGAGTCAGAGAGAAAAATTGGTATAATTACCGTCAAAAATTGTGAGGTCACATTCATGTCCAAATCACGGTCTCCTTGGCCGAGACGCTCTGCACACGCCTGGATTTGATCGTAAGTGACCCCATCATCAGTGACTTTCACATCATTGGTAGGGCGGCCTTCTGCATCATGAGTTGTTACACCTGAAGCACCACCTCCAGAACAGCCTCCTGACACACCATTGCTCCCTGATCCCCCGGTCATATTCGCCGAGTACAGAATCTCATCAACATATGCCTGGTCCACCCTTTCCAGGGCTTCTTGAAAGTCATTCCTCAATCCCTAAAATAAATTAAAAACATGACAATGAAATTCTATTATTACAACTACTATAAAGGACAGAAATTGACTAAGGTGTCATGCATACACTAGTTATTGTTGTCTGTGATTTTTTTAGCCCCTCTCCCCTTCATTGACAACCATAGTATTTTTCCCAATCCCTTCCCCAAAAACATGTAATGCTGTCACTACAAATGAAACTTTCAATTCAAAAATATTTTATAAAATCAATTTTAGGGATATGTTGAAATAAGACAAAGTAGCTGAGCTATATATAATGGAACTATCTACTCTCAATTGGAACAAGTAATATTCAATTTTACATTCTAAAAATCAACCATGAATCACATGAAGTGTAAAAAAAATTGAACTTATCACGAGGTCACTATTTAATCCGTGAGAAGGTAAAAATGTGAGCCATTTGATGGTATGAAGACTTGCAACACAGTAGAGGCAATTGTTTAGATACATTGAGTAGAAGGTTAGGGAGTAAGAAACACCCCATGCACCCTTCCTCATATTAAACTTTGTAGTAATGTAGACACAATGTTGACAAGTAAGAGATAAACGGGCACATTGTAACAGCTACGTTACTTTGAGAGAAACTCACAACCACACACTCGTTACCCACCTGAGGTTTTTAGACAACTCCCTCCCGCCCTAAGCTGGTAACGTAGTTTATGCACAACCCCTAAATGAGCATGTTTACATCATAAATTTGACTCATGTTTTCATGCCTGATAGGGAAAAAGCCTACACATAAGGTTTTCCTGCAAGTCTGTGAAAATTTCTGTAGTGCGGTACTAATCATTTTTTAATAGTAGACGAAGCACACAAGGTACCCACTCTTTAAATTTTTGGCAAGAACAAGGTGTAAGGAATTCCTCATTTTTTAAACTAAGTCTCACTGGAGTGCATACCATTACCATTTCCAATGTAAAATGGCTGGCATTTGTTGGCAAATATCTTGAAAAGTAGCACAGGAAATGAGATGTGTTAAAGTATCTTTGGAGAATAAGAGATATTTTCTTTTGAATGGGGGCAAATTCCTAGAATTCTAAGAGAAATATAATCTCACTCAATCTACCTTGATGAGGTCAGCTTTTTACCCCTATTTTTTAACTACAAAAAAAAGTTTCTGAAGGGGTGGTCTTAATTAAAAATATATTATGTCAATAGAATATTATCATCGGCAACTACCTGAAACATTTACCATAACCGATTACCATTTGACACATTTTGCAATCCTTATTTTTTCCTGTTGGACTCCTCATCTTTTCCCCTTCAAATGCTATTTTGGAGGGTTGGTCTTCAACAACAAACAAGAACAATGTTATATGCCTCTGGCTAACACTTTGCACAGGTGTTTCTGCATCAGGTTTTGAGGTGAAAAGTTAACTTGTACACACCGCTAATGCAGACAGTAGACCAAATATACTATGCATAAGGCCTGCAAACTTCTGCAATAGGCATGTTATATTGTTTAATTGAAGACCTAATCTTCTAAAAGAGCTGTTGAAAAGGAGAAAAGATGAGGTAATCAATAGGAAAAAAGAGGATCACAAAAAATTGTATTAAGAGGAAAAAAGGGTACGGAAAGTGTTACAGATAGTTTCACAGGACAAGTCTTACTTTAGGAATATTACACAAAAAAGTGCACTGGTCACTAAAGCATTTCAAATGAGGTGATTGACAAAGGAGGAAAAGTTAATATAATACATCTCTCCAGGTATATTCCAAGTATACTCCAAGAGATAACATTAGAGGGAGGGTAAAAAAATTGTGCTAACGTCCGCTTTTGTCACATCAACGATTGAAATCTTTGGTAGACTTGCAGCCAATACCAAAACTGCTATTACCGCCACTCCTGACCACCTACTGCACCATTTTACACCTCATTTTGAAGGCTAAGAAACTGGCATTCTTAATGTACCACTTTATTTACCTTTTCTCAATTGTTTTTTTTTCGAAAATTTCACTTCCAAATTCACCGTTTTTCCACGTTTCACATGCGCCTCGACGCCACATTTCCACAACTGTAACTACCAAGATACTACAATAACTTTTTTTTCTGAAGCTACATATGATTACTTACACGATTAACTTCTGGCTCCAAAACTTCCAGCTTCCTTAATCTTCGAAATGAGTCTAATTCGGTTTCACCAAATATTGTAATAGGTTCTCCTCGTTCTCTAAACCGACGTATGACTTCACGTCTAGGCAAGGTTGGACCAGAGTTATCCGCCACTTCCACCCCATCTAAAGAGAATTTCGACACCATCAATGAAATTCAACTCACGTTAATAATTCACACTACACGCTTGCTGATCGCGGGCTTACCTGGTGACGTCTTGTTTGAATTTGCTGACTTTTCATCCTCTTTGGGTCCGTATCTTTTCATGTACTCCTCTTCCCGCTTCCTTTCCAATTCTTCTCTTTTGAAGCATTTTTTACCCGCTCCCTGCATACAAAATATGGTTTAAGGATTAGGACGCTGCACATAACATAACGTACGTTCGAATAATCGTCATTAGTTACTTAATATTGTACACAAACAGAAGTCAAGAAATAAATGAAGCTGAGAGGGTCATTAACTTACCACTGTTTCCTCAAGGAGTTTTCTTTTCCTTTCTATTTCTAATTTAAGTCTTTCCATTTCAGCATTATAAGATAAATCAGCTCTTAAACACACGTCTATTGTCGATTTTTAGGATGACAAACTTACCACGCAGTTGGAAGATCGTTGAAGGACAGAAAATGAAAACCATGAAAACAGAAGACAATAGACACGCGGCGTCCGTAGCGTCCTGTGGTCCTGCTGACCGTGCTGCCCCCTCCTCCCCCGGAAACTTCACAAGCTTCAGAAACTAGTACACAAAGCACAGGGAAGTGCTGCCCTCTCCACCATTTTTAATTTACTACGTTTGTAACACGGGAATGAGGGAACCGAGGGAACATTTTAAAATATGTTAAAGCGATTACAGCCATCAACCTTGTAGCTGTCTTAGGCTTAAAAACGGAAAAAATCAGTAATACTGAACAAGCCAGCAGTCATTCCTGGGAAATTAAAATAATTTCCATAAAATATTGCACGCCCGTTGGGGTTAAGTAGATAATTAAATGTGTATTAGGTTACGCAATAGAAAGAACACGTAAAAGAACGGTTGGATGAAAGAACTTATACCTCTCGCAAAGAGCGGTTTCTTTTTTCTTAAGGACGAAGATTTTATGTAACCATTGGTGACTGTTGGCATTATAACAGTAAATAAACGTTCATACAAAGGCATGATAAATAACTCGATTAAAGATTATTCTTCAGTAGGGAATAGACCATAATATGGAATCTAACTGGAAATTGCGAGAATTTCCAGTTAGCAAAGAAGATTTAGAATCGATGAAAAAATCCTTGGAAAGGTATTACCCTTTGAAAATGGAATATTTCTTTGGTGTTTGCTGAATAATTTGAACATTTCATCTGCATCGAATAGGTTGAACATATGTAGCGATACATATGCTGTGATGCCAGCTAATACTTCGCTTGTTAATCGAAAACTGCATCACTGTACAGTGTGTGATGTGATTCTAAATTCATGTACACAAACTAGAGATCACTGCAATGGAAGAAAACATCTGACTCGCCTGAAGCTCCTTGGAAAAGAAGTGTCATTCGGTAAGAAGATTAGTTTTGAACCCTGGGATATTCTGTAGAATTGGTAGAGCTAGTATGAAATTAACTCCTGGCTCCTACTAAACTCAATACCTCTAGCTCCTTCACAGAAACATTCTTATGACATTGGTGAATCTATATAGATGAGCCCATTGGCAGTGTCCCACACATGGGGAGGCATGGCCATCTCCCCTTTAATATTAACCAGTATATACTTGGTAAGATAGGAAAAACGTTGGCCATGAGGTATTTCAGATCCCCATAAAGTAGCAATCTGCCTACCCCCCAAAACATTGACCTTAATCCACCCCTGCTTGGGCCTTGGGAAGGTTTTCCCCCCTAACCTCTCCCTCCACCACCAGCTGCAATCTCTGCTCTGCTCACTGACATTCTGTATATTATTATGGCCGTAAGCTTCCATAAAAGCCATTCATGCTCAACCCAAACCACATCATCCTGAAACAATGAATAAGGGTCATAAAAAAATAACAAGAGATAGGTACTTGAATGTTTCTATATATGTGGGATTTTAATAAAATATAGTGAAAGACAAGAAGTGTGCTTAGTTTTGAACCATAAAAATCTAATACGTGATGAAATTCATTCCCACTACATTAAGTGAAACTTAATGGTATGGAGTATGTCATATTTGCACCTGATAAATAATAGATAATAGAAATTGAACAGACTGCTGGAGAGTAAAATCTGTATTTTATTCTTATCACTTCACATCCAGATAAATTAGCTGTTCACCAATAAAATGGATTCTAGTATCTGCTGAGAGGTACTTTTTATCACTGCATGCTAAAAAATTCCAATCAACATAAAATTAAATAATAAGGCATTCAATGCCAGCCAAAAACTATTAATGACAGAATACCATAGCTCGTCTGATGCACAGGAATTCTTATCTACATCTACATACTATCCACTGAGCCGCCACATGGGTGTCTGGTCAGGAGGGGGTGTTTGTATACCTGCCATGTAAAGGTGTTATAGATAAGATTTTTCAAGGTGAAATGGTGAAGTGTATTATGGGAGTGTTTGAGTGGAGGACGGTTAATATTATGGTCACTTATTGTGCAAGGAAGGAATAAATTTTTATTCCTATTTGTTCGGCAATGTACCTCTCTCATTTCAATGCTACTGTTGGATCTGAAAATTTAGTGTGGCATCAAAATATTCTGTGTCGATCTGAAACACCTGTTATAAATTTCTCTAACTAAGCCTAGCATGTAGCCTCTCAAGTCTATATCAGCTCCCAACCAAATCCTTCTAAAAGCTGTGAAACACTATATGTTCATCTGTAGTAGTTTTTACTAAGCTTGTAGCTTTCCTTGGTATTCCATTAATTTTTTAGTGAAATCTTACTGCCCACAGTCCCAAATGATCATGGCATATTCATGGTTTGGCCAAACTAGAATGAAGTAGCACCTCTCTTGTAACTTTTTCATCTAAGGATCTTCCGAGTATACACTTAATGAATCCTATTATTCTTTAATACTGTGAGGCATACGTTTTGTTCATGTTCCCCATGATAAGTCAAGAAGTTACCATAAAACCAAGACATTTGACTCCATCCAGAGACTTTATATTTTCTCTTATGGGCTAAGACATTCACATGTTCCGACTTGTTTTCAAGTAGAAATATTTTCCCCATGAATTTCAGAAGTACCCACTATTGATTAGTATTGGTTTACTTACCAAATACCTAAAACCTAAGAATACCAAAATGAATATTCATTCAAACTAGTTGGTATATATACAGCAAAGATAAAATAATGTGGCAATGGTATGAGGACTGAAACAATTAACTCTTTCGCTGCAGTCAAACCACAGAGACTTTCTAGCCCCTGAGCGGCGAAAGAGTGAACGGTCACCTACATCAGAACAGAAAGTATGTCTCTGGTTTGGGACTTCTTATCCAGAGAACATCATGACCGATTATTATGAAACAGTGTAAATGTATAGCAATGAACTCGGCAAATCACATTTGCGGGAAAAGAGAAAGTTTGGAGGCGTGGGTAGAATGACCACTTACCAACGGAACGTAGGAGCTATGTTCACAGCAGTGAAAGGGTTAAAATCCTAATATACTATCTCACTGATATTTAGTGAATAAACATAGTAACATGAGATTTTAACATTTATGGAGTTTCTCACAAGGATTCTCTGGGGCAGAAAGACCACGACATGAGAAAAAAATTGGCCTGGGTCAGTAGTGGAAGAACAGGGCTTGGCTTGCCACACCAATGTGCAGATCTCTACACTACCCAGGGTTCCTAATTCCCATGGCAATTTTAGAGGATAGAAGGGATTTAGTACTTCAACAAGGCAACTTCTATATAATTCATTACTATATTTTCACCAGCACCTATAGCTAGTTACCTTCTTAGGTACTCTATATTAGGTACTTTTCTTAGTAGCCAAGCGCAGAATAAGGGCCAGAATAGGATACAACCATGGGTTGTGACTTACTTGAAGTTCCCTCTTCTCTTGTCTTGCCATCCATGATGGACCACAAGGGCTTCACTTCTTACTCTGTTGCATCCTCCATAATGTCCACAGGAATCAGGTAGATTGGGTAGCTTAGTGATTAGCACATTGACCCAGAAAGCCACAGGTTTTTTGTTTGATTCCTGGTTCAGGCCAATTTCCTCATAGCTATTTCTATGCTACTGATAATGTGGCTGGCAGAAAGCCTCCCAACTGTTGGCCAGAAGAGAGTTATATTTGATGAAATATCACCATGCCATATACATACAAATCTTGTAAGATAACAAACCTTATGGATACACTCTAATTGAAAAGACAAAATATGAACGATGTTGCTCAGCTTTCAAGAAACCATTCAATATTTACTCTATTAATTGTTCAGAGATGGAATGTAGCAATAACCCTCTTCATTAGAGAGTTCCTGAGCCAGAACATATGTTCCTCTCTGATCAGCATGGATATCATCTCTTGGCAATCTTCGCAGCAGACGAGATGAGTTCTGCACTTCTATATAAATGCATGCGAAGGAGAGAGCCAGAAGAATAGAACATTTTGACGAAGTCTACTCGAGAGAAAGGCTAGTTACGAGGGCAAGATGATGAAATGAAATTGAGAGAAAATAATTCAAAGTATGGAACATCATACAGAAAAGAAGATCAAGATAGATTGGACGCATCCCGAGACACTATGGGTTTGTGAAGAACATAGGGGTAAAAGTCCCCAGATGAATACCCAGGAATAAGTTCCTGGACCAAATTAAAAGGAAAGTACATAGGAAGAGATAACAGGTTAGGGAACTAGCATTAGATAGGGGAGGGTGGAAGGCTGCAATCAACCAATCTTAGGATTGAACAACCGATGCTGAATTCATAAGATCCAGATGCTACAGAAATGGATCAATCAGATATTGCTCTATATCCTCAACCATCAGGCTAGGGAAACTCCATCCAAAGTTATCGAGAGCAAAATATGTACTTATAATCACCTCTCATTGATTGTAAGACTGTTTAACCTCATTGGACAATTCAATTTAGACAACAGCTTAATCTCCTTAGTACAGTAGAAAGTTGATATTACTAAAGTAGTGAAATTTTACAATTTTAGAAAATTTATAAAAGTTTCATAATTTTACTTAGCAATAGTGAAGTCCACGTGAGAACTATTGGGAATTTCAATAGTAAATGCATGATTTGACGTGGTTTCCCAATTTTACAGTTTTTTTTGGTTTTGCAAAGTAAGTAGGTACATATCACTTCAGTCCCTAAGAGCAAAATATTCTCACAGATGAAAAAGGTCTTTCATTACCCATTCCTCATTGTATTTTTAAATAGTGTATGATATGTCTCATTGAAAATAAAATGTAAGAGACAGGGTAACTGAATACGTAAACACCTTTCATTGAGGTCACCTATTCTTCAACACTTTATTTTACATAGTGCTCATTTTTTGGTCCCTCCAACTATATAACATCAAGGTTTTATTGTATTTCCTTCTGTTAACCATCCTGTCCATAATGTGTCTCTCTTGGGTCTTTCACAGTTATTCTTCCCATCTGCTGTACCCACTCATTGCATTTCTGGAGGCTTTTATGACCAGAATATGTAGTTTCTTTCTTATCTTTGAAGTGCTTCTTAATTCTCTATCCTCTCCACTCATGCCATCATCTTTATTCTTTCATTCTCCTATATTTCCATCACTCCCTCTGTCCTTTAATCTGGTGCTGCTAGTCCCAGGTTTTCAATAATATATGTAATAGCATGCTTCATGCATGCAGTATTATAGTTAATTTGTTATTTCTTAATCATTGAGTAACTCATGGCAGAAAATATAATCCCCATACAATATCTAGCCCCTAAACTTTATTTCTCAAGACAACTATAAGTGTAATTTCAGTGTAGTAGCATATGGATGCTTTTTAAGATTTTTAAGTGCATACATACAGGCAGCTAAAGCTATTCACATTTTAAAAAAAAGGACCATTTTTTTTACCTGAAAACCTCAGACAAAAAAATGATAGGTATGTAAAATTATTTTTATAAGAACACCAATTGGATATATATTTTCATCATCATTCACTAATCTCAGTTTAATTTATAGGATCCAAGGGAGAAAATATTCACTCAACATCTCCAATCAATTCCTCAGGGATAGTTTCATTGAAAAGCAATGACCTGAGTTTAAAAGATGTAAATTCCAGGAATACGTGAGTAAAATTTCTCTTTTTTTATACCTTGTCCATCTCATTCCAGGAAAACATAGCTAAACACAGTTTGCATGGTTGGAGGAAGGTAATTACCCAGTCTTGCATTCAGTATCTGTTTCAGAAATATCATGCACTCCAACAGCACTGCATATTTGCTCATAAAAAGCCACTATAGTGTTTCTAAATTTCCTCTTATTTCAAATTTCTTCTAAATATCATATTCTAAATTTGTGTGGAATTTTAAGAATTAAATGCAGGCAAATAGGCTGAAATGGTGAATGTACACAAGTACTTATCTGAGAATTGTTTTGAGAAAGATCTGATGTTTTCCTAGCATATTCTGGTGGTGAAGTCTATTCAGGAACTCCACCCGGTTAAAATCTGTATTGCTGCAGACATTTTGATGGTTCAGTCACCCATCATCTTCATGCCTGAATGTCATGACTATCAAGTCGATAGAATATAGGATATTGCTGGGGATGAGACTGCCACTAAGGTCATTTGGACCATAGGGGACAGGTAAGGGAAGAAGGCTGGAATGAAACCCAGTTTTGGCATTAGCCAGCTCTAAACGAAAGGCGCCATAGAGACCACAGTTTAACATCTCATCCAACAGTTGGAGTACTTAACTTGAAGTGATAGGTATCTCATCATCTCATCCTTCCATCATTCTTTTTGTAAATCCCTTCCACACAAGACTTCACCTTCTTCAATTCACGCTTCACATAGGCGACTGCCACCATGTTTAACCCGTAACCACTGACACCCTTTCTTCTAACTTACACATACTCGTAGACATGGGGCCTCTCAGAGCGTTTGTCTTTATTGGATTGGATGTTGAGGAGGCACTTATTTTAATTCTCCGTCTGGCTCCAAGTTACTCGGATGGATTGGATATTTGGGGAGGAGACCAGCAGCTAAGGTCATTCGTGCCACAGGGAACAGAAAAGGGAGGAAGGATAGATAGAATCCCGGCATCAGTATTAGCCAGCTCTTAATGTAAGGCACCAAGGGGACCACGGTTTTACGTCCCATCCGACAGACAGAGTACTGCACTTGAAGTGCCCTTCACAAGACACTTAAGTAGGGATCAGGTTTTCTATAAAAAAAACATCCTCCTCTGTAGGGATTTGAACCCTGACCATCCATATGGTTAGCCAGCACTCTGGCCACCACACCAACCTGATCCCCTAACAATTCGAGCCAGAATAATACTTGAGGTTTGGTGAGCCTAACAAATATGTTGTAATGGAAAAGAGCATCAACCTCGATCCCACCAATGAGGAGGTTAAGAAAATAATACCCCAAGGAAAATAGATATCTACTGACATCCATATATTATCTTGTTACGTCTATGGATAGATACGCCTCTACTAAAGTGCGTTCCACATTTAGTTGACAGTATGGGCTCTTATGGAGATTCGTTTCCCATGTTAATCCCCATAAGGCTGGAGATGCGCTGTTGCCAACAGCAGCAGAAAAATTAATATTGCACTATCCAATTTATCATCATCTCTTTTAATGCAAAGAGACACGCTACATTTACTGGTCGTAATAGTTTTTCCATAAAAGTTATAATAAAAGTTATAAAAAATATTTTCATTAATTTACGCAACAAACGCGGCTCTTTTGACTTTGTCTTCTTCACTCAAGTGTGGGCAAACAGTTCTTCATACTGGATTGAAACTTATGCAAAACGTTCCGTATTCTTTTTATTTCAATAAAGATGTACATTAGTTAGAATTTAATTGAGCTGAAATTTTGTTATACTGATGTAAATATCTTAAGGACAAAAAAGTTTGGTTTTTGTAAGGTAAAAAGTAATCGCCTGCTAACTTACGTTCCTTAAGTTTTAGGTCCGTATATCCTGCGTATAAAATTTGAAGAAAACTATTAATTTGTTTTTAGTGAAAAAATCATTTAGTTATCTCAATTGTGAAGAAAGCTATAACGTTTTGATCTTAAGAAAAATTATTTCGGAGCTACGCAAGACAACAAGCAGCTCGCCACGGTACCGCCAAGGCACGCTGCTTGCTATCTTGCTAACTTCCACAGCGCAGACGGGAGATTATTCGGTGGAAAACGGGATTTATATATTTATATGAATGCATACTAAAATGCATGTAATTCTTCGTTAGATGTTTTTTAAGGAGAGTACTCATACGTTGTATTAGAAATATTTATATTTCACGACAATGACATCCTATCATCATCCTAACAAAGCCTATCCCATGCACCTTTTGACGGCTTTGAAATAAGACGCAAATTTCGCCTTTACGAGTCTTGCCGTTGGAAACATGAAAGAAATTATTCCATAATCCGCACGAGGGGCATTCCTCGTCGGTGTAAGCCCTTAAGGAAAAGGGCACTGTAGGTTTTTCCAGAAGTTCCGTTAATAGGGTGCCATAAAACATCTGCACGGGAAGCAACCCCAGCGGAAGGGGCTAGGAAAAGAATTAGCGAGGACGTTCAGTTTCTTGTAGGATTTTTTTGAGTGAACAAGTGGTGTGTAGTCTGCTTTGTTTATCAGAGCTGTGGAGTATTTTTCATCAATATCTGCTGTAAGGTGCCCTATCACCATGTCCGATGCGAAGAGGAGGAGAAAAGCGGGGAAGCTGAGAAGCCGTGAAAGAGAGCTGGTGTTCAACGTCTTCTCATACTTCAACAAATCCCTCAGTATAACTGAAGCCTGCCGTGAAACTTCGAAGGCAACTGGCTGCTCACAGTCCACTATCTACAGAGTGAGAAAGGAAGCGTCCCGTGGTCCATTAGTGACACCTTCAAAGACTAAAAAAGTTAGAAAGACTTACAAGAATTCGAGAGCGTTGATTTACGACGATTTTGTGAGATCTAGAGTTCGAAGGAAAGTGCATGAATTTTTCATGAAAAATATTCCTCCGACTTTAAAATCTATTTTAAGCTCAGTCAAAATGGACAAAGAACTTCCAAATTTCAAGAGGACTACATTATATCGCCTTCTTGTTGACATAGGTTTTGTGTACGAACGCAGGGGAAAAAGAAGCATTTTACTTGAAAGGGACGATATTATTCGTTGGCGACATAATTATTTAAGGCAGCTAAAACAATATCGTTGTGAACGAAGGGTCATTGTTTTCACAGACGAAACTTGGATCAATGTCGGACAAATATGTAACATGACTTGGCGCGACAAAAAAATAGAAACTCCTCGTCAGGCTTTTCTTTCTGGACTTACAACCGGGCTGAAGGCCCCCACCTCCCGAGGTGGACGCTTTGCAATTATACATGCAGGGACGGAGAAAGGGTTCATAGAGGGAGCAGCATGTGTTTTTTTATGAAAGAAAAACACCATGGATGAGCATGACGAAGTTGATGGCGAGTGTTATGACAGTTGGTTTGAGCACTCACTTCTCTCAAACATACCCGAAGGCACAATTATACTTGTAGATAATGCATCATACCATTCGAGGAAATTGGAATCCTTACCTACCACAAGCTGGAGGAAAAATTCCACTAAAGAGTGGTTGGTTAGCAAAGGAATTAGCTTTGATGAGGACAGCTTGAAAAGAGATCTTTTATTTGTGGTGAATCAAGTACGGGAAAAATATGAAAAATTTAAGATAGATGAACTAGCGAAGAGCTACGGCTGTAGAGTGCTAAGACTACCACAATATCATTGCGAACTGAATCCAATCGAAATGGTTTGGGCTCAAGTAAAACATTACGTTGGGATGAAGAACACTACTTTTAAGAAGAAAGAGGTAGAAAAACTCATCGCAGAAAGCTTTGATGCCATCACTTCCGAAAATTGGAAAAACTATGTCTAGCACGTGAAGAAAGTGGAAGAAGACATGTGGCGTGCAGACAATTTGCAAGATGACATCGAAGAGTTAATTATTCGTCTGACATCGTCTTCATCCTCTCAGTCGACATCTCCTTCAACGGAGGACGAGCCACAGCCACAGCCGAGCACATCGCGCTACATGGAGGGAGTGGAATATCTCTCGGACTCATGAACAAGAAGGTATGGAGGCATTTTGTTTCGATAATAGTTAATCTTTTTTATGTTTCGGCTGATTACAGTGCTATTATACAATCTGCTTTAGACAAGAATTATTTATGGAGACTTGAAAGCGTAGAGTTACTCATCATATGCGACACATAAGTTCATTGAAAAAGTTCAACTCATGAAGAGGACCGCTCTTTAAAAAAACTCAAGGATAATTCCTAGAGCATGCGTGTATTGGCATCGCGTCAAATTATTTTCCTTAAACTTTGCCAGAGAGGTTCTCACTTGATCGGTCTTAGAATTTTAAATATAAAAAATAGAAGTAAATCTAAATACCTTAGCTTGCTTAAAACAAGGGGAAAATAATTCTTGGGCGGTAGTGGATCATTTTGCTAACATTATTACGTATACTTAAACTATCATTTAGTTGTAGGCGATGTTTTTCATCTCCTAGCATAAGTTGAAAGTGTTTTGGTAAAATATAAAAAAAGCAAATTTCGAACAGGTAATTGAGGATATGCGATAAATGTTCACGCCGGACGTTGTTGTTCCAAAATTAATCGTTGGAATACCGGAGAAGGGCAGTAGAAAGCAGCGGCAATTTACTGTTCTTTCAAGGATTTCGCCTGGCATCTTCCCCTTCAATAGGCTGCATTAAATGCTTGGGAGCTGGATAGGGTTTCGACGAAAGGGATAGCTTCTGTGTCAAGTCACCCGCGGTGTCCTTCCCTTTGGTTTCCGCCTGTGGGGCCCTGTGGGCTCCATTGCGCGAGGAGTGGGAGGGACCCGCCTAAAGAAAAATGTATGTACAAAAGAACCTGGACGTCAGACCTCAGGCCTGGTACTCTAGGGACAACTTACGTGCAGGAATGGGCAGGGGGCTTAAGAAGGGTCGCAAGTGGAAGGGAATCCGGTAGACTCGCGAATCCTCGAAAGGAGGAAAATACGGCAACCAGATTGGGGATGGCTCGTTTGTTACGATTGTGGTAAGGTAAGGGGAAACGAGGTTTTAGGAGTGTTGTGCATTTTCTGCTTATTGTCTCAATGGAAAATAGAAATTACTCCACAGAATATGGTAAATATTGAGTGCTCTTTTTTTATTTTAGCGACTACAAGGCTCAAAAGGCGCTGACCTGGGGCAAACTGCCCCCCTTGCCCTACCTCTGGGCGGCCCTGCGTATGCGACTGCAGAGGGAAACGAATCATTCTTATTAAAGGGGACAATTTTTATACAATTGCTATACAATTAATGTAGAGAGCTAAATATTATCGTGAAAAAAGATTTTGCGCTCAAAGAAGAGATATCGATCAATGTTAGGCTATTTGCAGACATGACTTGGAGTAAGAAAGAAATGAGAAATGCTCCTCAGTGTTCGTCTGCGCGTCAAGGAAATAGAAATAGCTGTTGCATGCAAAAAATATGCAGGATCATTAAGCTCATTGAGGAGAATGATTGCCTCGACTGGTGCTAGAAAATAATCCACAAAATATTGTAAACAACGACTGTCACTATTTTTTATTATTCGTTACTCGAGGCCCCAAAGACACTACCCCATGAAGTGTTCCGTTCAAAAATTACAGTGAAACGGTAAGAGTAGGCCCTACTTTTCACCTTTGGGTTAGTTGTTTCTCATGTACAAATCCCTTGATTTGACCAAATTGATTAACCAATGAATTCTCCTACTTCAGAATTGAATTTTCCCAAATTCCTGGGACATTCTCTGAATAAATACTTCCATCGATAAAAATTTCCATTAAAACTAATAAAATTTTCCATTCATATTCTAACAAATAGTATTTCTTTTCTCTTCATAATTCCATTTCTATCAATATTTTTCCGTACCCGATTCCCGAGTCGGAGATGCGTGCTGACGATGTGCCACGAAAATCCAATGAACGTAAAACAGAACAAGATATTCGTGACCACTTAAATTTAGTTATTTACCAGTTCTTACGTTCATTCTTACTCCTTTACTCAGAAAAAATATATTTAAATGGTCTTTTATGATGGGATTAATGCATGTTTACAGTATAAACATATAAAAATTATGATTGCGCGCTGTGGTATTGAATTTTAGAATTTAATAACCGCTATTTACGATGCATAATATAGAATCAAATATATATCGGAATGACATAAATCGAGGGCCTCCATTATTTCTTTTTAAATTTGACATTTTGGCGCGGTGTTATGAGTGGTGGCCTAAACCATCAGGATGTCGGATGACGGAGCGTAGGTTTGGCAACATTGTACTCCATAAGGCCTGTACTGTCAACTAAATGTGGAACGCGCATTAGATAGCTATTAGATGTTTAAAATTTGTAGGTGTTCATGGTTGCACTATGCCATTTTGCATAAGCACAGAGAAAGGATGTGTGACTTTGCTGGTTGACCCCCAATAGGTAGACAGCTATATCTTGTCTAGAACCGCAGAGATAAAAATGAACCTCTAATAGATATCCGTTAGACGTCTATTAGTTATGGGTGTTTATGGATACCCAGATAAAAATATTTGGTCTGTCACCACTCTGAAAGACTATTTTCTAATCTGGAAGTGGTCCGCAACTGGACTGAACTGGTCAGGATTTTAAAGACATTTCAGATCCAGAACAATAACAGACCACTTCCAGATAAGATATTAGTTTTCAGAGCTGTTACAGGCCAAACATTTTTACCTGAGTAGGGAGCACTTGGTTATCACACAAAAACCTGAGAGGAAGAGTCTACACATTTGCGTGATTAATGCAGGAAAATAAACATCTATGACTTGTCTTGAAATACCCATATGAAGATGAATCCCTGAAAGATATACATTAGATGCCTCTTAGAGGAATTTTGAGGGTAACAGGATTAGCCTCAGTATTACCTTTAAGGTGTCACTTTCGATTATTCTTTTCAAATATCTTTGTGACCGGCCTTTCTTGCATGCTCGGAACGGCTCGAGTGGCATCGTAGCAGGAGGTGGGGGCTTCGACACCAGGGAGCTGAGGTGGGGAGAGAGAGAGGTGGACATTGCCATGTTTACTCACAAGACTTTGTATGTGAATGGAAATGAAAGACTGCCACTTTGTAACGTTCCACAAGCCACTATGTGGCCCATTGGGAAGGACAGGAGGCATGGCTGGTGCCGCAGTTGAAGGGATTAACCCATTCGTGCCTAACGACGGCTATAGCCAACATGAATTTTCCTATGCAAATGAACGAATGTCAGCTATAGCCGACAGAGAAAAGCCAACAAAAAAGACGTAATGTTGGCTATAGCTGACGCGAGGGAAGGGAATATGTATGTAAATGACTGATTGTGATTTCTGTATGAATGATAAGTATTATATTCTTGTAAAAGGACAATAGTCTCTGAATAAATATTATATAAGGAAAGTGAGCTCGCTTTAAAAATAAATAAAAGATTTCTAATCTTGATTGGGTCAAAATGACCCATACAGGCATTCTAGTATTCACAGTAAAATGACCTACTGTAAGAACAGTCATTAATAAAATTCAAGCTGGTAAGATTAGTGACTGGATATGTATTTTGTCCATCATTTTTGACAGGTTATGAGCTAGTAGTAAAAAGTTGCTTATTTGAACTCAAGATATTTCGTTATTGCAGTGATTCATCAGAGGAAATTTCTCCAACCTGTTCAACAAACCAAAGCAACTACTCCAAAAGGGTCCAAACTGCTACTTCCACACCAAAGACTACACTGAACACGTTGGTTGAGTCAGATTCCAATCAGTTGTGTGATTCAAACCATTTGGATAGAGAGGGTGGAAGGAAGACCACACTACAGGAACTTGTAGATACGTTTGCAGATTCGCTCAATGATGCAATCATTAACAATGAAATGGGACCAACCACTACCAAGAAGTCACCAAAGAAGATGGTCATTGATTGTGGAAATAATTATTTTACTTCAGACTTAACTGACATTTCTTAGCTGAGGATTTGCCACTGAACATGACCCAGGTAGCATGCAAGCTGGACTCCAGCCTGGATGTTGGCTGGATCGACCCAGATGAAATTGGCAAGCTGTAATCCAGCTTGATCCTGTCAGGGCAAGACTTCATTCATATAATTCAGTCATTCAGGGAAAAATTCTGCTCTGTTCCAGCTGGAATTTATCTCTAAATCCAGCAGGAATCATGTGATGAGATCACCTGGATTCAATCTAGTTTAAGGCTAGCTCACCAGAGTTCTGCATCGGGCTTAAAGTGGCTGAAATACTAAGCATAAGTCTGCATCCTATCCCGTATCTTGGCTCTGAGTATGCCTGGGTCCACCTACTTTGGCATTGTCCAAGTACTTTAGTTGTCTTGTACCTGCTGGTCTGACTTAGAGAGACTTACAGGAACAGTAGCAAAACCCACATTTCTCCTAAGATAGCTCATACATTACCAACCTGACATATGCTGGGTCCAGTTCAATTTGCACAGATCTGAATTCCAGGAAGGAGACTCCAATCCTTACATGCAGGCCTATTGTGAAGAGCACCTGTGTGACCACTGCTTTCCTATGCAGTCAGTCTGGCAGCACTAGCTAGGGAATTAAAAGACTGCGAATTTCCACAGAGAAAAAATCATCCGCCTTGACCGGGATACGAACCTGGATCCCTCGATTTCAGCCTGTTAACTGGCTAAAGCACTCGGCAGGAAATCGAGGGATCCGGTTTTGTATCCCTGTCAAGGCGGATGATTTTTTCTCTGTGGAAATTCGCACATTTGTGCATTGCGGGTGACTCTGTAAAGTGGAACTCTGTGGCTAGTCCCGGATAGCTTGAAATTTGTCAATTAAAAGACTAGTGGAGGGCTCACAATGCAGAACTCGGTAGTTTACTGGATTCCAGCTGGAATGACAGATTCATCCTAGCTCTACTCTCAGGCAACCTAGAATAATAGTTTTGTCTGGTCCTTATCACTGTCTTTACTTTCCTGCAGCCATTCTGGGTATTATGAATTGGGAACAAGGTAATTTGACCTAAACTCACAATCATTTTATTCTGGGTTCTCAAAACATTCTGATTTTTTCCAATCAGCAAATCCTTTAAAATTTTGATGAATGAAATGTTTCTTTTAATGATATTAATGAATAATAATGGCCAGTAAATTCAACCCTTAAATAGTCACAGGGTTTTTTGGTGTTGTGAAACCCCATAGTTTACTTAACACTCTCGCTGCTGGGCATCTAAATATATTTCTACGGTAGAATGCTGCGTATTTTAAGCTTTATTCATGCTATCACAGAAAAAGAACTGTATTACTTAGAAAAATACCGTTTATATTGCTTTAAAGCTTGATTCTTCTACATTTCTTAATTGTAAGTTGGTGGAATATGTTTCTCAGCAGCTAAGGAAACACGTCAAATGACGGGATTAGCAGCGAAAGTGTTAACTACACGGACTTTGATAAAAAAATTAATAATTCATTTCTTGGATGGATGTATTTTTGAACGATATCTAACATTCATGGAAAGGGTGTAAAGCCATGTTTACACAATGCATGTACCTGCACAAGCATGTGGATGGACCTAAGGGTGAATAAATTCTTCAAATCCGAACAGGCTGTTACATGGCCACGCATTGTGCAATTTTGTGTACTATTTACTCAATGAAACTTTAATGATCACGTGTATCCACACATCTACTCATGCAGGCACATACATCGTGTAAACACGGCATAAGAGTTTAAAATTTTCTAGAAAGGTGCACAGAAGCACATTGATCGGCATGCAGAAATCAAAAGATACATTTATTTGACAATATTGGGGTCTTTTTAACACCCCACATGACTACTTAAAGGTTAAATTAAAACTATGACTAAGGTCTGAAGATGCATACCAAGGTCTTCATGTCTAGCTTAAACCTGATCATTCAAAACTAAAGATTTGGGTATATAATATTCTAGGGTGACCAGACGTCATGTTTTTAATGGGTGCTGTCCCTTTTTTTTTGCTAGTCTCATTGTCCCAGCAAATTAGTAACGGGATACCAAACCACTCCACGTGCACTTGCAATAACCTGATTTTTTTTTCGGATTTGCTCTGAGTTTTTATTTGTTTTTGTATCATTTTAGCCTCATTCTGAAAAAAAAAGAAAATCAAAACTTTGCTCATTGAGTTGTCCAATATTAACATTTTCACTGATATTGCAGTCTTAGCTGTCAACTTTTACTGTGATTATCAAGGCAGCTATGCAAATTACCTGATGAGTATAATAGGTATATATATGAGCAGCAGGAGGAAAGAGGGGCAGAGAAGAAAGATTTGGTGAAAAAGGGACGGGGGTGAACTATAAGTAAACAGGTTAGAAATGGTGAGTGACTAAAATAAATGGGCCTACCCAGGCAAAAATATTTGGCATCAAACTGCTCTGATAGACTAACATATGATCTGGAAGTGATGTAATTGCTCTACATCTACATGATACCCTGTGAGCTGCCACATGGGCGTGTGGCAGGGGGTGTTAGGTCATCAGCCATGTAAAGATGTAAGGTTTTAGGAGGTGAAATGTATTATGGGAGTGTATTTAGTGGAGCTCACTTTTTATTGTGGCCGCTTATTGTGCATGGAAAGAACGAGTTTTTGTACCTGTCTGTTCGGCAGTCTCTCTCTCATTTTATTGCATCTGTCAGACCTAGAGATGTAGTGAGTTGTCGTGACAATATTCTGTGTGTCGCTCTGAAATACACCAGTTCTGAATTTCTCAAGCAGCCTAAGCCTAGCGTGTAGCCTCCAAGTCTCTAGGGGCTCCCACCTTAATCCCTCTAAAAGCTGTGAGACACTATATGTTCACTCGTAGCACTTTTTAACAAAGTGTGCTGCTTTTCTTTGTACTCTATTAATTTTTTTGGTTAAATCTTTGTGACCAGGGTCCCAAATGCTCGCGGCATATTCGAGGTGTGGCCTAACCAGAGCTAAGTAGCATCTCTCTTTTACTTTTTCATTCGAGGACCTTCCTTTTATACGCTTAACAAAACTAGTTTCTTCAATGCTGTGCTGCATATGTTTTCTGTGAGTGTTCCCCACAAGTTGAAACATCTTTAAAATCTAAACCAGTGCAGTCCACTAACAGACCACTTACAGATCAGATATTAGTCTCTCAGAGTATTTACAGACCAAATATTTCACCAAGATAGTTATCAGCTCAAATCAGGATGTTAGGACTAATGTACCAGCAGGGGAAGGAGCAGGGGCTATCAGAATGAGGAAAATACATCATTGAGAAGTTTCTTGTCGTTTCTGAAGGAAGATAACATTTCAAACATTTCCAGGAAGCCTAATTGGGGGCTTTTCCTTGGTATTTGGAGAACCTCAAGCTCGAAATCACTGCAATGGTTTTCTTCTATTAAGGTTTTCAAAGGCTGAACTCAAGTCTGTCTTGAGGAAGCATCATCTTTTTTGAGAACACAGAATGATGCTCCCTCATGTTGTGGATGTCACATTAATGAAAATTTCTACTCAATACAAATCATTCAATAAATATTTTGGTCATTTACATTGTGCTTATATACTTGAAAACTTGATCAATAATAATAATCAATCAATGATGCAGTGCTATGAAAAGTTTTATAAAGTCGGTCATTAAAATACATACCTTTTGATGAATAAATATTACTTTTATTTGTGTTAGTGAAGCGGTGCAGTCATATATGAGGCACACTGTCTTTGTGACTTATGTATGGTTTTGTCCTGTTTTCTTTACTATCAAATTTCAGAAATTTCCTATTGTCTGGTCACCCTACATAATTCATTAAAACTGAGATGCAAAATTTCACTCCTCAATGGTAAATATCACACGCCGTCTCTAGAAAATAAGACAGAAGGTAAGGAATATGGAAAAAAAAGGATCGCTTTTCAATTTGATTAAGGAATCCTTTGTTTCAAGTCTTTCCTTTGAAATCTTACCCATTTCTTCAATGAATGCTCAGACGTTACATCAATAATGTTAAAACGATAGTATATAGGATGTAAATAATAAATAAAGGTATTGTGTACAGTGTAATCATCATGGATGTTTGATTATTTATGCAGGTCGTGACAAGATGCAGCATTTGTAACTTGGAATTTTCTGGACTAGTTGTCTTGCAGAGTCATTTATCAGGATCTAAGCATGCCAAAAAGGTAAAATAGTGACAATTTCAGAACTTAGTTATGCCTGACATAATTTCCATATTTTGATTTATATATATCATCCTGAAATCAATTCAAATTGAGGCTGACCACAACAAATTAAGATCAATTTTATTCACAAATCCAGAGGGGGGACCAACATTTTTAGTGACCTACCAAAACATCAATTATTCAAGGAAGGAATAGTTAGAAGTTGCAGGAAAATGCAAGCTAGGCAGAGACGAAGTCCATCATTAGTTAGCCTCAACAGATGCATTGGGGCAATAAGATTTGGGGCCTTTCCCTTGGATGTATACGTCACATAATGTCCTTATGACAAAATAAAAAGTAAATGACGGCTTTGTTGGGAATTAAATTAGGTCTGCATTGGCCTTTCTTCCTTATAGCTTGGTTCTCTATCATAGAAACATGAAGTGAGTGGTGAAATATCTACCCAGGTGGGACCCTGAGATTTCAAAGTTCTCAGATGAGAACTTACCCCATCGCCACATTTTTTTATTTTACGAAGGCTAATGGGAATTATTTTCACATAACCTATAATTGACCCCAAGGCAAAACAGGAAAAACAATTATTTATAAAATGAAGGCTCCATTCTCTTGACATTCTCTACATAGACACATACCTCTTATACAGACCAGGTATACATATATACTTCTGCCTTCTTTCTCTTGAACAGAAATTAACATATGATTCTCACATCTCCCTAATATAAAGCCCCTTTTATATATGCAGACATAACACATGAATCAATAAAAAAATTAACAATGAAAATTGTTGTTGTGTAGATGCACTAATTAGTGGAAGGTTATTAACAATCACAAAATTAAAAATAAAGGACAACTACTAAAAGATTTGAAAGGGAAGAGTTGAGGGCCTTCCACAAAAGACCTTCAGAGGTCTTATAAAAAAAATTACAAAGAGAAAAATACTTAAAAAGCAAGGGAATTAAATAGAGCAGGGAATTCTCAAGATAAGAGAGCTCTGGGGTATGGAAAGCTGGATTTTCAGAAGAAATACAGGGCTCATCAAAAAGCTGTGACATTTTCTGTTATCATGTAGTAGGTTTAAACAAAGTGAGCAGCTTTACATAATTTTTATCTTCATTTTGCAAATTATACCTTTGTGTAGGATCCCAAATTCTTGTGATGTATTCAAGATGTGATCCAGTCAAACCAAATTACCCCCACAATCAAAATGCTCAAATTACACTCATGAGGCACAATATTCAGTCTTCCTCAGCATGAGTGTAAAGAATAGGACCTGAAAGTTTATTTTAGGGCCACAATTAACAGCTGACCACCAAATAAAAGCTACAATGCCTCATTAATCAAAGCAATAATGACAAAGCAGGAAAAGTAAAGTTCCAGGCTAATTTCTCATTTCTCAGGCATTAATCTTTTAGGGTCATTTTCCATTAACAAGGCTCTTCCAGGAATTCCATTAGAGGCAGCCCTTATTAAAGCAAACAACGTAGTTACCAAACTTTTCACTTTCTTCAGACTCTTGTAGAGAGAAATCTCCTCCAAGCAACAGCAGGTTATGCTGAATCCTGTTGATTAAGATTACTTAAATCTAATTCATCACTAACAATCAGAGGAATAACAACTGTACGATTGCAGGTCAAATCTCTGGAGATACTTCGTGAGCTGGAAACAAAAAATCACTGCATCATAAAAGGTGATACCTCCAAATTCCTCAAATGTGAGGAGTGTGATGCTGTAGTTCACTCATCACAGCAGTTGCAAATGCATTACAAAGGTATGATTAGAAGAATCATAGTAGTTCAACTCTCAAAGGGCTAATTTCTCTTGCTTGAGGGTACAGCAAAAGAATGCGATTAAAACTTATTATTCATGATTTATTTTTCTCCAATTACTTGTCACAATTGCAAATAGAAAACATTGACAATGCATAGGTAAAGTTTTAATATAATGTATTTAATGAAATAAAATTGATTTGAAACACTGATTAACACCAAGTAATTATCAATTCATAAAAATGAACTTAAGCCAGGTATTCTATTTACATTACCACCTTGAGGAGTTAACATCAACGGTGCTGGTGATGGACCTGGAGTGGGCTGCTTCCCATCAGTTCTATGCAATAATGTGAGACAAAAAGATAACCAGATCAAACAACATGGGATTAAGGAGGGATTCAAGTACATGTGTTCAGCCTGCAGGGTCTATCTCAACTCAGAGATACAACTTCAGCAGGTGAGTTTCTCCAAATTAATACCTTTGACGCTGGCAAGATGGAAGAAATAACCAGAACTCAACATGCTTAGACAAGACTTTCTTAACAGAGAATAAAGTGTTACTGTTGAACTGATTACTACCATAGTTGGGAAAGTTACCAAAAAAATTAACTGATTTAGAAGTTAAAGTTAAAAGTTACTTTTCTGAAAAAGAAACTGACAAAAGTTAAAGTTAAAAAAGTAACTTCTGCATTAAAAGTTACTTTTACTCATGCTTTCTCGTCTGAGGGTGTGTTCCTCAACTTATGTGGTCACTCCACTCAACCCCACTTTTGTTGGGATGTATTAGTCTGGGCCTATTCGATGCATTGTTATTCTACTACCCAGCTATATTGCATTCTTAGATACCATTTCATATTCCCTTCTGTCATTTGGGCAAGCTTTGCACCCAAATTTGAACAGGTCGACATTCGCCAAAAATTAACGAAAAAAATGAACGGAAGTTGATTTTGTATCAGTTAATGTATAATTTTAATGATAAAAAGTTTAAAGTTACCAAACTCTTCTAAATAGTAGTGGTTCAGATAAATAGTCTACTACATTTTTACGATAAATTTTAATCATTATTTTTTTAAAATCATAAATCCCAACTATGAACCCTACCAACACTACATGGTTACAAGGTATCTAATACAAATATACGCTGTGGTTTCAGGCTAGATGGAGTGGAATCAGAACATAGCTAAGTATGAAAAAATAGGCAACCTCCACTGTGATAAAATTTATTCCGACTGGTTCCACTTTTTTTCGCAGGTCCACCTGAAGGTGCGGCAAAATATACCATTTTTGGTGGACCTGAAGATGCTGTAAAACGTGAAACCGGTCAGAATAATTTTATCAGAGTGGAAGTTGCCTATTTTTTCATACTTAATCTAATACAACTCTTATTTTCATTTCTCTGAATGGTGTATGAATGTTTCTCTGAATGGGCGTATCTCAGCAAAATATAAAATTTTTGGTTACTAGTCCTCCAGTGTTAGTTGGCTTACTGAACATGAAAGCTGATATATTTTTTTAACTTGAAAATTGCTTGAAATCTTGGTTGAAGCATGGCTTACCATTAACACTTATTTATCTTTTTTCATGGTTTCAGTTCAAATTGGCTCTACCACAATTTCTCTAAGTAGCTTGCATTACCAGGCATTGACGAGACATGATGAGTCAGCATTTGAACCTACTAATTTCCCATCTTTCTTTCCTTCCAGACCACATTCAAAATTTTCTTCCTCAATATCATCTTTCTCCACACATCTCCTGAGGCCTCCACTACACTACACACTTCATCTTTCTACAATGACCAAGCCTCTGAACCATACAATACCATGCTCCATATAAAGATTATATTGATGATTGATTGATTTATGTCTCTGCCCAGGGTCTTACTCATCAATTCCATTAGCCTCATTAGGCTTGGAATACGAAGTTCTGGTAGTTACTCATGTTCTTCCAACAAAACCCACTCTCCTCCAACACACTCAACAGACCTGTTCCTTCACTCAGTCTTTCCACTATTATTATTCAGCTCCACTGGCTACTTTTGCCCCTACCTTCAACTTCCTCCACCTACCACCAGTTCCACCCTAAAATTCTCATCACCTTTATCCTTAATTCTCTTTATCTCAGACTACTGAACCAGTCATGTCCTCATTTTCAACTGCAATCCCTTGGCAGAATAATGCTTAGTCATATGCCAAACCAACTTTCCTCCTACCTTAAATACCTCCTCAGGTTCCTTCCATGCTTCTCTGGATATTTATTTATAATGGACAGTGAGTCCAATTGAAAAAGTAATGGTGACAGCTGGCACCCTGCCCCACTATGACCCATTTCAATCCTCCATCTGGCTCTAAGTTACTCAGATGGATTGGATATTTGGGAAGGCGACCAACAGCTAAGGTCATTTGCGCCATTGGGGAAAGGTAATGGATGAAGGGTAGATAGAAACCCATCGTTGGCATTAGCCTGCTCTTAATGAAAGGCACCAAGGGGACCACGGTTTAACATCTCATCCGACAGATGGAGTACTGTACTTGAAGTGCCCTCCACAAGACACTCAAGTAGAGATTGGGTTTCCTCTGAAAAACATCCACCTCTGCAGGGATTTGAACCTTGACCATCCTTATGGTTAGCCTATACTCTAGCCACCACACCAACCCGATCCCCATCTAAGTTACTTAGATATAAGCTATGTGGTTCACTAAGAGAATCCTAATATAGCATTAACCTCACTAAGCCACTCTTAGTTTATCAAAAAATTCTATTAATTTCAAAAAGCCCACTGAAGTGCATATGGTTCTTTGAGCATAAAATGCAAGCAAAAACATCTTGGTCACATTTTAACTTCCAACAAATCTTTTACCATTCACAAAAATAAGTGTTTCAACTAATTTGGTCAAGCTTGGCAGGATAGTGGTTTTGTGTTTTAAAACAGCATGTGCAAAATTTCTAATGCCATTGTACCCTGTGAGTTTAGATATATGACTCTGGAATTCTGTGAGCACAAAGCCTGGCCAGCCACCCACTTGTGCTCCAAGCAAGAGCTGCCCGGCTACGAGCATGCCAGCGAGGGTTCCCTCATCCAAAATGGGAAGGTACTGAATTTTAGAAGAAATTATCACAACTCACAGAGAGCCCAGGCATGGATAATTCTGCACAAGTAGTTTTATAGCACCATATACTACTACCCAGGCAAATATGAACGAAATATATGGGGGACTCTGTGAGTGTTCCTAGTTAGCTCAAGATATGGGCCATGAAAGTATCACCACAGAGATGAATTACTTTGGAAAATCTTTGTTACGGGAATGCTCTCCATAACTTCTGTGGTTTTTCATAATTATACAATGGAAAGTTTATATTAAAGTGAAATAAAGACACTAGAAATCATTAGAAAAATTAACTCTGCACATTTTTCAATATATTGCAATTCTTTTTCAATAATTTTTCTAATTAACTAATGCACAGCACATGAATTCAAAGAAGCATAAGGAAGGCATGGTGAGAGGCCAAAGGGATACCCAGAAACCAAATCAATACAATAAAGAAAATGATAGAAGATTCAACAATACGCCATTCTATCAGAAGAAAACACCAAAACCACAAGCGCTATCCTATTGGTTCTCACAGCAGCAAAAGATTCAGCGCTTAAATGTGGCTAATAATGCTCCCCTACGCTACATGTACCGAGGAAATTCAACTAGCTTAGTCACTCAAAGAACGCTTCCATCAACTCTACAAGACTACTACACTAACCATCGATATGTAATTTAAAGTGTTGAATTGTTATCGAGGGATAAATTGTTTCTTTAAATGTCCTTTGTTTACTGTAAATGTTTAATTTGTGGATCCACTGTCTAATTTGTTTGCAGGAGGATGCCAGGTTTAATCAGAGTCTAATGACAAAATAATGTCATTAATTATTAAGTGTAACAAATAGTTGTGTTAATATGTTGTTGCTCTGTTCCCTGTTTTGTAGTTGATGAGGTTATGCAGCATTATTATTTTATGAACAATTCATTTTTGTCATTGCATACCCCAAGTTGGCCATGATCAATGGTTATCATTTCAATGATTGTTTTTAGTTTAAGATACATTTTATTGTGAGATAACTTTTGGGGTTATTATCATTGTTTCAAACTTGAGTGTCAACTCACTTTTAATATTTCAATCAATGTTAAGTTGAGATTAATAAAGAAAATTTAATTATTCATATTGGTTATACATTATTCCTTCACTTCAAACTGGAATAACAAAAATGAAGGGTCACCTTTTCAAATGACCAAGGGTTTATTATGTATTTAAAGAGTCAAGGGGTAAAAGAGATTATTAGGGTCACCATATATCTATTGGTTATTACAGAACTTGAAACAACTCAAATCAGTTCCAAGTGAAACTATCTCTAAGCTTCATTGACACCCCAGACCAGCCCTCAACTTTTTGGAGTGATTAAAAATTTAAGTATAAGTACAATTAGCACAAATCATACAATTTTAAGTTCATTCTCAGTGAGATAGGTTCATTACAGTTCACATTCAATTCAACCAATGTAGTTCTACTAAAACATTTTCACCTTGAATATGCTATACACCCTCACCCAAGGTTAGGCTCCTTGAAAACATCAAATCTGGCCAAATCATTATCTTATGCATGTCCTACCTATGTTAAATCTAAGAATGAGTCGAATCCAAATGTCGATTCTCCATTCCACCGATCCTCAGGATTAGAATCGGTATCAAGTAACCCCTAAGTCAATTCCGATTCCATACATTCCAGATAGATAAATATTCAATCTAATTTCATTTATCACATATGTGTCTCAGTAATTTTGGGTGCAGGCCAACAATTTGTACTTTTTATCTACCTCAATAAGCTGAGGATACATTTGTTAATAAATATGCTTTTTGAGCGACTTAATTGTCTTTGTTATTATATTTCAGCCAATACTTGACTTTAAATAATAGAAGCACGATACTAGTATATCAATATCCCATCTGTTATTAGGAATAAGAATCGATAGAATCGGAATCGAGAATGAATTCGAATCTCAATTGAAAAAAAGTAGAATCAACTCATCCCTAGTTAAATCCCTTGAAGAGACCAAGCTAGGGCGCACCAAGGTGAGGCTTTGAGGAAGAAGTACTATTATAAATATGGTTTCACATAGCTGTGTATGTAATATTATTGGAGACTATTACAAGGATGCATTACATTACTTGTGACAGATGAGGGAAGGGAGAGATACAGGCATGATGAGGGTGTAAACAAGGTATATAAATAGATGGACAAGTTGTAACTAGTTAATCATAATGGAATGAATGCATAGCAAGTGCCATAGATTACAATTCTATTCACTCACAATGTGGTTTTAATTCAGCAGATTTGCAACTTTTCTAAATTCTTGAAACTATGTAGCCAATGATAATAGTGCATGACGCACAAGTCTGTTTCAATTGTAAAATCTAAACCACACTTACAGAGAAAAATGATGGCATCCTGTAAGATGGGATAGATAACTTCAACAGCATTTCAACACAATCATATCTTGTGATACTGCTACTGAAGGACTAACTGTACAAGTAACAACATTAGGAAAATCATGGATTCTCTGGATTCAATGACCTAATTATTTTATTGGTGTCTATTTTATTGTGGTGAAGGTAAAACAACATAAATATAAGGGAATATTATCACTAAATCACCTTCATTGGTTACCCTCTTTCTCGTCTAAGAGTTAAACACAAACTACGGGCAATGTCCATCCAATGTCCTTAACTAAACCTCTTTCCATCAGTTGACACACAGCTGTCAAAGGATGTTTTTCCTGGCAACATTTAGCACAGATTAATTAAGGGTTTATATGATTTGTTCAGCTAATAATAGCCATTTAGTTAGAATATTAACTGATTACCTTGTCAACTCAGCAGAGGTGATGACACAAATGACACTGGCTTCATTACTATTAGTTACCATCATGATTTACAGCCCATATATTCTATTGTTTAACCCATGCTTAACACCAATTAAAAAGATAAATATTAACATTGTTAATATTGGTTCCTTAATCATGAAAAGTAATGTCTTTTATCCACTACATAGATTAAAATTTAAAAGATAAACACAATTAATACTTATAATTTATTTTCCACGATAAAATCATAAAAAGTAACCTTTGGCTAGCCTTCTGAATTCAGTGCACTGGTAAAAGAAATACATATTTTCTCCCAAAAAGTGATCAGAAGATTATAATAGAAAAGTAAACTATTTTAAGGCATCAAATGCAAGCCCTTCAGTAGTTATGCACTGAGACATTATAAAATTACACCAGTTGCATTCATTTTTCTACAGAAAAACACAAAATGTCTTTGATAAAAATATCAACATGATATTCTTACAATG
Organism: Ceriagrion tenellum; assembly: GCA_963169105.1. Taxonomy (NCBI): domain Eukaryota; kingdom Metazoa; phylum Arthropoda; class Insecta; order Odonata; family Coenagrionidae; genus Ceriagrion; species Ceriagrion tenellum. The sequence goes on along the minus strand of OY720639.1, from coordinate 75,928,336 downwards.
AAATCACAGTAGAAAAATATTACAGCAAGGCACATATGATCTCAAAAAGTATCTATGACTGGAAGACATAAAGAGTATTTAGCAATCAGATCTTTTCTTACCAAGGCACTGATGAATTGGGATGAAAAATAACTATTAGAGGTCATTTTATGCATTAAGGTCACTTGAAATGTTGCACTTGAAGATTTATATAAGGAAAAGGACATTATCTGCCAACATCACTTGGTTTTGCTCAGTCATTCGAGCTATAGCGGTTGCAACTTGGCCAGCTGTTAAGCTAAGCTCATCACCAGCCATGGTATGGACACGCCCAATTGCCAGTGATTGGCACATCTCATTTTTAAAGAGATGGAATAGCTTGGTTTTGAAGGCACTGAGTCTGAAAAGAAAGATTATACATCATAAATTAGTAAACTGTAGGGTACACACAATTGGGTTAAAAAACAATGCATGAGAAGGGCAGTGAGTTTCATTGTAAAAAAAATGTAAATACCACTTCTTCAATCAAATTTTAAACAATAGTAAGAACTATCATTATTACATGCAGGCCAGGAACAAAAATAGAGCCTGATTATTAAGAGATAATTATTAATAGATCAGTAAGCACACTGTTCCATTATAACTACACACAGGCAAGTGTAGAGAAAAAACCCTGAAGGTGACATCCCAACATTGAAACATGGAATTATCATTATTTACAGCCTTAAGTCCCTAAATAATACATATTTGCAGGGTTGGCAAAAAACCGGGTTTTTTCGAAAAACCCAGCCCAGTGGGTTTTTTTTCGGGTTTTAAACAAAGACATGTTTAATTGGTAACATTGTCCTGTGGTACTTAGAGCTTTGTTTTCCATGACTTGTAAATATTGTACAAAATAAATCTACCATGTATTGTCTACCATACTATCCTCATATCTACATCATATCAACCATGCAGGTAGATTAGAGACCAAGATATTTGCAGACTGCATATCCATTTCAGTTACTCATTTTCTGTGCAATTATGTGATTATATAAACCAAATTGAGTTCAAATGCAATAAATGATCAGTTTTCAAGATGGCGATGGATATGTAGGTAGATCAACTGGTTTAATAAAATATAATAATTCTGATCGTGAACTTGAAGGTCTGTTTAGTTAGTGTAAGTGCATGGTGCATGGGTGTGCACATGCACCCCCACCATCTAGCCCTAGGCGATATCTCAAATTAGACCTTGCAATCACATAATTTCAATTTAAATTGCGATAATCGTGATAAAATGACTGAATTTTGCAGATTAAAGTTAAATGAGTTTTGAATTTGAATTCTGAATAGTGCCTAGGATTGCAATGATTGGCAAATGAGATGCATATTCACTACGAAGAGACAGCAGTGCTCTCAGTCATCCAGCTACAGTAGAATCTTTGTAACACAACAGTGCACTTGCCTTGCTTTCATTACGGATCCTACACACTGGGTATTACACTTCTAAACAGAAGAGCAAAGTCTATGTGTGTCTAACAGCAAGGGAACACAGATAATGACATCCATGAATGTATTCAATTTTAATGATTTTCAGTAAAGGATTTAATGAAAAATATAGGAAAGACTCCAAAGAGGGCCAAATACATGGACCCATTTGAAGAGGAAAGTATATCAGAGAGGCTACCAGGGAGCAAGAGAACTAGCATTATAGGGGAGGGCTGGATGGCTGCAGTCTACCAGCCTTAGGATTTAACGACTAATGATAATGAAGTCATGCTCTCAACAAAGCTAGGTAGAGCCATAAGACTTGTGAATAACTTACCCTAATTTTCCATACATAGTATGAATTTTTTCAGCGAAAATTTGTCAAAAAAATAGGATGCGTATTATACATGGTTACAAACTTATTGCATTTTTATTTGGGTCGTAGATCACATTTGAAGAAATATAAACGTACTTATAGGTATTCGATTTTACAATTTTCATTAAAAACAATGCTATGAATCAATTTAATTTATTTATTAAAACGAAAATTTACACACCTCTTCTTGTCTTTAACACTGTTAGCACTGAATCCTTCGAATTCAAAATCACTATCCTTGCTTAATTTGAACAGTTCGCGCGAAACACTGACATCACGCTTGCTGGCAGCATGTATTGCGTAGCCAAGGACATCGTATTCGTCTTCCTAATCGTCCACTACACATTCTTCACCCGTAAGCTACTCATCGTTGGACTCATCTATTGCATTCATGAGGCAGCATTTTTTTAAACCTAGCTTAATCATAGATGGATCGATGGCATCCCAGGACTCTTTAATCCACTGACTAATTAGCGATAACTTTGGTTTCTTTGACTTTTCTGAAGATATCAAAGAATGTGGTCCAGAATAAAGCGACTCATTTCACTTTCTACGCATCTGTGTCTAAAATGGATGGTTGCAACTGACATCCATCACCTGCAACTGGCTTGTCATCCCTCCAGGAATAATGACGAGATCTGTGCCATTCTCGTACAATATATTCTTGATGTATGGCATTCGATGGCATCTAATTGCATCTAGAACCAACATATAACGTCTACAAACCACATCTTCACACCACACATTTTGCAGCCAATCTTTGGTCGAATTTTCATCCATCTAGCCATTTTATTTGCCCATATGAGCATAATCTGCGGCCTTATAACATTCTTAGGGAGAGTTTTTCTTTTAAAAGTACACAGAAATGTAATAACTTCAGATTACAGAGTAACCTATCTTCTGTTAGTAGATCGGATGGAATTGGAAACGAGCGGACATAAAGTGAGGCGAATTGAATACAAACATAGGTACTTTTTCACAACAGTGTAGCAATACAATCATTTATTGACAAATATTTCCATAAACACACATGGAAGTTTTGGAGGGGAAGAACCTACTACAAATAGATCGTCACATTGAGAAACCAAAGGGGTATGTAAAAGCAAGGAGAAAAGCCATCCATAGGCAGTATTACCGCTTGCCCACTGAACTTTCCGGTGGTGAACAGCATGGTGGACAATGGCATAGAATGCCGATCTCTAAAAGCCGACTGTATTATACATGGTGATATGTAAATTCTTACATTGCACTCACCATAAAGAGGGTGTGGTGAGGTATTATAGTGGGTGCATATTATAATCGGAAAATTATGGTGACCACAAACAGGAACTGAATGAGTCTAATCTTTCAAGTTTAGATATACTTACTGTTCATCACTGATAGGCTCTTGTTCCACGGCTGAGGTACCACTGCTTGAAGGTGTCTCAGTTTCCGCAGCTCCTCTCCTAGCTCTTGTGCTCGCACCTTTAGCTGGAGATGGTGAAGCTTGCTCTCCAGCCCTTACTGCTTGCTCCAGATCCATCACCTCATCCCCAGAGTCAAAATCAAAGGGATCTCCACTTTCCTAGAGAAACCGTTAGAGTTAATAACACGAAGGCCAAATTTATAACTAGGGGAACAAGCATTTTTTTTGCAAATCATTGCATTCAATTCATTTTAATCATCATATGTTGGTAGCACACGAAGTATTAGGTTGGCAACATTTTGTTTTACTTTTGATGTTCACTGATTACCCATGATTCTGTGTGAGTAGTGAGGAATATAGACACTATGTTGTAATGGAGAGCTTACTAAAAGTATCTCTTACAAGTATATTTATCCAAGTCAACTAAAAGTCAACTCAAGTCATCATCTTTTGACTTTAGTAAGACTGCAAACTTTAATTTCATTGATTCACTATCATTGATCGATTTTCACAAAGTGCATTTGCTGTCATATTTAACCTTTATCTTCCGACTGTCTCTCCACCACAAAAATTTTGTCCCTTGACTGCTGTGCGTGTTCGTTTGGCACATAGATGGACATTTAAAAAACCCCAGCCAGCAAGGCTTATGACTACGGAAAAACACGGTAAAGGTTAAGCACCTGGAAACATTTTTTTAGAAGCATAAGCATGACCAGGAGGAAGGAAAATGGCACCATTTTCAAACTTCTATAAGGACTATTTGTTAGGGAGTCATATGATGATGCCAGTATAGGTTGGAATAATTGTAAAGAAGCCCGGATAAGATCATCAGCTTTGCAGTTCATGGACTTGGAGCCTCCATTGGACAGAAATGAAAAAATTGAAACATTTCCCATACCCCTTATTTTAAAATTGCTTGTAATATATTTGGAAATGGTATCAAAAGGTGAAGTTACAAAAACCTGAGAACTCTTCACCGGTCGCAACCATACTATTTCAAGACGTGAGGACCCTTCTCTCCCCTCTAATGAAGAAAACAACTGTGCTTGTGTGTTTATTGCAAATCAAAGATAGCAGCTCATGAGTTGATAATGAGAATCATTTGGATGAGTTCATTTTCATTGTATATAGTGCCAGGGATTCAGAGAAGGGGAGAAGGTGAGTAGAACAAGCTGGACGAAGGCATATTGCCATCTTTTTTCACTCTCAACAGTTATGAGGTATCAATCATGCTCAATCATATCAATCTATTTCACGCTCAGTGCTAGAAAGTAAGCCGGTGGCGAGTGTAAGTTTTTCTGGTATTTTGGAGTACTTGGTTTGCTGTTCCACCTTGTGGCATCTGGCATTGGCAATGATGCGCAAGAACGCGACATTGAAATATTTAAAAAAAGTGAGAGATGGCAAAGTGAAGTGCACAGTTGGTAATGAATGGTTGGTAGGTAAAGTAATGTTGGTTGGCAATGAGAGAAGTCAAGTACAACTGAAGCACTACAACTCACATTGGTCACTTGAGGACCGAGCAGAAGATTATGGTTGAAACTTAAAACAATGGTAATGGCAACAATATAACTCATCTAACCATCGACAGCCCATTTCAAGAAGACCAAGAGAAAGAAAATGCTCTTAATATACAAGGGCATTTAATTTCTCTCATAATTATAATTTGTCTCACTTCAGTCATCTATGGGCTGAGATTACACAACTTTATCATTATATTAAGTTCTCTCTATTATCTCCTTTGTCAGTTTCTTTTTCATTCATTCTTTGATTTGCTTGTGCTTGTTCTTCCCCAGTGAATACTCTGTTCTCTCATTTCTCATTGAAAAGGTTCTCCATCTCTGCAATTATTATTATTAATATATCACTGTCTCCTATGTGTTCTGCCCTGATACCACACTTTTATAGACCATAATGGACTTCATTCATGACTCTTACGTCCTCTGTTTTCCTGGAAGGTAAGAATATACAACAATGCCAAAGTTGAAGTGGGCAGTGTGTGCATTGGTAAAACAAAACCCAAACAGTAGAGGAAGAGAATCAACTCAGAATTTTCAAACCCATGGCCATGAAATTCCTTCCAATCTTGACAACATTGATACCATGAGAAAAACTCATTTTCCAAGTGCAGAATATATTTATGAAAGTGTAGCTGATGGTTGGTTAGGTCAGGTAGCAATTGAAGAGACTTGTGTTTTTTGTGAAGAAACGATTTTATCTTATGATGTTAGGTTTTCCTGAAAACTTGCATTCACATGGGATCTATTAAGGTAATTACGACATTAAAATACTTTTCAGCACATATTCAATCATTCAAATTTACCCAAAAATGTGGCACAGACTATAGAATTGGATATATTGCAAGGTACTCTCAAAATACATCGTAGTTATCAAAATATGAGTTATTACGAACTTCGTGGGACCAAAAAATCGGCAGTTCGTAATAACGCTGTTCGTAACAATGTAGTTTTTACATAAACATCACAAAAGATATCCATTTGCTCATTTTTGACCTTTTATATCTTTTGTATGTTACAGCCGTGCTGTGAAATGATATCAGACATGTAAATAACTATCAACTTATGCGCAAAGATGCAAGATCAAACAGTCTAATTTGTTGTTCGACAAACATGCATCACGCTATTTTTTGTAGTAATCGTCGCAAGCCGGGAAATTAATTCAGCTGGGAGATTAATTCCACGGAAAAACTATTCGGCTGCCTGTACAATTACTTTGTGGTAAAATTAATACAGTAGAATTCCCAATTTAAGTATATCGATTTTGTAGAAAATTTGATTTCGCACAAGTTAGTGAGTGGTCCCGCCTGATTCCTTAAGCAATATGGAATTATTATTTGACCTCATTATGAAATCATTATTTGACTTTACATAAATGCGATATTACAATCTTATGCATAGCTGTTTCGGTACCCGGTGGAGGTATCGTATTGATTTTATGAAATGAAATAACAGAACTTAAAGAAAATTTCAGCAAAATTGGCCAAATTCCTGCCCGTCTGCAACGAAAATCGTCATGATAATTCCATACGACTGTGAAATTCAACTGTACCTAGGTAATATGTGGCATTTTAATGGGTCCTCTAAAAGCAAGCGTGTCATCTCACCGGCACACATTGTTGAGCAGAAGTTGATACACAGCTTGGCTTTACCATTAAATAAATTGAATTGAAGAACCAAGCTAGGCCATAATAACAGCAAACATAATGTATTTCAAAACAAGAATGACGATTTTTAATAAATTATAATTACAATTGATGTTACCGTATGTTACCTGTGTTTTATTACCCTTTCGCACTCGGTCCACACAATGAAAAATTCTACCCTTGCCATGAGCGCCGTGAACATATCCCTCTGCATAGAACTCTCTCATGACAAGGAATCGCACAGGCACCAATGCTTCTCGTTGTCTTAGAGCACAAGTCAGCAGGATGCCAGACACTTTCCTCGAACGTGTGGTGGAGGCAATCACAACACTCGTCTCAGTACCATCTCCACTCATGGCCCATGGCCAACAGTGTATTCGCATAACATAATTGGGATTAACGATTAAATTTAACCGAGACAGGTTTCGTTAGCTTTTCAACTTATTTGTTATTTTTTCAATTGCCGTAACGTTTAACTTTTAATCTATAACACTTTTGCTAATGATTAAATTATTCATTACTACCTTAATGCTACGTGTAATCCTAATGTTTCGCTTTGAATTTACCAATTTTAAACGGAACTTCATCTTTATTGATAAAAAAGTTCTTGTATGATGAACATTCAAGACAATTTCTGAGCTAATATTTTTCAAGCATTCAACATATTGTCTTAGTAAATCCACAACGTAAAAAAACAATGGACCATGGACACAGTCCGGCATACCACGAGATGGGGTGCCTAGTTACCCCTGGCAATTTCTTTTGCTTGCTTGTATTTCGCTCAGCCGCAAAGGAGTGTTGGATTGCTGTTCATGCGCAGCAAAATTTACATAGTTTACAAACAACTTTCGTCTGACTCAGTTGAAAAATCTGAGGGTGCAAGCATGGTTGAGTTCGTAGCGAAAGGGAAAAAAGCCAAATTTGACCATTCATAATGTTGCTGGAGTTCATTTGCTATGCCTTCTCACTGACGAAATTTAAGACATGAATAACAAACTTTTCTCATCTAAACGGAAGAACTGACGTCTTTCTCTCCAGACGAGCGAAAGAGTGTCACAATTTCATAACATTTCAATGCCTACGTTCAATGTGTAGGGATTTTGAGGCCCGAATTTCAGTACGCACGAACATACTTTTTCAACGATGGAAACATAACGCTGATACTTTACATGCAGCTTAGTCATTCGCACAAGCCTGAGCAGAGAGTTTCGCCACGTCATTACAAAGCACTCATAACACTTCGCCGATTCAGACTCGAGTGATTGCCCTGCCGATTGTCAATGGTAACGCTAAGCTGCCGCTGCCTGAGGGGATGGGACACAGTTCTCCCACAGCACAGTCAAATTGGAAAGGGGGTTGGGAGCTAGGGACGGGAAAAAGGAGTGGGTGGAGCCAAGGCCAGGCCGGGAAGCTGGTTGGGGAGGGAGGATTAGCTGGGAATTGTGCCGGACCCCCTATTGGGTGAGTGACCTTGAGAGGGATAATAGAGGCATGAGATGTTGGGGAGGGGTGAAAGGGAAGAAGAAAATTCCTTATCTTTCGTTTCTTCCCATTCACCCCTCCTCGACCTCTGATGCTCTTTCAGACTCCTTTCGAAGTACAGTAACTCAGTGTGAGTTCTATACCCTCAACCCATTTAAATAGCTTATGCGAAGTATCCATTGTATATATTTTAGTTCTCAAGCTCATGGGCACAATACGTGTGGCAAAGCTTCCTGATTTATAATGCAGCATCGTGCATAGCCGAATGAATGCGGTTCTTTATGTGACAGACTTCGTAATTAAATATTTTTTGTTCCTGTGGGGACCGGGACTAAGGTTCATTATTTCGTAATATCGTTTCTTTACCATAATTTAGATACCCCTATCATCAGGACCAACGATTTGGTTTGTAAGAATGAAAACTTTGTATATATGTTGTTTGTAATAAGAAGAGTCTACTGTATATATAATCTTAATTTATGTCCTCCATTTTTTTCAGACTAGTAAAAGTCTTTGGTTCAGTATATCTGAGTCACACATCTGCCTTGTGACTTAGTCACGTGACTAGTAGCTGTGCGAAACAATCCCAGGTCTGGTGCTGAGCATTGTGAGGATTTGGCTTCAATGTGGAGGGTAGTAAGAAAGACAAAAACACTTGTACTCACTCTTTCTCCACCCTTCCTGGCTCGTTTGGTCTTCTTACGCCTTGGCCTGCCATTGGTAATGGCTTCTCCTTCACTCTCTCCAGCCGTGTCACCAGTCAATCCTTCAGACTGAGACCCCTGAGATTCTTCCCCATCATTTCGTTTCCTCTTTTTCTTTTCTTTCTCCAACACCTAAAGCATTGATAAAAGAGTTAAAAATTTCCAGCTTAACTATACAAAGCAGAACTCCCATAAAGTAGACTACAAGAAGGCCCCTCAGAAGAAGTTTTTTTTTAATACCCAAAATAAAAACCATAAGGTGTACACAAATTTTTCCTGGATAAGTAATCACTTTCATCAACCTGGCTAAATGTTCTTAACCAATGATACCCTAATGACATATTTCAATGAGAATTTACCCGCATACTAAGTTACGCAAGACTTGCACATTATTTTTTTGAAGTCTTACTTCCTATATGTGCAAGATGGCATTTTATTAATGCTCAACACAACAATAAGGCCTACAGAAAATACAAATATGTAAACCTCTTTTGCACTGAAGTAAAGGATAATAATAGTATTCAAAGGTAGAAGTGAATAACATTAAGTAGGATAATTTATTGAAAATATAGTTTCATGCACCAGCCTCACAGCATGGCGACAGTCTCAGCTGTTTGTGAAGAATGTAAACATTGCCCATCATAGGTTTCATGAATTTCCAACTACTGTACTGGAAGATATTCACGCCAGAAGTGGTGGGATTAATAATAACTTATCAGAAACTGAGCCTCACCTTTCCCACCCATAATCACAATTACATCAAAAGATATTGTGGAGCAAGGATTAGAGTTTTACAAATACAGCACCCTCAGATTCAGAATAGTAGCCATTATTTAGATATTTTTAGATTTCTTACAAGTTCAATGTTTTTTACTTTAAGGGCCAATTTTGCAACACGAAATTTTTTGTGAAACTCATTAATGGGAACCTTTGAACATTTAAAGAAGGTTTGGAGATAATGCTCACAGTCAGTGTTATGAATGGTTTCCCTGATTCCAAGCATGCCATCAGTCAGTCAGGACCATCCTCAACCATTTTCTTCTGTATTTATAGTTCCCATAGAATTAAACCACTGATGGTGGACAAAAAATTAATTTTTCAACTGAAAACTTCAAAATTCTACAGAAAATTATCCCAAATTTTGATAGAAAGTTATAAGCTCCAAAAATAATTCATCAAAACTGCATCCCTGAATGCCTAGTAGTTCTCTGGCTATAAAACATACCTTTTTGAAGTAAGCATATTGTACAAGTTCAATAGCAGCCAGGGCATCCTCCATTTCAACAGATCGAGACAAGCGACTTCTGGCATGGGCTGTAGATAAACGGATCAGTGTTTCCAACGTACGCACAGTGACAGGTTGTGTCTGTAAAGAAGAAAATCAAGAGCACATGTCATAATACAATATCCACAAGTATGTTTATGACATTAACATTAAATTTGATAGCTTCAGGCGAGACTATGGAGAAGACACTGATATCCATAGTACTAGCAAAGCTGTACTTTTCCCAACTTCAAGAATATTAGCAATGAATTTCACCTTGATATGGCATCTTAGGCAGAAAGTAATGCTTCAATTATTTATGCACCAAAACATACCTTACATTCAACAATGTCAGACAAGAAGTGGTGGATCACTATGATATAATTAAGAGAAAAAACTTTGTACTGCCCTCTGAGTTATTCATTAGATGCCTATGTGTCAAAACACATTGTAGACTAAATTAGTGGACATCACTAAGGTTTTTCACTTAATTTCAGTTCCACCGCCTTAAGGTTATGCCTTTGCAGCAGGATTACAAAGGCTTGCCAAAAGCAGATATAACAAAACAAGCAAAAGTACAAACTTTTGTATTTACAATGGAAATAACTAAAAAGCATAGAAAAAATATGAGTAGGAAAGAACTCATGGCTGCAAATGTTAGAGCAACTGCATAAATACAATTTGCACCATTTTTATAAATTGTGCTAAAACTCATCATCAACTTGAAATGCTTGAATAAAAATACTTCACATACCCTTGCAACATCTGATTCTGTAATGGCATCTTGAGAGCGAAGCTTTGAGTATTCCTCAGCAATTGCTGCTGCTGCCTCACTTGTTAGGGTTGGCTTAATACAACGTGCAATGTGAATATATTTGCGCATGAAATCAACACTGATGATCTTGTCCCTAAATTCAAAATGGAGGAAACACAAAAATTTAGAAATATAACAAAATGTTTTTAAAAATCAATAAAAAAATTCAAAACCACAAATAAAATCAAGTCTGCGTTGCAAGTGATCACCTGAAAATTTTCACCACAAAGTTGAAGTTAAAGAGCTAGGGCCAAAACATAGGATGATAGATTTAAACAAATTCTCTTTCTAAATTAAAAAAAAAATTAGATTTAAAATAAAAGATAGATTTACAGAAAATTCTTTTCTTAAATTTAAAAATTAGACATCGTAACGAGCTAGAGTGACATCTATGAAGGCAGTAAGAAATGTAGAATGTGGTGGGGTCATTATCAAAGACAGAAATCTCATCTGAAATGAAAATATATACCAGAGATGTGCTAATACTATCTACAAATCGTTGAATATTGGAATTTATTCAAGATGTAAGATCTCAAAAAATTATACATACAAAAGATGAGAAATTCGATTACCTCCTTCAAATGACACACTGCAATGTTCCTATCCAATTTGAAGTAGTTTCACGATCTGCTAAGCATTCTACTTATGTTCTCGAGAGGTTATGCTGGGCAAACTACCCCACTATCTTATGTTGGGCTAGATCCTTACTTCATTGTGGGTAATTTAAATGCAAAATTTTACCTTGAAATAGTATTATTATGGTTAATTATGTCAAGCCTGCAGTTAATTTGACCAGCTTTCACCTTTTCCAGAAAATTTATTGCCACTACTTAATGGCTAGATGCAACACTCAACAGAACTTTAAGGTGTATAAACTTTTTCTGCAGTCTCTAATTAAAATACAATGTTCACCTATGGAATAGATCCTGAATGTGTTAAGAAGCTTATTTTCTTGAATAAAAAGCTTAGTTATATAATACAAACTGCCAGTACAATATTAGATAAAAGACAACATCCATACTGTTACAAATACAGTAGAACCGTGATATAACGAACACGGATATAGCAAAATTTCGGTATTACGAAAGACTTTCTGCGGTCCCGACATAAGTTACATGTAAAAGTATAGGACAGCTTCATTATTACAAAATTTCACAATTAAAAAGGAGGTCAAAATTATTCAGTTTTCATATAAATTGTTAAATACACCTTGTGTCGCATTTTTCCTTATTTTCCTTCGAAAATTCAGCAGCTTTTCGTGATTCCATGGCTTAGAAAGCACTGCGGATGTCTACTGTTGACAATTATTGAACTAAAATTTGTCAATTCATCACAATTATCAATGAAGTTTCATTCGTCAATGGCTTTGAGGTCCACTGAACCTCGAGGAAGTGAAGAGGTGGGAGAGGAAGTGGAGTGCACGGTTGTCATCAAGATCGCTAACATTTGCGGGATAATATTCGGCGAGAATAATTGGCTCCATTAACATCGACTCGGCAGCTTTACGACACTTCCTCTTTTTCCCTTGCATGCATCTTCGACGAAAGTTCGAGGCAGTGGCTTAACTAGGTGGGAAGGCAAAGTGGGAACGCCCTTTTAAGGGGGCTGCACTGTGGGGTCTGCCGTGGGCGGCACTGTGGGGCCGGGGCCGCTAAACTCAGGGCCGCCCCGGGCAGCACACACTCAAGCTACGCCACTGCCTTCCCATCCAACTCGCCGCGAACTGTCGGCAAATGTTGCTTTTTCCAATGACATGTAAATACTGCAGTGTAAATGTTAATGTATGCCTACCACCTTTCATTTGTTTTCTCGCCGCCGACATTTGAAGGGTCTACCGTCACCGCAGCGAAATCCATCGTGATCCCCCCTGCCGCCGACCTATGGCCTTGGGCAGTGGCAAGTAGCCCTGTCAGCTAGCTTAGTGCTTGCTTGGCCGAACGCATCCAGTGAAACCTTTGATGCCGGAGTAAAGCAAGCAGATGGAGAAGTGAAGAAGCTTTTGTTTACATCAGCTTACATCGTGCCCACGTTGTTTACTTTTCAAGACTTTGTTGAAACAAGGTTTCGTCAAAAATGTATAGCTTTTAACATTTTTTAGGTATATAAGGGACTTTGATGTCTTTTTATTGCCGCTTTAACATGGTGATTTACTGCGTCAAATGGTAGGAATAATATTTCAACTCGCATTACTATCAAATAATATCAACATATTTATATCCTTCGCTCATTCTCCTCTCTTATTGCTCTGTTATTGTTGATTATTTATTATTTTCCCTAGATATCGCATGAATAACCATTTCGCCGATCTTTCGTCATTCTCATGTGTAGTAATAATACACAGGCTTCCCACAGCATTGATATACCTATTTCACATCACCCTAAACGGTGTTTTTGTCGACATAATAAGAACGTGAATGGAATTGCCAAGTTATTTCTTTTAGCTCTTTAGTTTTTATTGTGCTACCAATGAAAAATAACACGTAATAGAATAGAAGGAAACGGAAATCGTACTTTGTGGAGATGAATAAGGATAAATGAATCTGCAAATGAAGTAACATTTTTTTCTCATAGTTTCGTTAAATTCAATTTACATACTTTTATACGTTTTAATACATAAAAGAAAATGCCAGAAAACGACAGTTATTATTAATAGTGACCTTTAACCCTTTCGCTGCGGTCAAACTGCAGAGACGTTCCAGCCCCTGTGCGGCGAAAAAATGAACGCTAACCTACGTCGGCACAGAAAGTATGCCTCTCGTTGCATCTGCAACTCAATAGTCACTCAAGTTCCCGGGATGGGATTAGTACAATGTATAACAATGAACTTGGTGAATTGTATTCGCAGAAAAAGAGGAAGTTCAGTAGCGTGGGTAGGAACAACCACTTGCCAACGGAACGTAGGAGATACGTTCACAGCAGTCAACCGAGCGAACGTAGCTACTACGTTCACAGCAGCGAAAGGGTTAATGCGGTCTTTTACGGCACAATGGTCTCCATGAAGTTGACCCACGGAGAGGTTCCACTGTGACTTACAAGTAATAGTTTAACTATCATTATAATAAAAATAATAACTTCTATAAGTTCTAAGGTAGTTATTGCGATGAATACCATAGACTTGATTGATACTTTATTTTCAAGCTACAAAGCTATAGAGTATGTATTTTGATGAGAAAAAAATTAGCTTCACAATAGCGAATTTCAGAATTACAAAATTGATAATTTTTGGGTCCCTTAAATTCATTATATCGCGGTTCTACTGTATGTAAAAGTGTGAGATATCTTTTTCAAAGTTGCTTATTGAAGAGTTACTGTATTATACCTTTAAAACTACTGAGTGATTTTGACAACATATGATATGGTATTAAGATCAGTCCATTAATTCTGATGTTATTTCGATGAACCTTACACCAAAATTGTAAATCAAAGTTATTTTTAAATAAATTATTAGCAAATAATATAGTATTTGAATATTTGACGTATTCGATTATATTTGACTTCCAGAAAACCACTATTCATCCCATCTATGGTTAATATTGTAATATTTCACCAGGAAATAAAAATGGCAGTCCCTTCATCAATATAGGCTTTTACATGTACAAAATTTGATACATAATACAGTGAAATAAAGCAGAAAAATCACTTTTTCAGCCCCTATATTACAATTTTACTTTAAGGGGTGAGAGAATATTCATGTTAAGATTTTTTGGGATGCGGGACATTGGAAAGGTTGCAAACCCTAGTTCCAGCAGAAGTTACTTACGATTTTGATCTTGATGCTCCATGAAGCAGAGGATCATACTTCTCATAAACTTGAGTGCTGACTTCCTCTGTATCATTCCCATTTTCTGCTTCTGCATTCTCTTTATCTGGATTCATAGTGCTTAACTGATCAGCCCAAGTTGAGCCCATGGGCAGCACTTCTCCATCTTGCTCCTTGGGATTTCTACAAAGGTGAAGGAATATTTAGAAATGCTAACACCATGCCCACCCTCCCAATCAGAGGTGAAGATACGAATTTTTCATGGGGGAACCAATCAATATTTCAATACAAGATATAAGAGAACATTGCCTCATTCAAAAAACTTCAACTTTACAGTATCCAGGCTACCTTGCCAGAAAATGAAAGAAAACATTTTATAATTTCACACGATCATTAGATCAAATATGGTTTCAGTGAATACAATTAATTTTCAAGAATAAATCATCTAAAGGGAGATGTGTACGCGTTAACCTAATACATTTTGTGGAACAACGAAGTGTTTTCTTAGATTTCATGATGGGATTCCACAAAGCAGAACCAGCAACCTTTGATTACTATCTAGCCATATGTAGAATTAAAAAGATGCTCCCATAATCAATGCAGGCTCCAATACTTTTTAAGATGGGCAAAGATAGGATTTTAAGGTTTGAAAATATTTTCAAGAATATATTTTTCATCAAAATTCTTAAGGTTTGGATGACTTAAAATTAGGGGTGGGTCATCGAATCTGCCTAACCCCCCCAAATCCATCGAATCTCCAAGATTCGAGGGTGGATTCGATGAGATTCGAAAAAGAACATGAAGGGTTCTAAATAACACCGCAATCTTTGTTGCAGTTAAAATGTGAATGACTCTTATATTAATGCTACCAATAGTTTTATTCTCAATAAAATTAGATCGAGGAACGCTATCTGAAATAGTTTATTCTAAATAGGATAATATAACTTTCGAAGTCACTACTGTTTACGTCGCGACTTATAGCTTCCCGGGGTTTCCGGGCCTCAGGATTTGAAATCGTGTCTCATTGGTGCTTTTTGCGATTGTTTTTTTCTCTCAGTCTACAAATAGCACTATCTGTAGGCAACCATGGGAACTCAGGGTTGGCGCCGCTCTGTTAACTATAAATGCGCGTGCTGGAGAGGTGAACACATTGATCGATGTTGACATTGAGAGATTTTGCGGTAGTAGCGGGCTTTCGAGTTACATATTTTGTGGTAGTTTTGAACCATTGGCTTGGACAAGAAACATGTCGGAGGTTTGGGAGCATTTCACTATCTGTGAAAAAAACAGTAAATTCGCCAGATGTAGTTATTGTGGTGCACAGATTTCCAGGGGCGGGAAAAATATGACCACGTCGGCAATGAAGAAGCATTTCAAACAGCATTCCGGTTTAATTTCTGTGCAGCAAACGAGGGGGAATATTCATCCCGCATTAATGGACGAATTTGAAAGTGAGGATGGTGAAGGTGCCTTTCCATCTACCTCAAGTACATCCACTTCAAGTTCCCAGAGTAGTGAAAATTCTTTTTTCAAGCAACCCAAAAAATTCAGGACTGATACAAAGCAGCAGACCTTGAAGGATGCTTTCTATCGCTCCCAGAAGTTTAAACCTGGGAATCCGAGAGCGGAGCACATAACAAAATTAGTGGGGCAAATGATGTGTGTGGACAATCAGCATTAATGTTTAGACTTAATTACCTGTATCTATGCATCCTAACAACATGGTCTGAAATCTTTGAATCAATTTCTGGGTCAACTATGTCCAGCATGACAAACAGAAGATCAAATCGAGACAGCAGTGAATCCTGAAGCCCAATATTCTCCATTGGTGTCTTATACTGGTCATACTGTAACAAAAATGAGGAAATATTGTAATGCAATGAGAAACTGTAAGAATATTCACTCTTTTCCATCATTTCTATTTAATAAGAGATTCCACTGTCTCCTGAGGAGATTGCTTTAATCTAGGACAGTAAAAAAAAAAAACATAAGGTCAGCAGGGTCTTGACTAAATGGCACCATATATACATGTCTGGAGATGAAAAAACTATCCATCAATTGGATTTGAAATGAAAATTAATTCAATTAATTATTTCAGCTTTACTTTCATAATCATCCTGATTTGGTGAAGTATTCAATCATTTGAAAGCTTACAGTTGGGAGGCATTAGGTATAAGGGTGAAGAACCAAGGTGGTAGAAGCTCGAAAAAGTTAGGGAAACACTAATCTATACATATTAAGTTTCAAGTATAGACATTGTCACCATGAACTTTTTAATAATAACAGCTCTTGAAAATAATGCATTTCAGCGAATAATTACCATTGATTTAAAATAATTGAGGAATCAAATCAGGAAATATCTCATTACAAGTTACATGGAAGGAATAATCCATCATTCAAAGCAGACGCATATCAAGGAAGCCAGAGGGATGCAGACTTTTAAGTTAACATCTGAGTTACTGAAGGCTATTTGGATGCAGTAAAAAAAACTACCACTCCAGTTAGGCTACACAGCATGAAGATGATCCAAATTTTATGATGCAAATGGAAAGCTCATCTAGATATCATAAAAGATAGCATGAACTACATTGTTTGATTTATTTTACCAGCATCAAACGCTTCTTTACAGAGCAAGCAGGACTATCACAGAATACATTTAACTCTAAGCAGGATGACATTTCAACAACAGAAATTGCTTCACCAGTCTCTTTTTCAATCAAAATATTGGTCAGCAAATCAGATTTCAGATGCATTAATGGCAAGATTCATTTTATTCCAAACACTGCCCATTATAACTAAATTCAGTGAAGATTAGAAAAATTTCAACCATACCCTTCCATACACAGGATTGGCTGCAGCCAGCACAGAACAGCGAGCATTCAGTCTGGCGTGGATTCCTGCTTTAGCTATTGTAACTCTGCCCTGTTCCATGACTTCATGGATAGCAGTTCTATCCATGTCAGACATCTTGTCAAATTCATCAATACAGACAACACCACGATCAGCCAGGACCATGGCACCAGCCTCCAGACTGTGACGAGAAGCAAACCACACATTGTAAGACAGACATTTGTGATGAGAGACGCATATGAAATTTTGCCCCAAGCAGTAAGTTAACATAATCAAAATTGAAGATAACAGGAAGAATACATGAAGGAGATGAACTCTGCATTTAGATATAATGATAAGGAACAGCATCATGGGTATACAGTATTTGTAGCTTTTATTGTAGCTTCCAGGTAGATAATGCAATGGCATGGAAATGAGGGTTCCATGTCTACTAAGGCATGGTCAGCACCTTAATCTTAGAATAAAGGAAAAAGAGTGTAATATTCAGTGCCAGAATAAAATATTGCATGGCTTTTTCTCTAATATATAGATACATAAACAAATATGTAGAAAAACCAAGTGCTCTCTATTCATGGTGCTTAACCTATGGTGCTATTGATAATACTACACCAGTTTTATATGTTGATCATACTACAATAATGGTATCATCTACTTCCCATATATCACTGAGCAATCTCATGTTATCACTTATTAAATTAGCACATTGGCCCGGGATAATTTTCTAATAATCAACCCTAATAAGAGTAATTCGATGCACTTATCATGCTGTTCAAAAGCATGCCAATAAAATGGAACAGATATAAATTGAACACATTTATGCCTGCAATATATATTTCTGAGCTATAGAAAGCCTGGGGCAGAGCATGTTTATTTTCTTAGGAGCTTTTCTTAGTTGTAAGCTCATGCTCAGCATCCTTAAACTGTGAAGTCAAAGAGTAACAAATAAAAATGTAAGAAATCCATTACTTATTGTTCTAAAGTTGCTGAAATGAGACCCAAAGAAATGGGCATAGGTAATAAAATAAATACACACAATGGATCAAGGAAAAGCATGCAAGCTTTTAAATCAACATTGAAAAGATATTTACAAAGTAAGTTCTATTCTATTGAGGAATACCTCAACGATGCTGCAGAAAGTGGTATGAGTGAAAACAAATGTGTACATAACATGTAGACATGAAGACTCTGTATGAGTGTGATGTGCCAAAAATCTTGTTGAAACTAATGAATAAGATCTCCAGAGATATGAAGTCATAATTCTTGCATAATGGCACATTCTTTGAAATGTACCACAACCTCCGCCCACTTCCAAAATCTGGCTTTTTTATTTTGAACTTAAATGCGACTATTAAATATGCTGTATGTTCACAAAAAGCTCTTCTTTCAAGAATTGACAGAGAAAATAACTTTTTTTACATTGACTCATGGCTGAGAGAGCAGAAACAAGTAAGATACTCCACCTCCAAGTAAATATTGTGCGATTAAAATCATGCAGGTTGGGATAAAGACATAGTTTTACTTTGATGAAGTGAATTTGAATAATTGTGAAGCTACAAAAAATGATATCAATAACTCATATATGCAGACCATGGCATACCATGGGTCAAAACTTACCGTTTCTCACCAGTTTCTTGGTCAGTGGTGACTGCGGCAGTCAAACCCACACCAGATGAGCCTCGACCTGTGGTAGGTACTGCACGAGGGGCAGTGCACAGCACATATCGTAGCAACTGTGACTTGGCAACACTTGGATCTCCAATCAACAAAATGTTGATGTCACTGGTTGTGAAGAAAAGAGAGTACGGCTATAATGACCACCCACAAATTATCCAATGGATTAATATGTCAGAGGACTGAATTATCCAAGCATTACTCATTAAATTCTTCTCATGAATACGCATAAATTAAAAGAAAAATTAAATTCCTGAAGTTTGAGCTCTGTAAAACATACCCATAAAAAAAAGGTATCTAAATGTATTGAGATTCATTTCCGTGGAGGCCAAACAGCACCTGTCAATACACATGGTACAAAGCAAAAACTGCTATTTTAAGCACCTTTTTTGTTTCCAGTAAGGGATTTGCAGGGAAGATTGAAAGATTAGCACAAAAGGTCTGATAAGAAATAGCTCAACATTTTTCCGAGAAGTAGCTTAGGATTGGTGTAGGATGAATCAAAGTGGTAAGCCACTTTGACCTGTCTGAACTGCTTACGTGACTTCTACTGAAGCATATACAAAATTCTTTTATTTTACTTTATAAAATTCACAGGAGGAGAACTTCCAATCTAAACTACGCGCATTAATGTACAATACTCACCAAATAAATCTTTTTTGACAATTTTTCCTGTTTTTAAGAGTAACTTTTTTTTAAACTCTGCAATAATTTAATTTGGGGAGTATAGGACAGTAGCCATCTATATTATGAGATATTTTTTATACTAAGTTCTTCAACAGTAGACCTTATAAATTCAAATAAAAATAAATTTTCATTCATTGAAATGTGACATTTAGCAATATCCTTAAAAAAACTCTGGAATATACCCTATCAGTTACTTAATCCATATACGGTAAACTGTAAACCAATTACCTGATTGATTTTGGAGACTTGTTGGTCCCATCATCAAGACATTCTCCAGTTCAATACTATTCAACAAGGTATATTAAAATATCATCCACAGAGCCTGCCTGGAGTTTATGTAATAAATTTAAACTCACCCTCTGAGCCTTGTTCCATTAACAAGGACCTTCTCAACACCTCCAAGCAGCATGCAGAGGATGGCACGCTTCACGTAAGTGTGCCCATGAATGGAAGGAGCCAGTGACTGGCTAAGCAGTTCAAAGATGTTTTTGGCTCCACTAGGATCCCTGCTGCTGCCCTTGTAGCGAGCAAGCTTCTTGCATACGCGGATATCCTCTCTCTTGATAGAAGGTACAGATGTCTCCTTACTCATCTGCATGATATTGCAGGCAATTAAGACGGTTCTGTTGAATGAAATAAAATAAACCTGCTGTAAAAGTTGCACAATGTCTTACAACTGAGCCGGCATTTATTTCAGACAATAATACCGTATTCATCTGAATCTAAGACGACCTTTTTTGTCAAAATATCAACTGCAAATATCAAGACTCGTCTTGGATTCGAATATGAAGTATACTACGTGTTATTCAGTGAATTGTACATATTGTGGCCTCTGACTTCGACGTCGACCACAATCAGGGGAATTTGAATTGGGAGGGTTTGAGGTGCACGTGTCCAGGGGTGTGGGGAAGGAAAAACCCCACGCACCTGGGAAACAAGGGGAATGGATGGGGGAGGGGAGTGGTGGGCAATTTGAGAGTCTGGTTGCGTCGGGTAAAAAGAGCCTTTACACACCATTTAAATTTGCGTAACGATTATAAAGAACAAACAAGATAATACATATTAGCACTATCCTTTTTTCTTTTAGATGGAAGTAAAACAAAAAGACTTCCTTTTAACACTGGTCTTATCGTTCTTAAACTTTCCCCAGGCGGAAACAATATTTAGTACGTCCAAAAATGAGATTTCACACAGAATTAAATAAATCAAAAACTTTCCTACTAATTCTCACAAATTCTACATGCACACATGCACTTTGTACTCTGAGTGGTTACAGAGTGGCACTCACAATTTAACGCCAAAAGGAAATATTAAGAAACCTGAAGTTGCTTTACTCTGTCAGTGGATTAAGACATCGTGGCAACAAATAAATACCAATACCATTGTGAAAGGATTCAAGTAGTGCTGTTTATCTAATGCTCTGGAAGGGAGTAAAGATGACATTCTGTGGGAGAGTGATAGTGATGATGAGATTGGCAATGACAGAGATGAAAATAGTGAAGGCTCCATTGAAGGTGGTGACAATTAATAAAGATGATTAATAAAGATCAGATTGAGGCGTTTTTAAGGATTAATCGGTACAAGGGGAATTAAACAGGATCCAATCAGGAATGTTTTAACACCTAAAAAGTTAAAAAAATAACTAACATACTGATTATTAGGAATGATTTTTCACTAAACTTTTAAAAATTATCAACAAAAAAATTAATGGAAGGCATGAGAATAATGATGAAGATATTGTTTGAAGGTTTTCACAGTGACTCTTTACTATATTTAAGTTATTTGGGGTATCCGGCTGCATATTTAGCATTTACTCAACGTTTCATTCTTCATACTGAGAACGTCATCAGTAGAATACTTGATACTCAGTATGAAGAACAAAAAGTTGAGAGAATTTAAAATACTCAATACGCAGCGGGATACCCTGATTAACATTAATATAATAATGATGAAGACACTTTCAGCCAGATTTCTTCAACATTAAAAAATTTATTCACCTAAGGTAACAAGTTTTAGATAAACTTAAAATTTTAAAAATCATTGCCCTTGATGCCTATTCAAAATCCTAAATGTACTAAACAAGATTTAAACACCAATAATATGGCTTACACCAACCATCATCTTGTAGTAATACAAGACCATCTTCTACCTCGTTGGATAAGAGAAACTGATTTGAGGCCAGTCCAAGTACTGATACTTTGCTGGGCATTCATATCACCCCGAATTATCTACTGAGTAATCTGTTTATTAAAACAATGGCCGAAAGAAAAATACAGAACCCACCTGAAAACACCAGATGTCAAACTACCCTGTTTATTAGGCAGGCATCTGTAGTTACCAACTATTTGGACACGATCTCCAGGCTTGCACTGATCCACAAGGTCATTATCACAGATTATGTCAACTGCTCGTGGCAGCTGGCCTGTAAACAGAAAGAAAAATTGTCAGAAACTGATTCTGGACTAACTCCAATTGGGGGAATATCTCTAAAGGCCACTTTACAAGGTACATTTAATTCTACAAACGAATGTATGAGCACTTCAGTAAAGAAAAGTGTATCATGTAAAGCGGCAAATAGTCTGAATGACTAAACTGGAAATTGAACTTGCTCAAATCTCATTTATTTTCTTGTACAATCCGATATATTTGTTTGCGCAATAACATGTTAAGTAAAGCGGCCTTAAAGACGGGAAATGTGGCAAAATTGCCCAAAATAAACACCCACAGGGTGGCTACTAATAGGACAATGTTGAATTCAAGATTACATATTAGAAAAGTCCACGGTTGTAAAATACCATTTTCATGATTTTGTTTGAGTTAAATACAGAATTATTTAAAATAATATCATTATTGTAAAGCATGATAACACATTAATCAAGAAAATATATGATAGATGAATTATTTGTCCCAATAAGGCACTAGTACTCTGATATTAGCATATACAACAATAGAATAGATGTAGTAGGCTTAAGATTCTCAATCTAATGAAAACTTGAAGTGATTGAGTGAATATTTTTCTTGAATGAAGAGAGCAATGCACTTTATTTATAATTAGCTCTAATCAAAGCCAAACCACAATGATATCTTGATTCAACAGAAATGGATAGCACCACTCACAAATAGAAATGTTAAGGGCCCACAAATATTTTCAAGGTTTATACATGCGATTTACATTTCCTCACATTTTCCAGCATTCAGACTCACAGTTAAGTGACCACCCTGACTACAAACCCCAATGCCTAAATCTGAGGCCCATCAGCCAAGTTATGTAATATTCCACCAAAAAAATTATCTGAAATATACCAATTTTATAATAATAATGATTATTTTTTTACTCACTGAAGGCAAATACAATATTGCATACTTTCATCAAAAATATAAATAAGTTTGTCATATAGTCATCAATTAGTCATATACACAATAGCACATATAATATACAACACATGAATAGTTTATTTTAATTCAGTACATTTTAACAATTCTCTTGCTGTAAAGCAGTAGTTGAAATGCAACACAATCTTTGCTTTACTATAGAGGTTTTCCTTTGCAAAGAAGATAAAATTCATAGTTGAGTACACAGGTTTTTGAAGTAAAATTTTTTTAAGTTTATTTTTAAATTTGTCTAACGAACTAATAAGCTTAATATTTTGAGGGAGTAAGTTGTGTAGTTTGGCTCCTTTGTGATGGGGACCATTGGTATTTAATCTGGTAGATCTTGGTTCTATATGTATGTCCAATTTTGATCTGGTATTATGCTGGTGGATGTCGCAGTTTAGCTCATATCAATTCATGTTTTTTTTTCACAAACAATATAAGCTCATATATGTATAGAGCAGAATGGGGCATAATTTGAGCCATACAAAAGTAAAGTTACAGGACTCCCTGTAAGGTAGGTTGAAAAGAGTCCTTATGGCCTGTTTTTGTAATTTGAAAATTTTTTCACTGTGGTTAGAATCTCCCCATAATATAAGGCCATATGCTAATATGGAGTGAAAGTTTGAAAAATAGAGCATACTAAGAATGTTACAGCTTGTGCTAAGACAAAGATATCTTAGCTGATAAAGAGTTTTACTTAATTTAGGTATCAATGAATTGATGTGAGAGGACCATTTTAAGGATGGCTCAATTACAACTCCAAGAAATTTCACATTATCTACAAATGATAGGTCAGTTGTATTGTACTACAATTAGGGAAAAGTTTCAACAGGATAAACACTATGAGCAACTGATTTGCATGCACTGGCATTCTATAGTAAACAGTTCATCCTGTCAATCTCTTAAAGATCCCATAAAAGGATGTACCAACAGCAAACTTTTGCAAGACAAAAGCACATTTTTTTAAAAAGCATCAAAAACCTTAATTTCACATACCAGCTGGTGCTTTCTCAGGCATTTCTTGAATGGTCAGTGTTTGATGATCTTTGTAATTACACAATCCATATTCTGTTTCCAATAAATTTCCATCTTCATCCTGAAAGTAGCATGGCCATATTATATTCACTTGGATTTACATGACACACATCAATATATCTTAAACTCAACTCTTTACGTCTTAAAACTGAAAGATAAAATACGTGGAGTAAATATGTAGAATCAGAATACAAATTATCATGGAAGGCACTTTGAAATGACTTCATACTTTGACAAGAATTAGTACAATGCAGAGGTCTGCATGGGCATCTTCTATTGAGCCTGGCCCAGAGCCTTATGGACATTCATTGTAGGAAAAAGATCATATGAACAGGGTATGTCAATCAAAGAAAAGTATTTGCTAATAGCAGATGCATGGACTGCACAGGATTTAATTCCTGTTTACCACCCGTGTGATTTCAGCCTCTTCATAATCCTCACAGGAGACAATATCTCAAATTTACCTGAAATCCAGCAGCCCTGGCCCACATTTCAGTATTAAAATAATAATTCCTTTGCTCATGAGCCTGAAGGGCCAAAGCTCAACCCACAGAGCCCTCTAGTGCAATGCAAGTCCTCTCCCTCAGTTAATTTACCTTATGTGGGAGATGGCTCCAAATCCTTCCAGAAGTTGAATATACTGCTGAAATATTTCTTTCTCAATCCAAGAAGTATTGAAAATGTACATCTTCCTTCTATCAGATTTTTCTCCTATGCACCTCAAGGTTCTTATGTTTTCCAAGACCGTCCGTCGCCTAAATGACACAACCCTATTGACCTCATGCTTGAGGAAACTAAACCCTAATGTCTGGACAGAGGAAGATATACGGATCATGTATATTTACCTCTTTGTAAGCATTCAACAAGTAGATCTTATTACATCCAAGAGGGTCCTTATTTCATTTCACAGTATTATGATTCCCAGATTCATCTATCACTAGGGACCCTTGAATTTTGCAACTAGTTTTTTGCGATTTTTTCGTGAAATTTGCTACTTTTTTCCCTATTTCACAATATTCCCATAAAGTCACCAAGTTTTATCATTTTCATGATAGCATTGAAATAATGCTGGCTTCATGCATGGAGCAGCAAGAAGTGTGGATTTTTTGTTATTTTAGAATTATTATTACTGTACAGAACCTTTATTTACTTTTAATAAACGAAATGAAATAGAATATTTATTCTTCAATGTTGTTAATTCCTTGTATTAAATTTCTTCTGCCCTCGTCATTTCCTTTCAAAGCCAACTTTTAGCATGGAAAACGTTATTGTTGCAGATTTCTCCTGGAATTGCAAGAGGCTTCCAAGATAAGAAAATAATTAAACATCACTAACAGTTGTTAATAAGATAATTATTTAAAGTAAATCACCCGTTATGAGAAAATATAATGCTCAGCCTATTATGGGCTTTCATATTAATTATGTTTTATACAACTTCATTTACCGCTATCAGCATATTTTGACACCTATTCACCACTTTATGCAATTTTATTTACCGCCCATCAGTACTTCTATTTACCACAATATAGGTACCCTATCTATCACCTAATTGATGCAACCATACTACCTCAGTGCTGATGAGGGAATGGCATCTTTCTTTTATCACTAATGAAAATAAAAGGCAAATTAATGGCATCTTTCATAGCAAGGGTGCCCTTCTGCTTGCACAGCCATCAAATCCATCCCATCCACGAATCTTATACCACCAAGATAAAATAATCATCATTCATTTCATTCACTGTGGGGAGCCTTGGTCTCTTGGAGCACTGATCATTTGAGCGAGGTGTGCTGTGACTTGAGGATTTTTGCGGTGATACTAGAAATAAAACCTCATGTCAGGCAAAACTGCATCAAGTAATGCCTTTTTTACTGAAGTCGAAATTGAACATTGAGTTCTTTTGTTAATATTGCTCTTTTCAGGTATTTCCGTCGCGTGTGTGGTTTTTTTGGCAACAGTTTCTCCCCTCTTCCTGGGGGCGTCTTCAAGTCCGTTGGACATTTTGTAATTGTTATTATTTATTTCCCGTTGTTATGTATTTCGTTGCTAGTACATTTAGGACCATAGGGTGTCTCCATTGCCCGCTCCTCGCTGTGGTTTCACCACTCTCTCCCAGGTTGAGGCAAGTGGGTATCCATCCTCCCGATTGAAATTTGATGGATATTTAACCAGCTCTACCGCTTCTCTAATCAGCCTGGGAAAATAACGATTTTCCCTTGAGAGTACTCTCACTTGGTCAAAGGCAATCTGATGTCCTGGCTCGAACCACGCATGCTCTGCAACTGCGGAGAGGCTGAATCTCCTCTTTTCGGTGGCCCTCTGGAGCTCTTTAATTCTACATTGAATTGCTCTCCCCGTTTGGCCGATGTAGGATTTACCACATATACATTTTATTTCATAGAGCAATATTAACAATTATAAGAGTCGCAGAAGCCTTCAAAGAAATTGAGTTCTTTTGTTTTCCTACTCCGAAACACAAGGCAAACGCAGACGGAGGGTACAGTTCATTCGTGATAACTTGGTCGACACTCAGTAGTTTACTGCGCAGGTGGACCTAGTCCAACTCAGAAAATAGGAGAAGCAGTGCTTACTGAACCATGAGCGAACAGTTTGCCGTGGCAGAAAGGGAGGGGAAAAGTTGGGAAGGACGGTTCCCCTTCAAATCTGAACTCGAGTGGGCTGACTTGTTTATGCCTGCATGTTGTCCAGTAAATGCAACTATGTTGGGGTAATTTTGATTGAGCCATGGCAAGAATACTATCAGGGAAGAGGTAAACCACATGCAAGTAGAAAACCCTACTCCTTGATGGGCCAAAACATAAGAGCTTGGACTAGTCCGAACCAAAATCGCTTACTGCACATGACATATGGCAGGCAGATACCCCTCCAATTTACCCCCTCTCCTCCACATATTTCCCCTCTTGCAAGTTGTCATCGGCCAGGTTAATGCGAATGAACTGTAGCAGCTATCATGACAGTGAGAAGAGTAACATAACAGGCCCTGCGAGACGTCAAATATGTACTGAAGATTCAGGCAATATTGTGCAGAAATAAAGCATCACTGAGAAATTTTTGAAAATAGGTCGATTTCCACAAATAACATACTTATTATGACTGAGGTTTCACTTATTACATTTATTTCAATGTCAACTGATGATGCTGAAATAAGAGAAACCCAGGTCATAATGGATATTTTACTAGTGGAAGTTGACCATTTTTTGTGATTTCTCACAAAGTAAAACATGCTGAAAAATGCATCCAATAATAATCCTTGTGTGGTATGGATATTCAGCAATACTTACTGCAGTTGGATAGACACCACTAGCAGGGAAAGCTTCAAACGAAGTCAGATCTGTGTACTTCCTTTCAAGGACTTTCCTGGTGGCTGGGCAGTAGTGAACACTTCGCACAACCTTGAGACGCACGAGAGAACCTAAAATTAAAAATTGAACAAGGTATTAGGTTGAAGGCTTTCAAGGAGTTCATGAAAACTGAACCTCTTCAACCTGAAGATGTAGGTGGGAAAGTCAGCAAAACTATTGTCCACCAACAACCATGGAAGATAAAATAAATTAAGAGAGCCATCAACACAGAGAGAGGACATTTTCATCATTTCATGAAATCATCAATTCCAATAATTTCTTATGACTTCAGAAGTAATTTTAGTTTCCTATTTTATTGGCAGTTCAATATATGTAATTATATATAAAGTATGAACCAAGTAATTCCATTATGATACCACAAAAATAAGATGCATTACAAGCAATAATCCCCATCATTTTTGAGATCTCAACAAATCAATGTTTTTTGATGACAGAATTAACATTCTCCTAAGAATATCTACTACCCAGCTATTTCCAGAACTTTTAATGAGCCCATTCATATGAAAATATATCCTTGGGCTTGTTTTTCTGACAGGCTCATAATCACTTGGGACACAATCAACATCTAGAGTTATAAGGACAATGACTTGCATGGTAAGGGAAGGATGAACTTGGAGATGAAGGAAAGATAAGAAGGAACCAAAAATTAGCTTTGGTCTTTTCTTAACCATTAGAGCCAAGTAGATGGAGTACCACACTTGAAGTTCCCAGATATAACACCCAAGCAGGGATCAAGATTCCCCTGAAAATAATCCCAGCCAATGCAGTGATTTGAACTAAAGCCTTAGGGGTGGGAAGTAAGAGCACTAATCATCACATTAGCCTGATGCGTTAAGGTAGGTATCATTTTGAAAGTACACTTACCTAACTTGGTGACATGTAATATGGGAGTGTATTTAGTGGAGTTCAGTGTTTACTGTGGTTGCCTATTGAGTCCGGAAAGAACATATTTTTGTACCCATCTGTTCAGCAATGTACCTCTCTTATTTTATTGCTTCTGTCCCGCCTAGAGATGTAGTCAGGCATCATGAGAATATTATGTGCCGCTCTTAAACATTTCAGTTCTACATTTCTCAAGCAAACTAAGCCTAGTGTGTAGCCAATGAGTATCTAGGGGCTCCCACCTTGATCCCTCGAGTTTGTTGTGAGACACTATATGTTTGCTCGTGGCAGTTTTTAACGAAGCGTGCAGCTTTTCTTGGTATTCTATTAATTTGTTTGGTTAAATCTTTAGGACCAAGGACCCAAATGCTCGCTACATATTTGAGGTGTGGCCTAACCAGAGCTAAGTAGCACCTCTCTTTGACTTTTTCATCCTTCCTTCCTTACAGAAGGACCTTCCTATTATATGCTTAACAAAACCTAGTTTCTTTAATGCCGTGCTGCTTATGATGTGTTTTCCCCACTTGATCAAAGTAAAGAAAATTATAGGCGGGGAGAAAATTGGTGGAACTCATCAGAGTGTGGAGGTCACCATGAGCAAATTGCACATTGATAAGCAGCGAGAGTTACCACAGGGCTCAAGCAGGGACTGCTACAGGGAACCTGAGCATCTTCATCCCAACTCTCCTGAATGATTTATTCTCCCGGACGTCATTCACTGCATAACCAAGTGCCACTGAGTTTAGCAACACCAAAAGAATAAATATTCTCAAGGGCAAGTCTAATGAAAAGATCCACACACAGACTGAGAAAAAAAAGACAAACTCATATGACTCATTTCAGGCATACGTTTTTCTGGCAGAAAATGACTGAGTGTGACTACACCCATAGATTACACTATGGACTCAAAGATTCTGCTGTAATGAAATTGCAACTAATGGTGGCAATAGAAGTTGGTTCGAAGACTTCTGCAGTGCTCTGATGATATTGGCTGCATTATGGGGTTAACATCACGTTGTTGTTTTCGGTGACATTTCACCCACGTTCCAGCAGACATCTCCAGTTGTTTTGGAGACAACAACGTGGTGAAAACCCCAAAATACAGTCTACATCAATGGTGGAAATAGTTTGACTTTGCATTTTGCAGTAGATCTGCCACTGAGATTAGGAGAATGCCAATCATACAAGAGATCAAAACTGGCAAAAGCAATCCACATAATGTTGAGTGATTCGAGTTTGAGTCCTGGCCTGGATGAACGATTTTTCCTCCCTACAATTTGGCATCAGAGATATATTATTGACAGCTCATGATTTCAATTGATTATAGATATGAGACGACCTGGTTGGAAGCCATGAACAGGAGAACTGAGAGGATGACATAGCACTAAGATGAATGGCAAAGCCGACACAATTTGACCAACCGTACGATACAGACTTATTGAAGATTCAATTTCCTAGCAAGCACGTTTTATGGGCGGAAATTCCACCAGTTTATGGGTATATATGTGATGGTAACAAGCCAAGAAAGAGAACAACAATGATTAGGCATAAAAATATTTCCAACAGAGCACCCATAAGGCCCTGGTCAGCAAAAATCGTAAAATTAAATAGCAGAAGAGGAAAAAATAGAGTTCATGAATGATTTTGGAAAACCTACGTTACCTTCTCTTCAAGACTCATCAACTGATGACATGCGAATAACAGTTAAGTAAAAAAAAAACTTTGAACTCACACTTAGTAACAATTCCTTCCACACACACCATGTTGCCAATAAACCGTGAGGTAAGGCTGCGAGGAGTAACGTGACGAGATCCAAAACTGCCTTCTAAACCAACAAATAACTCTGCATTCTTCTTAGCATAAGTTATATCAATACTAGAGACGTACTCGTGTAATGCACGCTGCAAGGCGGCCAATTCTTCAAACCCATTTTTCAACAACCTGCGGAAAAAATTTGTTGAAAAAATTTTCCATTCAATAATTGAGCTTTCCTCGTTAAGTCATGACAATTAGGGACTTCTGACGTGCAGCGGTATTTGATATATCACATACACGAATATTCGTCATACAAAAGGCATGTAATTATTTCCCTTAAGAGAAAATAAGGAAAGATAACAAAGATGCTAAGGGGTAAACAGAACTATGAAAGCAGAATGGTAACTTCTAAGTGAACATACGCAGCAGTCCTGGTGGGGAGCTTCTTCCTCAGGTGGTTGATATTCACTATTAGCCTTTGGCCTTTATCTTCGATCATATTCTTCACCACTTGAGCGTACAACCCTTGGTCATCCTATTAAATAAAATCAATCGGTAGGTAGATATAATGACACAAGCGAAATTAGTTCATATTACCGAACAGAATAATTACATATAACCCAAAAAATGCAAGGTAAGGAATTTCCCAAATAATTTTGATGATTTGCCTTACCTCATCATCTAAAAACGACAAATACTCTCGCTGGTAGTCCCTAAGCCTTTGGTCTATTTCCTGAAGGTCCATTGCCAATGGCTTAAAATATATGGAAACTTAAAGAAATGAAAAATTTTGGAGATTTCCTAAGTGTGCTAACAACAAAGGAGACCTGAGATTTTTGGCGGGAGATGCTGACATGATTTCGTTTTTCATTTGTTTTAATTAAAGTACGAATTTTGGCTAAGAGATGGCTCATATAGTTCCGATTCTCAGCGGGGATTTAAAACCTCGGTTTGCTGGGTATGCAGGGGTTATTGTAATATTTTAATCATTGCAGACTTTCTCGATTGTTTGCTTGTGTGTAAATTTCATTATTTCAGGAGTGATTGGGGCTCGTCTTTCCTCTTGCAATGATATTTCTACCATCGACATCCAAGACTGTGAGATCGCCCCTTAGGTGACGCGTCGGTCGCGGCGATCCCAGGCGGCAGCAGCCACTTGCGCGCCGCGCTTTGCGCAGAAATCCCGCTCCTCCGCCCCTCTCGCCCGCTTCCTCACCTACTTCCCGCATCCCCCCTTTCCCGACTTCCCCCTCGCACAACCCGACTCGGCCCACCCAAAACTCCCGTCCTCCCCACACCCTTTCGCGCCCGCACCCTTTCGTTCCCCGCACCCCTACACGCCCCTCTCTGCCGCACCTCCTCCCGGCCAGGCACCACCGCTCCCGACCGAGAAGAGAGGAGGCTGCGCGTCGCGGCCTGGGGGGGCCCAAGAGTGTGAAACGCGAGCGCGATAGAGAGAGCGAGAGAAGTGTGCGGCGAGGCCAAAGGCGGGGAGCAGCCCATCGCGCGCGCCGACGGGGAGAGGCAGCCCAGCGCCAGGCAGCAGCGGGGCGGGCACGGCGACGCCATGACATGGCCGTCAGCGGGAGCGCGAAAGGAGGACGGCGGAGTCGCTTGGCCGGCGGCGGCGGGGGCGATGCGAGATGCGCGGTGTTAGCTGGTGCACGGAGGACGCCGAGGAACGTTGCAGCAGCGGCCAGCAGCAGCACAGCGATCGAGCGGGGGGACACCCGGAGCCACGGCGCTGCGGCTGCGGCCTCGGTGGTGTCGTGCGCGGCCGCCATGTTGGATCACCCAGCGCCTTCCACGGGTGGAGGTTGCTGCCTGCGCTCCGAGGGCGGTCACCGCCCGTTCTTCCGGGCAGCGGGGCCGCGGAGAGCGGCGGCCTTGAGGGGTGGCCGCCAGGCAAAGGTTCCGCCGCCGCCGGTGGTGCTGTTGCCCTGCTCCTCCGCAGACGAGGGACGGGACGCCGGTCTCGTGACGACCCACCGGTTTTGTCGTCTCCACGCCACCGCTGCAAATCCCTCCTCGCCCGACGCCCACGGCTGCGCGACCAACTTGGCGTCCCCGCACTACTGAACCTTATGTCGCCGGCCCTCCTCGAGTTGGTCCGTGGGGCGGCCGGAGGCCGTAGCGAGGCCCGTGCCGCCGCCGCCGCCTCGCCTCCACATCCTCCTTCTTCTGCAGCTGCCCCCGACGACCGAGATGGCCCCCGCGGGCGACACCGGCCTCCGCAAGGTGACATAGCGGAAAAGTGGTGGTGCAGTCGTGGTGGGGAGTGATATCGGGCATATAGCACAAGGGATTCACTCTGGGAGGAGAGCCGAAGCATAAGAAGAGATAGGGAGAGGTGTGCATCCTTCTTTCGTGCGAAAAAAGAGGAAATATTATACATATGCGCATATAAATATCCGCGTATTTATATGTGTATATTGTATATATAAATAAACCGCCGACACACATACATAAAAAGGAGACAAGTGCACAGGAAGCAGTGAATTATTTTATTTTTTTCGTCACATATTTTCCAGGGGAAGGAAGAGGATAGGTTTGAGAAAAAATCCTACTTCCACCTTCCTCTCTTCGTGTGTTTGGAGGGAGTAAATCATCCCCAGAATATATATATATATATACATAAACGATATATATATATATAATAAAAATATATTTCTGTGTATATAATAATCCCCAGGAGGAGAAGAGAAGGAAGTGTGTTCTTTTGGTGAAAACGAATAATACACATAAGATATATATTCTTTTCCGGGAGAATTTTTTGGTGCTCCGGAGGTGTAAAATCGGGAGGAAAAAGCAATATTTATTTCGAAAGAAATATAAGAAGGAAGCAAGGAAGGGTTTTTTTTTCGTCGAAGGGAATCGCCTCTCCTCCGGCACCACCCCCTATACACCCCAAAACCACTCGATTCTCCGCTCCTCCGCCACCCCTCCAAGGAAAAAGACCCAACCCCTGCCAAACATTCTCCCCCGGAAAAAAAGATACGCCTCCGTTGAAGTGAGAAGAAGAATATAATCATTCATTTACCCCCTCCCTCCCTGCAACGATCCTCCTCCTCGAGAAATCCTAGGGCTCGGAAAAGGGAATAATACAGTGCGTTAAAGGGAAGAGAAAAATCCATCTGGGCAGCAAAAAGGGAAAGAAACGTACATATACGGAATAAAAGAGACCCTTGGAAGCTCTGAGTCACATCCCTATCTGATAGAGGAAAGTTTGGGGGAATTATAAAATAATCTTGTTGTCTTTTGTGAGGGGGATCAAGTAAATTAAAGTATTATTGTTATTGTTTCGACGTAAAAAAGAATGTTGAGGAGATTTGTTTGAAAAAAAATAACTCATTCGTAATCGTCGTATTCTTTTGAACATATTTATTTATTTATCTTGGATAAATAAATATATGTATACTTAAAGTCGTTTGTTTATTTGTGGAGTTCATCGGGTTTCTTTCCGCTCGTGCTAAAATAAATACATAAATATATATATTTTGTATGCACTTGGGGGAATTGGATGGAATAATTTGGTGTTGATTATAAAATAGTACGTAATCGAGGGGTTGCTTGTTCGTTCCGGGGGGTAAGACGGAGGAGGCGGCAGAGGAAGGTGAGGAGGAGGAGGGAGGTGGCGGTGGGGGCGGAGGCAAAGGAGGTGGAGGCACTGGGGGAGGAGGAGGCGGGGGCCGGAGGAGGCGCCGGAGGCGGGGAGGCAGCAAGAAGAGGCAGGCTGGTGGCAAGGGACCCTTGTCCCTCCTACTCTCTTCCGGCTTGGCCGCCATGGCGTCCTGCAGCGGCGGGGGCGGAGGGGTGTCCTCTTCCTCCTCGTCCAGTGGGGGCGGCGGCGGGGGTGGAGGACAGCAGGGCGGAGGTGGAGGGGGAGGAGGCGGCGGGGGCAGCGCCGTGGTGCCGGGGGGCGGCGGCGGTGGGGGAGGCGCCCTGTCGTCCGCCCCCGCTCCCGCCTCCGGGGGCGGAGGCGTCGGGGGCCTTCCGGGCCCTGGGCCCTGCCCCAACGCCCATCACTACCCTCACCACGGGCACACGTTCTCCAAAAAGACCTTCCATAAGCCCACCTACTGTCATCACTGCACAGACATGCTTTGGGGCCTCATACAGCAAGGATACACTTGCGAAGGTTAGCCCGGATTCAAGCATTTTTTTTCTCCTCGTCTTTAATCGTATGCACCCGATTTGTTTTTATTAAAGTCTCTCAACCACATATGCTTCATGTGACTACAGTCCTCATTTGCTGTTATACCATTTGAGTGGCACAGTCTCTTGGTCAACTATCAAATTTTTCTTGGTTTGATCAAACCGGCATGACCTCTATGCTGGTGTTTTTAACTTGGAATATTTTCCGTGTTTTACCGTATGCACCTTTTACAATTCACTAAAACACATATGTTTCAGTTCCTACCAATATCATTTGTGTTTCCCCTCATTTTGATGGCATCCCTGCATCAACTTACCAATGCCTATGTTTTTTTAATGTTGTAGCCTCGAGGCTGGCATAGTGGTTGGTGCGACGTCACATTGATGACGCAAAATATTTCAGTTTTCCACGAAAATATTTGAGGGAAACTGCAATCTATATCGTCATCTTTTTGTTCAAACTTTCCCACGACTACTTACCAAATTCCTCATTTTTACCTTTAATTTTATTTGAAACAATACGGTGGCAAACCCTATGGACCAAACAAATGGTCACTCGAGCACCACCACCAAAATGTATGCCAACCCAATAGAAGGGAGAGATTTATGAACCATTCCCAATAATTCTCCCCTTTCTTGTTTTTGTTCGCGTGCTCCTGTCTGCGCGTGAGTGTTTGTGGAGACATTGTGTACTATGCATGCTTTGAAGTGTATTTGACGAGTTTTAAATACCTTCTTGGCGAGGTTTAGTACTCGTAAACCTTCAAGTGTTGAGCCATAAAAGAAAAACCCCTTTGGATGAAAATGTCGTCGCCAGTTACAAAGCTACCGAAGCGCTCTGGCGAGGGAGTTGCCAGATCTGGCGCCGACTCGTGCGAGTGAACGCAGAAAACGAAAATCCCGTAAGCCTAGAGGCGCGTTTATTTCACCGGGGCCGAAAAAAACACAGGGCCAGACGAAGTAAGGAAATTTACATAAAACGCGTGAGACATAACTCGTGTAAGGGCAAGAGACGAACCGAGTCGGTGCGTTAGAAAAAAACAAAATGTTGATAACGAGGCTAAATACGGGAATGTTGTTTTAATTGTTCGTATATAAATATGTAGATACATATATTTCACGCCTTGAAACCAGGGTGGCAGGGCGCCGCCCCGGGCGATTTACCCCTCTTCCCGCCCGAGTACGGGGGTGAGAACGGAGGCGTACGCCAGGGGCGGGTGCCCCAGTATCCGTCGCCCCTCACGATCACTGCATACGACGGTAAAGCAACCAGTCACCCCTCGCTACCTAAATAATGAACCATCTCAATTTTTCAATGGAGGTGAGGAAGGCCGCAAAGGAACCTCGTAAAAAAGATGTCTTATCCCACTCACCCCCCTCCCACCTTACGAATTTCCCTTTTTCACCCTTAAAGTCCTGTCCCACAACAAAGAGACAGAGAGATAGCTCCACCCCCATCAGGGTTTTTCACGTTTTCAGGCCACATCTCCCGAATATTCCGCTAGCATTTGAGACCCAGCACGGAAAGATTTAATTCACGAAATGAATAAAATACAAAGGAAAGCCGCACGCTTCGTCAAAACGACTGCTACGGGTGGACAGAAAGTGTAACACAGCTGTTGAAGGACCATTTTAGGAGCCTCAACAGACCCGGAGAATAGGTACAAACGAAGAGTTCTGATCATGCCAGAATTACAGGGTCACGCGGAGGGTGCGACTGTAACCCCCTCATACCTACCTCGAGAACTGATAGAAGCGACAGAATATGAGAAATGCTCTGCCAAACTGTTGTGTACTAAAACTCTTCCCACATAGATGTACGACTACATCAAAAAATACCCAACATGACACTGTTGGGCCCGGTCTCATGAATTCAAGCCAGCGTTGACCGCATAATGACGCAGCTCTTCGGCCAACTTTGATGGTAACTGAAATTTGGGGTTTTTTGGATTAAATCAGACGCACTTGTCAGAAGAAGAGAGTGTTGTCGATGGGGAAAAACCATTAAAGCCGTCTTCTAATGCCGAGAACGTAATTAACCAGCGATCAGACAACTGAGTGACTCGAATCTCACATTAGCATCTATTATTCACTTTCATTCTTTACTTATTCCGATTGTAATTTCCCTCTTATTTTTAATAGATGGTGTGCTAAAAACCCCCTGCCCCACGCCCCAGCAGCGGTGTGCCGGGAAGTCTTATGTAGATGCAGGTGTAGATTTTTTTATTGGGCGTGCGTCCGTGTTGCGTGCCTGAATCAGCCATATACACGGCACGCACAATAACAACATCATGGTAGCCGCGTGCCGTCTCCGTGGAACGAGGAGGTCCCCCTGTATAAAATGGCATTGGCGTTCTGGGCGAACGGGGAGAGGGGGTGAGTGGGGAGGACGGGGGAGGAGGGTGAGGGGGGGAGGGGATGGGAAATTAAAGCTTTCCCCTCCCTCTGCCCACCCCCCCTTTGCGCGCCCACGGTTCTCCCCGATCAATGTGGGCAAGGACGTAGCAAGCAAGGAGTAGGCAGTTGCCGCTCTGCGGGCTGCCTCCCCGCCTCTCCCTCTCTCCCCCCCTCCTCACCTCCCATCCCTCCCTGTCGCCTTCTTCTCCCCCTCCTCCCTCCCTACCCGCCCTCCCTCCACCCCTCGCCACCCCCTGCCCTACACCCTCATGTTTGATACGCCGACGCGGGTCCGAGATCCTCATGCAAAAATGGGATGGGGTTTCTCTCTCTTTCTCTCCTCCCGAACACACTTTATTGACACCCCCCTCCCAAAATCTTTCACTTTGAAAATATGCGTGTACATATCCTGATCGCTTGCACCATCTTTTTCTTTCAAGGGGTGGATATGTTTCAATTCAACCCCGCAATATTTCTCCATAATCTCTACACGTGCACAATGCCCTGCAATCGTGTGTGATATGGGTTGAATATTCACCAAGATGCGCCACACTATGACTAAAGTGATAACTACGGCTATTTACGCATTAGAAGAAAACCTGCAAATACCCGTCAGGAAGCATTATTTCGCCTACATCAACTGCACTACAGATACATCCACTGTACCCCCAAAGCAGAATGTGTTTTATCTTTCTGCAACAGTTGATGCTAAGACGAAAATTTTTCTGCGAGTGCGGATGTTTTAGTAATAAATTAACCATAGAGGTTTTATGGGCGAATAAATAAGCAAGTCACACTTGATCAATTCTTTGTTTTTATTGAGCTTAGAAAATTGCGTTCTAATTTTTTTCAGTGTATACGATATCTTTCTGAAGCCCTCATTTTCGTTCTGCGACGATGTCGAGCCGTCGCTCGATTTTCTGCTTTGGGATACTTGACTATGGGCCAGAGATGTTATCTGATATATTTTTTGACT
The DNA here is from genome assembly GCA_963169105.1 of Ceriagrion tenellum. Taxonomy (NCBI): domain Eukaryota; kingdom Metazoa; phylum Arthropoda; class Insecta; order Odonata; family Coenagrionidae; genus Ceriagrion; species Ceriagrion tenellum. The sequence continues at coordinate 75,890,755 of OY720639.1, read as the reverse complement.
AAATAAATGCAGCACAGAGATACAAGATATGAAGAAAACGTGAGAAATGAGGCGTTATTACAACGAAGCTGATTAGGGAACGAGTAAGTATTAAACCCCTTGTACGCGGGGCACGTAATTGCACAATCTGATCTATGTGCTCAGGTGAATCCCACATTACGTCGTTTAAAGTCGTGAATTGCAAGGACGCATGCTAGAATGCGTGAAAAAGGGGTAGCAAATTAACCCGTGCTCTAATTCAGTAACCATTGCAATCGTGCGATTTCGTACGCCTTGTGAAACGGTCTTTCGAGAACAATTCGACAGATAAACCGCACTACCCAGGGTCAAACCTAGTTAAATTCAACTTATGCGATCTCTTACCGTTCGCATACAATAGCGTTAGCGAAAGAATCGTCCAGCAGTCGGTGCGAGATGAGAACGGGGACCTGGTAAATGAATGTGAAGAAAAAGCTTGCGGGGTGTTTAAACATGGAGTGTGGCGCAGAAGCTAATCAGGGTGGGCACTATAGGTCGCAGGGCAAGGCAAGGCTGCCCGTTGTCGCCTTGGATTTGTAACATTTCAACATCTACGTACCACCCCGCGAGCCGTCGCGTGGGCATGCGGCAGGGAGTGTTAGGACACCAGCCGTGTAATGATGTAAGGTTTTGGGAGGTGAAATGGTGACGAATATTACGATAGTGTATTTAGTGGAGCTGAGTTTTTGTTATATTCACTTATTGGGCGTGGAAATTACGAGTTTTTGCACCTATCTGTTCGGCAATGTATCTCTCTTATTTTATCGCTTCTGTCAGACCTAGAGATGTAGATAGCATCATGATAACATTTTCTGTGTCGCTCCGAAAAACACCAGTTTTTAATTTCTCAAGGTCGCGTGGGCATGCGGCAGGGGTTGTTAGGACACCAGCCGTGTAACGATGTAAGGTTTTGGGAGGTGAAATGGTGACGTGTATTATGAGAGTGTATTTAGTGGAGCTGAGTTTTTGTTATATTCACTTATTGGTCGTGGAAATTACGATTTTTTGTACCTATCTGTTCGGCAATGTATCTCTCTTATTTATCGCTTGTCTTTATTTATGCCAAGGAAATCGTAAGGGAGGTATAGGAAGAGTTAGATATGAAAATACATATATGAGACCAGCTGATGAAGTTGTTTAGATTCGCAGACGACCAGGCATAGGTAAGTCGATCATCTGATGGATTGGAAGCTTTAGTAGATGAATTGAAAAATCAGGGCGGGAAATATGTAGGAAGGTCCTCGGATGGAAAAGTAAAAGAGAGATGCTACTGCTACATTTACATTACATTACATATACGTGATATTATAATCATTACTTTTATGTGAAGGCGGGGTCATTCAACGGTTATGCATAACGGAGGTGTCCATAAATCGGAAAATCGGGGAAAATAGGGATTTCTGCCATCGGGAAAAGAACAGGAAATGTGCGGGAATCGGGTGGCTCATCGGGAATATTTTCATCACTTTCTGTGTTTGAAATTTGTCAAAGTTACAAAGCACGTAACATATCGATTAGCAGTGCCTCTATCGTTTTGTTTGTAAATAAAAATCTATGTGTAATGTAACGGAGTGCGTAATTACATTGGCACATGTATAATTACGAAATCTTTTAGCAACCTCTAGATTTACTGTAAAAGCTAAGTATAGAGCGAATCAGTGGGCGGAAATTTTTTCGTTTTGGGCTGGGACTAATGTCTTTCGGGTTGGTAATGACCCTGTTGACAAGATACCATAAAATCAATCCTAAATTTTATCCTAAGACACCCCTTCAGTCCATGTCCAGAGACAATCAAAATTATTTATCTCGTCATCATCATTTGAAGATCAGCTTCGGGCTTCCCTCAGCGTGTTGTCTTTTATTGACGACAGTTTCTTCAGCCACCCTTCAGGTCAAAGTGGCTGACTTCAGGTCGAAGTCAGCCACTTTGACCTGAAGACGCCAGCAGGATGGCTGGAGAAACTGTCGTCAATAAAATACAACACGTGGAGGGAAACCCGAAAGCTGATCTTCATATGCTGAAATGCCGCGGAAAACTTCGAACCAATATTATCATCATCATTGTTTCGATCGTATGGTTTAGTAACTGAATCCTTCCAGCCTTCCCTATTGTTTACTAACTGTAAGACGCCCTTGTATTTCTTCTTCCCCATATTCCTCTTATTGGGCCCATGCAGTCACTTATCTCTTCTCCTTCGCCTCGCACACATCTCTTTTTTCTCGTGTCATATTCCCCTCTATCATGTTCTTGACAAATGCATCCTATCTTAGGGCGTGTCCAATCTTCTAGGCTTTTCTTTGTCTCATTACGCTCAAAATACTTCATTCTTCTTTAGCTTTTCCCATATTTTTTCATTCTTCATTTCATCAGTTCATTTCATCTTCAGTATCCGTGTCCGAACATCAGGTATCGAAGTCTTCTATTCTCCTCTACTCAGCTTTTCCGATGGTCTAAGTTTCTGACCCAGAAGAGTGCCACACTCCATCCGTAGGTTTTCGAGTACTGCTTTCTGGTTTCTGAGGTTTTCCTTTGAGCCCAAGGCTCCACAGACACTTTGGTGTCTTCATCTTAAGCGCTTTCTTAGTAGGTATTCCACTCTTAGTATCTATTTATGCAATATTCCCACCCCTTTTCACAGTTGGAGTTCAAACAACCTCAGGTGAACTCCTCTGTGGTGGCTCGCGGTTTATTAATGTGTAAATGTGGATTTCCTCTAGCACTGCTCCTAGTTTCATACAATTTCATTCGTTTTTTTCTATATTTCACGTCATTAAGCAAAGAAGGTAGCAAATAACTCAAATGAAGAGCTACAAAAGATGAATAATCTCCCTCCCTTTGGTTTGTACCTCAAGTGCGCCACAAGTGCTTGGGCTAAAAACGGAGAACAGAAAGGTTTAATGCGAGAAGTAACCAAAATAAAAAAGGTGAGCCCTATATTTTGTTGAAATGTAAAAAAGGTTTTCCGATAGCCAATATAAAACTCGATAATACCTATAAAAGGACTGATTTAGTAGTCTCCGAGAGACTAGGTGGTTGCACTACAGGCTGTCGTAATAAAAATCACATTTCACGATTTTAAGGCACTTATCCATCTCGCGGGTATTCATTAACTTACGACATCGGGAAAGGAAAAATGTGAAGAAATTGCATAATGTCACAGCCCAAGAATTCTTCCCTTCCATGTTCTACTCATGGCTACAATAAATCGAGACTCTAATTGCACGGAAACGCTTGATAGTACCTGCACATCAACCCATTCTTTCCCCAGTTTCTATTCCAATGGACTCTTCCAATGCCATCTTCATGGCCTCATTTCCTAACACTCTCCTGCCTTGCGTCCTCGAGGTAACTCGCGGTGCTCGTTATAGGAGTAGGCTCATACAAAGTCATAGGTAAGGTATCTTGAGATGAAACGGCAAGATAGGCTCATGATGGCCATCTAGAACACTAACAGACAAAGGATAGAAGTATGGAAGAGTGCAAGGTAGTTCACTGAGTAAGTATCAATCGTGTAGTTTCGAACTGAGTGTTCATCTTCCAGCGCTTGCACATAGTGTGTGTTAGCCCACTCAACATGGCTGGAAATATGAATAAATATTAAGTTGTTCCATAAAAAAATTGCAATTTCTGAAATTCGACCCGTTGGAGCGCTTACGTGCTCAATGTGTAGGTACCTATATTCATTTGAAGTGAGTTTGCGCATGGTATTTTTTCAATTTTTACTAACGTGACCATTCAAAGGCAGTCAAACACAAAAACGCATGGTTGTCGTAAAATGTACTATGTAGAGTTGAATGCATCAAAGAAGAACTCCTTCACCGGAGAGAAATTATGACGGGTACCCAAGGGAATGTTAAAAAATTACTAGTAATGAATTTTATTTTGAGCATGTCACTGAATGCTTCTGAAATCAGGACTCGTGTGTCATAGAGATAGGGTTTTTGGCCTTCAAGGTTGGCGAAAGGAAATAATAATGAGTCGAGAAGAGAGAGAGAGAATGACTCAAGTAGGCAGGAAAGAATATGATCGTGAAGCAGGAAGTATTCAAATAAGAGGCAGAATAGGCGTAGTATGAGTAGGCTCAAACAAAATCATTTGCAAGGTATCTTGAGATGAAGGCTCATTATGCTAGATAGGCTCATGGTGGTCATATTTAACGCTAACAGACAAAGAATAGAAGCATGGACGAGTGCAGGGTAGCTAACAATGTAAGCATCAGTCGTTTAGTTCCGGACTGAGTGTTGATTCTTCAGTGTTTGCTGGATAATGACCAAGATAGGCAGGAAATGATATGATCAGGAAGCAGGAGGTATTCAAATATGAGGCAAAGTAGGCGAATGAAGGAGATTGGACCATTTTGTCAACAACCAAGGTATCTAGGAGAACGTCAGATAAACGATCAGGTTAGGTTTAAAACGACTCTTAAGGATTCATCGATGGGCGTAGCGCATCAAGTGGTGCTGGGGAATTATTCAGGAAGAACACGGAACGGCCGAGCTGCAGCGATAACGGAATTTTAACGTCGCAACCTCAACCATTCTCGATTGTTGTGTAAAAAATTACGAGCTCTGTCGGGGGTGTGATGTCACAACTCGGTACTATCAAGATTTGATCATTTCGAACCCTTTTTTAGTGATTCCCCTGGAAGACGAAAGTGGATAAAGTGACAGCAAATTCACGGATGTAGCGAGTGGTTTAGAGAGACGTTCATATCCTATTCTGATCCGTTTAAGACCCGAAAAAAATGCAGTACAATGTTCATAGGTGCGCCAAATTCCTTGATTACATCACACCGTCGGACATACGGTATTAAATAGAACAAGCAGGCTTCTTACCGTGTCTTCTAATTGATTTGATAATATTTGCGACTCATTTTCAAACTACTTTATGTCACCACGAGGTATATTTTCGCATAGTGAACTGTCTTTTGTGATCTATCGCCTGGTGGACTGTTGGTAATTAAAAGGCGTTTTAATATGTGTATTGATTCTAACCTAATAAATGAGAGGAAAAATTTGACCCCCGTAGTCATAACTACTTAAAAATACTGTTCCATCGAGAAACTTCTAGTACGGTCGGATAATGAGATTCTTATGCAATGATACCACGACTGCTAGAAAATTTATATAATTTTTATTTTTAGTGATTCGACCCTAAGCTTGGTCGAACGCAATTCGAGATTTTATCCTATCTTCATATTCCCGAAGAGCTTTCTCGTGTCATATCGCGTTTTAGCTGGCGGGTGTACTAGTCCTTTTGTCTTACTTGCGGGACTTTTTCTTCTGTAATATTGATTACTAATTCGTATTTGATAAATGATATTTTTCTTCTTTTCTAGTCCTTTACGTTTCTGATCTTATCCGTCTGTGTGATCTTTGGCATCCGCCTCCAGTGCCTGATTTCGATAGACTGTAATCTCTTCAAGTCTAGCTTTCTTGTAGTCCGTGTCTCTGAACCATATGGCCAACAGTCCACGTAAACTCTGGATATCGCGATTACAGAAAAAAATATGTATGTAGGGTGTGGTACGTGCCGAAATACGTCCAAGTTTACATTTTTTGCTAGCGAGTGGTCTCAAGCGTAGAAGGAATTCAAGAAAATATTTGAAGTGTCCCAGTGTTCAAGTCATTGGATATACATATACTGTACGAGAACTCCAGGATGTGTGGCATGGGGTGAGTTCACACCGGGTATGAAATACCCATCGCAGTTCCTCTGGCCGCTCGGCACAAACCACAAAGCAGACAGGAAAACTATGCACCACTGAACCAGAAATTAGGAGAATGCAGCGTTGGCCAACATGCTATTATTATATATATTGGTCAAGATACACCTGCTGATAAGTATTAGCAGTGTTATTAATATTTGCATGGTATGAGGTACTAATTCATGCAGGAAACAAAATCATGCCGGACGTATCAAGGTAGTAATGATATTTTCATTAACACAAATACATTGTTTACTCTAAATAACGAGGGTGAGAAATGATCTGTTGCCTCTATTATGATCCCTTATTATTATCGGCAGAAAAATAGTAATTCCAACCTGTCAGTTTTTTAATTTAATTAATTAATATTATGTTTTTGATCGTTTATACCTTAATAAGTTGCTCTAGCAAAATTTGTTAAACAGCGGTATAAATAAAATTTTTAAGAGGTAACACTGTGTAGCCGGTAGAATAAGTGCGTAAGTGAAATATTTATAGCGTAAGTGAAATAATGATTATTTTGTACCCGGAACCAGCTTGGAGAAGTATATATCAAGCACTGAGGCCGCAGGAACACTGGTCCTTCTGGTGTCTTCTGATCAAAATGCCCCTGTTGGCACCCTTGATGAGCGAAGGAAAGAACACCGTGAGGATCGAATCGGCGCGGGGGCTGGAAATCATGATGCTCCTCCTGAGGGTATGCTTTCGTATTGCACCAGCAGCTGAGACAAATTATTGTAATCCCGAACCCTACTTGAATTATGTGCGGAAAACAACCCTAGGTGAACGATCGAATTTGTCCCTGGACTCGCATTCTGGCCGATTTTTCGTCACTCGAATCGAATCAAGTATTTTGGCACTCGAAACGTCGATATGGCACCATTCGATTCTGAATCAGCATGGCCTCGGTGGTTTTGAGATAAAATTGAAGTCGAACTACTTTCTTTATTTGCAATTTTTCTTTTACTTTCGGGCCCTCTTATGTTAATGCGTCAGAGCTAAAAAATGACTCTTTTTCTCACCTCGTGCGCGTCGATTATTTGAGAAATACTTTGAGAAATTTCAACTTCCAGTTGTAAAAAAGAAAGTTTTGTATTTTGACTAGCTTTTTTCGATTACAGCCAACTATTAATCAGCCAAAATGGGATTTCTGAATCGGTAGAAGACCTGGGACTAATTCGAGCGGCTGATGCAACTGAAAAGTACCAGATCCTTCGCTTCCACAATAGGAACCGAGGAGGACATCATTTTGACTTCCATGTTTCGTACAACCATTACTCTGTTTTATTGCCCTCTTTATCTTTGTCAATAGGTCATAATTCACATATGTATTAAAATAACAGTTCAATTTGTATGATAACCGTTTTCTAATGCTTTCTCATTAAGCATCTGTAGTGAAAGAGCTACTTAAAGAACATGTAATTCATTTGAGTATTCCACCCGTTGATAGGTAGGTTTTTGATCATTACTTGTCATTACGTCCTAATATCTAGCATCATCAACTGGTATTCTGCCTACTGGCAGGTGCCAAACACCAAAGCTGGATTCAATTCGTCCTGTCCTGAGCCTCTTCCTTGGTTTCATTGTAACTTCTTTTTATCCTCACTTCGTCTGTCATTTTAAGCCTTCTTCTTCCTCTTCTATTTTCTCCCTCCACTGTTTCCTCGACTGCTGTATTTATAATCCCCTTCCCTCTCTAAATGTGTCCGATCCAGATTCCTTTTCTCTTCTGTACTGTTTTCAGTAGCGTTCTTTCCTCCCTAATTCTTCCCATCACCTCCTCATTTCTTACTCTATCCACCTATTTCACTCCCTCTAGCCTTCTCCATATTCACATCTCAAAAGCATTAATCCTGTCCTTCTCTCTTCTTCCCAAGGTCTACGTTTCACATCCATACAACGTAACACTCAACACATAACATTTCACCAGTCTCTTCGTCAGTTCTAGGTCCATACTACCGCACAACACATTTCTCTTCTCATTAAAAACTTCCTTTCCCATAGCTATTCAAGGCTTAATCTTTACCTCACTCTTCTAACCTTCCGTCAGCATGCTCCCTAGATATCTATTCTTCCTAAACTGCTCTATTCTTCCCTCATGTGTTATAACATTCATATTTCTTCCATCATTCACTCTCATAACTTTCGTTTTACCAAAATTTATTTTTATTCCATTGTCTTTCACTCCTTCCTCTAAAGTTTTATAATTCCTTGAAGTGTCTGGTTGTCATCTGGCATACCTTTCTGTTTTCACTCCAATGGATGACCCACCATTTTATCTCTCTTAGATTCTTCATGTCGTCTCCCTCATCTTATTTCGTGTAGAATTCCTATCCTCTTTCTTCCTCTCCCCCTTCCCCATTTTTCTCCCCTCTATTGCTCTCTGCAACATCTCCCCTCTTTTCAAAACGTCCTCCATCCATCTCTTCTGCCTCCTCCGAACCTCCAACACCAGTTTCCTCTCCTCTCCAACCATATCCAATACCTCCTCGATCGTCCTTCTCGCCATCCACCTCACCCTCTCCATCCTTCTCCAGACCCGCATTTCAAACGTCTCGAGTCAATCAATGAACATCCTACCTTCACATTGACCAGGTCTCCGCCCGATACAGCGTGACGCTTCATATCAGAGTTTTCTCCAGCCTTTCCTGCACATCTCTACTCAGGCCCCTCCTCCTAAATTCCTTCCCATCGAAAATGCTTCCTCAGCTAAGACAAATCTTATGTCCACGACGAAACCCCTCCTCCTCCAAAATACACGTTATATCACACATTTAAAAATAATAATAATGTCGTCTTTATTTATTGAGCGATATTAGGCCTGTACAGTCCTCTCTTCCATATAACTCATTTCACAAAGACCGATGTCCTGGGCAGATAATTTTCTACCCAGGCGGGACTCGAACCCGCGACCCTCGGGTTAGCTTATTTTAGTTAGTTAAATAGTATTAGTTAGTTAAATAGTATAAATAGTATTAGTATTAGTTAGTTAAATAGGAGGGAACACAACAAATAAACACGAATTTCTTCTTTTCTACAATAGTTACACAGAATGCAGTGGTGTATTGCTACGTTACTAAAGGCGAACATGAATAAGTTGTCCTTAAAAGGCATTAAAACAGTAAAAAATGCCATATTTGTTGTTTAAGACGCTGAACATTTTTAAGAGATGGAAAAGCCCGTTGATAGAGAAATTGGGAGCTTCAGGGTATAACTGTACGAAGAAATTTCGGGGGTTCGAGGACTAAGATGTAATAATCCGTCCATCGAATGGGACTTTGAACTGAGGACCCTTTGGCAACTTTGTTAACTGTATGCTAACGAGGGCTCCGGGTTTCACTCGGCTGTCTACCCATTCTCAGTGTAATACTACCCTCACTGATCTACCCATATAACAATCGTGTCGTAAATAGTGAGCCATCTAACAGGACCATAACAAATTTTCGTTTGTGATAATTTCGAAGGAGCGTTTAATGGTAGCTGAACATGGTGGCAGTCACGCAAGTGGTCCTATTCATTGGAAGAGTCCATTCCATTCGAACTGGCTCTGCACAGGAGAGTGAAATAGGCTCCTTATGTGACTGCCATGGTACTCCTACCAACTCCAAAAGGTATGCCAACATCAAAATGCTCGATCTCATATCCAAATCAACTTCTTATCTCTCCATAACTCGTTATGCAATTGATGAGTTTTTCCGCTCAGTTTTAATCAATGTCAGCCTATTTTGATCTAGTATCGTTCTGATTGTAAACATTGCCGTCAAACGGGCTGCAGACCATCTCCTGACCTCTAAGGATCCGTTGAAAGCTCTGCCTATCATGTTCTGTGCTCTCGTGTCCGCTCCTTAGGGGCTGTTCAAGCATAACGTGAGACAATTTATGCTATTTTTGACCACACCCCCTTTCCCTATGTAAGACAATCTAAGATTTTCCCAACCCCCCTCCCTCTCAGTCTTACGTAAGACGTTAGATATTTGAATCTACTACAGTATGTCCTCGGTATGCGTCGTTTCGATTTACGTCTGATTCATTGTTACGTCCATGCTGACGAGGGAAAATTTTTCCCTGTTTAATGCTAATAAAATAGATCGTATGTGCATATGCTTGCATTTTTTTGATAACTAGAACAGAATCATCCCATCTGCAATAGCTATTTTTTCCTGGATAAAGGCAAAAAACGAATTTTGAAACGCCTTGATTTATAGCGGGATTAAAGTGATCACGAATATCTGGTTTCGTTTTACGTTGTTCCGACTTACGTCGCTCCTCTTCAACACGCATCTCCGACGTAAATCGAGGACTTACTGTATTCGTTAAATGCTCGCTTTGTTTGAGCATGGAGGTTATGTTGCTATCCAGTTGGTGACGGAATAGGAGCATTGGTGTAGCAGTGAGATTACGGTAAATACCCCATTAACGAGCGGATACATGATACCGCTAAATTTCATTCGGAAACAATACAATATTTCAGTATGGGCAAAAATCTTACGTACTTTGGTTCTAGACCCCCCCTACATAAGACAAAGTAGGATAATCCCAACCCCCCACAACGTCTTGCGTAATACTTGAATGGCCCCTTAGCTGAATCATTGCACTCGAGCCTCCCCTTTCTTGACGCCGAACTTCACGGAGGAGACTGTCACAATGCTCCATCACCACTATACATCGAACCGAAAGGAGTATTTTTTCCTGCGAGATCTCTGTCGACCCCAGCTCTGGTAGCTCCGGCAGCAACTACACGTACGGCACACAACCACCTCCTGTGGATGTTTTTCCTTCAAGGATCAAGCAGCGCCATTCGAAGACGCCCTGGGTGGTCATGTTAAGGGTTTTGTTTCGCCGGACGGGGGGAAGGGGAGGGTAAGAGGGTGAGGTCACTGCGTTGAGCGGCGGTGTGTGATTTTGTATTTTTCGGGGAAAGGGTGGGGAGGAGGTGGGAGCGATGGTAAGGGTTTTTTTTTAGGGGTACGACCAACGGTTCGGAGGGGAAATGAGGCGTTGGAGAGTTAGGGGGCACGGATTTTGGTGGTCTCGCTCCCAAGGACGTCTCGGTATATGCGCACCCTTATACGGAACTTGGTGTGGTTCTCTCTCTCTCTCCCGGGAGGATCTTCGTCGTCGAACCGATGCAAAGTAAAAACCTCCCTAAATAGAGACCTCGGGCATACGGACACCTCTCTGGCTAACGGAACTGCGCGTTGTGACTTTCATCTGTTTTCTCGGATCCTCATCTCCATCCTTTTCTTCCCTCTTCGTTGTATTTCTAACGGTTGAATGACTTACACAAGCCTGCAAATGTTAGGGTATCCAGTGCATTTTTGATGCGAAGAGCTCTTTCCAACGTAATTTTGTGAGCTGAATCCGAATCTACTCACGACAATTGGCTATCACGTCAGGATTTTGAGATGTTGTTCTAACCTTACATACATACCAATCACGCCGTGCCCTTCCGGGGTAGACACAGTCACTTTCACATGTTTCACTCATAAATACATATTTGTACACCTAACACTGCTTCAATAATTTCCTCCATACTGACCTATCCTTGCAAACCTCTTTTGCCTCATTTACCCCCACACACTGCTTCATATACGCCCTCCTGTTTTTAAGACTCCTAATATTCCTCCTCCTAAGAATGTCCCCAACTACATTCAATCACAACTTTCTCGGCCTACCTCCACCTCTCGCATCATTCATTTCACTCATATATTCGTTTCGTTATTCGACTCTCATCCATTCTCTCAACATGGCCAAACCAACGAGGCACACTCCTTTCATATATGTCCATTGCTCGAGAATCTAACCCACATTCCTTTATTACCCGTATATAATGTATCTATGAAACCTAGATAAACTATTGTTTTAATAACCTGTATCTTATATTTCAAATTTGTGCACTCAAATTATAGAAAAGTTGAATATAAATAAGGTTTTGATAGTTGCCAAGTTAATAAAGGTTATGATACAGGTACAATTTTTAACGTAGACTTCTAAACCGTCTTCAGAATTATCTATCACCTTTGATTTCTGTGATATTCAAGCAGAAAAAGGCCTATAAATTGCCATTTTGACCATTTAAGGGTAAAATATCTCAAAACCCTAACGTGATAGCCAATTATCGTGAGTAGATTCGGATTTAGCGCACAAAATTACGTCGAAAATGGACCATAGCATCAAAAAAGCATACCCTCAATGGTCTCTGTTATCGTTAATTTACGCACTCAAACAACAAAGCAGAATACAACACAGTCTTTGCTTTGGCTGACCCGCGTATAGACTCATCGGTATCGGTTACACAACTTGCTGAATTATGACCAGGAACCGAAAAGGTCCGACTGACGCGACAGGGCCCTACTGACCACTGATCATCTCTCCGTGTGATTAAATAGGAAAGCCGAGACGGATGTTTTCTGGCCAGGTGACAATACTGACTCCACGGAAAGTGAAAGGTTACACTTACTTCACTGGGCTATTCTGAAATCTGCCGAATAACATATACAAAGAGAAAACCAACGAATGCATGCTTAAGAATAGAGGAAAAGCACTTGTTTCCATCTTGAAGAGGTGGGATCTTGACCACCAATATCCAGGTCACAACACACCTCTTCTGAGTACTGGACCATCGCTGACACCAAGGTATTCATCTACACCTAGGAAATACCGTGCAAGCCACCACTAGGGTGTGTGACAAAGAGTGATTCCACAATAGGCGTATAGCACTCATCCCAGCTGAAATCAGAACTGAACACCTTCCCCCGACCGCTAGGCAGTCAGTATAACAATGCGTGGTCAGACCAGAAACTAGGAGAGTGCTACGTAGACGAACATGCTACCATGCGGTACAATATTTTATATACAACTTCTGGTTCGTATTATTAATGCGACTGTTATGTATTCGCTGGTACGGGAGAGGTCTTGGTCCGGCATCTGCTCAAGGATGGTGTAACTTTCGTAAAACAACCATCAGACCACCAAGTTTAGCAAAAACGGTAAAAATAATGCTATTAAAATGAATGAATCATAAATAAGAAGATAAAAATAAATAGATTAGGTGAATGAGCAACAAAAGTAGACTTTGTTAGGCCTAACTCTTTTTCACTAGAAGAGAGAGCCAAAGAGAGAAAAATAATTATAAATTTATTTTCTGTCCCAAGTTCACATGAGATACAGATATAAGATACGCCATTAAAATACTCATTTAAATACAAAATTTATGAAATTAACTTATGATATTCATTCACAGGAAAAACGATCACTCACACCATAGTCATATTTTTCAATTAAATATTTTATTAAGATAATTTATATTTTTTATTGACGTAATAGATTTTATGTTAGAAGGTAATTGATAATATACTTTTGAACCCAATGCAATTGGACTTTTCGACGTGAGCCGTTTTCTGTGGTGGGTAATATGCAAAGGATGCTGTGTCCTTGTGTAATGATCGTGTATGCTACTATTTACATGTAATTCATGTAAATTCATTTTAACTAAGATACAGACTGGGTATGTTTACCTACATACAAGGTGTTGTGAGTAGTTTTAATTCTCTGAACAGTGACTTCTGAATGGTATGGTGAGAGAGAAAGAGGAAGATAAAAGAAAAACACGGCCTTTGTGAAACCGATAGGGATCGATACCAACATGTGTAAACACGTATCCGTCGCGGGCGGCCCTGGATCCGCTAGGGAGTCTGGCGTGATCATACTGTACCCTAATCAAGAACGCACTTTTGCGTGTATCGCACACAAAAAGATGCAGCTCGATCGCATATAACACCGGGTAGGTCCATGTAATCGTAATTGTTCCTCTCGAGTTAACTTCTACGCTCCTCAAGAGCCGACGCCGGGAATAAAAAGCTTTTATCAGAGAGAGGGATAACTGTCGAAGGTACGAAGTCTTTGTTGGATGTATCCAGGTCACATCTATTCCCACAGAATGTAACTACTTGACTCATTTGAGTAACGACGCGGGGTGATAATTGTTATGGGGTGTTATCTTGCAAGCAACAAGATATAATAAGGCTTATGAGTCAAGAAAAATCGTGTTCACAAGTGCGCTTCCAGGAAAGCAAACAAAAATCCCTGAAGATTTTTGGCATGTGTGAATTGACAGATATTAACGTTTTGTTGAATTGTCGCTGAAATGAATGATAATTTTTCTGCAGCTGTTTTGGTGACTTCCAGCATCATTAAAAGTATGATGTCTACAGACAATTTATTTTTTTTTACCGTATTCTTCATCGCAATATTCGTGTAAAATTCACAATAAATTTCATTTTCTACCGGGGCAAGAGATACATTTTTTTACGAGAAGTGAGCTGTGAGCCTTTTGACTCAAGGCTTTCAACCCCACAATTTCTCAACGTGTCTAATCTCCTGTACTGTCAACTTCTTCCACATTTTTTGTGATGGTAAAGGAGTACATAATATACTTCAGTACAACCGGTCGAACTTCTAGCTTGTACAGTTTTATCGATATCATCGATTGAATGCCAAAAAAGCCTATTTTCAGATACCTTTTTGGCGACTGAAAACACTCAAACGCCATATTTTTAAAACCAAGAGACCCATGCAACTATGAATCATTCCGATGGTCTTTTTTATCTACAGAGTACACTATGCTTGAAAAATGAACAATATTTTAATTAATTTTTTTTCGGATCTTATTTTCGCTCGAAAATCAAAGGTTCCAAACCCCCCAATTTATCCACATGACCACCCTCCTGTATACTGTAGTATATTCAGCGCAAGGTCCATTTTTAGCGTCTGAGAGAAACGTCGGAGTTTTGTAGGTGACTCCCGCATCCCAGTCGTGAGCGTGTGGTGTGACTTGTAACACACTTGTCTCGGTTTCAGCCCTTCCACAACCGTAGGACCCGCGCCCTCCCACTTTGATACGCGGTGTGATTACGATGGGTTAAGAGTGCGGGATGTGGGGTGAAAGGGAGGGAGGATGGTGACATGTTAGGGGTGTGGGGAGATGTGGACGGGGAACGGAGTGGTGGAGTGGGATCGAGGATGAAGATAGTGTTCATGTATCGACGGGCTTAGCAGGAGTCGGGGTAAGAAGCGATGGGAGAGGTGAGGGTAGCCATCGCCTGTGGCATTGGTCGGTTGGCACGGTTGCAGCCACTCCTGTCTTCGTTCGAGGTTTCTGCTGCCCAAAGACTCGAGATCTCTATTCACACACAGATTAAACTTGGTTATAAGGTAATGAAGCTCAAAAGATTTCGTACTGTCTACTAATTTTTATTTCACCTCTTGCTACACGTGTTTCGACTGACTAGCAGTCATCATCAGGCAAGACTAATACAACATAAACAGATATGAGCTTATATAATACGTGAAACACCATATTTGCGTCACACTGGGAAAGGATAGAAGGACAAGTGGGAGAAAAATTGAAAGGGGGGGATGGTGTGAGGGGAGAGGGTGGTTTGTTGGAGGAGGTAAAGTTATTTAACAATGGAGTCAAAAATAGGAGAATGACAAACAAATTCGTTCTCATTTAATATTTTTTGACTCGATTGTTAAATAACTTTACCTCCTCCAACAAACCACCCTCTCCCCTCACACCATCCCCCCTTTTCAGTTTTTCTCCCACTTGTCCTTCTATCCTTTCCCAGTGTGTGACGTAAATATGGTGTTTCACGTATTGTATAAGCTCATATCTGTTTATGATGTATTGGCCTTGCCTGATGATGACTGCTAGTCAGTCGAAACACGTGTAGCAAGAGGTGAAATAAAAATTAGTGGACAGTACGAAATCTTTTGAGCTTCATTACTCATTATGCTGTTCTACGATATCTCGCCTGAGAAAGTGGTGTTTATTGGTTATAAGGTGCCTCGATGGCCACTGTCGTTAGCGCCCCTATATAAATGATAATAATTGACAGATAGGCATCAAATATATGGTTAAGAGCAGAAATCTTGGTAGGAACAGAAGGATTTATGGTCGCCATACAAGATGGTGTAATTAAAAGAAAAAGCTACTGTAAATTCATAGTAAACTAGCCAAATGTGATCGACAAATTTCGAAAATGCAACATCAAGGAAGAAAAAATAGAACACATCACAAGTGGATGCAGTGTACTAACAAGCGTGGAACACACTCAAAGACATGCTAATATATGCATACAAACATATCTTGCATTTGTAAGAAAGTACGATTTATCCCATGAAAATAAACCATGGTACCAAATGACACCATCGCCTGTTATAGAAAATGAATCTGTCAAAATATATTACAATAGAAGTATCATAACGGACCGTTCTCGCCCAAACAATAGATCGGATATTACTCTTCAATCGAAACAAGAGAGAATAACATATTTAATATATATTTACATCTTGAGCACAGAAAACTTATAGGCTAAATATAAGGAAAAAATACCTTGATAAATAAAAATATATGTACCTTTAGCTGAAGAAATGAAATGTGGAACCGAAATTCCGTTCAAATTATACCAATAATAATATCAGCGACTAGTGTAATATTCAAGAACCTGCACAAAAGCTTGGAAACAGTAGAAATAGATAATCATATTTATATGCAAATTCAAAAAACCACAATAATTAATACTTGCTCCAAAATAAAAAGATTGCTAAATGAAGATTTAAAAGAATAGTAGATGAGCCTAATCCCTTAGGTGCTTTGCACCCGGGTGAATGTTTCCCAGCCTTCAGGCTGAGAAGTGAAAAATACGAAAATTATAATAATAATATTTTATCGACTATTTGTACAACTTAGTGATTGGTGTCGTTAAGTAACAAAAATAAAACATACACATGCAACAAAATTCAAATGTTTAAATAATACGGACAGATTATATTGCAATGCTTGCAAAGTTGAGTTCAAAATATTCATCAATATTATTCATTGGCTAGTAAACCAGCCATTTCTCTAATGTCTTCGAAATTTACATGATTGGGCCATTTGAAAAGAGTTTGACAACATATTACAAAACTTCAGGCCCACATTCAAAGTTTTGTGTGCTTTTGTTGGTCTACACTTTTTCAGATTCAGACTACACTTTGATCTGGTATTGTAACAGTGTATGTCAGCCCGTGTTGGGTAGTTGTCAAGATTATCATTGACAAAAAGAAGGGAATGCATTACAGACATATTGTTATGGATTATATTAATATTATATTAATGCAGATGTACTGAACAGTCGACGACAGTGCTCCATTGGACCAGCATTGGCGAGGAATCTAACAGCCTTTTTTTCAGAAAGAATACCTTTTTCACATCCATGGCATGGTCCCACATCCGCAGGCCATAGGCGAGACGGGAGTGGAAGAAAGCATAGTAAACTAATTCAAGATAAGCTTTATCAACGTAGAATTTGAGTTTTCCCTGTAGGTACAGTGTGGGTAAAGTGTGTAAAGGGTGCTAGCCCATTCAAGCCTTTGAGTTTTATTAAATTTTTGAAAAGTCATATGCTGCTGAGATTGTACAGGGTTGTACAGGGCTGTTAAATCCGTATTTAGATCTAATTCATTCATAGTTTTTGACAAAGTAGTTGGGTATTAGAGTGGAATTTCAGCTTAGATCTTGGCACTTGTGTACTAAATTTATCGTCAAAGGTTAAATATGGAAATATGTGTAATTTGAAATCTGTTGACCATGGACTTATCAATTTGAAGTATTTTGTTAGAGCTTTTTTTTTCATTTTGTACACGCTATGCAACTACATTTACTGCATCACAACTTTTAGAGGGATTAAGGTGGAAACTCCTAGAGACTCGAATGTTATACGCTAGGCTTTTAGCTTGCTTGAGAAATTCAGAAGAGATATGTTTTAGAGCGACACAGAGAATATTATCATGACGCCTCACTACATCTCTAGGTCTGACAGATGCGATAAAATAAGTGATATACTTTGCCGAACAGATAGGAGCAAAAAACTCGTAGTTTCTGCGCACAATGAGCGACCGCAATAAGAACTGAGCTCCACTAAATATACTCCCTTAATACACGTCACCATTTCACCTCCCAAAACCTTATCCCTCGAATATCCCATAAAATGTCCATTGGGATTAAATATCCAACATTAAATATCCATTAAAATCCCTTACATATTTACATGGCTGGTCCTAACGACCCTTGCCACACGCCCATACAGCAGCTTACAGGATAGTTTGTAGATGTAAATGTATTTTAATTATTTGCTGACAGGCAGTGTTGTTTCATGGAAATATTTCTTTTTTTAACTATACGCGAATGGTGATTCAATATGTTCAAGAATCCGGCGGATAATGACACGTAGCATTATGACTTATATAAATAGGACGCGTTTTCGTGTAAAATTGAGTTGGTTCACCTTAATTTCTCGATGCCAATAGTTTTCATTCCCTCTACATTGAAGAAAATCGCATAGGGTGATTTGATCCTTACTTTTTAAGTACATGTAAAGAGATACGATACCGTGCGTTAACTGCGAGACCTGTCCTTTTGAGGCATGTGACTTGTTCAACGTTTAAGGTATCAATACAAGCAATTATTAATGCATACGTTTTACGGGTATACTAATGGATTATATGTGAGATCGTTAGAAAATTTGTTGTGATGTTCATCACTAAAATATCAGGAGTACATTGTATGCGTTTACCTTAAGAAAGCGATGGTTATATAAGTATGTTATCTTTGAATTAATGCTTGAATATACTATTATTGTTGCTGGTGGGCATAAAGAATTATTTGAGTCAATCTGTTCCGCAAAGTTGGTATCAATGTCCCAATTCACTGAAGGTGAGATCCTAAACCAGTATATGCACTTGTGAAAGATCGGTGTACAAACACCATCTAAATGTAAAAATCATTATAAATTATACTCTAAACCAAAAAGTGTACGAAAAGTTCTCTGATTAATGGTACGATTGCCGATGAGCTTTTATTTGCTTGCCGGGGCACGGAACCAATGTGCGCTCAGCTGAAAGTTTCTGTTGACATTGATGTCGTAACTGTATGAAAATAGTCTGTGCTGCCTGTTTTTCTATGGCAGATTGTGCCGTTGTGGTAAGTTCTCCCCGACGGCATTCCCCTCGTGAGAACAAACGACACTCGAAAACGGACCACTTCGACACGGTAGACCTTCGAAGTCCGACCCGTTTTCCACTCACTCATTTCTTCCGGATCTTCGTTTTCGTTCACTACCGCGTGTCGCGTGGCTGAATGCAACAGCAAGCGGGTCGGGTTTCTAGGGATGTAGGCCGCCTTTGGTCGTGAAAGGACACTGGAACAAAAGAAGTACGGAAATCGACAACTCGCGGCAGGGGATCTGTGTCATCCGCCCAAATTTTGGATTTCGATCACTGCTGTTCGTTGCGTGAGCTGCATCAGCAAAATGCTAATCGTGAATCCAATTTATATTAGTCGCTATCCATATTACACGGGAGGAATTAACAAATCAACCACGGCTTAACAGAAGATTGCTCGTGTGATTGATATCGATTTTAACGGAGGAAGATCATCATTTACACCCGGAAATGGCACAAGAAAAGAATGATATCGTTCATTATCATAGTATTGCATGCTGTGGCAAGAAAAGTACACGAGAAAACGTATCCTTACAGGTCGATTAAGTCCTGGGGGCAAGACTAATTCAAGTCCACCGTCGACAAAGATCTACTGTCTCCAATGTAGCCTGAGTTGCTGAAATTCCCTAAAATGTCCCAAGCCCATCAACCTGAAGCACACTTCCACCACAAGTTCCAGTTCAATGGTAATAATTATGATTTGAAGTATGAATTTTAAGCGATCAAGGTAATATCAGTCCAGGAATTTTTGATGAAAACATGTTTGATTGAGGTGCCATTTGACTTTGTTTCGTCAGCCCGTCCAAATATTGCACTTCAATGCTACAAATGCACCGGACACGTCCACTGGGCGGTAAAAATTTCAATCTCCATTTCTTCTGCATGCCGCTTATACGGTGAATATTAGAACTCCGAAAGTAGCCATTTTGACCGCATTTTTTATTTACGGCGCTACACTGTATTGTGGCTCTCTTTTCCTTTGGAAATACATGGTAATTTCACTAATGTATTGATATAATTCTTAATGTAGTATAGTAATCGTTATCTCGTTACTCCTTTGTAGTGAAAGGGATTTTTGTTAATGTACTACGCTAAGTCATAAATTTAAAAGTTAGAGGATACAGTCCACTTTCACCGAAATTTTACATTATAGTAATTAAATATGAATAAGGCGTCGTTAAAGACCATTGAAATGATAAACAATGCAACATTAGACCTTTTCTGGTAGTGTGAAATTTTAAATATGGGAAAAGCCCACGAGTAATGAAATTGAATGCTTCATGGGTTGACGGTTTGAAGAAAATGCAGCGGTTCTAGCGTAAGAAGGCCGTGCACCTGTCAGCAAGATCAGTAATCGGTAAGTTAGCGCGCGTTTTCACATCATCAGATCTCTGGAGTGTGTTCCCTTGGCTCCAATTTTTACACAATTCAAATAAGGATGCGATGAATACGCCAGGGTTCCTATCTGGGCCCCGCACGACTGAGGCGTTATCCGTGTGCCGTACTGAGTGAATCGTTGCTCCCAACAAAATCTAATTTACATCAGTTTACGGTCGGTTTTTTAATCTCCATTAGAAGCTTTTAGTTCTGTCACGGAACCATGCTATTTTCATTTCTGTGGCTAAGGCTCCCACACTTCCGTTTCACGCAATTTCCCCTTCGCTCGTGTTTGTCGACTACACCGCACGCAATCGGACGCCGCGGGCTTTTTTCGTTGCGTGTAGCCTCGCGAGTTAAGTCGGGTGTTGATGCGTGGATGCACAATGGACAACTTAGCGGCTTCTCTTGTTGTCTTTAGGGGGCACATATATTAAGGCGTTATTCTGAATAAACCTCGAGCTGCTCTGGGAAATATCATTTGATAAATTAAGCACCCACATACATACGCATCTCCTCATTCATTTATGCATCAACGTAGCATCCTGCAAGACTCCTCATGGGTGTGAAGCAAGAGATGAGTGATCACAATATACCCTAAAAAGTTAATTAAACTACGACTGTTAGTGCGCTAACAAAATAGTTCTGAATATATCTGTCAGGAAGTGAAAATACACCAATATGCACTTAATTATGGGTACGCTACCATGGTTGTAGTGACTAAGAGTGTAAATTTGTAATGCTACTAAAGAAATACACATATATACCTCATAAATGACCGGCATTGCGGGTTTGGCACATTCACAGAGCTCTGTCATTACTGTCAGTCCTATGGAGCTGCTTTCTTTCAACAATTTTCTTCGAAATCGAATAAATTATAATAATAATGTTTTATTACCCCAGCAGAGAATACTTACAGCATAATATCTTTGGTTAAATGGAGGAGTAACTTTAGGTAGCCATGAAGGTAAACCTGAATTATGGCTACCATTGTTTACAGAATGGCTTATACACACAAGTAAAAAGTTAATACAGCATTTTGAAATTACAGTACATGCATCAAATAATATTACAGTTATGAGAAAAACGCCTCTCGACTTTCGTTAGTCAACAACCGAGATCGTATATTTATTTATTACTTTGTCTAGGATTGGTGAATTAATACGTGGAACAGGAATAAATTATACATTTTAGGTCCTATATACAAGAAACATCATCTGAATAATGTCAGGTTCGGCTTGGGTTAGGAAATACGTGCTTTACCTAGGGTGGAGGGAGAAGGATTGTACAATAATAACCAAGTATTACCACTTCTTATGTAAAAACGTCACAAAACTTTATAAATAAATAGATAACTTAAGGGGAAGTCCTAAATCTTATGAAAGATGCGGGAATGATTGGTGGGGGCTGATTTTGGCTAGGGCGTGGCGTAAGATTATCATAAAACCTTGGTTTGTTTCCGGTTTGGCAAAAAAATCTCTCGGGGATGATATGAATATCATTAGTTTCACCTCACGGGAATTATTCCAGCCCCTCTTATGTTTCAATGACGAGGCCAGAGATACTGTCTGTAGAACTTGAGACTGATGAATCATATGCCCTACGCATAATTCGCTACTTCAGCGGCATAAGATATGAAATTTTTTGCTCGCTCTAAGATCTAGTTTTCTGCAGCTCTAAATTTTTGACTGTATTGAGCTTAAACATCTTCTACAATTCACTCTTTACGCTAGTACTTCTATCCTCTTATCCTTCCTCAGTATCCTGTTGCCTCACTACTTGCAAATAAACCTCCATTGATTAATAAAGGTTGAATTTATAGCAATCTACCTTTAACAGGGGCTCAAATTAATAATTTGCGTAGAGATTTTTAGAGTGTAAATGGAAGCCATCCGGAAGAGTTTATCGGGAGCAGCTATTCATCCAATGGTGGGGACTTTATATTTTAGACCAGTCATCTGCTGCCCGTCCATCCTTGAACATATATAATTTCGCAGTAATTCTGAACACCATTTTCTAAACGTCTTTGAAAATGATAAGAGAATGAATGGGATGAAAGCAATTCAGTTTTTCGTAGAAGTATCACATTGGTTTTTTTAACGCCATAGGCCTCGAATGCTCTTAAATAACCACCTGCTTTGCCTTCTCCTAAATTTCTCAAGCATTTTTTCACTCCTCATCTTCCACAATTAAAAAGTTCTTCAATTTAATTCCATTCCATCCTGTACATTTTCTACATTTTCCTCCATTTCCACTTTTCAAATGTTTCCGGCATATTCTCATCCTCTTTTGCCGAGTCCAAGCGTGTGAGAAGAACTCAAGAGAGGGCAGAATAGGTGGTTTGTATAGATAACAATAATAAATTAAATGATGAAGATGATGATTGGGGAAGATGCTGGGTAGGTGATTAAGGGGAAAAAAGAGAATAGGTTTTATGGACGGGATGAAGAGATGTTGGACGTATGACGAGCAGATCAATGAGATTATAATAGGTTACAAGAGTGTGCGGCTGTATAAGTAATCCTACTCAGATGAAATTTTATCTTTTCCGGTAGATTACCTCTAAATATCAATAATTAATTTAAGTCTCATTCAAGGCGTTGTAGTAAGCGCTTTATTGGAACCCAAGAGCGTATTAAATTCAGCGCACACGAACGACAGACGATAAGTGTACCGATTTATGAAGATGAAAGATTTGGTTACCTGCCGGAAGATGTCATTTCTTAGGTATGCGAGAGTCAAAACCGTATCAATTTAAATTTGTCTATAAATTCCATCATAATACATGCTTTTAATTGCCAAGCATTTAATCACTGGGTTATTTAATGTATTTTGGATACAATTTTTGACGTTTATTTGTTCTCTATCGTATTTATGTGCTCATAAGCTAGGTTTCAGTTCTGTTTTGAAGTCCATTATGCAGTGCTCAGGGGTCAGAATTGAATCGAAGAGCAACTTCGCTGTTGCTCTGCTGGGGTGCAATTATAGTTCTCCACAATGAATGGGGTAGTGTTATCGCTACTTTTTGAATGGGCTCATGAAAGCGGAAACGGAATCGTCATAAACAAAATTTTAACATGGGTTGTCTTCCTGTGGTCTCGGGTATTCTTCGTTTTATCTTCCTCTGCCATCACCCGCAAAGTCACTCGCACGTTTCCTCCTTTCAATATTGCTCCTTCGCAGCATTTTCCCTTCAATTTCGTTCCTTATGCTCTTCCACCACCCAATTTTTACCTAAGACAATTATCAGGCCGCTTCTAGGCGCAAGCCTGTCTTCTCCCCTGAATGAGAGCACTCCTCACTTAGCCTAACGCAAGGTCTCATGGATATTGAAAAGTCTACCCTCAAATTGTCATAGTAACCGGAGAAGGCCCAGGATAGCCAACGTATTTGGAGCTATGACAGTTGAACTATACGAACTACTAGCGTAGTGTGTCACGATACATAATGAAGTGACTATACAGGCGCAAAGTCTCCGTTCTACTTTGAAAGTATGGTACAGGTTTATACAGAAATTAGCACATATTATATACTGAGGCGGTATACCTGGATTTAAATTAAGCGTAAGTTCTTTTTTCGATGTACTTAAAAAAAATGGTTGACGTCCCATTCACGATGCGTGCGTCAAAACATCGCATGTGTAGGCATCAAACCTTTTAAGCACGCCCGCGACGTGAGTTGCTCTCATTTCCATTTCTCACGCACGGCGAAAGGAAGAAATAAGGATGTATTTAATTCAGACTGTATTTACTTGGGAAGTTTTACTTTTTCCGTCAAAAAAATATGGAGGCATACGTATACGAGGTGCCGTATTATAAAAAGCAGAGGTAAAGAGCGTAAGTCATCTTCACCTAAGTCAACTGGTTGACTTTTATCGTTCAAGAGTTTGGTTTTCCAACAAGGGGTGTTCGCGCCCTTAAGGCTGTGCGAGGAAGAATTCCAGGGGCTGTTAGATAATATCCTGTTTTTATTTGCATTTAAGGTACTTGTTTTTCTGGATTTTGCAACTTTTAATTTGTTAAAAAACATTTTCTTTCCCACATGTTTCATAATTGTGAATATTCATTATTAAAACTGAATACGCAAATTTTTTGGTCATATTCGCTTTAATTGCTGAAGGAGTTTTCACATAAGGGGTGAGAGATATTACTTTAAAGTGTGCAAGACCGCATTAAAATATTTTAGGAGTGTGGGGCATAAAAAAGATTAAGACCTCTGTTTTAGAGGATGAAATTGAATAAATGAGAAGTGTTTGTGACAAAAGGAGTAAGGAAAGGGTTAGGAGCGTGCAGATTATGAAAGAATGTGGGATGAATGCTCCAGTAGTGAACAATATTGCAATAAGAGTTGCCAACATTGCCATATGCATCGGGTCGTTGGAAGGTGTGTAGATACAAGTCTGATGAGCATGCAAAATTCAAAGCCTGAGTTCATGCAGTGGCACTGTGTGTAAATGCCTGAAGGAAAGTCACCGGTGGTATGGGGAGCAAGCCAAGGAATGAGTATTTACTTCATCATCATTGGTTGATCTATCCTAAGATTGGTTGACTGCAGCCCTCCATCATTCCCTATTTAACGCTAGTTCCCTCACCTCCTGGTATCTCTTCCTCTGTACTGTCTTCTTTATTTGGTCCATGAACTTATTCCTGGGTATTTATCTAGGGATTTTCCCCCCTATTATTCCTTCAATTGTGTTCTTCACAAACCCATTGTGCCTCAGGATGTGTCCAATCCATCTGGTTTGCCTTTTCTGTATAATGGTCCATATGGTCCTCTCCTCCAGTGTTCATCAGTAAACTTCATTAACTATAATTTCTTCCTTCCAATTTATCTTCAACATCCCCCTCCATCATCCGGTTTCAAAAGCTTCCAGTCTTCACTGGTCTAGTTGAGTGATTATCTAAAGAAACGGAAGTCGCAATTAACCAGAGAATTCTTTTCCAGACATCAGTGCATGGTGGTGAAACGCGGTCAGTTCACGATTAGTGGAAGAGTATGCTAATTACAACTAGAAGTATGCTACCTGAGAAAAGGTTGAGGAAAGACTAGGATGGGAAGACTTAGGAATGAGTGGGTGACGAAAGATTGTAGGTTAGATACCCACAATCTTGATGGATGAAAGATGAAAACTGATATATGATTTTAGAGTGAAAATGTGAGATAGAGTGATGAACAAAAAAAGTCAAGGGTGAATATGATGGAAGAGACTAAAAAGAGGAGGAATATTGAGACTCTTAATTACAGGAGGGTGTGTATGAAGCGATGCACAAATGTATGAAATGAAGCGAAAAAAGTGTGCTGTAAGGATCTACATGTACAATCTACCCTGCGAGCTGTCGCATGGGCATGCAGGAGGGGATGTTAGGCGGCCAGCCCTGTAAATATGTAAGGTTTTGGGAGGTGAAATGGTGACGTGTATCATGGGAGTGTATTTAGTGGAGCTGTTTTTATTGTGGTCGCTTATTGTGCCGGAAAGAACGAGTTTTTGTACCTATCTGTTCGGCAATGTATCTCTTTTATTTTATCACTTCTGTCAGATCCATAGATGTAGTAAGGCGTCATGATAAGATTCTCTATATCTCTTGAAGCACACTAGTTCTGAATCTCTCAAGCAACCTAAGCCTAGCGTGTAGCCTTCGAGTCTCTAGGGGCCCCAACCTTGATCCCTCTAAAAGCTCTGAGACACTCTATGTACGCTCATGGTAGTTTTGAACGAAGCGTGCATCTTTTATTTGTATTTTATTAATTTTTTGGTTGAATCTTTATGACTAGGGTTCCAAATGGTCGCGGCGTATTCGAGGTGTGGCCTAACCAGAGCGAAGTAGCATCTCTCTTTTACTTTTTCATCCGAGGATCTTCCTATTTTACGCTTAACAAAACCTAGTTTATTTAATGTTGTGTCGCATTTGTTACGATCCATCAGAAGTTAAGGTAACTCCAAGATATCTAACTGTTCTTGAAGATTTTATGAGTACTCCACCCACAGTTTAGGTATGGGTGTGATGACTTTCGCACGAAGTGAACTGAGGTGCATTCACTAATATTTAATTCTACCCCCACTCCTCGCACCACGAATGAACGTTCTCATGGCCCGATGACAGTACTTTTAAGTACGCGTCTTCACTTATTTCACGGTCGATAACATAAAGATAGAACATTACGGCCAAGTTATCAAAAGGGAGCCAACTTTATAGGTTCAACTGCAATAACTATGTCCCTAATCGTAAGTTGCATACCCTAATAGGAAATGCTGTGACTGGTATGTATTTATAATCCACATTTCCTTTCCTCTTCATGTTAGATGTTCTAACAGTCCGTAAAATACGTGGCGTGTGGCCGGATAGTGCATAGATGCAGCTTGTGCATTCCTGATCCCTCGTCCTCGCAGTGGTTGAGAGGGAGGGATGGAGGCGTAAAGAAAAGTAGTTTGGGTGTCGTCGTGAGATGAAATGAAAAAAAAATAATATAAGAAAGAGAAAAAAAGGGAATCATCCATCTTGAAAAGTCACGCGGCCACTAAATGTATCCCCTCTTTTCACGCTCCTTCTGTTTCTTCCTCTTCCTCCCAAGTCTTTACCTCTTTTCCTTTCCCCACACTCTCCCGAACACCGTACCCTTTCTCTTCATCTGTCCCCTTAAAAAAAACTCCTACCTACTCCTCCCACATCCTCTCTCTCTCTCTTCCCTCCCTTCCCCCTCCCGCTCACTCTTTCACATCATACCTCCTCCCACCTCCTACATCTCCGCTCATCTCCCCCTCCCTTCGTTCTCCCCCCTTACACACTAAAAACTCATCCCCATATATACTCCTCTCTCTTGCCCTTCGTCCCCATACCAGTATCGACCCGCGCTGCTTGAGAGAGAGAGAGAGAGGGAGGAAGAAGAGGTGATGGGAGGGGAAGTTAGGGAAGGGGGAGGTGGCTTGTCGGGGGGGGGGAGGAAGGGAGGATGTTGGGCGGGGGGAGAGAGAGATATAGGGGAGGGTAAGGCGGGAGAGAAAAAGAGGGGGAGGCCAGTCGGTTTGGGGGAAGTGAGAAAGATGCGGTGGAGTAAGTTTCCGAAGCTTTTGAAGCCGTCCCTCATACATTTTCACCCGTTCAGGTTGGTTGAGTCGGATTGGTTATGTGGGTAGGCGACCAACTTTAAGGTGGTACTTAGCCTACAACCAAAATCATAGATGAACTGAAAATATCTGAAGCCAATAAAATCAATCTAATTCATCAAATATAAATATATATTTATTCATTTTCTGAATGGACAACATTTTGGAAATTAACCCTCTATGGACGGAATTATGGAACATCAGCATGAAAAAATAATGCTGCTATATAATTGTTTTAAAAATTGCTTTTTAAGCATTTTAAAAATTGCAATTCATTTGGGAAAAATATATATTTTGAAATGTGGCGTATTTGGTTTGTGCATATTTAATTTAAAATGATACTTGACATAATAATATTTACACAAGGTTTACTTCAACATTACCTTTATAACGTGTCTTTTTTAACTCTCCCAATATTTTCTTGATATGACAGCTGAAACTATTCAATTCAGAGCTCCACCAGGCCCGCCGTCGTCAGTGAATAGCGTCACACATTCATCTGTTCAAATTGTTTGACATACCGTCGAAAGAGACGCAACTTTCCACACACTTAATACGAAGCGTTAAAATTCTGTCCAGCACAGCAACTATACGGAAAAGCCTCTTAGAGAGCAGATATTTGAATGATTTTGAAATATAACAAATTTGACTCGCTCGTCCATAGAGGGTTAATGAAATGCATCGATCCCTTAAAATGGACAATAGACAAATTTTATGGTCTTGGGTTTCCAGAAGATTTCGCCTATACAAGACGCCGATCGTTCAAATATAAAACTGTGTTACAAATTATCGAGGCATTTTTGTTTTTTTAAATTCACAAAAATATTAATTCGATTAATTACTGCGGAATAGCCGTATTTTTAACTTGGGTGCGTGTTTTACGCTAACGCGTATTTTTATGTTCATTCATTCAGACGAAATATACGGTCTAGCGCCCAGAAATTGCGAGGTTCTCTTTATATATGTCTAATCTGCTTTGTGTAGCTTTTTGGAGGCATCTTAAATGTAACTCATTAGTTTTGAGAAACTAAGTCATACACTTTGTTGTTTGCCGTATGACTTAGAGGAAAACGGTCGATATTAATGAGAAATATCTCACTAACAATGCAGTAAGTTGATCCCTAATTTTACTGAGAGAATTCCAGCAACAATAAATATTTGTATTCACAACTTTATAATTGTTTGATATTGAAAGATTTTTGACCGTAGTTAACGTGTTAGGCGATATCTTGTGGAAGATGAGTATAGATAACATGATCATAAAGTGAGAGACACGTGATCAAATTTCCACAGTATTATTCTACTTATCCACCTATATTTCAACACAATTTACGTCATTATTGAGGTTACCAATGTCATAATCTTTTTTGTAATTATTTTGATAATCACATAAATTGTACGACACATATTTTAGTGTGGTGCAATTGAACTGTGTGGACATTTAATAAAGTATTTTTTTTTTGCTGCCGGACGATTCTGTTGGCCCGTATGTCCTCGGAATACCGATAGGCTGCTGAGCCTATCATCAGGTTTTCCAGGGACCGTACCAACAGAACTTGACATACATCCATGCCCTGGGTGGTGAAAAACCCACCCAGGCGGGACTCGAACCCGCGACCCTCGGTTTAGCCCTTTAGGTTTAGGACTTTACCCCGCCGCCACCGCGGCCGGCGGGGTTTTTATTTTGTGATCATGTCCTCGAGTTTCAGGTTTCCAGGTTTGATGGAGGTTTACTCATTGCCGAAAATCGACAAACAATGAGCTTGGGTAGGATTTATCAACCATATTTTAAAATATCATCCCCCCTAAAGTTGTCTCATATTAATTTTTCCTAACTGCCCCCACTAAGTTTAAACAAAAGAATACGAATTACTTACTCCGTTTATTCAATAGGATTCTGGGGCCCGATGATATTTTGCCGACGTTTTTAGTTTATTTGGAAAATATTTGTGTATTTTACGAAGAATGGGTGGGCCCCTAAGTGCCTTGTTTTGAGAGCACCCAGTGATCTTAGACTTAAACTTTACGGTTATTAGCGAGTGTATATCATTAGGGATTTATTTTTATGCTTCTTTGATACTCATCACGCTTGTGTTAATAGTTTCATGTGTTTAACTGTACGAAAACTGTTATAAATATTCATTCAGCGGTTCAAGATGGTCAGTTGGGATGACAGCTAAGATCACGCTCTCTCCTGTGGTGTAGGCAACAGCATACACTTTAACGTGCTCAGGACTTGCCTACAATCCCAGGGGGCTAATATTTTATTTCATGTTCACTAACGGTATTCATCTGGTAATATTTAAATAAATTAAAAGAAAATGTATGACGAATTTGGACCTTAGATTCAGGGCGATCATGGGGGAACTAACGCGGAATATTAGCGACTCTTCACAGAATTAATAATCTAATTTTCTAAATGTTACATCAAGGAATAACATTAGTGGATATCTGGAATATTCTTGAAAAATTTCTTAAAACTTTTTCAAGAATCAATTAATGTACGTATTTGAGTATTTTATCCAAGGCTTTCATTGACGATGGATGGTACAAATTATGGGTACCAAAAGATAAAAGGTTAGCCATGTCCATCCAGTAGGCATTGATGTTATTAGGTGAAATTGAAACCGCATCACCTTAAAATGAAGTTGGACCGTCATTTATTAGAAGTGTGATTTGTGTATCATTTCATTTTATTATCAGGATATTTTAATATTTTTAGGTCACATGAAAAGACTTTGATGTTAAAATTTTTCATTTTAAGCCCACTGTAAATGCCTAGTCGATTTTAAAATATACCTGCGGTTCCATTTTAAGAAAACAACGGAGGAATGAATTATTTAAATCATGTGATCTGAAAGCATATGTTACATCTAGAGATATTATTGAAAAATCAATGTGCAATTTTGAAGTAATCAACACAACATGATACTGTTGAGATAACAAAAACCCTGAACATTTTTACTCTAATTCATATATTATTCGTCTAGCCGCAATAGCCTCTGGCAAAAGTTAGCATTTATAGCCCAAGCTGCGGTTGCTGAGGAAACTAAAATTTTAGGTATCGAATTTAAAGACAAAATAATGAACTTTAGTGAAAAAGTCCTAGTTTTGGAAAAACTAAAACTATAGGAAAATTGACTAATTCAAACTTTAAGTCAGCCAAATGCGGCAATATTCACTCTATACCTTCAGTCAAATAAAAATTAACCTTTATATCATGTGTGCTATTCTAAAAAGTATAAGAAGAGACTCCATTCACCGAATTAATATTTTTCTTATAGGGATAAAAGTTAACAATATTGGGTAAAAATCCCGCCATTACATTTATTTACGGTTTTATGTATTTTTAAAGCCTGTTCAGGATCAAAACCAGCATTATTGGAAAATTTTATCATCCTGGGACACCTGGAATTTTATAAAACAGCAATAATTGATGGACGGAGGAGTTGTGAGTTAGTAATGTGTGCAATTATAGCATATACCTTTGAAAGTGGAGTGGAAAGCTGTAGCAAACCGATCTTTTGGATTAGTTACAGCTGAAAATGCCGAGGAGGCTCTTAATCAGTTTAATAACTTTGTAATTTTATCAATATATTAATTAGTAATCGATCGGTTCCATCGCAAAATTGACATCATCATGTCAATGATGTCGCCTTTGCGATAAAATCTAATGACAGTAAATACATAAATTGTAAAAATGGCTGCGTTATTATGCTGACCTAGCCATTTTAATTTTTGTATTGAGGTATACCTGTGAATAGAGATTTCTATGGAAAGACACATTTACTCTATTTAGTCTGATCATTACAAACAGAATGCATTAGTCCCAGCAAATATATCTGATGTGACTGATGATCACATACGATAAAAATCACATTGGAACAAATATTCATCATAAAATATTTATTCATACTATTTCAAGCTTTCGAACAAAAAGATCAATGCTAATAGGGTGTATGGTGCCTGGTGCCGGTATCGCCATAAGCCGAGGAATCTAGCGAAATAATCGTCGAGACGAGGAAGGGAAAAATCGCGAAAAAATTGACAAGGTAGGGGGTGAGTGATGTAACAAGTAGCTCCCATCATCAACTGGGGTCGTCTCCGTAACGTGGTAAGGTCGACCAATAGACTCGATCAAAGGAGACTTCTGATCGTGCTGAGGGAGGAAGGAGGGGGTTAGATTTTTATCTCGTGCAGCGTGGTGTGCAACTTCTTTTTAACCCCTCCCAGTACTAACCCTAACCCGCCGCGCTTCCCCACTAAAACCTCCCTAACCAAGACCGCTCCCTCCTCAACCCTCCATACATTTATTACTTCCTCATTATTTTTTTTTGGGGTGGTCGCGATGAAGTGGTCGTCGAGGAAAGCTCTTCATCGTGGAGAAGGGTGGGGGGAGGGGGCGTCAGAGGTTACCGGAGTGTGTAGGTGGCAAGGGGAGGGGATTGAAAGTACCGGGGCACAGGTCGATGGAAAGGGGAATGCAGAGATACAGCTCGAGGGGGCGTTATTGGCCAATGTAGTGAGGCCGAGGGTTGGGTGAGGCATTACAAGGGTGGTGGAGCAGAGTGTGGAGCTGGTTGGAGGTCTGCGGGAGGGAAAGGAGAACGAGTGGTCGGGGCCTGCCGGTTGGATGTCTCCGGGGTGTGAGTGGCAGGTGGTGCGCGGTGGTGGGGGTGGGGGTGAAAAGGAGGCAATGATGACGGTGGCGAAAGGAGGGAGAGATTTTTAAGGTCCTTGCCGAAAAAAAGATGGGTGGGTTCCTGCAGGGTTGCCAACCTTTGAAAAATGATTGGTCGGTGAACTATTTGGTTTTGGTGTTCTGATGACTGCGATCATTCGCTCTCGGTGGTAGTGATGGTTTAAAAATTTTGCAAAGGACCTTCGGAGATGGTGGAGGGAAGAAAATTCGGGTAAACTGCGGCGCTCTGGTGGGTAAACGTCCCTGCCTACACGGTTGGCCACCGAGAAATGTGTGTGACCTTCTCCTCAGCTATCTCGATTATAGAAATTCTTTGAAACCCACATAATCGAGCATAGACTAATAAATTCATAGGGGTAGGACCATTGCAGGCCGCATCCTCTAGAAGGCCACCCTATCTCTCCACATTGCGGATTTGCTGCCCTGTTGAAAATGATCGAATGTAATCAAAGTGTTCGATTATTTTTCACCAATATTATTGCTATCTACTTTTTGAAAAAGCTTTAAAAAAAGTTGAATATTGAAAAATATATGTTAGAAAGCAGCAACGGAAACAAAAACTCCAGCAGTCTGATAATGCTCTTTTTTGGGTAGTATCCGTCTCCTAAAAATAATGTTTCTCCTCTCATCTCAAATAAATGTGGGTGGGGATTTTTATTCCTGTTATTCTTCACTCAATGTCATTCTGTGGTTATTTCTATTCCAATCACTCTTCGCTAAGACCCTCCGTTCTACCATTCATTACCACAATAGGAAAGATGACTGAAATTTTCAATACAAATACAAACAGTTTAGAACAATCTGTGACTCAAATAACCCATTTACGCACAAACACGACTTTGCTCTGGTTAGGCCACTCTTTGAATACGCTGCGAGCATTTGGGACCCCGAACAGAAAGAGTTAACCAAAAAAATAATTAAAATGCAAAGGAAAGCTGTATGCTTTGTTAAATTCTACTACGAGCAAACGTATAGTGTGGCTCAGATTTTATAGTGATTAGGATTGGAGCCGTTGGATACTCAGAGGCTACGCACTAGGCGTAGTTTTCTTGAGAAATTCAGAACAAGTTTGTTTGAAAGCGACACAGAGAATATCATTCTGACGCCTTACTACATTTCTAGGTCCAATGTAGGCGATAAAATGAGAGGGATTGGCGAAAAGATGGGCACAAATATTCCATCCTTCCACGCACAAAAAGTGACCATAGTAAAATCTGAGCACTACTTAAAGCACTTGCACAATACATGTCACCGTTTCACCTCCCTAAACCTATTGATTTATACCAGGAGCGATCCCAGGGGGGGGATAAAGGGGTACATCCCCCCCCGAAAATTTTGGGTCTTACAAAATAATTTTAACAGCTAGACGTAGTTATAAAATACAACACGAAACACTTCGATCACTGATCTGAAAAGTATAATAATTATTATTAATAATAGTTAGTTATTATTATGCTCATTATTATATAGATATAATGATGTAACAGTTTTGTAGTTCTTTTAGGATGACTGAAAAGTGCCATAGTTTAATGGTAGTCTTCCCCCCCCCTGAAATAAATTCCTGAGATCGCCCCTGATTTACACTGTTACTCGGCTGATGTTGCAATACCCCCTGCCACAAGACCTTGCAGCGGCATGGAGGGTAGCAGTTAGATGTACATGTCCTTATTTTTAAGTCATTTATCAATTTTTTCGCGAGATACGCATCCCCAATGGTTACATCGGGGGCGCAACCACGCTCCATATGCGAAGCATATCTACGTTACCAGCTCCATCTAGATGTGGAAAAAATTACGACAGTCGCAGAAGTAATCAGTGAGCCAATTGATTTGAGGTTCCACTCATGTAGATGGTTTGCCGTACTGCACCAGGATGCAAACAATGTGGTTTTATTGGGATTCTCGAATGCCAGCTGAGTCCACGGAAAAGAAATACTTTGTTTAAACTCAAAGTATTATATTTCACAATGCCAAAAGAAGGTAGAAATAAGGTATTCTAGGAGTGGTTGAGATTTTATCTATTCTAGCATAGTCCTTCTTCTCAAGAACTTTCTTCCTTTATTTTCTCCACTCCATTGCAGTATTCAAAATGCCTCCCTCCTTCAATCTACTCATTTTTTGCTTTCCACGTGAAATTAATGAAGTAGGAAAAAAGTTTCAGGGAAGAAACAATAAAATTGATAATTCATGGAGCTGTGTCCAAAACTGAAACGTTCATGAAAGTACATTTAAGTGTCGACGCTTGTGTTTTGTTTCCTTAGAAGAGGATGAACTTCGAAAAACAGGTCATTTTGTGGAAATTATTGATTGATTAAAATTGGTATTTTTTGCTACGCCATTCCTGTAGAGTAATTTAGCATAATTGCAAATCTATGGGTGATTAGTCTTTATAGCTGGTTATACGCAAATAGTTCCCCGAGGCTCATGAAATATCCTTGAAAATGTGGACAGATATTGTTTGGCAGAGCGCGCAAAGAAAGTGAAGACAATCGATAGTCCGCATTTCGTGACGCATTAAATGCGATTTTATAAATTAATAGCTGTGGCGCTATCATTATTGAATCCAAATGTAAATTTAATTCTGGCACTGCCAATAATTAGGTTTTTGGCCAGTAGTGAGAAGTTGATTAAAAAAATCTGTTTCTGGAATCATACTTCTACCAATACGTACAACGGAATCGAAAAATATGGAGAAAATTTTCAACATGATCCAGATATGGGCGGAACTTTGACAATATTGTTTAACAAGTATCGAATCTTTTCGTGGCACACACTTTAGAAAATTACTTTATGCATGCTCCATAATTTAAAATATCTTAGCTTGCAAACAGGCGTAAGTTGCGACAAGTATTTATTATCGAAAAACGATGACAAGGATAATTAAGTTCACGTAATCTCAAAGAGAGAAACTATTAGTGCTGGGACACATTTTCTGGAAGTGTGGAAAATGCTTCACCATGTATTTCTGCGGACAATGCCTTCATTATGATTTTCATCGTTTTGATTCGGCAATATATCCCTACTTGACCTGTCGGGAAGCCCGGTGAACTTCACTTGAAGAAATTGTTTGTACTATTTTAGCATATCGCGTCACAACTGTCTTTTGTTTCATTGAATGGCCACAAGAGGGCATAGCCTGCCGGGAGAACGATCTCAGTAGCATAAATGGTGTCCTTAGTTGAATGACTTTAGGTCATTAGGTCCCTTACTAACAGCTGAGAAGTCTCCAAGTTTGTGGTTTTATATCTTAAACCCACTCTTATGAAGAGGAGTTGCCTGAAAGGCGTTCTGGTGAAGACATTACACCTAAAGAGACGTCTTTCCGCGAAAAAGTGAAGCGTGAGTCTTATTCTTCACCAAATTTGACCATTTTTATTATTTTATTTCAACTTCGTGTGTTCGCGTAAGCGGTGTATTGTTCGATTTTGTTGATTTTATTATAAATAATTCCGACTGCACACAAGTGATTATGCAAGTAGATTTGGTGGTTATAAGTAATTTACCCATAATCCGCGGTGTTCAGGTGCATAAAAATCGTGAAACCGTACGAAAATTCGTTGGCGGTCAAACGCTGACGTTCTATCGCAAACTAGAGCTTGTATAGGAGCAATCAATCGAAGAATAATGTAGTCTAGTTAATTTTTTCTCTCGTTCTTCGAATAAATTTGGAGGGAGACAAATAAACTGGGAGTTACTTATTTGTAAGGGAAAATAGTTTTTTAAAATTGTATTGGTTTGACCTAACATCATCAGCAGTTTCATATACCCAGGTATTTGTCTAGACAGTAAATTCATTCATATATTCCATTGAAGGAGACAAACTCTAATGTTTTTCTTGACTTAAATTACACTGATGTATGTATAGACCCTCTTCCGAGCATGATTTATGCTGTGAAATAATGAAACTCCTCCAATTCTGAGCTGATTCAATAGAAATTATAATCGTTATCTTGATGGTGCTACTCATATTTGGCCATTTTCAGTTTCAAATTTATTATCTTACATTTCACCGTTTGCCAACAAATATTACCTCCGCATGATGTATTGTGGAAAGGGTTGCATGCATGAAGTCAGCTTTCCAAATTTTGTAATGGGACAGGAACACACAGGAGTCAAGACGACTGTTAATTTCGTCTCTATAATACATACAGTCTTGGAAGCCTAGTAGTCTACGCCTAGACTTTTGTAGAAAAGGTTTATAGTTCGGTCTCTTTGCTTTTTTTTATCATGGATTAACTCACGTTCAACAGAATTCATATTCCGAGGTCATCCAAATAATATTTTTAATGAAAGAAATATATCATAAATGTATTTTAAATATATGTATTTATTATTTTAAATCATAGTATTCTCAATTCTCTCATGGCTGTGATTCATAAAAACGCAGTATTTTACAATATAATCACCATTAGGGTTTTATGCATTTTTCAAGCCGCTGTAGTATTTCTTGAATTCCAGTGTGTGAGAAATACCCCGTAACCCCCCCCCCCCCCCGTCAGTGAGATAGCGTCCCCATCATTGGTCATTTCATCTTAAAATTGGCGGACTGCAGACTTCCGTCCTTTCCTATCAGATGCTAGGCCTCTACTTCCTGATAGCTTTTCCTATATACTGTCCTCTTTATTTGGTCCATGAGCTTATTCCTGAGTCTTCCTAGTGAGAGTTTTTCTTCTATAGTCCATTCAATTGAGGTTTTCACAAACACATTTTGCCCAAGATGTCCAATCCATCTGGTTCTTCTTGTCTGCATAGCGCTCCATATGGTCCTATCCTCTTTTACTCTTCTATAAACTTAAGCATTTCCTATTTGTCCGTCCATTTTGTCTTCAGCATCCTTCTCCAGCACTACGTTTATAAGGCTTCTAGTCTGTACTGGTCATCTTTTCCAATGATCCATGATTCCGACCCATAGAATGCTACGCTCCACACCAAATAGAAAATATACGATGTGAATAAAATGACATTTATATTCTTTATCGGTGGCACCACCTAAAGGCGACTTGCAGGATGAAATGCGGATGGAAATGAATAGACAGAGAGGGGCGTAGTTCTTGGACTCGCTCTCAGGTGGCGCTGGGTGACTTGAGGGAAACTGCACTGGGTCGTCCACCCCGCCCCCGGATCTCAATTGCTCGTCTTCTAAGAGTCCAACGAGGTCCGTGGTAGGGCGCTCACTGAAGGGGGAGGGTGGCGGTCCTTTATGAGCTAAAGGAAGGGGCGGGAACGCTTTAGAGGGTGAGAAGTGGACAATGGAACGCGAAGACGAGCAATTTCTGAAAGATAGCAAAATATACATAATTTCGTCGAAATATCCAATACTAACTTTGGTCGTAACACACATTGATAAAAGAAGAAAATTAAAATATAACTTGTTTCATTATCTTTACTGTTTGAATAGGCTTCAACTCATAAACTGATTATTTTTACTGAAATATGGCCCAGTAATTCTTTTTGACTTACTTAAAAATATTGAAATGTGCGCTCAATATCCCATGATTTCCTACCTAGCTACCTTATTGTCATGAGCGCTGAATAGCCGTGTTTCCCGCGCACATAAATGATCCAGTGTAATTTACCAGCATACATTTATCGGTGATCACGTTTATAATCATATTACAAAATCCTCTCTTAATTTGATAGTAGCTAATGATAATTAGCAACGTGAAAAATACGAAAAAACATTTGTGCGGAGGGACGCACTCCATGTCTCAGTAGCTTGGGACATTTAAAGTGAATTGTCAAATATATAAGTGAAATAAAAATAGAGGGAAAAGTTCCAAAAGAAAGGCCAAGGAATTAACACATGGACCAAATAATGAGGAAAGTTCTGTAAAAGGGGGTAAGGAAACTAGCATTAAATAGGGAATAATGAAGGGGTACAGCCAACCAATCCTAAGATTTAACGACCAATGATACTAACGTTTTTCGTATTATTTTACTAAAATTATTTGATTGAAAAATTATGCGGTAACATTTAGTCATTGAGTATATTTATTGTTACAAATCTCTTGAACAGTGCTCGTAATTTCATGTAACAAATTATCCCACCCGGGGCCCGAAACACGAGTCGGCAGTTGATTTGGGATCGGGATTGGGAAATAATCCGTAGCTGACGGGGTACGAAGACGGATCCTCGAGATGAGAGTCCAGTACTCCAGTCACACCGTGAACTCGTTTCCTATGATCGACGCGTCACAGCCGCGCATCTCACCACGATTTTGCCCCGCGCGGGCCTAAGTATCCCAGTGGTGGTAACGGGGCATTATGGGAAGGGAGTTACTGAGGCGGGGGGGAAGGGGTGAAGGGGGGGGGGGGAAGGGGAGGGTACTTGGAGGAGGCAAGGAAGGCGTCAGAGGGGCAGGGGGGGGGAGAGGGGAAAGAGGGTACCCCCTTTAAGCCGCGGGGGCGACATGAATTTTTCATTCCAAGTGAGAGAACGGCCCACGGTTAAAATAAACGCGTGTTGACTTTTGTCTCCCGCGAAAGGGAGTTCAAAATACGGACCGCCCCGGATGAATATGAAGGTAACTCCGGGCAAAGAGGTGTAGAGGTATTTTAGGGCGGGAAGGTGAAGAGAAATAAGTGCTAAGAACGAAGAATGCAAGGACGATTTTTTTGAAATTTTGTTTCGAGGCCTGCGAGGAAGAAGTAGGCGAGACCGCTTGAAAATTTCACACCCTGTATACGTCTTCTCTGCTCTTTCTCTCTAATGACCGATTGTAAGAATGACACATACGTGACACCGATAGGGCTATAAGATCTATCTGTCAAGTTATTCGTTCATAGAGGACAGATTTTGTAATTACTATTAACTATGGTATTAGTTACCCACCCGATAAGGTAATTCTAATTGAAAGTTTAAAAAAAATCCTCGCAATTTTTTCATTCGCAGGGCCCTATTTCCATACACAAAATCTTTTTTGAACTCACCGTTCGTCCTACCTCTTTTCTGACCGCCATAATGCCATTTCTCTTTCGATCTTATAGTATATTGTTAAACATTTTTCTAAAAATGAAAGCCGAATCTAATATATACTCCCGTCGAGAACACTCACGCTAACCAACGTCGGTCTGATATTTTTATGCTTGTGACGACTCACAGTTACATTAAAAGTTAAGTCTTTGTTCAGTTTGCGTCAACTGAATGTGGGCTGTGGGCTGTAAGTGGGCTGTAAGTGGGCTGTGTGCGTTGAATGTGGGCTGTAAGCGTTGAAAAAGCATTCAGCAATTTAATGCTTCAATGTATGGCTTCAAAATGCTTTGGGAACGATATTAGACACTTATGAGATGCACGAGTTATCAATACGGCGGAGGTGCAGTGAACGTTTTTGAGGCCTAATACCTCCTAGAAAGTGTTCTTTTGGAGAGGAGAATGAGTTAATTTATTCCTTATGACATTTATAATGAATACACCAAGTAATTTCATGCGCGAGATGAACTTAAAAAATTTTTTCCATCGCTGATCGCAAGACATAGTGGTTGGCGCGGTTACTAGTCAGAGCTAAGTTACGAAAGCAGCAGTTCCTGCTACCTCGATTTATTCACGAATGGCATAACTTTTTTATCTCACAACTGTCGATTCCATTGCTGAAAGTTCATGAAACCAGCCCTGAGAGGCTCTGTTTTTCCGAGACTAAAAATAAGTACCGACCTCTCTTCTCTTCACTTATTCCCTCTTCCATCTCCGAACACAAAACTACGCGCTTCCACGTTAACACTCCTTTCAACTCGCCCGCGTACCTTCTTTCCTTCGCCGCCAACACATAGCATCCCTCCCGTCGCACCGCCAACCCCACCCCTAAATCCCCATTCCTCCCCCCCCGAACCCCTTCTCACTTGCTCCCTCCTCTCTCTCTTAAGACCCACCCACGCCTCCCCCTTTTCATTACCCGAGTCGCCGTAATAGTCGCGGGGGAAGAAAGAGGGAAACGGGACGAAGGCCTGCGCTCTCTTTAAAAGTGTTTCGTGTGAGAGATGGATGGAGATGGACGTGGGAGGACGGGCCGCGTGGATTGTGCGGAGGCGAGCGTGCCCCGCGGGTTGTTTGTGACCGAGGGACGCGCTCCGTGTCCTCGGCCATCTTCAATCCCAGCTACCAGCATTTATTAATTATATACCTTCCGCAAATGTTCCTAGCGCAGACCTGCGTCGCAGCGAGGGGAGGTTTTATTGCTTTGTAAGTTAGATTATTCTGCGGTCGTGATAGATTCAAAGAAAGGAGAAAACAGGACCATAACCATTAAGGTAGATGGGGAGCTCGCTTGCTGTAGTGGTCTATAAACGAAGCTGTAACGTGGTCCGCCATCTTCGTTACCCCAGATTTTTGGGCCAACGCACTAATTTTGCAATACTTTCGAATTTGCTATCGTACGATGGCACATTCATTCTTAAGTTGTTCAATCCTAAGATTGGTTGACTGCTGTCCTTCACCCTTCCTTGTCTAATGCTACTTCCCTTACCTGGTATCTCTTCCTATGTACTTTCTCTTTATTTGGTCAATGAACTTATTCTTGGGTCTTCCTCTGGGGACTTTTCCCTCTATTTTGCCTTCAATTATGATCTTCACGCACTTATTTGTGCCTCAGGGTGGGTCCAGTTCATCTGGTTCTTCTTTTCTCTGTGGAGTTCCATTTTGTCCTTTCCTCTTATGCTCAACTGCACACTTCATCATTTCTTATATGTATGATGACTCATGGAATGGAAATGAATTTACGTGTACTCATTGATTTTTACGTTGTGACGAAAAAAAAGCATACTAAGCAAAATCCACGTAAAATATAATCTCACTCACGACTGGTACCGTAACCAAGTTACATCTTCTTCTAAAGATGAAACTCTGCTTCGAATCAGGTCCTGAGTGACAATACATTTAGAATTGTAAGAAAAGTAGAATTTACGTAGTAATTTTTTTGTGTCACTATGGAAAAATTCCATGAAGTAGAACCTGAGAAAACGTTTGACAATTTTACGATGCTATTCATCTATAACGCACTTGGAATCAGTATGTGTTTTCTTCTTTTAAAATGCATTTTTCACGTATATTTTTTCATTTATGAGTAGTGGAAAATTACTATTGATGGATTTATGTCCGGACTGGAGATTCAAATATTACGAAAATGGTTCGTACTTTAGGAAATACTTTACTTTTTTACTACTAATATACTACGAAATACTTTAGGAAATACTTTACTTTAGGTTCGTACTTTAGGATATTGCTCCGTGCTAAAACATCATTTTTCAGAGAAAAACCAGATAGTTGTATTAAAAGTCACTTTTAATACATTCACCCTTGGCTTTCTTAGTCAGCTCCTTCAAATCTACGCCAATAGCTAGCTAGGCTGCTGTCTTTAGGTCTGCTCATGCACTCTTCATATGACTTTCATTTGATTTTCACTTGGTCTTTGTCACCACTGGACTACTCACGACCGTAAAAAATTCGTCTCTTCCGGTGGCGATGAATCCAGCGTTCTCCCTCCGGAAATTCAAAGGTTACCTAAGAAAAGTCCGTGCGCTCACCTTGTTGGTGAGTATTTCCTGCCAAGGAAAAGGACGAGTGGCGAAAGAAAATGGAGGAAGCGGGACATCCCTACGGATGCGGTTGAACCGCAATGTTTTCGGCGTTACGGAATGGGGGAGGCAGGCCTCGTAGGAAATGAAGGTTAAGTTAAAACCTCTATCGCGATTACCGTGGATAACTTGGGCTGATATCCGCATCGTATACTCTTTAGGTAGTTTGAGCAAAACTATTCCCTAGTCATTATGGAGACCATATTATAATTTTCTTTATAAATTTAAGTAGCCGCTAGCAGCATGAAGTAAATAGCGAAACTTTTTGGCACAAAAATGCTTCAAATACTTAAAAATCAAAGACATATACATCTATATCAGCCATTATTATGGCTAATTTTTCAAGGATAGGATGTTTGGGGAGGCGGCCGACAGCTACGGTAATATGTACCATAGGGGACAGATAAGGGAGGAAGGGTAGATAGATACCATTGGTGGTTGGCATTAGCATGCTCTTAACGAAAGGCGCCAAGGAGAACACGGTGAAACATCTCATCCGACAGACGGAGTATTGCACTTGAAGTGTCCTCGACAGGACACTCAAGTAGGGTTTTCTCTGGAAACCTCCTCTGCAGGGATAATTTTTTCAAGAATAGCGTAAAAACACATCCACGACCGAAGATTTATTTACTATTTTTCTAAAAAGTATATCGGTAATAAATTTATTTTAAAGAATAGTTGATGACGAGCATGAACTACGAACCGTTAAGTTTATGACGCGGTATATGAATTTAGAACTCCCGCATATTAAAAAAAACACTCTCTTGAGTTCCATGACGCGTGCAATTACCCGTGGAAATTGGTCGATATTGTTCCGAAAATATCTCTAAAAACTAGTACGGTAAGTGGATGTAGTTCTGTGTCATTGGAGAGGTGGCGTGCCTCTCCCAATATAGATGCTGACTTTTTCTCCGTACAAGTTGGATTCGAGATACCTCTGAAATACATTTTTCCAC
This sequence comes from Ceriagrion tenellum, assembly GCA_963169105.1. Lineage (NCBI taxonomy): Eukaryota > Metazoa > Arthropoda > Insecta > Odonata > Coenagrionidae > Ceriagrion > Ceriagrion tenellum. The sequence goes on along the minus strand of OY720639.1, from coordinate 75,848,282 downwards.
CAAATTCCTCTTAATTCAGGGGAAAATTTTATTCACGCAGAATTCTGTCGCCCATGCGCTACGTTAAGTTGGTTGGAGTGCGACTCCTAGTCATCGAGTGCACATTTTAACTAACCGTAACTTTTCGAGTAAGTCGCAAAAATAACTTTTTGACTACATTCCATTTAAGTTCATATATTAATACGCTGGAAATAGCCATACAATCTGTAATATAAACTAGGCAAGATTTATATTTTTAAATTTACGTATTAATTAAAGTATTGCTCTGACTTAGGTTTACGTCGCAGAATTAGAAATCCAATCAAAAACCTTATATAAACACGTGTTTTTTATTCAGCCTCATACCTCTATATTTGCTAGTAGCCATTATATCAATATAATACATACATACGCGTTTAGGAGAACGTCTGTACATATATTATAGAATAGAAAAATATATATCAGGTGTCGTATGCAACTTTGCTCTGGTTAGGCCACACCTTGAGTAAACCGCGAGCATTTGGGAGCCTGGTCATAAAGATTTAACCAAAAAAATCAATAAAATACAAAGAAAATCTCCGCGCTTCGTTAAAAACTGCTTCGAGCGAGCATATAGTATTTCACAGCTTTTAGAGGGAAAAAGGTGGGACAGCAGCGATAAAACAAGAGAGATACATTGCCGAGCGGTTTGGCACAAAAACTCATTCTTCCCGCGCACAATGAGCGACCACAATAATGAATGAATGAATGTTTTATTGATGCTCTGGGAAACCCACAAGAGCAAAAAAGAAAAACATACGTTCAGAAAACATTCTGCTCAAAATACAATAATTATGAAATAAGCATAGCATAAACACAAGAGCAATTGAAAGCAAAGGTTCTAACAAAAATGAAATTAATCAACACAAAGATTCTTACATAACCTTCACTGAATACCTCTCATAATACACGTCACCATTTCACCTCCCAAAACCTTATCCCTTACATCTTTACACGGCTGGTGTTCTAATATCCCTTTCACACGCCCATGTGGCGGCTCGCAGGCTAGTATGTAGATGTAGATGGCTACATGTTAAAATAATATTAAATGGCCACGAAACCAAATTCATAACCTACCATTGTTTTTAGCTTTTATCTATACATATTACTAATCATTACGTGTATACAGTGTGTCACGCAAATCTGTACATCGGGGCAAATCGCTCTTATCTCCTAAAACTTGCTACGAGCGTACATTGTGTAAGACTAAGACTAGGCTGTGAGCTGCTACAGATTTAAAGGCCAAACGCTCAGCTAAAATTATGTACTAGAAAAAATTAAGTCTTGTACTTGCTGGAGACTCAATGAGTTGAAACGCGAAGGGCATTGTGTACTTAATTTTGTGAAAGATTCCGCTTGATTTCACACTGATAAATTTATGCCAGGCGAGTTTCATGGTCACACGAAGAATATTATGTGAACCCCGAAATCACATCTTTGGAATTAATAGCGGAGGCCAAACTCCGCTGATTTACTTCCGATGTGGTAGCTAAATAAATGTCTTCTTCTCGTGCATCCATTGTGACTGGGAGAAAAATAGAGCATGAAGCTTTGACCTTGCATAATTACCCTTTTGCAGTCAATTTTTTCTCTGGTTTTGTGTCTACACCCTATGCCTTAGTGTCGTCTCTCATGGTGGTATTTTGATGAAGATCTTTGTCGTTACTCGTTACTTGAATTCAATCCCGAGTGTTGAGCGATTTCGTAGTACTTGGCACTGATTGAAAAGGAGAATAGATGTGTCTTGATGCTAAAAAGTGAAGTCTGTTATTTTTCGCGAAAACTGATTCACTTAACATCCTCTCTGGCATTTGACTAGAGTAATGAATAATGCTGGGTTTTAAAAATTATATCCATTTTATCCAATCCCATTCAGAAATTCCTGCCTAGGTCTTCCTCTTCCTGCACGTCCCTCCACCATTCCTTCCATCAAGGCAGTCATCCAGTTAGAGTCCCGCAATAGATATCCCATCTATCCTTCTCTCCTTCTTGAGACTGAACCTACCAATGTTCGCCCCTCCTCAACTCTTTCCAGTACCTCGATGTTTGTAGCTCTCTCCGACCATGGAATCTTTAGCATTATTATCCAACACCACATTTCAAATGCCTTTAATCTGCTCCTTTCTGCTTTTCTTAAAGTCCAAATCTCTGAGCTGTATGTGCACACACTCCATGCATAGCGTTTCACAGATACTGTACGGGTTTGCATTGGAACATTTTTTGAAGTCACGGGAGTTTTCTTCTTGATATAAGCTTATATCGATTGTGCTATCCTGATTGTCCGCTCTCATCCGCTGAGTATCTTCTATCAGATGTTATACTGCTACCAAGATATTTCAAATTTGTGACTTACTTAACCCTGTATTGACGGAATTATGAAATATCAGCATGAAAAAAATACTACTACTATGTTCGTTTTTTGAAAGTTCTTTAAAGCATTTTTTTTTTTAAATTGCAATTTATTTGCCAGTAACATTTATTTAGAAATGTGACGTATTTGCATTGTATACATTTAATTTACAATAAATACTTAACGTAAAACTATTTATGTAAGGTATTCATCAACTTTACCTTCATAACGTACCTTTTTTAAATGGATAAAGGTTTCTCGGGTCTTCCACCGGGTGAGCAGGTCCATGGGGCCCAAATTTTTGGAGAACGACTTGTCCTCCATCATCAGGGGGGGGGGCTCAGCTTCCGAATACCTTCCGAATAGTTTCAGCTTCCAGAAACCCCCCCCCCTGATGATGGAGGACAAGTCGTCCTCCGAAACGTTGGGCCCCATGGACCTGCTCACCCGGTGGAAGACCCGAGAAACCTTTATCGATCAGATACGCCGGGAAAATCTGAGATCCTTCATACCTTTTTTAAACTTTCCTAATTTTTTCTTCATATGACAGCTGAAACTACTTATTTCAGTGCTCCACTAAGCTCGCCATCTTCAGTGAATAGCGTCACACATTCATCTATTCAAATTGTTTGACAAACCGCCGAAAGAGACGCAACTTTCCACACACGTAATACGAAGCGTTAAAATTCTGTCTAGCGGAGCAACTAAATGGAAAAGCCTCTTAGAAAGCAGATATTTCCATGATTTTATAACGTAACAAATTTGACTCGCTCATCCATAGAGAGTTTAGCTTTTCCCCTTCCAGATATATCACAACTTTCTGTTGTCCATCTCTTGTACATTTCTTTATTTTGGTGTTGTTCTTATTGATTTTCATGTCCCACGTATTTTTAAAAATTTGATTTATTATATTCATTGTGTTATAGCCACATTATCAAAAGTTGTGGCCCCTACACTACTTTGCTACATGCCCTGATGGTAAATGGGCGAAGAAGTAGAAGCGTATTCCTTCACCGTTATGCAGCATGGCGCGACCTAAATCTGACCGGGTCACGAGCCAGGCAGGAGGACACTTTCGTGGGACCTTCGTCCCACTTGCTCATCCAATGGCTTATTATATCCCTCGACCCCCGCTATTCCTATCCCACTCCTCCCTGCCTACCTCATCGCTAACCCCTTCAAGCTGACATCTCTCCACCTTCCGACTCTCGCCTTCGCCCCATACCCTGACACACGTACCCTAAGAGGGAAAGGAGGAGCGAGCTCGCTCAACAGGGTGTCCACTCGAAGTGCTCAGGGATTTAGCCATTAAGGGGAGCTCTATCCCTGCCCCGTCTCAGGGCCGCTGATCAGAAACCTTCCTCGCTAAACCGTTATCCTTTCCTTGTATCACTATGCCTTTTATCTGCCACCCTTATCCTGAGACTGGAATTACTTATTGTCATTATCATTTGAGGTGATCTACGTGTTAATGTAGGTTTAAGGTAGCTTATGCAAAATACCATTTTACCTAGAAATGAATGAATATGGTCTCATTTTAAAGAAAATTAACCCAACTTTCCATAGATACAACAATATGAGCCCCTTACCAAACTAATTTCCGAGATTTATGACGAAAATACAAGCCATTTTGCATGGAAAGTGGTACGTGTATGCACTCCTGAGAGATATAATTAAAAACATTTAGGAATTTGTAACACTTGGATCTCGTTAAAAAATTAAGTTTGTATTTTATGTTTTCTCCACTATTTTGAAAATAAATTATATTGTCACCGCCGTAATTTTTCCAGAATCGCAAAAACCCTTCCGCTGTGAAGGACTTGTAAACGTACCGAACTAAAAAAATGAGTCAAGTTAAAGACTTTCCTAGATATTGTTATTTCACTTCTTAGAATTTCAGTTATATAAAAGTATATTAAAGCGCCATTAATAATGAAATATTTATTCATGCTTTCAACAGCTGTTGAAATTAAAAATTATTCACTGAATATGATCTCCATTATGGATAAGGAACTATCTCGCTCAAACTATCTTAAATGGAAATGGAAGGCCTTACACTATCTCTTACAGCCGCGTGCCCTTGTCTCCTTTCTGCCCCATACCAAGAATTTTATTGTTCATCTTCCTTTCTATCCCCTCATCTTATCCATTCGCCCACATATCAACATCTCTCAGACACCTGTATCCAATTCCTAATTCCTCAGGTTCCACGATTCAAAACCGAACTGTGCTACGCTCCATATTATCGTCTATCTTTTGTTTACATTTTTTTTACACAAGGTCCCGAGTCATTCCAAATGGAGGGATGGCAAACAAACATTCATACCTCCAAATCAGTGGTTCCCAAAGTGGGCGCTACCGCCCACTGGAGGGCGGTGCTTTCATCTTAGGGTCTGCAAGGGTGCGCTGGAGGCTGAGCTCATACCGAATATACATTTCCGGGTATGAGTAAACCATCACTCTGTTGGATTTGAAATAAAAAATTGTTTAATCGCAAATTTTTTAGCTTTATTTTTATAAAAATGTTACTTTGTTCATGTATTCCATGACATTGCTTATGCTTAGCTTATGGTTAAGGGCGCTGGGTAATGATTTGTGGAAAAAAGGGGGCGGTGATTCGAAAAAGTTTGGATTACACTGCTCTAAAGATGCAAGATGCAAGACGGCCACGATGCGCAGTGATGGTTCCCAGATGGCGCAGCATTCTTTTAATTTTCCCGGGGGTGTTCTTGCGCAGGCGATGTGGATTTTTTTGCGAGAACAAAAGCCCTTCTGCCCCTCCGCCCTCAATTCACCAACCCACTCCAACGGTTGTTATTTTTTACTATTATTAGGGGTTGGCATATAGTAGACGTGAAATTAAGTGGTATCTTTCTGGTGGAGATTGCTGAAAATCGGCAATATGGTGTCGAAACTGGCGCTGGCATCGAGTACATATATTTGTATGCTACACCTCCATTTTCTAAAACTCCAAGGTCCCAGTCATTAATTCACTCTTAGTTGAGAACATCTGCTTTGCTAAGGCTATTCTCCTTCTAATATTTTCAAGACAATGCCCATTTTCTTCCATCTTACTTCTCAAGTAACTGTAATGGTTCACCTGCTCCAGTTCGTGCATTCCTACTTTTATTCCCAGCCGATATTCCGAATATCATCTATCAGTTCACTGCTTCTCGATAGGTTTGCTGCCAATGTAAGAGCGACTGTTATATATTAATGCTTTTTTTCCACCTATATACAACTACAGAAATGCAAGAATTACCTAAGGATACAAGCATTTATAGGGAAAATGAAATAATGAGTCTGTTTACCTATTTACAATCCTAGTTAAAATGATTATTCGATACGAGTCCGGACCCCCTCTTGCAAAACGAAAATGTGCTAAGGGTGCCAATATTGCAGGTAGCATTAACAAACTTAATGTAATCAATGCTTTCAAAAGGAAAATGCAGTTTTGTCATTGTAATTTTCAGATTACTCTAGCCTGCCTATAGGCTGGACCCCAGATTTGGATCAAGCAAGGTCGTTCAATATCGATTTTATTATTCCTCCGATATTGGTTTTCGCAACACAAACAAGTCCGCCATTAATACGGTTATTTTTTTGTATCCTCTATAAGCATTGCATAGGACGTCCAACGTTTTTGAAGATTAATCAGTGCGTTTGTGTTCGAAATGATGGCTGGCGCCGTATAATCGCAGATTTTCTTGGGTGTGCAATCGTGGTAAATGCTCAGTAAGCACATTAATGGCGGCCGTGTGGTAGAAATGGTTGCGGAGACTCATTTCGATAAAGCTACGGATATATGGATTCGAATGACCCTGGGATCAAGGTCGTTGTTTTGGGGAATGACAGTGTGGGGGCGGCTGCCTCTCTGCAACCCCCTCCATATCTGCCCTGTTTTGCTCAGGCCCCCCAGGATTTCAGCAAAAAAATCTGCCCCCCACCCAACAGCTAATAATAGAAACGCCGCTGATGTGCATAAATAGTTTATGGTTGCGGCACGATTGGACCTTAACCGCCAGAGAATCCTGAAAACCTCATTGCCTCGACTGTCAAGTTATGCTCAGAGAATGATCCGTATTTTTTGGTTATAAAATCGATATCCTGCCTATATCCACCTCCTGGCACGATCTCATCGCTCTAGAACTGACATTTTTGCGAGGGAGGAGCCCCTATCAACAGTTCATTTTGGATCCAGGGTTTATTTTTGGGTCGAAGAAGCCGCATTCAATAATTGAACTCTGAGAGCGTGACTCCTTCCGGATCGAGGACTGAATGTTGTAATTCACTCCGGCGCGAGTCACAGGTTGGGAAATACGTTTTTTTCTGAATGGCGTGACGTGTATGGCCCGACGTTAACATTAATGACAGGTAAATCAATCGCACGAAAGCTCGGAAGACAATTTCGGTAAGGAAAAAGTGTTCACCTGGGGAAGCGGAAATCATAGTTCACTTTTGTGTTCTCCCACAATGAGAACAATTATCGCACTTTCCCTCAGATTTTCAATAACCAAGACTGCGCGTTTCAACTCACAGTCATTATTAGATACTAGACCCTAAAATAAAGGAGACATCACAATTATATGATTGAAAGGAGGGGTTGGTATAGGAAACAGGAGTAAGGTAGGGGGGGGGGGTAAGGTAGGGGGGGGGGGGGAGAGAAGAGGTTATATTGGGAAAAACAAAGAACATCAGAAACAAGGAGGGAGGAGGGGGGAAGAGAACGTGGAAGACCAAGTGAGATGGGGAATAATTTATAATCTTACACTTATTTTTATATTAATAACTTATTTCACATCTCCCTTAGTCTCCCACGTTCCCTTTCCCCATTATCTGCTTGCTGCTGATGTTCTTGGTTTTCCCGATATAACCTTCCACCTTCTATCTCCCCATAATTTACTCCTTTTCCTTATACCCACCCCTCCTTTCAATCATATAACTGTGATGTCTCCTGTTGTCTTTGTGTGAAGTACCTGATGATGACTTTGTGAGTTAAAACGCGTTGTAATTGTTATTGTAAATCTGTGGAAAAGTGCGATTGTTGTTCTCAGAATGACTAACTTCCACCACATTACGCCTACATCTGTTGAACATGTTCTTCTGCCGAATATTATTATGTGACAGTGAAAACAGTGTTGGTCAGAATAAGCGAAAGAGTATTCCAACTGTTGTGGATAGGGTCAGGAATGATTTTGTCACGAAAAAATTTGGATTAGATGCTCCAGGAGTGAGTGTTGTCGAAAAGGAGTGTGTTTTATTAGTTTGACCATGTCAAAGGAATAGAATAGTGGCGATTAACCAAACAGGTAAATGTTAGCTACGTGGATGGTGTGAGAGGAGGGGGAGACCGCGAAAACCATAGGTGAATATGGAACAAGAGACTCTAAAGAAAAGAAATATTAGAAGTCCCAAGAATGGGAGAACTTGAATGAAGCAATGTACAAGGGTAACTGATGCAAAGGGGCATGTTGGGGTATGGCATTCTGGAGGAATCATTGAAAATGAGCCACATTTGCAGGCCCAGCAGGAGTAACTTGTGCAGGATTTGGTTTTTTAACACTTAATAATAATATTTATCGTTCAAGGACTACATATCCTTGGGAACAAAGTACAGTTTAACTGAAAAACTCTGTGGCAAAAATAGTATTTTTTCAGGACACTACAGTTTACAAATATGAACATTCAATAAGCATACATTAAGCATTAATACAGTAATATTTACAATTACTATAGTGCAAGCTAATAAAATATGTAAACAATTAGTAAGGATGAGAGAGAGTTTTTTATAGAAATTAACAAAAAATGAAGTGTACAATGAAATTCACATTGCGCTACAATAATATTTTTTATACAAGAAAGATAACATTTCCGATTTAAATTTATATACATTGTTTGATTTTATAATATTGTCAGGAATACCATTCCATATTCTTAGGCCATAATTTATTGTGGATAACCGATACATATTAGTTCTACACCTTGGAATTTTAAATCGCCTTCTTCCTCTTACTTGTCTCCCTGGAACACTTTGGTTTCTAATAATATAATTATACAGATAATCAGGGGTTTTAGTTAATAATATTTTGTAGATGAACACAAATAACTTAAATATTTTTCTATGATCCAATTTCATCCACTTCAATTTAACATAATAAGGAGTTACATGTTCGTAAATATTCGTATTACATATATATCTTACTCCGGCATTAAACAAGATTTGTAATTTATTTTGTAATTCATTAGTTAAATCAACAAATACAAGGAGACAATAATCGATATGAGGAATTAAAAGATGATTAATGAGTTTTTTACGCAGCTCAAATGGAATTAAATGTTTAAATTGTTTCATCTGCGCTAATGTCTTGTACATTTAGTGCTAGGCTTTAAATTGAAGTTCCTCTCAGAAAACTTTTAAAAAGTTTACACACTTAACTGGACAGTGAAAGAAGACTCTCTTAAAACTAGGTTAATGAAATTTTATTTACTATTAAAATGTACATTGGCCTTCTGTAGTCATATGTATGTCTACCTGAAAGACTGCAGCTTTACCATTACGTACAGCTGCCATTCAATAATAATACTTCAAGGGACGTCATCATCAGAAAATCATCCTTCTCAGAAAATACAGGATGACGTACCATTACGTCCATAGCCCTCATAGTGTTACCGGCGTGTGCTGTTATTGAAGTCTTCTCGGGTCTGTCACTAATCTCGGGTCTATCACTATCCTTAGACCTTTGGTCGCAGAAGTTTCGGTGACAGCCATCGAATTGACAAACAGTCATCGAAACATCGGTAACCAAATACCTGGCCTAGTGGAACGATTGAGAAGACTTTACCATCAGGGTACATTACCGTAACATAATTCCTTTTTAGAGTGGGCACAGTAAAAGAAATATTATCAAGAAAATTATTCCTCCTGGGCCTGAGAAACTGGCTCTCTTTTAATAATCCCCTCCTTTCATATATATATTCTCTTCATTTACATTCATGCATTGCTTCATAAACGCTCCTCTAAACATTAGACTCAATAGATTTCCTCTAAAGAATCACTTCTACTGGGCTCACCCGTTAAATTCTTGGTTAAATCCTTTTGAATTGAATCTTTGAATCTCATTCAGTCTCTCATCATGATCAAACAAATAACGACTATTTTCTGATACATCATCCATTCAATCTCGAGATGCACGCAATTGTGCACGAAATTCGTCGCTTCGCCCAGTTAAAATTATTATTGTGCCAACATTTTTTTTATTGGTTGTTAAATCTTAAGATTGGTTGACTATATCCCTCCACCCTTCCTATCAAGCGATAGTTTCCTCACCTCCTTGCATCTCTTCCTATGCACCTTCATATTTATTTGGTCCATGAACTTATTCCTGGGTCTTCCTCTGAGGACCTTTCCCTCTATTTTGCCTTCAATTATGTTCTTCACACTCCCATTTTATCTCAGGGTGTGTCAGACCTATCTGGTTCTTCTTTTCTCTGTGGTGTTCCACATGGTCCTTTCCTCTTCTACTTTTCTCAACACTTCATCATTTCTTATATTGTCCATCCATTTTATCTTCAGCATCCTCCAATAGCACCTGGTTTCGAAGGCCCCCTTTCTTTTCTGGTCAGCTTTCCCAATGGTCCATCCTGATACATTGAGTGCCACGCTCCACATGAATGTTTTCTCACAAGAATGTTTTTACACTCTATCCAAAACCTATGATAGAGCTATATCTATGCTAAGCATTATCTATTACGTTGTTGAACTGCCTAAAAAACTATCTTATAATTTCTGATAGTTCTTCCCAATTTAGAAAAAAAACTGCTTCAAAATGCTCAGCAATGAGACGGGTGACAGGGTTCCTGCGTAGAAAAAATATAATCTACGAAGTAAATTAAGGTCATAAAGGAAATACACATACCTAGTTAAATTTTTCATGAGCATGCAAAATGTGCCACGCAGTTAATGAAAGAAATATGCAGCCAAACTAACATGTACAAGAATTCCTTATTTTCTCTCACTGTTAGGGATTGCAGCAAAGACAGCGTGCATTTATCTTCAGACTCATCGTTCACATACAATGTATATGTCCTCTTCCTTTTCCCTTTTCCTCTTCCTTTCCATGGCTTGTGTCCTAACACCCCTTGCCCCACTACTCTGCCGTGTCTTGCAAGGTATTATGTAGATGTAGAAGTCGTAAGTCACTTTGGTAGGCGAATACCAGCAGGAATGGGATCTACTGCAGGGAGGTGTAGAAGCCGTTATTGCTGGCGAGTTAGTATTTCTGAAAAAGCTTTACAAGCTGAAAAGGTATTTCAAGGGAGCTATCAAGGAACAAACTCTGAATAGTCTATAATCAATGGTGGTGTGCACTCGGATGAGGTACTTTCATTTTGATTCCACTTGACAATTTTTCTTAGGTAGTGGAGTCTTTCATCGAGTTATTTCCAGGCTCACAGGCTGGGGCTAATCTTTTTCGGTAAAGCGCCCATCTGCAAGGCCAAAATCGTGACGAATAAGCTATGTTGGCTCCGCTTCTTGGTAAGCCCACGATTGGCTAAGGTTTATCAAGATTTGACGCTACCTTCTCCCCGAAAAGCAGGAGACAAACTTAATTCTTTGGATTAAAATCAAAGGAGTCAGTTTAAAGTGGACGTGCGTTACATATCCTGGTAACTAAACACAAGCTAGACCTTAACGAAGGATGCTGATCGTATTTAAATGCCGTTTCGGTATGGTCATGATGCTGCAAATTAACCCTTTCTTAAATTATCCAGGTGATCTTTAGCCTGGATAATTTAAGCATCTTTTATTTCCTGCTTGACAAGTTTGACTTTCCTTTAAGGTGTCTGATGCGGTAATCGTGGGTCATTGAGTGTAAATCTTAATGATTTTTCAAATAAACCGGAAAGAATTCCAGAACCACGTATTATCTAAGTACATCAGTTTATACAGTAGGACTCACAGTTCATTCAGCCCTGGAAATATTACAAGGATTATATTTGATGCTCATTTTTGTGTATTGCATGGTGTAACAGTAAGAGTAATTTAGCCACAAATTCATTTTTATTTTTAGTCACGTCTATAAATTATTCTAGAGAAATGTCATCTTATCTCTTTCCCAAGCCCCTTTAGTTGACCTTTGCTGAATTGTAAATGAGACTCAAATACTCTTGAAAACCATTGCGGAAAGTTCCAAATCATGGTATGACGGGTTATTTGAGTAACCTTTCACGTCGACGCTGAACTTAAGTGTAAATATGATTGGGCGGGCGATGGTCAGTTCTCTCTTAGGTTCATGGCAACCATCTTGTCTTTCTCTCATAACGGTAGTGGGTACTTTTCGAAAATGTCAGTGAAAATCAACCTAAAATGCAAAAGGACTTCACAAATGAGCTACGGAAGAGGTGAAGGAGTAGAAATTCGGGTGGACTGCAGGGTCATGGCGGGAAAACTGTGCTTTCTCAACAGCAGACCACTGAGAAAGTCGTATGACACCCTTCTAGGTCACAAAGATTGTGGAAGTTCGATGAAACCTACCTTTCTCAAGAAAAAGCTGATAAAAAAAGTTGTAGAATCATGGCACGACGAATTTTTTAGCTGTTTTCCTTCTAACTATCGAATAGTATATCGTTGAAAATGCTCACATTTAAACAATGCTTGAGGTTTTCTTTACCAATATGATCAGTATGATTTTTCTATTGCTCTATTGCTCCATCTTTTATGTTTTGAATAGTAAAAATGGTTCTAAGGTGAATAAAACCTCTTTAATTAACCTTCTTCCTCCTCCAGTTCATTATATGGATTTAATCCAAAGATTACCTGCGGAGGCCTTAGCTGGGCTGCAAGGTCTAGGACCCGAATCGAGCCGTCATCAGTATTTAATGTCTGCCCTGTACATTTTGGTTGGCCACACAAAAGTACCTTTTATATTTAACCATCCGAAATATACGTTGATTCTCCACGGGATGGGTGCGAGTAAATAGGAATACAATAGCTTTATCTTGACAGCAGAGAGTCTCACTTCTCATTGATTACATTAATTTTTTTGCTAAGTAAAAATTTCCCCATTTAGTAACTTAAAGCTCTTTTACTGACATTGTTTGCTTTTAAAACGGTAAAACTATTAATTATCAGTTAAATTAAGCGATATTGATTAAATTTGCTGAAGAAATGTGCTAACATGGGACAAAAACGAACTTTTCAAATTTTGAAACGCCATTAGTTCTGTAGCACTCCGTTGAGTATACGCGAGAATCATATAAAATTGCAGTTTAATCTGTTTTGTAGTTTTTGAGGAGAAGAGTAGCGATAATTCTCACCACGTCACCACTTATTTTTTGTAATTGGCATAGATAACTATCGGAAATTAAAATATTCTGGTAATGGTCCACTAAATATACTTAGAAAAATATATAAATATATAAATAAATATATTTAGTGGACCATTACTAGAGTATTTGAATGGCCGATATGGAGAGGTTCCACAAAGTCAAGCCTGAGGCTATTAGTTAGATAGATAACTATGATGTACCTACGCAAAATTCCAAGATAAACGGCTCATTACTTCATTCATTTGGAGGCTAAATAAAAAGCAGTGATTTGGGGACTCGAAGCCCATCGGAACCCCAACCATCCCCTCAAGGTTCGGCTGCAATAAAGCTAACTAGGTGTGGTATGTAGGTCTCCAAAGTTGTGCAACATTTTTAGCAGTAAGCGATATACTACGAATACCGATGGGCCCTAATTATATGAATCAATGTGCCGTACTAAATGAAGAGACATATCCCTGCTGAAATCTTACTGAAATTTGCTGATACCAAGAATTTAAATATATGTGAGCCACAAAAGACCTTCGCAAATTTCCTGTTCATCACCATTGCTCAAGTAACCTAGGTAATATGCTTTTGCTGAAAGGGTTGAAAATAAATAATTTTGGAATTGAAAACGTGATTTTAAAGAAATGCGAATCGCATAACAATATAGGTCGTCAGAATTTGATGCTTCGTTCTTTCTGCTATCCAAAAATGAAAATTTCTTTTTGGGCCCTTGTGGCCCTGAGACAGCTTATAGCTCAAGTGAGCATATGTGGCTTGACCATGCAAAACTTAAGGCAAATCGCGTCGGTCACTTTCGAGGAGAAGAATAACGAATATTAAGACACCCCTCTATTTTCACGTTTAAGTGTAGAAAAACATAAAATCAAAATGAAACATTCAACATTTCCGTTGGATAGAAGCCTTTCTTTGACCAACAATCTTCAGATATGAAGGCATTTTCAGCGAACATAATAATTTTCATTTCATTTTTTAAATATTGATATTTAGTCAAATACCGAGGTATAGAGACATGAAATATAAAATTATTACGTCTTTGATGTGGCCTTATATACTTCGTGTATCTTTCAACGGTTTAAATTTACAAAAACTAAAGTCCGAGCATAATCTATGTCGTGAGTACAGAAAGATCTCGCTCCAGCTGCATCAAATTTGGCTCTAGTCCCTTAGCACGCGTGCCTTGTGGGGGCGAGGGAGTGACCTACTTTATTTGTATCCGTCTTGTTTGCATCGCGTAAAAAATTTCTGGGAGCTCTCTCCGCGTGACGACGCAACCAGTGCCGTCGCGCTATGTCGGATAACCACCCCCGAAAATTCCCATCCAACCAATAGCCTTAAGAGGTGTGATGTAATATGTTGAGCACGATAAGGGGAAGTGAGGGGGAGAGAGAGGGACCAGAAGAAAGTGAGAGGTGGAAGGGAGGATGCAAGTGGTGTGAGGAGGAGGTGGGAGGTTCGAAGTGTGGTTTAGGATGTTAGGGGAGGATAAGGGGGGAGGTATATAGTAGGTGAGACGGAGGGAGAGGTTTCGAGGGTGGAAAGGGAGGCTAGGAGAGGGTGTTCTAATATTAGAGTGTGTCTTGCGTCAGTTAATTCTCCTTTTGTATATCTCGGAGCAGAGCAGAGCGGAAGGGCTTGTGTAGGTACCTTTGGAACTTCCTAGGCCCTTCCTTAAACCACGGAATAGCCCGCTCTCTTAAGAAGAACGGCACCTCTCTCTCTCTCTCTCACCGTCCTTCTTTAACCCTTTTTTGCAAAAAACACCTCAAACCACACCTTTCCACGCCCTTTTGTCCTCTTATTCTATATTTTATGCATCAGGTTCCCGAAATACGTCACAAGGTGAGATCCCTGAGATGCGATAAGGGCGATAGAATTTTGGATGGAGATTCTTTCTTTATTTTGGAGAAAGATATTCACCTCGGACCGCTGCCCCTTCACCCCCTCACCCGGGTGGTGATACGGTAACGGCCTATTAACTTGTGTGATAACGGGTTCTTAGCGGGTAAAGATGACCTTGTAGGATTGGGCGACTAGGTTCAGGGGCACGAAAACTTCTGCCGCGGCACTCTGGGCAAGAAAAAGCACCAGGGATCAGAGAGTTCCTTGGGGATACCCGGCACTAAGTAGGTTCTTGTCGATTACCATTGTTTCAATCGCTTCATATACTCCTGAATTAGCGTGCGATCCTGCAAAATACCGCAGAAGGTGTTATGACGATAGCCAAATAAAAGAGGAAGAAATTTAAAAAAAGGAATATAACAAGGGAATACGTGAACGTGAATTGTATGGCGACAGAGTGCATTTGTGTCTCGTTCCGTTATAGACATATTTAATGATAACTTTTACTTAAGTACAAAAAACACACATAAAAACACGACCAGGGTTTCAATACATAAGTGTCATCTTCAGGTGGGTCTTCACCTGAAGATGATACTTATGTATTGAAACCCGGGTCGTGTTTTTTGTGGTTAAGTAAAAGTTATCATTAAATATGTCTATTGAAACATACCACCAAGTAAACAAAGATACTGTTTTATTTGTTCGTTCCGTTATGGTCACAAATCGAATACGCCTTAGTATACGAAATACCACTTAAGCCACCTACGGGGTGAGGCTTTGAGTGCTTCCAAACCACGCTTGCAAATGCATGTCCTAGTTCAAGAACCAGACTCGTGCGCTCCCTTGGCCGCTAGGCGTGGACCAGAAAGCAGTCAAGAGAACAATGCAAGGCCTAACCAGCAACCAGAGGGGTGATATGTTGAAAAACATGCTAACATGCAGGATACGGGTCAACATTTTACCGCAACTGATTAGTATTATCAATACTGCTAACTCGTCATGATACGAAATATTAATTCACGCAGAAAAAAAATTCAAGCGGGATGAGGCGATAGTGATGATGATAAGTAATTAAATACTAGTACGAAATCAAATTTACCAAGCAACATCGAATTCTGTTCATACTCCGACAGGTATGTTGACGTGCAAAAATTATAATTAAAATTATAATAAGTCTACCGCTAGTATTAACAAAGGCTTTGATCATGACTATGGTGGTCCGTACCTCTGGGTGTAGAAAGTGATGTTTAAAACCTGTCGGTCCTCATACATCTCTAACTTCATTCATGCAGTCGTGTCTAACAAAGTAATTTTCGTTCATCATTTGTTTACATTTTTGGAGGAGTAAGAAGCCTCAAATTTATTGATGTGGTAAAGTTTGTTCGTAAATCCAGATTCCCTTCGACCATCTAACTCCTTATCCCATGGGAGAAGATAATACAAACAATTCACATAAAAGATTAAATATAAACGTAAACCTTTAAAACAACAGAATATAAGATAGAACGGAATAAATTTTATTATGCTCTATACTTTTCCCATAAGAGCAAAATAGATATTGCATATAAAATTCTGCTTTTAAAAGGAAAAGAACAAAAAACATACCTGGCAAAAATCTCACGCTAATGAGATATAACAATTTTGCAGCCACTGACAAATAAAAATAAATACAAAATGGAAAATACTATATCAATCAGAGAGAGATAAGAAACAATCAATTAGTTCTTAGATCATTATGTAAAACATACAATTCTATAAGAGGATACAAATTTAAGTTATAGACATATATTCTCAGTTTAGTAATGATTAAATAGTTTTCCTTTAAAATAGACAGAGAGGGAGAATGTTTTATGGATAACGGCAAGGAATTTCAGAGTTTAGAACCGGAGTTGAGAAAGAGGCCAGAGATGAAGATAACCAATTTTAAACAATTAGGAGTTGAGATCGGCAATTTTAACTGTCAGTGGACTTTTTTAGAGTTAAGAAAGACATTAATTTACCTAACCAACATACCTACTCGTTATAAAGGTTACGAATGAATTAACATTATGGTTCATAAAATATATACAGACACAAGACAGGTGAAATCCTCCGTAGAGAAATAAAGATTTGGCTCCAAAACTTAACTAAACCTCACTGCAGGATAACACACTAACGAGACGTGGATGAGAAGACTGCGAAACCCACACATTGAGAGGCTAACACAAGTTATACACCAAAATTAAAAATATACAAAATCGTCCTTGGCAATTGCACAGAAACATAATTGGAAAAAATAAAAGATGTATGAGATGAGTTGAAGCAATGAAAGATACATGATTTTAAGCAGCTGAAATTACTACGACGACTCATTTTATTCGTAATTCAAGTTGTCGCTGGTGTGTGATGCAATTGACCACTGGGCCGATGGCTCACGGTTCTCCTCCGCCATCATCTCCTTTCAATTCCTTCTAGTGATAGTGTTTATCAACCTTCATCTTAGCCTGGAAACTTAATAGCAATGCTTTATTACTTCGACAGAGCATGCTTACAACATAATATCTTTGGTTAAATCGGGGAGTAACTTTTGGTAGCCATGAAAGTAAACCTGAATTATGGCTACCAATGTTTACAGAATGGGTTATGCATACTTACATAAAGGAAATACAGCATTTTGAAATTACAGTACTTGAATCAAATAATATAACAGTTATAAGAAAACTTCCTCTAGATTTTCTTTGGTAAACAACCAAGATCGTTTATTTTTCACTGTTGAGTTTAGGATTTATTATTTAAAATATGAAACAGGTAATAAATTATACAGTTTAGGCCCATGTACAAGAAACGTTGTTTGAACAACGTCAGGTTTGGCTTGGGTTCAACTATTCCCATGCCTTGTTTTTCCTTTCACTCCTGTCTTCCTACCGTCGAATATTCGCATTATTTATCTCTCTTTCCCTTGTTTACATAACTTTCTCTCCCCATTTCGCTGATTTGCCATCTAATAACCACTGTACCCGCTGCTTCTGTCTTATTTCACTTTTTCTGTCCAAATATCAATCCTTTCCTGCCTTACAATACTCTTTTTGGCGTACTATATTCTTGGGCACATTGAAGGCAAAGGTTTTATAGCATGAAGATGAAAAAGAGGAATTCAGCAGCCGCAGTAAATAAAAAAAAACATAATTTTTGGTTCTACTCACACAATGTGAACTCAGCAGTGGAGGCAGGTAGTCAACAGAATCTGGATACATACTTGGGATACAACACTTAGGGCTGTATTCATAGTCGTTACCTGGGTGTCCCCCAGGTGTGGGGGAGCCCCTTGGCTCAGAAATAGTATTCATAGTCGTTACCCAGGGGACTGTTGTCCCCTAACCCTCCCCCAGGCCGTCGATTTCCTGGGTAAGGCATGAAGCTTACCCAAAGCTCCCCTAACGCAGTACTGCTGCCCACGCGTGGGACGAATGGATACTACTGAACTAATGGCAGTACACGATAATATCAACATCTTTCCATAGTAACGTCTTCTGTTTCCAAACACAAGTACTTATTGAATCACCCTCGTATTCCTCATCATTCAAATTACATAAATATTTAAGTAATATTGAAATCATTCTCTCATATTCCTTCAATCATTTTTCATCAACATTTTGTAATAGTATACTGTATTAGTGTTTATAGCGTGCTTGGTTACGGTGAGAAATGAGCATCGAAAACATGGAGAACCATTCAGCGAAACCGTTCATATGTATTTTTGCGTGTGATTGTTGCCAAATCTCTTACCCAGGCGTCCCCTGGCTGGGTGTTAACCAGGTAAGATTTATGAATCGCTCAGCGTAGGGGACCCCTAGGTGTTACCTGGCTAGGGGATACCCAGGAAACCCCTAGGAATACGACTATGAATACGGGCATCAGTTTATCAGATAGGACGTTAAACTGAGGGCCCCTTGGCACCTATCGTCCAAGAGTAGGCTAATGCTCACGCCAGGTTACTTTCTACCTACCCTCTATTCCCAAATAATCCTACATTGCCGGACCTACATCTGCGGGGGAAATGGTGTTAACTGTCCGTGTCCCTAATTACTATTGATATCATTAGTTCACCAAGAGTGAATTTTCCTACTTCACTTGCTCCACTTCTCCTGCCTTCAGTTATTCTTCGTCTCGCATACTTTTCCTTGGGCTCAAAATGAATCTATTTTGTGGCACAGAGGCGGCATTGTGGTATGACCACAGTCCAATTGAAGACTGGTACATTTTATGATAGTATAAACCGTGTAATGACCTCACAACTTTGAGTACGTTAAGAGGCCAAATGAGGCGTAAAATGATGTGTGATCTCTTCTTGGAACGAGAAGTTTAAGCCGTAGACACATTGGCGCCTTCCCTCCATCTTCTTCCCTGCATTCCACTTATATATCTTCACGCTTTTCCGCTCTGCAGTCTGGCCTTTAGCGATAGCTTTTGCGAGAATCCGAGACGACCCTATCGAGAGAGGGTGAAACGGTTTTTTATTTCTCCTTCTTCTCTAGACCCGATAGATCTTAGATCTTGCTCGAGGAGCGTCGTTATGAGCGTCGGGAGAGGCCGAACGGGTGGGCTGCACGCTGTCTGCTCCTTGAGCCGTCGAGGCACCGCTTCCAAAGCGTTTCTGAAGTGTGGGGGCGGAGGTTAAGGGAGAGGAGGGGTGGGGCGTTGCGGGGAAGAGCGGCTGTTACGCTTAATCCTCCCTTCCCCCCGCCCCGCCTATGGCGTATGAGTCGGGGATGCAGTAGTTGTGATGCAACAGCGCGGCTGGAAGCAGTAGCTCGGATCGTCGAACGATAATTGCCACTGGAATGCCTTTTTGCTTCATCTCCCACCACCCCCTTCCCAAGCCTCACTTGTGAGCCGACGTTTCAGAGCCGGACTCAAGTCTAGACCACCGGAGTGAACTCTATTCCCGCACGCGGTCCAAACACATAAACTCCTGCCCATCTTCCCCTCAATTTCTACGTACTACCTTCGCGAGCCGTCGTGAGTTAGCAAGGCGTAGGTTGTTGGTACCCCAGCCGTAAGAGTGCGTGAAAATACAGTACAATCTCGATTCATTGGTCGTTCCATCCAAAGATTGGTTGACTACAGCCCTCCATCCTTCCCAATCTAATGCTAGTTCCTTCACCTTGTGGCATCTCTTCCTATGTACTTTCCTCTTTATTTGGTCCATGATTTTATTCCTTGGTCTTCCTCTGAAGGCTTTTCCCTATATTTTGCCTTCAATTATGTTCTTCACTAATCCATTATGTCTCAGGGTGTGTCCAATCCATTTTGTTCTTCTTTTTAGTATACCTAGTGTTCCATATATGGTCATTTCCTCATCTACTCTTCTGTACAGTTCATTATTTCTTATTTTGTCCGTCCGTCCGTACAGTCTCGAATTATCAGATATAATGAGGACTACGCCCCCTCGGTCAAAGACCCAGATTGTTGGTAGAGGTATAAGCGGAGATGAATTTAGAAATAAATGCAATCGTTCCATTCTTTATTTCCGCGGCATTTCGCAAATGATATCTGCATTTTCTGATTCGCATCCGCGTATGTTGTTTTGAAAGACAGAATTTCGGGTGCGCGTGGCGTGACCCAGGGCACATTATAAAATTTGGAGACACAAAAATAATTGTGAAGGAGAATAGATATTTCCCTAGGATTTTCAGGATATTCAAAGAAGCCACAAGGATGCTATAATCTTCCATAAATTTCAGTAGGAATGACAGATATCCCTGCATCTAGTCTACATCTACATACTACCCTCCGAGCCACCACATGGACGTGTGGCAGGGGGTGTTAGGTCACTAGCCGTGTAATGTTTTGGGAGGAGAAATGGTGACGTGTATTATGGGAGTGTATTTAGCGGAGCTCAGATTTTATTGTGCTCGCTTATTGTGCGCGGCAAGAGCGAGTTTTTCTACATATCTGTCTAGCAGTGTATCTCTTTTATGTTATCGCTTCTATCAGACCTAGAGACGCGGTGAGGCGTCATGACTATATTCTCTACGTCGCTCTGAAACACACCAGTTCCGAATTTCTCAAGCAACCGAAGCCTAGCGTTTAGCCTCCGAGTCTCTAGCGGCTCCGACCTTAATCCCTCTAAAAGTTGTGAAACACTATATGTTCGCTCGTAGCAGTTTTTAACGAAGCTTGCTGCTTTTCTTTGTGTTTTATGCTGCATGGTGCATGGAAAAAAAGTAACAATTGTCCCTTTATATTAAAAATAAGCGCCAAGAAAGGTAGTAGAATCGGCTAATCAGAGAGCAACAACAAGCCAGCCAGGCCTACAGAAAGGTGTCCAAAATATCTTCTCGAAATCCTTGACCTGAGGACACCTGCGGGTTATCCGGCGATACAGCATTAGCGGACGTGAGCCCTAATATTTTTCCATGCTTTGCCGAATTAAATTTTGTCACATCATAAGCATAAAAATTATATAAGCTATACCGTACAAAAATGAAAGAGGAAGAAGGGCGAGCTGTATGACTGGTCTCTTTCGCGTTGACATCTGGAAGATGGTTTTTTTATGATAAGACTCCATATCGGCGCCAAGACTACTGGTGGCGTAAATAGGGAAGCGTTGCCATGTCGATAATGTCAACTTGGGTTTAATCCGAAAAAACGACTATTATTCCGTAACACCGCGAAAAAAATCCACAATAAAATGTAAGAAGAGTTTCTTTTCCAATTTTGGTGTTTACCAAAGCCCCAAAGTCAAGTTTTTATGGTAAATTCAAATATTGCTTTTAAAAGTATCTCGTTTATTTCGTATGTTGAGTTGAATTAACATGTCACAATGACGTGGATTCCACATATGCCAACCCAACGAGATATCACCAAAGAGGTTAAAGTATATATTAGCGATAAGTAGCTATGATTTGCATAAGTTTTTCGTCGACAGTATCGTCGATGCCACACGGTCAACATTTTTAATGAAAATTTGATCGAATGCGTTCTCGATACCTATCGTAAGACCGGTAGGACATCATGAAAATGTAATTTTATTGTAACAATTTGATTTATTCATTGATTTGTGACTGAGAATCAAATTTGTTTTTCATCAAATTCTGCCGGTCATACGATGCCCAAACCCAAATTCATCCGTCATTCAGCGCTAAGATTGAGTGATGGCTATTCAAAATTCATCCTACTCTCCCGGTATTTCCTTTATACTATCGTTGCTCTTCTGTTTCATATTTAGTTTTAATAGGCCTAGGTTTCCGTCCCTTGGTCTTACTGTTGGGGTTTTCTCTTCTGTTTCTCATTCAATTTTCTGTCTTACAAATTCATTATCTCCGAAAGAATAGCCTACACAGTTGGACTCTGTCTTCCAGTTAGTGATCCGGATGTCTTTATCCTCCAGCATCGTTATATACTCGTCCTCGTTTCTAAAAGTATCATTTGGTCTTCAGCATCCGCCACTTGCAATGAATTTAGAAATCTTGTCTCTTCTGCTCCCATTTTCAAATGCTTTATACCTGGGAACCATGTACCGCACAATTGATTAAATAAAACTCGGTCAGAACAATAATGTGTTAAATATTCAGTGCAATATTCCGGCTATATTCTGTAGAACCAAAACGTAACTGGCAGATCATATAACGAGCTAATTCCACGAGTATAAATTTATTACACAACCTAGGTTTCGCCTTTTACACCTGATGATGCTGTAATAGGCAAAACCTAGCCTAATAGCCGAAACCTAGTAATGAATTTGCACTCATGGAATTGGACCGTTATGTGATTTTGTCAGTTTATTTGTTTAAACTTTGACCATGGATAATTGATTCCTGTTTTCAGCGATACCTGCGGCTTCCATTCATTTATTTAGCACGCTTGAACCTCAATGGATTTTGATGCGGCCGCGAACCAAATTTCTTCCCAACTTTTCTTAAGACCGCATTCAAAACCTAGACGCAGAACATCCCCAGCCATTGAGCGAGGAGATGAAACGGGTGGGAGCGTTGGAAAGGTTTGAGCGCGAGAGCCGCATTACCCTTCTTGTTTGTTTTTCTTCACTCCTCGGCGAGGAGGGCGCTTTAAGAAGGGTGGAAGAGAGGACGAACGCGGACACGCCATCTTATTTTTTTTCTCCGGGGTCGAAGGAAGAGAAAAAGAGCGTTAATGGTGACGATGAGAGACGAATAGGGCCGTGTGGCCCAAGAGAGATAGAGTATTTTTTAAAATATTTTTTTCTTGAAAGAAAATGGGAGGAGATGGTTTCCAGTTGTGACGCCCGTATCGAAAATATCGTTGTTCTGGGGGCAGGCTCGCTTTGTAGTCGAGATATTTTCGTCGTTAAGGACTCCTCAGAGTGGGTGGCCACGGTGTTCGGAAGTGGCTCATTGGGCCATGGAATGGGCACGAAGTTTTCGGCGGTCGCGGCCACTACCCCGGCGGGACACCGTCACGATTGCTCTGGACGTCCGGGATTGTCTTGTGCCGTTTGGACGAGATAACCTGTGTATTGTTCGAAAGTTTCTCATTCAATAATTTCTACTTATGCTGAGGGGCTTTGACTTGTGAAGATAGGATTTCATTTAGCGGAATTATCGGATATAGCTGGCTCTCGGCGGCTATATTATCCGAGGCGTATCGAACAATTGAAAAGAAATATGCGTACCGGTCCTCTGCTATCTCTGGATAATAAATAAAATGCTATATGAACTGCGTATGCGTGAATACCCGCTTTCAGTTGTTTCATTTCAATTGGTCGTCTGGCGATCACCTATGGCTGCCATCGGCAGTTGGCTACTGTCGCATCAAATCAAAGCTCCTCAAGTGAACTCCATTTGGACATAACTAAAGAGTGAGGACCATTTAACTTCCGTAAGGATGAGGAACCTTTAATACTTTTACGGCTCTGAGTAATAACAGTAATTTCAGCATAAATTGCATGGATATCGTGATTCTATCAAGGTCCATTTTTAAAATACTAGCGGTCTTGGCTGCTGCTCCTGTGGAACTCCGCCGCGATTGATTGGGACAGATTTTTAGTTGTGGGGACGAAGCGAGCTGTGGATTAATCGATAGTTTACAGCTAAACTATATGAAACTTCATTTGGATTGGCAAATGGAAGCTTTTAATTCAAGTCACTGATATTAGCACAGATTATATAGCACACATAATCGCAGTTAGCATACCCGGACGACGATGAATAGTACGAAATGCATTGGGGAAAAATTCAGTAGACTGATATTAAGTAGCGTTCTTCAGGTTTACCTCAGTTGCAGACAATTCTTAAAATTCCGATTATTTAAGAAATACTATATTTAAAAATTGAGCTTTTTAAATACGAAGTGATTATAAATCTTACAAGTTACATGTTTGATGTCTATACTAAAAATAAACTCGAATATCAAATTAAATTACCAGTTTTTTTAATCGTCGAGGATCCATCAAGTTTTTTCCTGATCTTTTCTGTATATGCGCAGCAAAATGCGCAGGGTTGGAAATAGATGGAGAGCAAGTGCGTTGTCGTGTTACTAACATAGGTGAGCAAGGATATAGAGCAAATCGAGAGATGCCGAGGTCGCTATGAGAGCTTTTTATTTAAGACTTCAAATTTAGCGTATATTGAAGTTTATGAGTGTACTATTGCTCACAACAACGACGATAAACTAAAAATGAGCGTAGGCAGAACGCTCGATAACCTACTGGTAGGTTAGGGTGTCCCATTTTGCATCGATGTCTGAAAGTCGGGGGTGTTAGGATTTCAGATGATCCTTGGTCAATCCAGCCTGGAAATACTCCTTGATGAGAGCAACGCCACGCTCGGAGAGATCGTTAACAACCCCCCTCCCAAAGTGGTAACCAATTTTAGCCTATATATCAGAATCTTCGTTAGATGAGGGGAGAAATTGTGGGAAGCGGCGCAGAGGCCCAGGAACGCGGGCTTTTCAAACGGGCGGCGCGCGCTTATGGGAGCCCTCATGTTGAACGAAATGCTGCGTGCGCGACCCCTAAACATAATATGATTTCACAAAGTTTTTGCACACCTAATTTTCTCATCAAATATCACCATTAGCGAACCTAATACCCATGACTTTCAGACATCGATGCAAAATGGGAAACCCTACGGTACGTGGCATTCTTTAGACACACAAAGGTCACGGGCACATGCTTTTAAAATGGTTAATGAATTGGTCCAAAATATTCGCTTTGAGAGGTTTGTTAAAATGGTTGATTAATTGGTTTAAAATATTTGCTTGAAAAGACTTTGGTTTCATGACTGAAGCGTTGGATATTTGTAACATGAAATAACAGGAGCTATCTGCAGCACCCACTTCGGTGGGTGGATTTACTCCAAATTTGACTCTTTTTTACTGAGTTTATATGGTTGGGGTAGCTAAAATTCAAATGTGAAACAATTAATTGATAAATTATATTTCCATACAATAATAATTCCATTGAAGAAATAATATAAGTGAGTGCAATAGACCTAAAAACCACAAAAACCGTGCCGGCTTCACCCCGGTTTATGGTAAATACAATTTTCTATTATTGAAATAGTACCAAAATTGGCAATTTTGGAGCCAAATATACTAAAGTAAGTGTGTACGAAAATTGACTGCAGGAACTTTAAAATAATGTTTCCAGCCATTCCATGCCTTAAATGTCAAGTATGTACAATGAGTGCAAGTAAAAAGTTATCTGAAAAAACCAAAAAGAAACCTTCACACCGAATCCAATATTTTTGTTAGGAAAGTAATAGTGTTTTAAAAGAAGTTGTCGAATCCGCCTAAGGGTTTAGAAATCTATAGCGTTCAAACAAAAAAATTTCAGTTCCATGTATCTTGATTTGCTTATGCTATTATGTGAAACATTTTTCCATTTTTTTCTATCACAGAAAGACAGCGTGGAATGAAATTTTTACACATTTGTGTCCATTTCTCGGTGTAAGTCTCTGAAATGTCAAATTGTTTCCATTGTAAAGGTTTCTATTATGATATTAAATCCATCTCAGCGTATCTGTCCGCGCATTTACGATCGTTTGATCCTGCCGTGATCCTAAGCAGCTTTTCAAGTGCAGTTTTGTTCAGCAACTGATCGTGCACACATTTCTTAAGAGGTATTACGACCAAATATGGCTTCGCGGGAGGTAATGATCGGTTGACATACGGCTTCCTCTGCTAAGTGATCCCATCTGTCCAAATCTAGCGGGTGGAGACCTCTTTGTCCTTAAAATAAGATTAGTACTCATTCGTATTTCAATGGCTTCAAGTAGTTTAGCATTGTACTCGGCATAATTTGTGTAGGTTACATTATTCTGTTATGGTTGATTTGTACACTGTAAGCGCTAATTATCAGAAGACTCCTCTTGAACTCTGGTGAGTGACCTTCCTATGCTCATTTAAGCAGGAACTCTAGTGTTACCATTTAAAAAATTAGTATTTAATAGAGAAAAATTTAAAAAGTGACGATGTTGATGTTTAGCTGGTAAAATTGCTCATGTTCCCGTAATCACGTGACAGAAAGGCTTCATTCAGGAAACTTCTTTCATCGATCGTAATCCTACTTCATTGATAGTAAACTTAACTCTCACGCAAGGCTTTGCGATCCAAGTTTGACTGAGTCGCTTATTTTTTTCCAGGAAAACCTTATTTTGATGTTATTTTCATTTGATCAAGTCATGGGCTTTAAGTTTTATGTATATCTCTTGCTCTTACAGTTCAAAATCATCGTCTTTTCATCTTCTCCGGTACCATTTCGATGTCGCCAGTTAAGCAAAATATGCTGATAGTCTCTTCATGCATGTGAATTTCTGTTCAGTAATATTTCACCGGAATACAATAAATACGGCGGTGACTACGCCACCAATTCCAGTGAACTGTTTGACGTTTACATCATCCAGGTAGTAAGTAGGTCTTTTATTGTAAAACAGTATGATTGGCGACTCTTAACGAGGGAATTCGTCAAACCTTAGAAAATCGGTTTTTTAGAAAGTCTATATACAAAGAATGATCTCTAATACGTTGGGATTTTAAAAAAGATGAAACAATACGAAAGAAGGCTTAATTACCAGGATTATTCACATCGCAAATCAAATGCCATTATTACTTTAACAAGAGAAAATTCTTCTTTTGGTTGAGTATCATGAGGCTTGTGATATATGAATATCAACATTTCATTCATCATTATTCTAGTGAAATAGAAACTCTTTAACTCGTACTGATTTGACGCTGATATACACGGTGACCAGAACTAATGATTTTGACCTGAAATAGAAGAAGAAACTGAATGAGGCAAGCAACTCTACTCGCAGCTAGCTAAAATATCAAAAGACACTGACACCATATCGGTCTCAAAACGGGAAAAAAAACTTCAAGAAACATGTTGATACGAGCGCCGAAGGGGGAAATGGAGGCAAAACATGAAAAGTGGAACACTGGAAGCTGCGAAGCAAGCTGCAGGTAGTCAGAAAGCCGTCAACATGAAGCTCTGGATCACGGAGGAAGTACTCGAGCTAATTGAAGTGAGGAAGAAGTACCCAGGACTCGAGAACTGAAGGAGGGCGGCAGTATTAAGAGATGAGAAACGAGGTCAGAGGATAGGCAAGAAAATACTGGCGGGAATGGATGAAGTATTTATGCGAAGTATTGCAAAACAACCGACTAGCAAAGGGAGAAGACTGAGGTCGCTTGCGAGGTGATAGTAATTTACAGTTTTGAACTACGTGGAGCAGTGTGATGCAAAAAAAAAGAAAAATTTGAAGAGCGACGCGGGAAGTTACGACAGAATCTGAATTGAAATTCAATAATTAGTGGGATCAAGGAAATTATTTGTGGAATCCATAGCTACGAGGTCCATGAAGTTATGGACTTCGTAAAAATATTCGTAACGCAGGAGCATATATCTACCAATGTCATAACTTAACATCCTATCTTAATCTGTGGTTTTAGGCGTGATAGAGTGATAACGGAACATAACTGTACCATAAAAAATGAGATACTTTCACTGGGATAATATTTATTACGACCAGTTTCGCATTTTACAGCATATTCAGGTCTTCAGGACCTGAAATTACTGTAAAAAGCGAAACCGGCCGTAATAAATATTATCACAGTGGAAGTTACTCATTTTTTCATAGTACAGTTTACTTCTTATAGTTAATTGCTTTGAATGCTTGTTATATTTTTCTACCTGTGGATAAAGTTTAATTAGGTTTTTTTCCAACGGATAATTGCTAATGTTTGTAATAATTCGTCAGGACGAGCGAACAATCTCGTCATTCGTTGAATGATAACTCTTTATTCAAGTAATTGAATCTCAAAGCAGGTCATTGCGTGTCCGCCATCTTGGCTTCATATGGAACTCATGACGATAGTCCGTAGCTGAATGGCGGAGCTATTAGACCATTTATGAATCCAATGAATTAATCGAATGTTTCTGCTACACTTATTAAATGGTTCCCATGGCCTTTGGGCTCAATAACTTTATGAAACAGATGTGTCTTTCCTGCAACCGACCGAAAGTTGAAAGGTAGAAAAATCATTAGATCATCAATATCTTGAGCAGTCATCAATCCAAAGATCAATTTTCTGAGCTGTCCTCTTTATTCTCTTCTCTTTCAACTGTTTCATTGAACTATATGAATACCAAAGTCTGACAGACTGTCAGTCCAGTCATATGCAGTCAGTCAGTCTGTGACAATGCTAGTGGCGCTGCGATTGAAAATTTCATTGAAATTTAATTTAATTTTTGGAATTTTATAATAGATATATACCATTCTAATAACAGTTCCAAACCCGAAAAAATTGATTTATAAAATACCTATATTTTATTTCAAAATGTTTTGTCTCAAATTTCAAATGGTTTTGATAATATCGATGAATACATGAATTAATATTCTCCAAGTTATATGATGGTTGTAAACTGGATTTTCATGATCCTATAAACAACAGAATAATGAATATATTGAAGAAATACTCAAAGATGTCATTAAGTGAACGCCTATTAAAGGTAATTTGAAGATATCTTAGCCTTGCCTGTCAATTAAATCTATTAATGAGGGAATTTTAATGGAGGAATCCTTAAGATTCTCGTGTAAATATTGAAGTAGTCCAGATCTGTAAACGCAGTAATACGATAACTGATCAATGGTCAGTTATCAGTGATCATACACCAAATCGGAGAGGAGGTTCAGAGAGGAGACATCATACTTACTCAATGGTAGTTGCTATAGTATAGTGCTTCACTTTGACGCACTTCTTAATTCGCCTGATTTTCCATTCCTGGTCGTCCTATTCAGTTCTTCACATTAATTTCTCCTTCTAAAACTGTCTTTTATAGGCTCTTGTGTTCTAAAAATTTTCTTTAAGTTTGTCTCTCCTGTTTCACAGAGTTTTCATTCTAATTCTTTTCTTTCGGATTATTTGTTGGGATTCTTCTTCGGCGATTCTCCCCATCCATTTGATACTCAGCATTCTCCAATAACACGGAATCTCCATTGCTTACAATCTCTTTTGATCTACAGCTGTTATTAACCAGGACTCAAATCCGTCTATGAGCATGCTCCCAAACACATGTTTCAACTAAGTGATTTGTTACATCCTGACTTGTGCTGGTGGCTGTCATCAGCCTCCTTATCCAGTAAAATGCCTTTTTTGGAATATTCTGCTCACAATACCTCTGTTGTATCTTCCATCACTGGTAATCATGCTTCCAAGATAAAGAAATTCATCCGCTCTCGCAAGGCTTTTGCTGTCCATGTTTGACAGCGGTTGTCTTCTTGATTTCTTCAACTAATAGGTAGAAACAGTAGTGGAAAAAAAACTTGCAACCAATGGGCATAAGAGGAGAAATTCCAGGAGTAACAAAGTGAACTAGTTTAAGACCATGGAGGAATAAACTTCACACCTTCAGGCGTCACTTCTTGGAAGTATTTTATATTAAAATCCATATTAAAACAATCCTTCTACACTATGATTTAACACTTTTCCGGCAAATAATATTTGTGTAATTCTCTCGGGCTCGCCACCGGGTAAGAAATTTATAGGCTGCCTACAAATTTCTTACCCGGTGGTGAGCCCGAGAGAATTACGCAAATCCTTGTACTTTTCCAAAGCTATTATTTAACGTACCATGGGAGAATTGATTTATTTTCGTAAATGCAATTGAAAATGTGCCAAATATGCGCTGGTATTTCGCAAAGGTGCTACGGAGATGGTTGAGGAAACACAGTGTGGAGGGTGAAAATACTATCTACATTAATAAAGGATTTATTTCACCGCAATAAGTCCAATAGATTGGTTGTCGAGGTATTATGTCTCAAACTCAAGAATCTCAAGTTTTATGTGGAAATGTTCGTAGGAGAAGGAGCGAATATTGTAGTTTGCAGAAGTTTTCCCCTCTCAACGCTATCATATCGCTGCGAAACATTTGTATTCCAGGATACGCCCAAGAGTAGGATAAATGAAGCGGGAATGGAAACCTGAGCAGTGTGTCCAGCAAACGTAGGGTGGATAGGGCTTTAAATGAGTGGATTATGAAAGCATGTTGGTTGGAAACTATAGTGATGGGCATACACAAAAGGATAATGCTTCGTTTGCGACTTCGGTCGCAGGTTAGAGACCAAGCGACGGAAAAAATGTCCTACCTTGCCAACAAACTCTTTCACGCTACATGAGTTTGACCCCACTACTGAGAGGCAGCGGAATTCATGGCGCAGATCAAGGAGACCGGACTGGCATCAACAGCTGCAGATTCGGGCGAGAGTGAAGTTCACGGAATCGGCCGGGGTACTGCGATGTGGAAGGCAACGGGGAAACCACCGCATCAGCCTCCCAGGATAATGCAGCTCTACATTCAAACTATATGTGGACCCCAGAAGTCAAGGGGTCTAAGTGACATTTAAAAGAAATAAGTTAGGTACAGGAATGGGATGTGAAAATATAAATCTTTTCGGTGGTA
Source organism: Ceriagrion tenellum (assembly GCA_963169105.1). NCBI lineage: Eukaryota > Metazoa > Arthropoda > Insecta > Odonata > Coenagrionidae > Ceriagrion > Ceriagrion tenellum. The sequence continues at coordinate 75,817,818 of OY720639.1, read as the reverse complement.
AAGGGATCCCAGTGATTTTCTTGACAGGTAATGTCTCTAAACTACTTAGTGGGTTGTACCAAACATATTCAACTTTGACTTAAGTTTTCTCAAAACAGCGATTTTGTTACTTAGACCCCTTGACTTCTGGGGTCCTCATATAAGAGACGTAATGGTACTCCTCCCAGTAAAATATTCCGAAGGTAAAATAGTCCCCCATATCGGATCTCCGAGTGGGAATTTCTAGGAGAGGTATATCAGTCTGGAAAGACAAATGTTTCATTATTTCGGACATGTTTAGAGAATGGACCAGAGCCGAATGAAGAATCAAACATGTAATGATAGTTGTACGGTGAGAGAGGAATGATTTGATAGAGAAAGTCGTGGGTGAATGAGATGGAAGACACTCTTTTGAAGGAGGAATATTGGAAGTCCTTAAAATAGGAGAGCGCGTATGAAGCAATGCATGAGTGATGATAAGGGAAAGAGGTATGCGAGATTGGGGAATTATGGAGGATTTATTAATAGAGAATCTGGTTTCTAGGCCCAACAGCAGTGACTAAGTTCTTTAAATTTGCCCACTCCGAGGGGGAATGGCGTAATGGGAGAGTATGTGCATAAGTCTGCCCCCTTCGTTGATGCTACACGAGATTGCTTGTAATGTATCGTACTCGTGGCCCCGAGGAGGGATGAAGGATACGGCCGGAGGAGCATCTTGGCTCCGGGGTAAGAGAGGGAGTCAAGAGGTTCCCCGGGATAACCAGCGGGAGGGCGAAGTCTGGTTACATTCAGCGCGGACTTGCGTGTCGCTCCTCCCCCTTCCATTTCCGCCTTTCAGCTTCGTGCACTTTGCGTCCGTCACATGTGACGGGTCTCTCTGAGTGAGAGAGGAGATGCCCTGCACTCCTCATCCCCCCCCGCCCCCCCGGTCCCCCTCCGACCAGAGGTGTACGCAGCAGAAAAGGCGTTAGTATCGTCCCGCCGTGTCGTACATGATCATAAGCAGACATCTCTCCACTGCGCTCGCGTGGGAAGGGTGGCATCACTTAAGCGGGTAGCCGGCCACTTTCCTATTCAAATGACGGACGCACTTGTCAGCGTTGCCAACTAGCGACTTTTAAAACCCTTGAGCGGAAAAATGTAAAATTTTAGCTACTTCGCCTGACGCGAAAAATCTAACTACTTTTCAGTAAAAAAAATGGTAAGTTGACGATTGACTTAAACGACGACTATTGACTTAAAACATTTTTTTTCGTTTAAAGACGGATTGAACGATAATGGAGTTACTTATAGTCACTACATACATTCACACTTGTAAATTTAGAACTTAAGTGTTTCAGAGTGGCATAGAGAATATTATCATGACGCCTCACTACTCTATCTCTAGGCCTGGCAGCAGCGATAAAATAAGAGAGGTCCTTTGCCGAACAGATAGGTAAAAACACTTTTTTTCCACGCACAACTAGCGACCGCAATAAAAACTTGCTCAAATAATACACTCCCATAATACACGTCTCCATTTCACCTCCAAAAACCTCATCTTTTACATCTTTACGCGGCTGGTGTCCTAACACCCCCTGCCACACGCCCATGCGGCGGCTCGAAGGGTAGTATGTAGATGTATCCATCAAAGCATTCCCCTTCGAGATGGCCAAATTTGGAGAATTTAGCAATTACCATTTCCCCTAGGAAACTGGCATCCTTTAAATATCTTCATCCATCCTTTAAATATCTTCATGCTTAATCCTTGCAAACCAATTTCGCTTCTCTTGCACTTTTGCGTTGCTCCTTCAAGCTAACCTTTTAACAATCCTGATATCCTTCCTCCTCAAGCTCTTCAAAAAAATGTATTAATGTATTTTTCAGTCTACTTCTGTCCCTTTCACCATTCACTACACTATTACATGTCTGTTTCGTCATTCAACTCCAAACCGTTATCTTGACATGGCCAAAAGAACGAACCAATCTCCTTTATATATGTCCAAGACTGGATCATCCAGCTCGCATTCTTTTATAACCCACTCATTCCTAACCTTATCGATCCTACCTTTTGCTGCAAACATTTCTTAAATACCCCATTCCAACTGCATGCTGACCACGCTTATGCTTATTATGATATGCCAAGGTTTTGCTTCCATAATAATACGTTCGTCTGTTCAGGCCTAACTACCTAAAGACACAACGGAAAGATTTCGTATTTCGGTCACTTCGCACTTTTGATATAGGAAGAGGAGGTGAGAATCCTCTTTTTTCAACCCTTGAGTCGATTATTTCAATTTGGATTTAGTTCAAAAACTGATTTTACAACTGCTGTTTTTTGCGCATCATTTATAGACTTGTTATTTCAACACAACAATGGGATCGTCCATTTTGGTCCACTCTTGTGGTACGACGAGGCGGTTTGGGGGTGAAAATCCCATAAGTTATAACATTGAGTCGATTTAATAAAAGTCCCTTTTCCTGGATCCTAAATATTTTTAATAATTCGTAAAAATATGAATGGAAGTGTGTAACTGTACTTTATTGGGAGATGAAGCTAAACGTCATACATATTTTGCACAAATGGTATACTTTTCAAAAATGGAGGAAAAAACTAAAGCAACAGTGCTTTTCTACAGCTTACTGCTGACGTATTCAAGATAGAATCAAGCATTATGTATGGAGGATTCCCCCTTATTCAAAAAAACTAGTGGAATTTGTTGTTTTTCATATGGCAACAAAATAGCAACATTTTGCTTGAATTTAGCGAATAAGCAGGATAATATTAGTTGGCAGCGCTATTCACTGGTGGCTGGTACACATAGCATAACATTTTCAAGAAACCAAATCAGTAACATGTAATTATTTTTCTTTTTTCTAATAAGAACACGTATACATAGTTTCTCGAAAATCTGTGAATAAACGAAAAGCCCTTCAGCCACCTTAAGGACTTCATTAGGTTAGGGCAGAGAACGAGCGCGGAGATAGCGGGATCGGCAAGGCAGTATGTGCTTACCTTGGAATGGGGAGCCTGCAAAATATCCTGCAAACCAACCTGGTCGTCGAGTCTTAACCGAATGATCCAGTGAATACGCATATAATTCATGTTTCCACGTGGGAAATGTTTGAGACAAATGAGGAAAAAGTAGACCGGTACATGTATCCCGAAAATGGAACCAGGGCTCTTTGCCCAACTGGCCCTATGAGTAGACCACCACGATACCCAACGCTTCCTGATTTTATCGGTCACTTAAGGATAAGTTTAAGGTGATTTGGGTGAGAGCTTTCCCAGGTAATAATGGAGAAAATATTCAAATTTTTTTGTAGCCTTTAGGCTCGTTTTACGCATGAGCATGAAGTTATATTGCATCTACGACCGAATGTTTTCTTGTGATTTCAAAAAAACCACCGTGGTGAGCTATAAATTTATTCTTTAAAAAACGGACGTGGAGGCGAAATCCAGGTTATATGATGATATGGTGACTTTGATTGTATGATTTTTATGGTAACTTTGGCTGAATTTCAAAAAGAATGTTTGGGTGATACTGGGTTCAATTGGTCCCAGGGTTTTTTCGCATGGTAATTCCTACCCGTGGGGGTATACGCTCGTTATGCGGATTTCCTGCTCGCAGTCAATGGAGGAAACATAATACCCAGGCTATATTTTTAAATCTTTTGGTGAATTTTTGTTGAATTTAAGGAAGAATGTTTGGGTGGGGCAAGGTTCAAAACCCCATCAAAGTAGTTTTTTCACACGGCAATTCCCACCCGTGTGAGTATACGCCTGTGGTGAGAATTCCACGTTTTCAGTTACTGCAGAAACCGCAATACTCAGGTTATACGATTCTCGTGGTGACATTTTGCTGGGTTTAAGGAAGGACGCTGGGGTGATATAGGGTTAAATGCTCAGTCCAAGTAGATTTTCCGAATGGGAAGTCCTATACGTATGTGGTGCGGATTCTCTGCTCGCGGATACTGAAGGACTACGCTGTACAAGGGGCAGCGAACGAGCGCAGAGATAGATTGAGATAGTGGCAAAGGCTGGGCGCGCCAGCTTAGCTCGCTCTCCTCTCACACGGCTTGCATTTCCCCATCGATCCGCTGGTGGCGCCTCCCGCGGATTCGGGCGCCCCTCAACCCCTCCCAACTTCCCCTCTCCCTCCATCCCTCATCCCGCCCTCCTACATCCACCCCGACAAACCTCCCCCCCCTTCCTGGCCCTTCCAGGCCGGGACCATCACACAGCAACTCCCTCTACCGATGTTCTGGGCGCTGCAACTCAGCGGAGATGTTGGGTGGGAGGTGGTGTGGGGGGAGGGGCGGGTGGGGACGCGGGTGGAAGGGGGCCGAGGGAGGAGGGGGAGGGGCAGGGGTCCTGGGATGGAGCAGGGGTGTGTGGGTAAGGGGGTACACGGATGGGGATGCGAGAACGATGACGCGTTTAGCAGTGACCCTGTTTGGGGAGGGGTTTTTGAGGGGCTGTTGTTTGAGGGGAAAGGTTGTGGGTATACCTTTCATTCGGGTTGGGCCGCACGCGGTGCGGCCGGCCGGCCGGCTTTTCGTCTGGAGTCTCCGGCTGCGATAAACGATTGGCCTCCCGACGCTGAGCGCGGGAGAATGAGAGGTACGGGGTGCGGGAGCTGGGTGAGCGGCGAGCCCAGAAGACGAGGTGTGGGAGGCTGTTGAGTAAGGGTGTGGGGGGGGGGGGGAGCAGGGGGTAGTAGTGTGGTACAAGGGTGTCCCCGACCGCCCGTACAAGCAGTGCCCTTTTGAACTTGGCCAAATCGGCCGCCCCTTAAGGTCTCGCCGGGGCCCTTAACTCGGGGGTCGTGCTCGATTTTCCCCCCGAGTATCGAAGGGGTGCGATGGCACGGTCACTGGTGGTTACTCCTGCGCGGAGTGCGATTCCTGATGCAGTTAGATGATGCATTTTTGACCCGGTGTGGTAAAATTGACTGTAGTTAACCAATCTAAGGATTGAGCGACCAATGCTTGCAATATTAACCTTCAGTCGACTACAGTCGATAATATAGACATATGCTATTTCTCTATAGGTCGGCTAATAGCATAGTCTTTTAATTAACTTGACGTCAACTTAGAGTTTTTGGTATTTTGTACATAAATCCAGATTATCAGCTAGTTAATATGTAAGCATTGGAGCATCAATTGATGCATTTTTGGCCCGGTGTTGCAAAATTCACTGTATTTAACCAATCTAAAGATTGAACGACTAATGCTTGCGAAATTGACCTTCTGTCCACTCAGTTGACTGCCCGTAGAATGGGATAGCAAATACATTTGTTGATTCTCTATAGATCGTCGGCTCATGACATAGCCTTTTAGTTGACTTAACGTTAACTTAGAGCTTTTGGGATATTTCATAGAACTCCGGAATGTCGGTTAGTTTGTATGTAAGCATTGGAGCACCAATTTCCATTACGAGCAAATTTCACCAGACGTGATGAAAACATTGCAGATTTTATAGATTTCACGAAGTTCTCTCCATCTTATATCCATATCATGTACATTTTCCAATCATCTATAGATCGTGGGCTAATGACAAAGTCTTTTAGTAACTTGACGTTAACGTAAAGTTTTTTGGATTTTGCATTGAACACCAGAATGCTGGTTAGTAAATATGTAAGCGTTGGAGCATTAATTTTCACGACGATCGAATTTCACCAGACATGATGAAACCGAGCCAATACAGTCTTTATAGGTTTCTCAAAGTTCTCTCCAATGAATGAGGTTTTACTTCCGTGAATTTCTTCCAAGAGATCAATCCTGAAATCTACAGTTTTTTCCTCAAATACTTAACTCAGGATAAAATGTCACGTGTGTATTCATACTGTTTTATCGCAGAATATTGATTATATGATGATGTCGATACTCTACCGATCAAAAGTAGGATTTCTAACCCTCTTTCCTTTGAATGAAGACTTTCAGAGCAATATACCAGTTTTCAAATTAAGGAATACTTTCCAAAGAGCGTCTAGCATTAAGTTGATAGTGTGTTTCTCATTTAGAGCGCTATCGCTAAATTAAGGCTCCGTTTATTCACCTCTACACCAGGTGAGCAACTATTACCTACGCCGCGTCGAATTTAAGTGAGTTAAAAAATGGAATAGTATAACCATATTGGAAGACTTCTAAATATCCAATTAGTATATTCATTACACAATTTTTTATATCCTTGTACTATGGAGATATACATGGGAAGCGAATCCCCGGGAGAGACTAACTGGAAACTAAATGTAGAAATCCTCTTATAGGCGTATTTTGTTTTCTTATCGTACCTCTAACGCTAACTCCTAGCACTATTGTACAAGCGACTTTTAACGATTTACAAATTAGGCAGGATACGACTACGATGGCATGATAGTCGACTGGAAGTAGCAATGCAATTCAATAGAAAATGGTCGTTAACTGATTTTAGGTGACGCGAATACTTAGCCAAGTAATTCAAACAAATTTGCCTTGAACAGCTTCTTCAAGGTTCAGGAAATGTCCCACTACTCGTGTTTTACGTAAGCTTTCTTGTGAGCAAAGAAATAAAGTATGTTTGTAGTTGAGCAGGCACTAATTGCTTGCATTGCCTCCCTGTCTATCACTTGAATTATTGTGCAATGGGATTGCCACGAGGTTCTATATTTGTCAAAATAAACAAATCTTGATTCAAAGCGTATGCGGAAAGTTAAATCCTCCACAGAGTCATAGAATGTTGTCTGTAACAAAAAATATCGGAAAATGAATTTCGAAAATATAAATATGTATTTGACCATTTATATATACGCGCAGTAAGATATTCTGTAAGACCTCAATAGATCCTAGTCCATCGCATTTGAGTATATTGCAGGTTGTAAAGAGCTATCGACTTCTTACTTTGACTTTTGAATCTGCTCAGGATTAATCATACTATACTTGATAACTTGATAACTCTTCTCTTGTTTCCTAATTTTATGCGTTAGCATTGCTTATGTTACGGCGATACCCTGGCTGATGTACAATGCGTGGCCAATTATTTCTCACCATCTCATTGTAGACAGCTCCTTTGCATTACTGCATTGGTTATTGCGTAAATTTTATAATATATTAACGTGCTACACGCGAGCGACAGTACCAGATAGAAATTAGGCCGCAACTCTTGTGCTATCATGTTTTTAGAACTTGTTTTATATATTGTATTGCTGCAACCGCAAAATTCATAGTTTTTGCAGGCATGCATTCTCAAAACTTGGCCGCTAAGTATCTTGTTTGCTGCCGCAGATTTAATTGAGATTTACATGAAAGGAGATAGTGAATCCCATCAGAATTGGGTCAGCCTACTAGGCATATGGTGTCACTCTAAAAGTCAGACATCAGTGACATTTTGCGGTAGATTGGTAATTAGGTCGAAGAATATGATTACTCAGCTTGACAACCACTGTGATTGGATCGCTCCCAACTTAATTAATCCATGATATGGGACGTGAATTAAGGAATACCATTCCGCACCTTATAATCTGTGATGGTTAACATCCCTCCATGGTATCCGGGTCTTCACCGCCTGAGTGTTGTTTGGAGATGGCAAGTCGAGGGTTAATGTCTGAAGACGCCGGTTGGAACTCCGGCAAAACAGTGTTCTCCAGACTACACACACGCAGTGAAGACCCGAAAACTATGATGGAATCTTTATATTTACGCCGCGGAAACCTCAAGAACCAAATCTACGACACTTCTTGAGTAAATATATCTATCCCACGGATTTTCTACCGCCTGAGCCCCCTCTCCGTCTCCCATCTCCATTCCGTTCTGTTGCTGCACATTGTTTTTTCTCTGAATACTCTTAAGGTGCTGAAGATAAAATGGACGGACAAAATAACAAATGATTAAGTGTACAGAAAAGTAGAAGAGGAAAGAACCATATGGAGAACCACACAGAAAGGAAGAACAAGTGAGATTGGACACACCCTAAGACACAATGGGTTTGTGAAGAACATAATTGAAAGTAAAATAGTGGAAAACGTCCCCAGAGGTAGACCCAGGAATAAGTTCATGGACAAAATAAAGAGAAAAGTACACAGGAAATGCTACCAGAAAGTAAAAAAATTAGCATTAGATTGGGAAGAGTGGAAGGCTGCAGTCAACCAATCTTAGGATTGAATAACCAATAAATGGACTCTTAAAGTGGCTCTGGCCTCTGGGTAACTTGTTCCAGATTTTCTGAAAACTTAAATATAGCAACTCCAAAAACTTTGCATAACTCAGATAAAAATATAAAAGGTTCCTCCGTCTAGTTTTACTGTATTCAACCTTAAATGTGGAGTATTTAACATGGGCTCTTATGGAGATTGCTCAGATTACAGCAGAAAAACGTCAATTTGAATAAGAATATATATTCAACCTTTTAATTAAAACAGTTTAAAGGAAGGAAAAAGTCTGGAAAGAGAATAATAACAAAATATTGGAGTCTTTTTACCTATTTTTGCAAGTAATTAGCGAATTACTGCCTCAATTGAAGTCAAAATGAGGTAGTTCCATACAAATGGCGTTGCAGTTGGCTCTGATGGCTGGAAAAATTTTGTCAATAATAATATATTCGTGGATTAATCCACAGATTTTGTATCTTAGTTTTTGTTTCCCATGGGTTACGCGCATTGTCAGCGTAAGCAGGATTTTTCAACCAAAAAATAGAAAAAAATGTGTAATTTAGTATTTGTTATGACTCGCATAGTCAAGCCAGAGCTACCTTAAATCCATTGCCTTGTTAATATTATTTCTCCTGATGCTTTCCAATATCTCTCTCCATATATATCCTCTCTTGACGGGTTTTCCTTCAAAAATTCACTCTGGCCATCTTGTGTCGTTCAATCTAATTGAATGCTCGAAACATGTAGAATCGCTTCTTCTCGTTCTCTTCATTATGGCAATGATATTTTTATATTTCCCCTTAATGTTTCATTCATGATTTAGTAGTTTAGATAGTTTACAACGTGTTATAAAAAATCCATTTAGGTTACTTAAATTTATCTTCCATCTATTCAGATTAGCTTTACAATTGAATGTATTCGTGATACTACGTGTGCGGCTGGTAAAAGTATTGAAATTCTGTGGACTGAAACTAACAGGGGGAAATTATTTATGACCAAATCAGCTCAAGACGGAGAGCTGGTATCAAGAGATATGATCATACTTAAAACCCCCATAATAAAAAAAATTAATCGAAGGGAGAATATTGATATTTCTTCAGAGGTATTAATGGCAATATTTATCACAAAAATCAAATTTATTACATGAATTCACTTACGTTCTATCCATAAAAAGGGATATTGTAGGATAGAATTTATGTTACTTTACCCAAAATCTAGTGTATACTGAAGGAAAGATCCTTGGCAGTGGAAATGCGGTGTTATGGAATAATTAGAGGAACAAATGGATAGTGAGAATTGCCGGAGAAGAAGCCCGATAAATCGTACTACTGTCCTTCTAGATCATGAGGTAACTGAACTCTGCAAGTCACCGTGTCTGAGCGCAGAAAAGTTTAGAATGGTTGAGAAAGTGTCGATACTGAGGTTTTTAATGACAGGAAATGAATGGACCGCAGGATATTGTAGCAACCGCGAGGCACCTAGACTAAATCAAATAAAATAAATTATGGCTTGATTATATATCATAACTCCTAACTAGAATTATCCGGTAAATGGTGAATTATCATCACTCGTGAAGTTTTGGACCCTAAATCCAGTCTAGTGAAGTAAAGAGCATACTTTTACAAACGTATTTTAGTCTGCACATATAACTCCGCTGGCTTTAAATGCCCATCGTCATGTTTTTCTTAATGGAATATAAAATCAAAGTCCCTTTTCTGCACTAACCTATGGATGAAATGCCATGGTTTCTCAGTTAGCAGTATGCAGTCCAGCGTTTTTATTTGAAGATAGTTCTCATCAACTATACATTACTGGATAACTTATTGTCGGTGTGAATAACCTCACTGCCTTTGTAGTTGTACATATTTGCAGATACATCTCATGGCCACTAAACATTATCATGGCTGACAAATTTCGAAAAGAGTATTTAATAGTAATGGTTTGATAGACGGGTTGATGCTACAACGTTGCCGCACTTCCTCCAGGTGCCATGCTGGCAACTACAACCCAGCTCCACTTGTGGAGAAGCAACAAGCTGCTTTTCGTTTTTTAAGTTAAAATAAGACTTCCTTTTTATAGAACAATGAGAGCCTTACTCAGCTCTCTTGACCTCAAAACGTTTAACGAGACCTGGAAATACTTCCATGGGTGCATTTTTAAGTCTGACGCTTAAGAATATCACCTTGGTACTTTATACATATCGGGAATGCGAGTAGCAGGTTTTTCTTATGTATAAAATTCGCTCATCTCAAAACTTCGAGCATTTAACTATTTGTACTTTATGTGAAATGATATACCTATGATTGAGATGTGTCAACTGATAATGAATAATTCTTCCGAAAAAATTCTTTCTGAGTTGTTTTACTTCAACTAGTTCCATCCTTTGTGTGAATATCATTGACAGCTATGTAAATGATAGTTGAGGCTGGACCATTGACAGATTTCATTTTTCCTTGAGCAAAATTCATCAGAAATATTATTGTAATTTTCCGAAGTTGTTACGGTGTAGGGAAACTAATTGAATAGATTTACCTCAAAGTAACTGGAGTAAAATACTTACATGAGCGCAAAGTTTTGGATTGAATGCCACATCTCCTTAATCGGTCAAATGCATTTCGGAGACCGCATTAGATGCACTTGACCGCTCTTCCCTCACCTTAGCCACCTCTGTGTGTTGTCTCTTTCCTGATTGGCTGCGAAAGGCGCGTAAAACGGAATAAATGAGAACGCAGCTTGGTTTGCCAACTTTCGGCGCAGGTCGATTTAATGCCTCGTCTTAAAAATCGGTCAAATGCATTTCGGAGACCTCATCGGATTCATTTGACCGCTCTTCCCTCACCTTCGCCACCTCTGTGGGTTGTCTCCCTCCTGATTGGTTGCGAAATGTGCGAAAAACGGAATCAACTAGAACGCAACTTGATTCGCCAACTTTCGACGCATGACGATTTAATGTCCCATCTCCTAAATCGGTCAAATGCATTTCGGAGACCGCATCGGATGCATTTGACCACCCTTCCCTCACCTTCGCCACCTTGCATTCCTCTCTCCGCGAACAGGGCCTCTCTTCTTCCTAGAAAACGACTGAGGTTGAAGACCGGGAGTGGAGTCATTAAGTTGACCTCTGACCTTTTGTGAGGGGGGGGGGTGGAGAGGACGCCTTTCCATGTATTTATAAAATAACGCGCTTCTATTTCGGTTCTTCTTCGTCGTCGTCTCCTTTCTCGTTGTAACCATATTGCCCCGAAATTTAATACGCTTACAACGAAGCCTCCCGTGACCTTATGGGTGTGGTGGTTGGGGTTCGGTGGGGTTAAAGTCGAACTAAAAGTTTCCTTTCCATCTCCCTTCCACCCCCAACCCCTGGAGCTCCGTTTCCTCCCCCGAAATTCGAAAATTGAGGGCTGACCTTTGATGAAGAAGTGAGGCGAATGGAATAGGGAGGGGGTCGTCATGATGGGCTTCTCGAGGCAAGGGACTTCGGAGGAGGAAGAGACCTCTATCGGATCGGAACGAAGTGAATTTTTTTATGAATCCGTTGGAATTGACAGCTTTCCGACTCGATGAAGATATCTCACTTACCGATTTCGAGCACCGTTCTATAAAAATGCAAAACTTTAAATATGAGTGCGAGTGGAATGTATATGTTACTTTGACCATGATACCTCGATTTAATTCGATGATGCTACAGTATTTCCTCTTTCAGTATTTTCTCTTTTCTTCTTGTCGAAGTTGATCAACGAAGGCATGACAATATTAAATTTCAAACATCGTTTAAACTCATCGTTCTAGTGAATTTAGCATATGAGGCTAACAACGTGAAATACCTTTTGATTCGATGAAACGTTACAGTTTATCCACTGTCAGCCATTTTCTTCGCAACGAATTTATTCAAAATATGAGGTATCACATTCATCGATTTCAAACACAGTTTTAATAAAAATGAAAAATTTTTACTCGAGTGTGAGTTAAGTTTGGACGTACTCTGAAATACTTGATTGATATTGGACGAAATTTCACATTATATTCTCTCATAGCCATTTTTTTCTTGATTCAGTCATTTAACGATGGTATCCCCTTTATCAATTTCAAGCCCCGTTTTATGAAAATGTAAAACTTTATAGGTGCCGCAGTGAAATAAGGCTGTGCCATTCCTTATATTGAAACACCTTAATTAAAATTTACTCTTATTCCTCGTACAGTCAGTCATCTCCTTCTTGGCGGAATTAGTCAATGGAAGATTTTTCTTTAGGATGTTGAATGAAAAGGTGATAAATTCCGGCTTAAAACCGATTGAAAAGATGAAAGCTGTAATAGTAGACCCATCGTTAATTGAAACAAATATCCTTCCTAAAGGTAATATAAACATGTTTCCCCTCAGTCATACTCTTAAATACGAAATTTGTCAACGAAGTGTTACCCGTGAGGGCAAGTGAAGAATTGAATATTATTTCTGGTTTTCACTTTGTGATAGACTATATATATATCGATAAATAAATGATAGAGTACTGATGGACACTAATTTGATTTTTAACAAAAGTATCGTCGCTTTTCGTGCAAGATGTGAGAGAAAATCTTTTCTACAGCTTGTTTAATTCCGTGTCATTCCCTCGTAACTTAAAGTACTTTCTGTCTCACATCGAAATAATCTGAGCGTTTGAGGCGCGCAAAACAAATATACAACGTCTATAATGTATTTACATTAAAATTCTAAACTGATATCCTGTTTTGGTGATTATTTTGAAATCCTCATATGACATTTACAATGTTCTTGATTCGAGTTAAGCTCACCGTTCACATTCATGCCTCCAAAGATTGGGCTAATTTTACGCTGGTGGTGAGCTGCGGGTTAAGCGGTGATCTTCTAATCTACTCAGGTCCCTAATTGGTGGGCATTAAAAATGTTCTAAAATTTTATAGTTATTAAAACTTTGCATCGGAAACGGCTTAAAATAATGTTAAGCCGGTAGTATAATCTCACCAAAAGCTTATGAAATTCAAAACTGTAATTTGTTTAATATTTTTTATTATTCTTTCGGAGACTAAGAAATTGTATAATATTTACCAATAGGAATTAACATCATCTTGTAGGTTTGAAGTGGAAGACCTTAGATTTTGCAATGCGAATTTTATCTCGTCTGACCGAATGTTACATTCTTATGCATTAGACTCTGCCTATCGCGGATCACATATATCTCAGTGTTATATTCTCTAAATTTTCACTTTCAAGTGTTCTTGGCTCTCTTCACAAGGATGAAATTGGAATGATGTGTAAAGTCTAAAATTTTTCACCAAGAGAGGAAGAAAAAATTGAGTGGAATAAATCTGTAGGAACCAGTTGCTTGTAAAAAAAAAGCGAAATTCACTGGATTTTGGGGAACCGGTATATTCAAGTTCATAGGGAAGGTTCTTTAACACCCTGACTGAGTGTCTCTTGCCCAATAACACATGCTGCACGGCCCCACTTATATATGCAATAGCTTTGCAGCAGGTACATTATGCTGAATTACCCCATGCCCTTAGAACTTTTTCCCCCTTATCGTTGCTGAAGTAGAAAATAGTCTTCCTTCGCCTCCAAAATTTTAATTACTCTTTGCGTTTCGCAAGCGAAATGGGAATGCCAATCTTAATTGGTTCTTACTCAATTATCCGTCTATTGAGATGCGAAATCTGGTCATGCAGCTTATGAACCTCATGCAAACGATCAGAGTAACTTTACGAGTCTTTTTCAAAATTCCTTGGTGCTATTTATAAATGTGTCACTAAGCATTTTAGAGTGCGTCTAGATCCTTGTGTCACACCATTTACAGAGTGGCATTGTTCAAAAATCCTAGGATTGTTGTTGTATGAGATTATAGACTTGCAGGAAGGTAGTTAGGCTTAAAGCTTTGTTAACTACGTAGTCATTTTAATAAGTATTTATCTAGAAAATTGTTGAGTCCTCTAGAGTACGCCGCGAGAATTTGGAACACTGGGTAGAAATATTTTACTCGTTGAGATAATAAAATGCAATAAAAAGTTCGAAAACTTATTTCAAAACTGCTTCGATGTTTCGGAGAGTGTATCACAGTTGTTGGAAGGACTGCTATAGGCTGGGAGCCGCAACAGACTTGGAGGCTACAAGCAGGACTGAGATGACTCAAAAAACTTAAATGATTTGAGTGACAGCGTTCTGCGAGAGACGTACTTGTAATTTAAACCCCACCATGCATGGAGACAGAAGTGACCTATTGCTAAAAAAACTAACCTACAACTTTAAAAGAACCAAAACATAACCTGCAACTTAAGGAGAAATAAACTGCAGAAGTGATAGGTGTGTAAAGAATCCTCCATTCCTCGCACCATTAGAAACTATAAAATAACAGAGTGTGACAATAAATGTGGCTTAACCCTTACACGTTTATTGCGCATGCTACTTGCAGCAAGCTAATTTTGACGTAAATTACTCGTGTAAACGGCTCTGCAATTCAGAATGTAGAACTTTAAAAAGTTTCGACCAGTCGCTTGCTGGAGCATATTGTTGCCAAAGCAAACAGCAACCAATGAGTATATACTCTTAGTTGGGGAAAATGTTTCTTCGGAATTAAATTCCTCACAAGGTCTTGCAGAAGAAACTTGAGGAAGTAACTTACCAGTGTAAATCCACCATAAGACTCCAACAAAGTATAAATACCTCTGTGCTCTCCATCCTCCCTTTCCATGGCGGGGCTCCTACAGCCCCCTACCGCACGCCCCTGCGGTGGCACGCAGAGTATCATTAGGTGTACAAAATCAGGCTGTTTATGATGACCAGTTTTTTCACGCTTATTCTGTTCCCCAAAGTTTCAAATAATATGCTACCCATTAGCCCTAATGATGTCGATTGCTCATTTTTCCTTGCGGCTACCTATTCCCTTGCACGCTTTAAGGCCTAAACTTTGACCATTGGCTTCATCTATCTAGGCCGATATAGCACCCTGCGAGTCGCTGCAGAGATGTGGGGCAGGTTTTGTTAGGACATCAGCAATGGAAGGGGGATAAAAAATGGGGAAGGAGGGTTGAGAGAACAGTAGGGAAATGCTATCTTTACAATATATCTTATGCTATTGTCTCGCTGTTTTTGTTTTAATGACTAATACTGCGAGTAAAGAAGGTTTTTGTGGATCATATGCCATCGTAAGTTTCCTCAGTGTTCAGATGAGTGCATCTCCATTCCATGGGTTTCCACGCGTAAGTTGTATTTGAGACAACGGTTTCGCCCGTGTTTCTGGTCGAGGTGCCGGGGCACTATTTTGGGCGCGTTAATATAGGCAATCTCTTTCCCTCCGAGCTCTGTGATTGGCTCTTGTCTTCGCGCCAAATTCTGCACGATGCACTGGATAAGTGGTAGCCATCTTCTCTGTTAAAGCTATCCTTCACTTTAGTTATTTCAATGGATTCCCTAATCACCATAGGATAATATCATTTCTCCTTGGATATCAATTTGGCCTTGTTTTTGTGTACCTATCAGTTCGGCAGCGTATCGCTCTTATTTAGTCATTCCTTTCTGTTCAATGTGGTCAACATTATATCCTCCTTGTCGTACTGAAACTTGCCAGATCGTAGTTCTTCAAGTAATCTAAGTGTAGCAAATAGCTTCCAAGTCTCTAACAGCTCCCAACCTAGTTTTTCCATCAGTTGAGTGGCACCTGTTTACTCGCAGATTTAAACGAAGTCTGCGGGTTTCCTATGCATTTTATATTCATCGAGAACTAAATCTTTTTATGCATATCCCCAAATACTAGCAGTAAATTCAAGATGGCCGAACCAGGACAAAGTAGCATCTCTCCCTGGCTTTTTCGTTTGAGAGCCATCCTATTATACACTTGATAAGTCCTAGTTTTGTTTTATGCAACGCCACAAATGTTTCTTGTTGGTTGGGCCATGTGATGAGTGGGAAAAGTATAATAACTGTGGCACTTGAGGGTTTCATTGAAGGAGAGAAAAAGAGAGGAAGTAGAAGAATTAAATTGGTGGATCAGGTGAAGAGCAACAGCTATGATGAAACAAAGAAGGAAGCTCGGGACAGAAGGGGATGGAGACAGCAGTGGGGTACGGGACCTGCCAGCAGGCAGAACACCAGATGATGATGAAATGTTTCTTATCTCTTCCTTCGCATTAGATTTGAAATCAAGGTAATTCCAAGGTTTTTGACTTCAACTGACTCCTTCATATTAACTCCTCTCACTTTTAAGATATCGAGTTGGTGTGATTTATTATAAGTGTACTGCAGTGTATTGACCAAGGCTTATGTTAGATCGAACCTCCTCTAAAGGCACTGCGAGTTGCTGCAGAATAGGTCTGATGAGAGCGCTTCTTAATCGGCATTTTTGTCAATTTCTCAGTAGTCGTAGCATCGTCTGCAAAGGATCTAATTTTACGTGGAATTGATAGAAATCAAGTGAAAATTCTCTTTAATTGACTTACAATTACTTGAAATTCCCTACCCTAATGGGTGCGTTGATATGTCCGTCGTGTGCTCATGAGTGAAACATTGATTAGAAGGTTTTACATTTTGTCAGGTGTTCCGAGAATACTCAGCTCTTTAATTGTGATGCGAATAAGACCTTTTATCGCTGAGTCAGACTGCTCTAACATCCCATTCTCTATTCCATAACCGCAGTTGAAAGCTGGAACTCTCCAATAGCATGATTTCAATTTCTGTATCCCATATTAAACTAGACTCAGATTCGAATAAAAGGGCCTTTACAAGTCTTACGCGTCAGTCTCCAATGTCGACAATAATCAGCGCACTTAAGCATAATAATGCGTGATGTCAATGTGCTGTAGTCGAAAAGGAGATGCTACTATTCTATTGGTTTCCCTCTTCTCTACTCTTTTGGTAATAATCTTTTTTCCCGTAAAATTGCTGATAGATCATTGGTGTTTAACCACCACTTGAAACCTCCAATAAATTACCAACTGACAGTGTTTTATGAACCTCGCCGGTAATATTTAAGGTCAGACGGTATGAGTGACAAGAATGAGAATAAAAGTAATCCATTTCTTTGGTCCCATCTTTGCAGATCGGGAAAATGTACAGATTTCGCTTTCATGCGCCATAAATTCCGCGTCCTTTTCAATCGGTCGATAACTCACGTCGGTTTCATCCTTGCAGTGGAACTGTGTGTCGCGTTCTCAATGCATCGTGCCTTCGCGGCACAGTAAGCTGACCTTAAGAACTTGCCATGATTACCTTCAACCCATTTTTTGCGAGAATCATGAATCAAAAAAATAACATTATTTTCAAATAAATTTGGCCGCTTTATTTTCCGAACACATAATGTTTCGCCGATGGTTATTCTGGTATCGGAGTCGACATCAGGCTAATAGCTATCAAACATTAACTGATTATTTGCAAGAAGCCTGGTGAGGTACTTCCTCCAAAATTAATACTTTACAGCTCATTTATGGCTTTGAAATTGGTTTGTTCCCGTTATGTTTTAAACCATTGTATATAGCTCTATTTTTCCCGGAGACCATTAAGTTTCTTTTATATCTTGGTCTTCTCTGACTCCGATTTAATATTTTATCATTAGATGATTAGTCAGAATTTTCAACGCTGGGTGTCGTAAACTTATTCCACAAAGTAAAAATATTATATCATTTATGCTTTCTCATGTATGTTCATGCATGTGGCAGTACAAAATTGTGGCATTCACTGCTGTCACATTCTCACCAACTCTCTCCCACAGTATTTTCGTTGGTTCCTGTACTCTGATGGCGTTCTTGAGCCACCTCACTTCCTGACTATTGTCTGAGTTCTATCCTGGTGATACTATGGCTTTTTTTGAGGTCATATCGCGTAAGAAGTTTCCTCTAATTGCTCATTTTATTCATATCCATCTGGTGATTCTTTTCTGTATGGTTTTCTACTTGGTCCTCTCCTCTTCTACTCTTCTGCGCACATCATTTCGTAATGTGTCCGTCCATGTTATCTTCAGAATCCTCCTCCAGCACCAGGTTTGGAAGGCTTCCAGTCTTGTCTGGCCAGGTTTTCCAATGGTTCATGCTTCTAATCCATAGAGTGTCCCTCAATACATGAATGTTTTATCATACTGTTTCCTGGTTTGTAGTCCTATCTACAAACTGTAACTAGGTTCTGGTTTGTAGTCCTATATCAACCCGACTGTGAATCTCTCTTATTTGGCTGTATCTGTCAGTTTTTGAGGCGTTGTGCTTGGTCAAAATAATAGGTTAAAAGTCAGTCCTCTCGGGCTATGTTCCAGATAGTTGGTAATTTAGAGAATATGAGCTAGCGAGCCTCCTAGTCCGCAACTCTTTCACGACTTCCAAGGCCCTCTCCCGTCGACCCACGGAGCGTGGGGCTCTCCGGGCAGAAATATTCACTTTCATAATCATCAGGGTAGAATGCTGAAGATAAATGGACGGACAAAATAAGAGATGGTGAAGTGTACAGAAGAGTAGAAGAGGAAAGGACCATATTGAAAACCATACAGAAAAGAAGAACAAGATAGATTGGTCACACCCTGAGACACAATGAGTTTGTGGAGAACATAATTGAAGGCAAAATAGAGGGAAAAGTCCCTCGAGGAAGACCCAGAAATAAGTTCATGGGCCAAATATAGAGGAAAGTACATTGGAAGAGATAATAGGAGGTGAGGGAAATAGCATTAGACAGGGAAGGGTGGAGGGCTGCAGTAAACCAATCTTAGGATTGAACAACCTATGATGAAATCATCAAGGTATACAATCTGTTAAGCATGATAGATTTGCATGGAAGAGAGTAAAAATTCTCTAGTTCATAACTTCCTCATAACTTCATATGCTTATTCAATTTCTTTTGAAAAATGTCCCTATAACCTATTCTGTTCCTTCCCCATCCCATTTGACCCAACACTCTCTCCTCCAACACAACAACTATAGCATCTAATTCAACCACCGCTTCCCTGCGAACCCTCATTGTCTCCTCCAACACTCTACTCTGACTCCTCTTTATCTTCTTCAGACGTTTCCTTTCCTCACACACCGTACTAAGCATTATTCAGTATAATTCCAACATTTACATCTAGGATATGAGACAGCCAAATTTGTTCATCATAACCTTGATTATCTTGCAGGTGCGCAAAGCTTTTGATCAAGTCCTGATATGAAAATTAGCGATTTCATGTGCATAACTAAGAATTTGAAAGGGTTGAGGATTAGGACGCTCGTGAGCTCCGAACCTCCTTATGACCGACAACCTGAGATATGATCCCAAGAAACCTCCATTCAGATGATTGGAACTTTTTTTTTATTAACAGATTTGAATGCATATTTACATGCGTGTTATAATTAGTGAACTCTTTAGATCAAAGTTTCATAGCGAACAAAATTTCTTTCGGTGTTTTTCCATTCAATGCTGTTTAAAGACGTAGCCTTATGGCACATGGTATATTTTTCGTAATAATTCAATTGAATGTGTACATATTGTCTTTTAATCGCGAAGTAATACATTTGTTGCGGTAAAAAATTGTTACTTTCAAGTATCAAGGCGCCACGTAGAGTCCAATATTCGAATACGCCCTTATCTAGTCTTATTTCATTTAAATTTCGGATACTGCGACGAAAACTGCGGTGAAAACTATCTCTAATTAAGGAAAGAAATAGAAAAATATAAATGTGCATCGTTGTCATTACTGCCCGTATGGTGTATTTTAACGCTTGAATAAACTGTCATTTTATTTGACCTTAAAAATTATTAAAATGTGCGCTAAATAACATACGGTTACCGCTTCGCCCATCCTAACGAAAAAAGATACTCCGTGTGACCCCAATATTTGCAAGATATACATTTTTCAAATGATTATAAGTCCTAGGATGTAGCGGTTAAGTTTCTAGCTTCTACAATCCCAGTCTCCCATCGAGTGTGTGACACCACCTTATTGCTAGAGATAGTTTTTTGACGAAGCATGCGGATTTTCTACGCAATTCGTCAAATTCGCTTCTGAAATCTCTTACCGCTGAATCTGAAATGCTTGCCGATCCATACTATCAACCCGTTATAGAAATAGATTAACATTTTAAAAAGTTGAATGCATACTTTTTCGAAAGAACAAAATGCATGCCGAATGAGTGCTGATCACGTCTGGCCTTGATGAATGCACCATTGCGGTGCATCTGTCGCCGCATATGCTGGGAAGAGAGATGCCTCTCGTGGATCGGAACCTTAAAAATCCTTCGAGGCACCTGGAGAGCCTTGTTTCTTCTAACTGAATCCTTTCAGAGGATGTAACGGACTTCGCCGAGGGCACACTCATAGGATGCAGGCACGTCCGTGGCAAAACGGGAGTCTACTACGCTACTGGTTGGCGTTTTTCTTGATTGGATTTAGATGGAATCTATTTCACCCGTGGACCACCCGATAGAAATCCATGAATTACGTTTTAATATCCCTCGACCTATACCAAAACTGTATCTATAGAGTTTGCGAAACATGATGGCAGTTGCGCAGGAGACAATGTTTTTTGAAGCTCTGCATGGGGGAGTAAGGCAGTTTCCGCGTTCGACCAACTGGGTTCCCAAGGTCCCAAATTTCTGTTACCAACTTTAAAATCTCTAATCTCTTATTCACCCAGTTTTTGAAGTTGTATGTGTCTCTGAAACTAAATGTATAAACGAGCTTTCTCGATGGGTTGCGAGCGCTATCAGTGCAGTTTGATCCAGATTTGTTGAGATCATAAATGAATTGTCAATTAACATGCTGGCGACAGTTTCCCGGCCTCTCAAGTTAAATTCAGCAGCGCTGGCAGCGTTGTCAACCATGTGCTTTCCTTTTCAAAGGTTTGTGACTTCCAATGATTTTATTCACCTACGATAAGGTTTCGTCTAACACGGTGTCATCAGTTCCTACTTAGTCATCAGGTATTTAAATCGACGGAGACAAAAGCGGCATCATCAGGTGCTTAGCATCAGGATATTAGACCTCATGATGTCAGCAATTCGACAAAATCTGTGCGAGGTTAATTAAAACCTGTAGAAGTTTGCAAGATTTTTGGGTGTAACAGAATGAAATTAGACCAGATTAGGCTGGAAACTGTTTTATTCCTTTTAATTTCATATTTCTAGATATTAAATTAAATATATAAATGCATTGTGGCTTCTAATGGCAGTATAATCCTCTTCCAAGTGGAGAGGATTGTTCCCTTAAGTCAGTAATCACTAGAACTCACATGTTCACGCACAGTTCCCGAAGAGTTCCAATATATACCCTCGTCAATAACGCTCACGACAAATTACTGACAATTTGATGTTAGATGCAAACCTCTCAGGTTAAGCTAGGTTCATGATAACACTTGTTTTTTTTTACGGATAACGTTAATCAGGCTCTGTAGCGCGGACTATTGGTGAGAAGCAGAAAGAATTCAGTGAGTTGCCATGAGAAATTGGGTTAAGTGAGACATAATTCGCACTTTCCTCATGATTTCTGATTCTACTACCCATATCTACTCTCTAGGCCATGGTCTTGTACCTGAATATGATTCTACATCTACTTATTGCCCTGCAAGCCACCACAAGGGTGTTTGGTAGGGAGTGACTTATCACAAACATGAACTACAGTGAAGATATTTACTTTCACCAACATGTAACTACCGCACTATCGGTATTATAAAAATGCTACATAAACTACTAAAATAATCCATAATTTAATAATGTAAACATAGAACCAGAGCCATGCAGGGAACATGCAAAACATGGTGCTAACACAAATTGGCAGATTCATAAACATGTATTAGTGAGCATATAAATAAATCAGCTATACTACCTGTCAACTAACCTACTTCGAAGTCTTAACGCAGCCATTATGGTCTCTTATCAATCACGGGAAAAATGACATTTTAAACCTTTCTGTTCTACAATATACGTCCTCATTTTATTCTCATGATCTGATCTACCGTGGTATGTTGGAGCTCGTAAGATATTGAAAACTTCTTCTGAAAATAAATCGGTTTTAAATTTATATAAAAGATTAAGTCTAACTTTCAATCGACGGTCTGAAAGCGATTCCCATCCAAGTTGTCGTAAGAGATTATTAACACTGATATCGAGACTCTCATAACGGCCTTTCATGTATATTGCTGATCTTCTTTACACGCGTTCTAACTCTGTTTTTAAGCCTACCTCATGTGGATCCCAAACACTGGCAGCGTATTCTAAGAGGGGTCTAACAAGGGCGAAGTGGCTGATTTCTCTAACTTTATCGTCCCACAAGTACCCTTTTAACAAATCCCACTTAACGATTAGCTCGACCAGTTATTTCCCGAATATGTTCGCACCACAAGAGATCATTAGTTATTTTAATTCCGAAGTATTTTACAAATTCTACAGTCTCTAATTGGGTATTGTGTGATTTAAACGCGCAGTAGAATAAATACTCCGTGGAAAAGTGCGCATTGTATTTGATTTATTGTGGATTCCTCCCACTTCACCGAGCCAGAATATGTTCAACTTGATAGAAATAATGCTTCCTAAGTGATGATACGAGTTTAAATGGGGGAGTTAGCGCGTGTATTGTGGGTGAGGACTAGCTTCCATGGTACATCGAGAACTACCCTTGAGATGGGGAGAGTTCCGTCATCGATACCGACTATAAGACAAAGACACTAGGTTTTATTTAGCGTATAATAAGAAGGTCCTTGGATGAAAAGGTATAAGAGAGATGCTTCTTTGCTCTGGTTGGGCCGCATCTCGAATACGCCGCGTACATTTGAGACCCTGTTCATAAAGATTCAACCAAAATAATTAACAAAAATACAAAGAATAACTGCACTCTTCGTTAAAAAATGCTAAAAGCGAACATATAGTTAGTGCCTCCCAACTTTAAGAGGGATTAAGATGTAAGCCCCCGAGAGACTCCGAGGCTACACGCTAGTTTTAGCTTGCTTGAGAAATTCAGAACTGATGTGTTCCAGAGCGACACAGAGAATATTATGTCTGAAAGAAGCGATAAAACATGAGAGATATATAGCCGAGCGGATAGGTGGAAAAAGTCGTTTATTCATAAGGCGCGACCACAGTAAAAACTGAGCTCCACTAAATACAATCCCATAATTCACGTCACTATTTCACCTGCCAAAACCTTACGTATTCGCACGGCTGGTTGCCTAACACCCCACGCCCATGAGACGGCTCGCAGGGTAGTATGTAGATGTAGATGTAGGTACTAGACCATGCCCTTGTACCTGGACATGATTGTGTGAATTAAACACGCAGTAGAATGACATACCCAGTCGAAAAATGCGAATTGTATTTGATTTTATGTGGATTCCTCCTACTTCACCTAGCCAGAATCTGTTCAGCTCGATAGAAATAGCACTGCTTAAGTGATGATACGAGTTTAAACGGGGGAGTTTGGGGTGTATATGGTGGGAGAGGAACAGCTTCCATGATCGATCGAAAACATCCCTAGAGATGGGGAGAGTTCCGTCATCGATACCACTACCATGCTTACCACATGATTTCTCATTTTACTACCCATATCTATCGCTAGGCCTTCTTTAGTTACTATACCATCGCCTTGTACCTGAATTTGATTGTGTGAGTTATACGCGCAGTAGAATGAAAACTCCGTGGATAAGTGCGAATCGTATTTGAATTGATGTGGATTCCTCTCTCCTAACCAAGCCAGAATCTGTTCAGCTTGATAGAAATAGTCTTGCTTAAGTGATGACTTGAGTTTAAACGTAGGAGTTAGGTGTGTTTATGAGGAGGGAGATGAACAGCTTCCATGCCCCATCGAAAACTACCCTTGAGATAGGGAGAGTTCTGTCATCGATGCCACTACCATACTTTCCACACGATTTCTGTTTCTACTACCCATATCTACTCGCTAGGCCATCTTAAGTTACTAAACCATCGCCTTGTAACTGAATATGGTTGAGTGAATTAAGCGCGCAGTAGAATAAAAACTCGGTGAAAAAGTGAGGATTTTATTTTATTTATTATGGATTCGTCCCACTTCACCAAGCCAGAACCTACAAAACGAGAAGTATCTGGCTTGATGTGGTGGGAATAATTAATCAATAATGAGAGTAAAGGCAATTTTCCACTTAGATAAATTTTATTCGACCTAGGTTTCGATTTACTATATCATCATCAGGCCTGATGTACTATATCATCATCAGGCCGGATGATGATGTAGTTCATCGAAACCAAAGTAGAAATGATGCATATAATTTACTCTTATCCTTTATGGAAAGCCAAAATCTGTTCAGCTTGATAGAGACAGTGCTGCTTAAGTGACGATATGAGTTTAAACGGGGGAGTTGGGGGTGTGTGTGGAGGAAGAGGAACAGCTTTCAAGGATTGGATTGGATATTTGGGGAGGCGACCGACGGCTAAGGTCATTTGCGCCGTAGGAGATAGGTAAGGAAGGAATGGTGGATAGAAACCCGGCGTCGGCATTAGCCTATTTTTAACGAAAGGCGCCAAGGGGACCACGGCTTAACGTCTCATCCGACAGACGGAGTACTCTACTTGAAGTGCCCTCCACAAGACACTCAAGCAGGGATCGGGTTTCCTCTGAAAAACATCTGCCTCTGCAGGGATTTGAACCCTGACCGCCCGTGTGGTAGGCGAGTACTCTAGCCACCACACCTACCCGATCCAACAGCTTCCATGGTCCATCGAAAACTACCCTTGAGATAGGGAGAGTTCCGTCATCGATACCGACAATAACCGTGAGTCTTGAGCCTTGCATCTCTCCTCCTCATCTTCAGTCTCTCTCCTCACATTCGTGCTTCATCATTTTTGCTTTGCCCCTCTCTTCTCCGTCCTCGTGGGCAAGGGTAGAGTCCTCTTGGAGGATGCCGGGAGGAAAAGAAGGAAGGAGAGCGCCGTTTTGGTTGCCGAATGGAGAGAGAGACCGCCTGCTTGCTCCGTGCTACACTCAGGGGCGGCAGCCGGATGAGGCAGGGGGGGTAGAGGGTGGGAACTGAGGGAAAGGGGAGGCACGGGGGGGAGGGGGCTGAGAGAGAGAGGGGGTAGGCGGGCGGCCAGAGCTCCCAAGCATTGATCCAGCCGCCCAGCCCTCTATACGCGCCCTCCCCTCTTCACCCTCTCATTCCCCCACCTCACCTTCCAACTCTCCCCTCCTCACACTCCCTCCCCCTCCCCCCCTCGTGCTCGGGCTCCGGGGCCGACTTCTTCGTCCTTCCTCACCCTCTATCGGCCCGTTTCTCTCCCTTCCCCCCAACTCATTCCCTTCCTCTACGTCCTGTCCTATCTAGGGCCGTGCGATCTTGCGATATCGTGTCGAATGCGATAACCTCGATATTCCGTAGAATCAAAATGTGTTGTATTTATGCCCTCGGTAGACATTTTTTTATCCTTCCCCCAAATTCCTGGCCAATCTGTGGATGTGCGATGCTACAATGCATCGATTTCGACAACCTCGGCATTCTGTGGAATCGAATTGCAATGCTATGCGTTTAGAGGATATTTTTTCATCCCTTAAGTCCCTTGTCTCAATGGGTGTGCGATGCTCCGATAGATCGAATGCGTTAACCTAGATGTTCCATGCATTCACAGTATATTTCGTCATGCCTTAATGTACCCTCTTTTTCTTCCTGTAATATACCGGTCGTCTTTTGAAGTACAATGCAACGATTTATCGACAGCGATAACTTCGTCATTTCGTAAAATCGAATCGTGATGTTGTGCGTTTAGTAGCCCTTCTGTCCTACTCGTAAGTCGCAGTACTTCGATGGCTGTGTGATGCACCAATGCATCGAATTTGATAACTTCGATATTCCATCGAAATGCGTTGTCATGCACCTGCATATGAGCCTTTATCCTACCCAAAACTTACAGCTAATATGTGGGTCTGCAATACTGTTTTGCATCGACTGAAATAACCTCTGCATTACGTAAAATCAAATTGCAATGTAATTTATCCAGAAGCTCTTCTACACTTCTCGTAAGTTCTAGTATCTAGTTATGAATCTAGTGTTATATTAATCGAGTATCTAGTCCTGAATGGCTGTACTGAATTGGCTGTACTGACTGTAATGGATTTAAAGCGAGATCTTCGGAATTCCGTCAAGTCGCAATAAATTGCCATGCCCTCATATAGCGTTTTCTTCCTTAACTCAAACTCCCCGACTATCTGTTGCAAAACGATGTTAAGAGACATCAACTGCGTTATCCTCAATTAACCTCTGAATTCCATAAAACTAAATAGAAATATAATGTTTCCTATAGCTCTTCTTCACTTCTCGTAAGTTCCATGAACTCAATGGCTTTACGTTGCTTCCATGCATGGAATGCGAGAACCTCGGAATTCCCTCGTCACAATAAATTGTCATGCCCTCTATATAGCAGTTTCTTCCTTACCTCCAACTCCCAGATTATCTGCTGCTAAATGACGTTAGGAGGTATTGAGTGCGTTAACCTCAATATTTTATATAATTGAAAAGAAATTTCACGCATATAGAAGTTCTCTTTCCTTTCCTTCACGTCCAATTTTACCAGGGGATGAGATATAATGCAAGGAAACCACTGCCGAATGCAATTGACTGCGGTGCAACGCATCACGTCTTCCGGGACCCTTTCCCCCATTCTTCCACGTTCATAGTGATAAAACGGCGGAGATAACCTCTATATTCCGTAAAATCGAAGGGGCTTGTCTAGCCTCGAGTAAACATTTTTTCCTTTGTCTACATCCTGCTCTATCAACGATCTCGCACTATTACGATGCATTGATAGTTAAAACCTCGATATTCTGTAAAACTGCAGGACGATGTCATGTCTACTGTTTGAAGAGGTCCGTGAGAACTTCAAGGTGAATTTAAATGTGGAGTGTTTATATTGCCGTGCGATGCTATGATTGGAAAGAAATGAGGTGTTGAGTCTCAATCATGTGCGACAAGCGGGATTCAGTCAGTAACATAGTATTTTGTGGGCTCCAAAGGCGATACAATATATAATATATAGCGCTCCGCTGAATTGTGATGCGCAAAGCTTTATCATTATAAAAAAATAAACTATTGTAAAATTATATTTGCATTCTACGATGTATGTTTGGCTTGATAAACCATACCAGCTTCTCCATATTCAGTCGTTTCTTTCCGTAAGCTTATCTTCAACTCTGCATCCTAACCTCTGCAAAACATCGTAAAAAATCATCATCTTTTTCTTCTCCACGTACCTAGCGTTTCTCCTCTGAAGAAGAAATAAATCTTTCCTATATCTTTGCTATCGGGTCATTCGCTCACTTTCTTCATTTCGCGTAACTGCTGCTTTAACTCTCTGGAAGTACACAATACATGCTTCTTCGCTTGCTCCACCTTTGGAAAAGATCAGCATCATCTCTATTTAGGCCCATTCCAAAACACATCTAAATTATTTTTCATCCTTCCTCTGCAAGCTCCTGGGTTTCCAGTCGCAAAACACCACTTTTCATTTCAAATGTATCAATAATAGCTTTTTTCCAACATTATTTACTCCTTCCATTACTCAATTTCCAGGTTTTGCAGCCGCAATAAGTAAAAATTTGTATAAACTTTATTGGTAATCTCTTCTTTCAACTTCATTTACCCTCAATTGCTTAAGGTTGACGATATAAGCCTTTTTCTGGTAGTTTACATCTCTTTTTCTTTCGCTATTAGTCATCTGATATATTTACTTTATCCCGGTGCATGATTTGAGTGGAGTACTGGCGGGTTTTCCGCCAGGTGAAGTGATGGGCTGAAGACGTAACATATGATGACAGCTAACGGCGATTCCTTTGTAAAGACATCAAAGTCACCAATCGAGGCGTCGGAAGGACATTACCTGACCTCGCGGAAAAACATTGTAGACACACTCAGTTAGTCTCCTGACATCTTCTATTCTGCGCCTAAAATAGTCGAAATTGTAGAAGGTGATTAAGATTCGAGGCCATCAACGTCTTCATGGACAGATCTCTAGGTTTATTGTGGGCCAGATTTTTTTGGGAAAAGTAGGATAGTGGACTCGGCGAGGGCATTTCCTTTGCCTTGGCTGAAGGAGTCGAGGGAATAAACAGTTTTAAGTAAGAAATGCTCTGTCTCGATTTTATATCCTCTACTTAAATATTTTCTCCGCATTAAAATTAATTCTGATTGATCAATCATCTAATTGAAGGAAGAATAGACGGAAAAGTCCCCAGGTGAAGACCCAGGATTAAGTTCATGGATCAGATAAAGAGGGAAGTACATAGGAAGAGTTACCAGGAGGCAAGGGAACTGGCATTAGATAGGGAAGGGTGGATGGCTGCAGTCAACCGATCTTAGGATTTAACAACCAATGATGGCGAAAAGTGAAGTAAATGCTTTCATTAAAAATGCTCATGTCAACTGAACTATTACCGTACACCAAAATGAGTATTATTTGTAATGAAAGAATACTTGATACCATCAAGGTTTAAACCCTAATCTCTCGAATGCCGGGGAGGTGAGTTACAGGCAAATCAGAAATCCAGTTAACTATGGCCGTTACTCCTATTTACCTATTAGTTAGAGAACACCTGATGCTATATACCCTATAGCTAAATTACCACAGGAAACAGTGTCAAAGATCCCTTATTGGGGAAGCTGAATATTCATTTCGAACTGAACACGGTGAGTTTCCCACAATTGTTTGAAATGTCATACGCAGGCTATAGCTTCTGTGCTGAAACCTTGGTCGGTTACACAAAATAAGTGTGGGAAATTTACTAGAATCGGTACTTAATTTCCGAACGACGAGCTTAAATCAAGCTTCGGCAGAGTTAATGTTATCTTGTGGTTAACTTAAGGTAGCTCTGGTTTCAGGGTTTCTCATCCCAGAAAGTCATAAAACTTATCAACTTTGAGGTGCGTTATATAAACTAAGATAAAGAAAAAGTCGAGTTTCCAGGCCTACCTTACTGTTACTCAGTCTTAAAAGTGGAGATTTTAACATGAGCTCTTATGGTTATTGCTCATATTACAGCGGAAAAACGTCAATTTAATCGAGCTAGAACATTCAATCTTTTTATTAAAAATATTCTAAAAGTGAAAAACCCTGAGAAATTTTGTAAAATTTTATAAGAAAATTGAATTTGATAAGAAAAGTTGTATGATTTAATTTAGTGATGAAAATTGATATTATTTTTTCACGTATACAGTATTTTTTTGTAAAATTAATAACCTCTCAGGCATCCTTAATTGGCCATGAGTCCTCCTATGTATGTGTCTGGCGCTACAGTGCAGTATATGCAATTTGAAATTCATATATACCCACTACAAAACTCATAAGACACATTTTTCTCAAAGAGGGGTCTAATTATTGACGGTTTATAGATAGCAGTAACGATAACGTTATTATACTACACCAACCTTAACCACTTATAATATCTTTTATGCCTCTCAAAAGTTTATATTATCCACTTGGATAGTATGAATGAATTGGTTGAATACAAGTTTTACCGTGAAAAAACCAGCTTTGGAGTTATAATCAGGATTAAATTGGCCAGGGTAGAGTTTGGTGCAAATAAATGCTTTTTAATATCATAATAAATAAAATAATAAGGTAATTTACTATATATTGCGTGTCCATATTGTAAAGAAAATCATATTCTAATAATTTGACTGCAACCGAAATAAAATAAACAACTGTTCATTACAATGTGGACTTAATTATTTAGCCATACCGGCACAGGGACAGGAAATACTCGGTTTATCAAATACCATAAGGACATATGTGTAATTCCATAGCCATGTAATTCCATACCAATAAACCAACTCGAAGAACATTTTATAGAATTTATTTGAGTTAAAATTCAACTTCTTAATGTCACATACGAAGTTTTCCTCATGCCATATTTCTCATTGCTATAGGTATTAACTTGCTTTGTGGGCGTATGGCTATTTTTTTCGAGTAGTTCCGATGTTAGAGCCGTTACTTTAGGCTGGTTGAGTGCGTTGCGCTCAGCACAGAGGCGACGAATATGACACGATAGTGTAGGATCCCTGTTGTTAGGAGTCCTCCCCCTCTCCCAGCTTCCAAGGTTTCATGTTCATTCTCCCTCGTAATTGATGGAATGCACGATGCGACCGAACACTTCCCGGAAATAGCAATGCTGCCATGATTGCTGTTCTTCTTGGGTGATTTAAAGGCCTTGGTGACCCTAACTTCAACTTTTCTTTTCATCCACTTCCACGGAATACCCTGCAAGCCACCTCCAGGGTGTGGCGATACACTTCCCAGTTCAAGGTCGAACCTGACCACCAGTTGCGAATAAAAAAAGCAACCAGTGAACAGTCCTAGGATAAACCAGATACAATAAGGGTATTGTTCATTTAGATATGCTGGCTTGTGCTACAAGGGCCAAGATCTAGCGCTGATTGTTAGTAATTATGCTATTAGTTACTGGAGAACACAAACTCATGAAGCATTGCAAAAATACGGACATATAAACATAAAATTTAAACTCATCCCATGGATATGTTAAATTTGATTCGAAGATTTTTGCGGGGTTTGATTCGAAGTGGAGCAGCTTTCGGGCGTTCCTCCGCATGATGTCCGTGGCTGACAACTGTTTCTCCTGCCATCCTGCTGACGCCTTCAGACCTGAAGGATTTATGTAGAAACTGTTAACCACGGTCATCACGCAGAGATATGCCTGAAAGCTGATCCGCTTCGAGATATAAATTTCTCTTATATGTAAGAAAATATTAACGCGATTGTTATCAATCTGATGGTATTTATCGATTCAGTGAATATCTCCACTAGTGACTCAGGCTTACATGGAGCTTGGATGGGGGTTGATTGATTCTTCAGTTTTCCGGGGTTTCCGCCGCGTTGTTCCATCTTGAGGACAAAAATTTGCTAGCTATCCTGTACACTTTCCTCATCTAGTCACTTGACCCTGAGGAAGCCAGCAGGATAGCCGGCGGAGTATCTCCCTCAAGATGGAACAACGCGGGGGAAATCGCCGAAAACCGAAGACTCAACCTCCATGATCTTCTCTCAATTCCTCCATAGAAAGCCTTTACTTCCTTCATTAATAAAAAAACACTTTTTCTGCAGGTTACGTTATCTTTTTACGTAAATATAGTGTGATTCATGCCAATAATACCCTTTTCGAGGTTTTAGAGGTACAAAGATTTGAAATCTGGGATCACAAATAACTGTGAAACTTATACTCTAATTGAAACATTAAATTATTTTTCCATGAAGTGAAACTTCTTCATCTTCCGACTTGTTTCTGGGATTAATTATAGAAGTAGAATTAAAACATAATGGGTCTATCTGTGGTTTTTTCCATTTGGACCTCACGTGACCCATTGTTAAAAGAAATTAAAATTAATGATTGATTATTTAATATTTTCAATTCAATAAGCCTGTTGCGAACATAAAACTTACGGATTTTGAGTTATGATTCATGAAAAAATCCTGTGCCATGCAAGAATGGTATAAAGGGACTGGCATCCTCAGGACTTTGCTAGCTTAAGCAACGTTTCCAAGCAGCCGTTTTTCCGTT
Organism: Ceriagrion tenellum; assembly: GCA_963169105.1. Taxonomy (NCBI): domain Eukaryota; kingdom Metazoa; phylum Arthropoda; class Insecta; order Odonata; family Coenagrionidae; genus Ceriagrion; species Ceriagrion tenellum. Next base: position 75,786,252 of record OY720639.1, on the reverse strand, counting down.
GCCCGGCACTCCCTGACTAAAATGAGTCCGTTCTGCTCATGGCATGGTCCGAATGACACAAGCAACAGCCGAATTGAGAATTAGCCCAATAAAAACTCCGTGTATTGCCTATATTTTACCAATTAATAAATTATCACTCAAATAAAATAAATAAATTACTAATGTGAACATTTCTTTCTCACTGAAATACTTAAGATAAAATTGCTGAAATAAATCTTTGGTCATGGAGGTCTTTTCAGGTCATGGCAGGAAACCATTAAGTGAAGTAAAAAACCTCAAATATATACGTATTAAGCTATCGACTGAGCAGTCCATTCGTAAAAAATCTAAGTTTTGACGTCATTGTTATTGCTATATACTACACTCCATGGTTCTGACGAATCTTAGATTTAAAATTGGTTTCGAATATGGGCTCTACTTCGACTTGCGGAAAATCTCTTTCAATTTTCCTGTTGGAGGGCACGAGGTGAAGTCTGTTTTTCCCAGGAGAATTATTGATTCCCCCACTGTGGTTTTTCCGATTCCTGCTTGATATCATTCTTTTATCTAATTCACTAAGTTTCAAGTTATAGAGATGTACGCCACGTTTTTAGAACTAATGCATGCTATTCTTAGCATTATTTTCAATTCCAAATCCAAGTTACTCAATCAAATGTTCCCAATCGACTGAATGTGAGTTGATTTTGTAAACTTTATACGATTCTCACTATGCCATTCATGCCTGAATTTTGCATCTCATAATCGTTCCCCGGCTAACTCAGCTTGTTTCAATTGCCTGGCATGCTCTGCTACCAGAACAGTTAGATTTCTCGCTTGCACAATACTTTTATTTTCTACATTTGCAAATGAGAAATACTTATCCATGATTTTTCTTTACAGGTGAGTACCGTACTCTGCCTACTTTCTCGGCCATCGGTGATCCGACGCCATTTAGAAGGTAAGGTTTCGTTCCGTTGGAATGAAAAGCAAACCTTTTTGAATTAGAACAATGCAAATTATAAATTGTCCCACTCTATCGAAATGTCATTAAACATGGCTAATTTAAGAATACTTAAAAGTTTAACAATCATTTACACTCGTATGGAAAGGATAATCATCCTCTTTTTCAGTAAGTAGTGATTAGGATACTTAATTTTTGAGCTTCCACAAATTTCATGTCTATGTTTCTCCAACAAACTCTTGTAGTTACGGACTTCAAATGCTGTTTGACGTCATGGAAGCCAGATCTTAAGACTCAGGACAGTGACAGGTCTTAGAAATTAGAGAGTGAAGGGGAAATACTTTTTTATGTTTCTATAGCATTTAACTATCACCTTTTAAAGAATGTTTTGGGATACCCTATGTTCCGTATTTTTGAAATACCATTCTGTGTTTCTTACTCTCTTCTGAGCGCTTTATGGTGAATAAAACCATAAAGAGCACGTGCTACTTTGAGCAAAATTTAAAATAGAAAACAGAAATGCCGGAAATATTGCTTTAAACATAATTTTCAATGCAATTTTTTTTAAATTCCTGGGGTAATTTAGGGCAAATTTGCTTGCGTTATTAAGGGAATTTGGTGAGCTTGATCAAAAAACTCCGGGAATTCATTACAACGCTCTTGAATGCACTGTTACATAGTGACCACACGCAGAAAACGTGGCTGAATATCATGGATTGCGACCATGGATAGATTTTCTAGCCGTAGAATGGTATTTGTTGGAATTTCTAAAAAAATAAATCCTACATGAGCCATGAGAGATACTCTTGAATGTAGCTGGATTAGCTACATTTGTGCGATGAACTATGATTTTGCATTATCATCTATTGTCATTTTATCCTTAGATTGGTCGACTACCGCCCTCCATTTTGCCTTGCCCTCTGCCAACTCCTATTTGATCTTGTAGCTCTTCTCTCTCATGTCTCTTGTTGATTACTTCATGTAATTGTCCCTCCGATCTTATACATGGTGCCAACCCTTAGATTTTCCATTCTATTATAATCCAAGTTCGTCTTGTCGAAAAGAATGACCCATTCATCAGAAATTTGACATCCGGATTGCGCCCACGTGGTTTTTTCCTCTGCTAATCTTTTGCACACTGTTTCGTTTATCCGTTCATTTAATCATCAACATTCACCTCTATTACCAAATTTACCAACCAGTGTTGTGTATTTTGCTCGTACATGTAATTGTATGCTCGGGAATACCTGAAAGATGTCACTTTAAAACCTGAGGTAAAGGGATTCCAAATCACTTTAGCGGATATAGAATAAGTTTAATTTTACGGCTTGTATATTAATATAGTAGGAAGAGTTGATAGGGCGTCCTACTATGATTGGTCTCTCAAATACTGTGGATTCCAAAGGGAATAATGTGTTAGCAAGTGTTAGCGATTTTTTCGAACTTTGGGCTATTTTTTCCTAACATTTACATGTACTCTTTGCTTAGAATTTATGACTCGCCTGTCAGACAATTGCATCTTTTAAGTGCCGCGATTGACTGAAAGTTCCTCGACCAAGACATCCACTCCCGAATCTCTTAGCAGTATTGTAGTCACAAAATTTATAAATGCCCTTAGTTTCTATACTATTTTTCATTAATCTTCTATTTTATATTCACGACACATATCGTGCATTTTCCTGTACATCTCTTCTATTAGTTAGGTTTATATGGCTGTAAAACACATTATTACAAGTAGTTTCTCTAGCATTGGTAGCATACCTACGCATAGTATGGTGCATTTTGGTACCATTCCATAACATGATAGGGATTTACTCCTTTTGCTACTGCACTTTGATTGCTATGGACTTAATGGTACGTCCTCTTATAGTTTCTGTGAGAGACGATTGACATACGAGGACGTTCGTGGAATATCATTATTGAACGGCAGCTGGACGTAATGGTATGGCTGCAGTCTTTCTGGTAGATATACATATGACCACAAAGTGCCAAAATAAATTTCTATTGTAAATTAAAGTTCATTGGCCTAGATCTAAGAGAGCCTTCTTTCGCAATCCAAGTATGTGTCTGTTAGTTTTAAGTGATTCAAGTAAGTTTTATGAAAAGACCTTCAATTTAAAGTCCAGTACGCAACTTTGTTTTTCAATCATCAACTTTTTACGGTATCGTGTAGTATACGTTGGTGAATAACACTCCCCTTGATACAACCCACTAGGATTGTACAAAGGGTATTGTGTAGATCTCAATGCAATCATTTCAAAAGTGGGGAAAATATCATGCGACCCTGCCGATTTTTCTGTCGAATTAATCGTCCTCTACCGAAAAGACAAACAAAGATTTAAACCGACTTGGAAAGACTCGTCCGTTGTGACGGATACCCTCTTCATAGCGGTCGGTCAGTCGTTCGGGAATTCGAAAATCAGAGTCGTGCAGAAACCCTTCCTCCGTGAGTGCCGTCAAAACAATGCGGAAATGGAAAGGGGCGGTGGGAAGGGGATGGAATGAAAATAATGCGTGATCTCGCATTTAAGCCAACCCCTTCGGCACGCTACGGTGGCATGCCGCTTGAGGTCGTGACCGTCGGCATCGCATCTCTAAGGCACGCATGCGCGAAGCTGCTCGCAGCAGCAGCGCCGCGGCGGACCAAATCCGAAACCAGCATCTTGACCGAGGAGGAAGGGAAAGGGATGTTCCCTTCACATAAATAAACGGTACACTGTCATTGTCCTCCCTCTCTCCAAGTAGTAACTTCTCATCCCAACCATCAATCTACTCTTTCATGACTTTCCTCCAAGTCATTGAACTTATCAAGGCTGTGAAACTCTCTTATCGGGCACAGATTAGCGTAAAAATTGCATAAGTCTTTTTAAGTGTAAAACCTATAGATAAAAGAGGAAGAAATTGGATTTTACAGCTCGTTTTCCAATTAAAAATCTTTTTCAACAAGTACCCTAATAACGCATGAAAAATATTTCGTGTGTATTTTGATAAATGTGCACATATTTTCTTCTAAACCAGAAGTTATACACTTCTATTATTATTAATTTTGCAAACAAATATGAAGCTTTCAAGCTAAGTCAAATATTTGGAAAAAGTACTTACATTCAATATTTAATTTTGGCAAAAATTTCAAACACCTCACCGATAACCCAGGTCACGATTTGCTTCAATTGGACGAAATGAAAAATATGTGGTATCAACTCCATCGCTGCATGCATGTTGTGTTCCTTGTAAAAAGAATGATGGGCTTAAATAAAATTTGGTCCCAATATCTTTCGACTCACTTGAAACAGTGTTTGTATGTGCACTCAATGACCTACGATTACCACTTCACCAGCGATTTGGGAATGGCATCGCAAAATTTGAAAGAAATATTTGATATTATCAGGGGTTTCCACGTTACAATTATTTTCACTCAACTTTCATGAGTTGTGGGGTTAGAATCATACCCACCTCGCCATTTCTTCTCAGGGTCGGCAAATTTGAAGTGCAGAGACATTTTTGCAATTCCTAGGAAACTGACTGTCTTTTAAAATCATCTCCTCCCTAGTCTTGCATATCTCTTTCGCTTCACTTACACGCATGCGTTGCTTCATAAGTACTCTCTCATTCTGTAGACATCTAACTGCACTACTCTTCGGAGTCTCTTTCGCCACGTTTGTCCATGACTTTCTCGGCCTACCCCCGTCTATCACAAAACTATACCATTATATATCTGTTTCGTTATTCAATTCTAATCCTTCCCCTCAACATGACCGGACCAACAGAGAGCACTCCTTTTAAATCATCATAATTGATTGTCCAATCCTGAGATTGGTTGACTGCAGCCCTCCACCCTTCCCTATCTAATGCCAGTTCCCTTACCTCCTGGTATCTCTTCTTATGTACCTTCCTATTTATTTGGTCCGTGAACTTATTCCTGGGGCTTCCTCTAGGGACTTTTCCCTCTATTTGGCCTTCAATTATGTTCTTCACAAACGCATTGTGTCTCAGGATGTGTCCAATCTGGTTTTTCTTTTCTGTATCATGTTCCATGTGGTCTTTTCCTCTTCTACTCTTCTGTACACTTCATCATTTCTTTCTCCTTTTAAATATCGAATGACAAAAGAATCATTGGGTTTTGCATCCATGTGACTGCAAAAGAATTGATTTCACCAAGGTTTAGTGATAACGTGTGGAGAGTCCACGTCTTAAGAGTTCATTATTAGTGTGTGCTCTCACCTCTTCTGATTCACCAGGTGGCAGGGTGACATCAAGTTGCAAAATGGTGTCTATTCAAGAGAAAGCGTTTAGGGTTTTAGAGTTGTCATTGGTCGTTCACACCCAGGATTGGCTAACTGCAGCTCTCCACCCTTCCCCCACGAACCCTTGTTCCTAAACTTCTTCATAGATATTTCTATGCACTTTCCTCTTTATTTAGTCCCTGAACTTATTCCTTGGTCTTCCTCTGGGGAATTTCCCTATCTTTTTCCTTCATTTAAGTTCTACACATACCCAATGTGCCTGAGAGTGTGTCCAGTCCGTCTGGTTCATTCTTTCTGTATGGTGTTCCATGTGGTACTTCCCTCTTCTTATCTTCTCTAAACTTCATCATTTCATATTTTGTTTGTTCATTTTATCTTCAGCATCATCCTCCAGCACCAGATTTTGTAGGTTTCTAGTGTGTTCTGGTCTGTCCAAGTTTTGAAGGCTTCTATTCTGTTCTGGTCTGTTTTATAACATAGTAAGTTTAGACTGATTGCCCTAGTGTTTTCTTAGTACTCTTCAGATGTCCCCACTCCCCCAGGTCTCCGGATTGGACTGTGAGACTTCTTCTTGTGATGGTAGTTCGAGAGATAGTGCTTGCGAGCCAACCTTGCTATCACCACTGGAATGTTTTCGAGACCGCATGTCTCTCAAATTCTGTCGCTCCAATTACCACCAATCGCAGCATGCTGCTGCATTATGGGCCGAACTAGATTACCGCATTGACTGAGTCGTGTGACAAAAGGCGGACACGCAGACCATTTTCAAACATAATATGCGAAACTTGGAGAGTTTTCGTCCTCTGCCATGCACGATGAATTTTTTATAATCACTCTGCAGACATCCTATTGTAGAACATTTATTCCATATTCTTTGATAACCCAATCATTTCAAACTATTTTCTCTCACTTTCAACGGGAACACTTCTTAGGTACCCCACTCCGGCGGGGGAGCTGGAGGCAATAATGCTGACACGACACGTGAGGATGTGTGAAAGATATGACTTTAAGATGGAGTAATGATTTACTTCTTCTTAAACTCTAAACACTAAACTAAAGCATTAAACGCTTTCTCTTGGATAGTCACGATTTTGCTACTTGATGTCACCCTTCCACCCGATGAGTCACCAGAGATGAGAGCACACGCTAATATCAAATCTTAAAACGTGAACTCCCCGTACGTTATCACTAAAACTTGGTGAAATTAATGCCTTTACAGTCATATGGATGCACAATCTGATGAATATTTTATCATCCGATATTTGAAAGGAAAAGTGTACTGAAGATTAGAAGAGGATAGGACCATATGAAACACCATGGAGAAAAGAAGAACAACATTGGTTGGACACACAAGGGTTTGTGAAGAACACAATTAAAGAAAAAATGGAGGGAAAAGTCCCCAGGAGAATTGAGGGGAGGGGATTAATAAGATCTTATAAATATAATATTTTCCCGCTGATTATTTGTCAATTTTATTATTTTTATATCATTTGTGAAACTTTTTTGGAAAATATTTCCCGGTTTCTTGCAGGCCAAACCCCCCGGAATGGGTGGATTAATTTATCATAATATATTATGAATGTTATGATATTGTTTGTATTTATGCAAAAAAATGTATGGAAAATGAATTGAGGCCCAGAAAATCAGTTGACCTTCCGAATTTCCGAAAATGATCGCGTGGCAGTACTGACATCGTAAAAATTCTACTTTTATACCCGCAAATAAGAGAGTCAGATTGTACCGCACAACATTTATAAGCGGTGGGATAAAGTGAATAAGCGGTGGGATAAGCTTTTTTGGAAGCCCCCAACCACAAGAATAAATTAATCGACAGGGACATGGATGTCTTTAAAGGGTGTAAAAATATATATTCAAGGTAACCTTATGATTTTTTCATCATGATACCACGATATCAGAAATCTTTGATAGCTCTTTATATATTCACCATCATAAGAGAGGGGATTTACTGAGATTCTCGTCAGTTTCGATGTCAAGCAAGGCACGTGGCGCCGTTGTCCAAATATCAATCAAAAGACCACCCTATCTTAAGTAAAATTTAAAAGAATAAATGAATACATTAAAAGGGCAGTGCGATGAGAAGTTTTCATGCTCAGTTCACCTAAAAACAACATAAATGAATCGGTAGAATATTATATGCACTTCGAACAGACGACACGGTTTTCAATTAACGCCGGAATATAAACAATATGACCCCTTAGCCATATTTGGATGCAACCACCATAAGGAAATTACACAGTGACTCATTAGGTCTACGAAAATAACTAACTCAGCCATTTTTTTTGCTGACTATTAATAAAATTATTTCTCTATAAATGTGCTTTAGCTTCTGAAAAACTAATGTAATGTACGAAATTCCACACAGAAAAAATCAATCGCCTCGGATCCCTCGTAATCCGGCCGAGTACTTTAGCCAGTTAGGCTACTGAGGCCTCCTCATGTCCTATGGATTTTAGTGACCTTTACGGGACCAGATGTTCTCGACTGCCAGACATACAATGTAACAACCAGTCGCTACTGAGCGCTGAGCTCGACTTCCCACGAGGAAAGATCGTACTATGAACACAATGAGGCGTTCACTCTATTTGACAGATTTTAAGCTATCTGGGACTAGCCACGGAGTTCCACGGTCCCGTAAAGGTCACTAAAATCCACAGGGGAAGAGGAAGCTTTGGTAGCTAAACTGGCTAAAGCATTTGGCCAGAAATCGATGGATCTGGGCTCGTATCCCGGTCAAATCAGATAATTTTTTCTCTGTGGAATTTCGCACAATTGTGTATTGCGGGTGACTCCGAAAAGTGGAACACAGTGACTAGTCCCAGATAAGCTTACAATCTGTAATATAATGCATAAAATATCATTATCATTCGACAAACATATTTTTAATCTACTCTTTTTCTCAAAAATAGGAATGAATTGAAGCTTCATGTGAATAAAATAGCTACATATGACTTAAATTATTTCATTAATTTGCTAAAAACTATGACAATATGGAAATATACCTATATTTTATTTTCATTCAATCTGTTTGAGCTCTTGATTCAGTTTGTTTTGTGGAAATTGAATCGATGTTAAATGTAAAAATACTATTTTACTCATTCTTTGCTCATTCTTACATTTAACACCGTGGAAATGAAAACTCAGCAGTTGAAAACACCTTATCTAGCCTAGATAAGGAGGTTTCACTATGACTGCGTGATTTAACACCATAAAGAAAAGTACAGTTTTCGTATTTATTGTAAAAAAACTCTGATTTGACAGATGACTAACCTTACCTATAAATAGTTACCCAATAAGCAGTTTCAAGATACCTAAGACTTAGATCACTTGTCAATTATTTGTAATGAAATTGGTTGCCGACATGTGCCAACAGCGGCGATATTTCTGTTGAACAAATTCATGTCAGTTCTCAAGATAACAGGATAATGACTCAAGAACAAAGATGAATTGGTAACAATAATAATTTTATTCATCCAGAGACATACAATGCATGTATAGGACAAGTCAAGCAATATAACGATTAAAATACAGAATCACATTATTTATCCTGAAAATTTGAGACAGAGTAAACGTATTTATCTAGAAGGTACTTATATGTTTCCTTTTTAAATTTATATATCCTAGATACATCTTAAATTATTTTGGGTTACTTGTTATAGTTGTGTATGGCCATTGTTTTTGGTCCCTTGGAATGGGGGTTAATGTGAGATCTCCCTACGTGTAAATCTTTTATTTTCTAGTATCATGGAGATGATTGAAGTCATAAAGTCGAAATACTGGTGTTACTTTTTGTTGCACCAGTTATTTACTTGTATTTCATTACCGTTTATTTTCATTGCACTATATCTGTCATATCCACAGTTTTTCGCGTAAATGGCATATCTAATTGATATTCATTCATTAAAGTAACCTACCGGTTAAATCTAGGTTTTGATGGAGGCCTCCTGATATGCTCGAGCACAGGGCCCTATTTACCTTCAGGATTTTTTTCTTTATCTCTGCGCTCTCACTTCTCTTTTTCAATCCGTCCATAAAACCTATTCTCTTTCTTCTTCTTCTCCACATTCCCAATATCCTTGCCAATTCTGCTGCCTCAAGCAGCCGATTCCCCCATCATTGTACTTTCCAACCACCTACCCTACCATGCCTCCCCAGGATCTCTTCCAGAAGTTTCTTCTCCTCACCAACCTTGTCAAGCACTTCCTCATATGTCTTCTTTTCCGTCCCCCTCTCATTCTCCCTTCGCACCCATACACATTTGCTTAGCGTCAGCTGCCTATTTTAGTCGGAGTTATTTTTAAAATCCATTTTTCGCCCTTGCTGGCTTTTAAGTACCTGTTATCTCAAGTTCAATTTGATTATTAAATAACGAAAGCTCGGGTGTTTTTGTTCATATCAAGAAGAGATCACGATTTTCAATGACTACTCTAGAGTAATTATTTAATAATGTTTCTATCAATTATTTAACAATATTACTACCAAATTTCATTTATTTATGTTTTTAGTGGTTTACTGTGGGACCACGATGAGTATTTTTGCCCTCAAGCTAGCTACACGGACTTTATAATACTCCATACAACCCTTCCTTGCGACTGCTCGAGGGTTTTCACGTAGTTTTTGGGGGCGCAAATACCTCATACCCGCCTTCATCCAAGCTCACGCCCAACCACCATATTGTTACCTCCCCTCCCTTCTCCACCCACTCCCCCTAACCCTTATCTCACGCATCTTTATGCGCACGTTTCTTGCCTCCTTTGACCCCTTCTCCTTCCCTCCCCTTTCATATCTTCTCCCCACCCACCTCCTTCCGTAATCGTCTCCTTCCCATGTAAACCCTTTTAGAGTTTTCCTGCCGCCATAACCGTGTGGCCTTCGACGAAAATGACTGACCTCGACCCCAACTCTTTAAATGATCGCGTTATTAGGCCAGGGGGCACGGGCCCTGGCGATGGGGGGATGGGGAAGTGCTTGAGAGGAGGGGAAAAAAGGATTTGCCCGAGACTTCGGAGGACTGTGAGAGACTGAGGGGGAGAAAAGAGGTTTCTCCACGCAGGATCAGCCACTCAGGGTTAGAAAACCGAATGCGATTTCCTGTATAGTGCCCGAAAGGGAAGTGGAGAAATGCAGTGTTCCTGGGGAAGCGGGTGGGCCAAGTCTCTGAAGCAGGTGTATTAGGTGTTAATACGTTCCATGGTTTGAGGATCAACTATGCGGAAATTGATTTTTAAGAAGACACCGTTATGTCGAAACATGTTACACATATAGATACCAACCAAGCCGTTCCCTTCCGGGGTAGGCACAGTCACAAAGTTTTACTCATAAATACATATTTGTACTCCTAACTTTGCTTCAATAATTTACTCCGTACTGACCTATCCTTGCAAACCTCTTTTGCTTCATTTACCCCATACACTGCTTCATACACGCCCTCATGTTTTTAAGACTCCTAATATTCCTCCTCCTAAGAATTTCCTCAACCACATTCAACCACAACTTTCTCGGCCTACCTCTACCTCTCGCACCATTCATTTCACTCTTACATATCTGTTTCTTTATTCGACTCTCATCCATTCTCTCAACATGGCCAAACCAACGAAGCACATTCCATTCATATATGTCCATTACTGGAGCATCTAACCCACATTCATTTATTACCCACTCATTCCCGACGCTATCCATCCTACTTTTGCCGGAAACACTCCTCGGATAACTCATACCCACGGCGTTTAGTCTACTCTTATGTCTATCCTGACATACCCATGTTTCATTACCATATAGCAAAGTGGGAAGAAGTACACTTTTGTACACGGCAATTTTCGCTTCCTTAGACAAGCACTCATTCTTTGATATGCTCCAAATGCTACCCATCACTTTCCTTCCAGCATCCGCACGTCTCTTTATGTCCTCATCTATCCGTCCATATTTCGTAAACATCTTACCTAAGTACACAAAATGATCCACTTGTTCAATTACTTCACCAATTGCCCTCATCATACAGTTATTCTACCAAGAAAATAAATCAGTGGAAGAAAACTTAGTTATTTTTCATTAGTTAGATGCTAATGCCTGATTTTTTTGGGCGTTTCACCGCATTGTTACTTTTGTTGACAGCATTTTCACCAGCGTTCTAGCTGAAGTCTTCAGGTCTATGTGTTAAACCTGATTGATTGATTGATTTTACTGTTTATTACTGACGAACACTTATAATAAATGAATGTACGCGAGACCCCTGTTTTGAGATGTCTCCTCTTCAGGGTCAGGTAATTGTGAATTCGGTATGTGCACTCAACAATTTTGAAGCATCAACAGGAGAGGGGTAGAGCTTTCTCTCCGAAAATTCCCTTTGAAGAAATTATCTCCAAAAATACGAGTGAGATAAAAGGAGGAACTCGGGAGCAAACAAGTATATTGAATACACCACAGTTTAAATAAGTATATTTCACCAGCTTATGAAAAACAAATAAAACATTGCAATGGTGTGTAAACCTGTGTTCTGACGTAGAAAGCTCAACAATCAATCACCAATTTTTACAATGAGCCAAAATGCCTGGCAAACAGCTGAGCGATGTGCACTCCATGGCGATCCCCAGTAAACTACCCCTGCAGATTTTTCATAGCATAAAAACGAAGCAGTACAAACAAATACATACAATTGAGAAGCACCTTGAATTTTTTATTTACTAAAGTTAATTTTTTGTCCTTTGATTTAATATGTTGCAGAGTGGCATATGGCCTGGCATTCGACCAAAGGAGTGGGGAAAACCGGTGGAACTCCACGCAGACCGCCGTGTAGTGTTATTAATTTGGACATTTTTTGTGGTCAGGTTGTATCTTCGTTGGCGCTCATGCCCTTGCATAGGCCCGTTGTCTGCTCCTGATTGGCTGGTGACATTTCCATTATTGGCACCGATTTATGGAGGCCCCAACAGCTTCTGAAAGAGACAATTCAAAACAAAAATGGCCGAATCTCAACAAGGGGGAAAAACTGGTGCCAAGAAGGAGATGTCGCCAGTCAGGAGCAGGCAATGGGCTGATACGAGGCCGTCCACTGATGGGTATCAACACTTCAACCTAAAGAGGCCAGCTGAAATGCAGGCGAAACTGTTGTTGACAAAAACAACTATAAATTCCACTTTCTCAGGCGAAATGTTGTAGAGCAGCATTTTCTAATGATACACAAAGGATATCGTACTGTCTACTTAATTTTCAACTCTTATTAAAAGTGTCTCGACTCATTATCAGTCATCATCAGGTACAACTCATCTTTCGCATATCCAGACGCATGTATACATATATATAGACATATATTTATAATATATGTTTGCTCGTAGCAGTTTTAAATGATGCGTGCTGCTTTTCTTTGTATTTTATTAATATTTTTAGGTATCTTTATGACCAGGTTCCCAAATGCTCGCGGCGTATTCGAGGTGTGGCCTGACCAGAGCAAAGTAGCATCTCAGTGGGAAAAATTTTATGCAAAAGATATGCAAAGAATATTCTTTAGTGTAGCATCTTTAGTGCAGGGAATATTCTTCATGAACTTCCGAAGTAGTATCAAATGGCGCACTATCCGAATGCCTAGTACATTCTCCTGCAGTAGTGCATAGGATGTTCATTCGATGTGCATCGTGCACTATCTTTGACCACTTCCAGGAGGATGAAGGTGCAAAGATGCTTCATAGTCTGTGCATGGTGGTCTACCTTTATCCGACGTAATGTTTGATCGGATGTTCACGGAACGCGTACCATGCGCTACCCAGTGGGGATTCAGATTCACCGTATTGAGTTGACACACAACTTGGCGTTACTTTGCTTTCTCATCTTAAAGCAAAGCGATATTAAGATGCAGGCTGACGAGTATGTACGAACAAACGATAAGCCCAAGCTTGCGATTTCAAATACTCAACTTCCACATTGTGTTTACTAACGTATGCTCTACTCATGTACCTCTGATTTCGAGATGTACTCATTAAAATAAATTGCTTTAGTATTAAAACATTTAAAGACGGATAACTGTCATATGTGTTGTCTCGTTTTCTACCTTAAATTTATGTTTACTCATTATTTTTAGACATTAGCATGGTCACTTATACCAAAGCCCTGCTGGATTTAGATCGTGCAAAGGATGTTCATTTTACATGCATTTTGGTCCACCCCCATTCGAGGCAATGCATACTGCATAGGCATAGGCGCATATAAAACGTTTGATGAATACATCAATCGTCGACTATAGTTTTTCGGCCAACATTTAAAATTACTTCACATTCAGAAATTTTGAAAAAAGTAACAAAGGCAATAGTACTCAAGCGTGCGTCACTCGCAAGTATGTAGATATTTCGGAGGAAAACATGAAATAATCTTCGACCTCCACATCCATTTAGAGGCGTGCCCGCGCTCCTTTAGCATTTCAGCCTGTACGTCCAACATGCACCAATCAAAGGATGTGCTAATACAAGCGTCTTTGTCGTAGTCCCCTTGGTTAATTCAGTGAATATGCTAACATTGTTCACGCTGTACATGCGTAAAGTTGGTGTAGCGAGGAACAACCTTTGCAGAACTTATGCACGTCCAGTCTGCATTAAGGCAACACTGCACGGACTTTGAATTACTTCAAACTTAATCCTGCACACAAACTTTCCCCACTGGGATGTCTCTTTTACTTTTTCATCCGAGGATCTTCCTATTATACGCCTAACAAAATCTAGCTTCTTTAATGCTGTGCCGATTATGTTTAGTATGTGGGTTCCCCACGTTATATGAGCAGTTGCAATTGCAAGATATTTTACTGCATTTGAAGATTACTTCACTAACAGTATAGGTATGACAACGGAGTGTAACATCGGCAACAGTATTCTACACAAGGTCCATGCTGTCAACAAAATGTGGAATGCTCCATAGATTTGGGCACACCTCCCTTCTAACCACCCCCCTCCCAGGCCTTATTCCACCCACTCCCCACTGTGTGCATTCCTTGTGGCTTTCCTCCGTTTTTTCGGGTCTGCTCAAGCAGACGAACGAAGGGAATGCAAGGTTGGCTGTGTGTGGGGGTGTCGAAAAGGGGTTGGTGAGGATATCCTAAAGGGTTTTAGAGAGAGAGGATGAGGAGAAAAGGGGAGGTGTGTGTGGGGAGCGGAGGGGAGGGAGTGATATGAGGGTGGATGGGGTGGGGGGAATTGAGAGGGGAAACATCCGGGTGATGAGAGGGGGGTGCCAAGGGAGTGAGGGTGCAGTTCTTGCGAGGGAGAGGAGGGGAGGGAATTGAGGGCAAGGGATCGGAAGGTGGAGGGGGGGAGGGAGGGGAAACTGTGCCGTCGTATTGGGGAGGGGGCGAGTAGGGGGATTGGCGGGTGTGGGGCGGTGTGACGTCAATTGTTTCCCGCTCCACGATGCGTCCCGGACTATCGCTTGTATGTGTGTGTGCTCGGAGGGAGGGTTTGAGGGGAGAATACGTAGCGGGGGGGCGTGGTGGGGGAGGGTCAGGGGAAGAGAATAAAGTAGGGTAGGGGATGAGGAGGATGGGGAGGTCCACGGGACTGGTATCCGTGTCGGAGATTGATTTAGAATTTCCACGGAGCGTAGCAGGTGAGATGCACGCGTGTTTCCCCGGGTGCAATGGAAGGCGCGCGCAGCATCCGATGAGATGATAAGGTTGCCACGGGAATCCTTGATCCCTGAACTTTTGATTTTACCCTAGTAAAATGACTTAAATGTTATTTTATTTGTGTTAAAGGGGTCGATTTATTATCGCGTACGAAAATACCCGACTTCCCTCATTGTTTCAACTCTTCACCATTTTTCGTCAATCGCTATCGCGTCTAAGGGACTGTCCATAATCCACGTAGACACCAAACAGGGGTGGGGGGTATGAAGGTTGTCAACCAAGGTCCACATTGGGGGTGTGGGGGGATTGGAGGAATGTCTACGTAGACAATAGTTGTAGTGAATGACAGATTATCATAGCTATAAGAGTAGTTTTTCTTTTACTAACCTTTCCCTTAAATCTGCCTTAAATTACAGATAGTCAATTACAATCAATTAATAGCCCGTTTTACAGCGTTTTACTCAAAAAAAATCTACGTGGACGGCAGGGAGGGTCCGGACGAGATCTACGAGAGTCCACGACGGTGGGTGGGGGGTAAAAAAAAGTGGCCTTTTCTTGTCTACGTGGATTATGAATAGTCCCTAATCTACACGCATCAATTGATGAATTTTTAACTCCCGACGGTTGTTAACCCTTTGAGTAGTGAGTTTATACATGCTTTTCTTTAACTCACTTTTCCATGGATCCATGGTTCCATGGTTACCACTTCATTTTACTCTACATAGTTACCACTTCATTCAGAGAAACATACGAATGGAGTTATAAAAGTGGTAAAGCATCCGACATTCCTCCCGTGGGTCAATAAAAGTCGTTGCATCGAGTCCACAACTTGTCATGTTTTTTCTAGTAAACAGTCCCAGTTATTTTAGTTCTAGTTGATAAAATGTTTATAAAACAACTTGTTTTTTATTAAACATTTAATTAACTAGATTTAAAAAGTAAAAACTCAAAAAATGAAGAAATATCTTAACAACGTAATAAAAAAGAAAAAGTAATATATTTTCACGTGAATGAAAATGAAAATTTAGCTTAGTACTGGAATTAATAAAATCAAGTTCAAGGAAATTAGCCACACAACGATAAGACCACAGCAAAGAGCGTGGGGCGTGATCTAATTTATATTTTGCACATTAACTTATGTTCAGTTTAAGATTTTCTATAAATTGTATTTTGATAATAAAATACACTTGGTTGTTATTCCACACTTAATTGTAAGGAAACGACCCGGGTTTCAGCATTCAGTAAGCCACCCAACCATTTGTACCTGAAGATGGCATGACATGCTGAAACCCGGGTCGTTTCCTTACAGTAAAGTGTGGAATAACAACCAAGTGTTTTTTATTATCAAAATGAAGGAGTTCCACAGAGTAACGCCGGAGACGGTGTCTTATATAAATTGTATGTTGAGGCTCTCTATTCTATTTAATGCCAAAATCTTCATGTTTAATGAATTTATGTTGATATCGAATATGAAAGAGCGCACCACGCTTTTCGCTGTGGTCTTGTCATTTTGTAGCTAATTTCCTTGAATTTTATTTAATTATTTCCTGTACTAGGCTAAATTTTCTTCTCTTAGGAAATATTATTTTTTCTTTTTTTTTAGTGCGATGTTAAGATTTTTTTTAAATTTTTATATATATTTTTTAGAAAATCATGCTTAAAATTCTTTGTTCATTTTTTTATTTCGTTTTATCAGCCTCAAGGAGTGAGTTTTTTTGGAAAAAATTAAATTACTTCCGATTACAATTTTATTACCATGAACTCAAGTTTGTTTGGTAGGCAATCAATGAAAATAAGAAGATCATACATTCCACAAGGAAAACAAAATTAATACAACAATTTTACCGAGTATGGTCCTAAATATTGTGGTATAAAAACCAAAATATTTAACTTAGAACTGGACTACAACCAACTTTGAATGCAATAACTTCCGCCAAAAGAACTAACTACATGTGATATACATGTACTCGAGGCTGAACGTAGTCAGCAGAATAATGGAATAGGTGGCAGGACTCTTCAGAAACACTATATAGTAATAATTGGGCTCACCAGCCACCGGGATAGATGGAACAATGTCTTACAATGCATCTGAATGGGAGGCGTGAACGTATTTTAATACTCCAGCGAAAATTTGAAAGACGTGCATGTACGATCATACTCTAGATGGTCAGGAGAGACAAGGACGTAAATGAACGATCGCCTTCTCAAAGAGTTAAATATGTAATAATTTTACAAATCCATGCGATACCATCTTGTTTTCGCGCTCGACAATTATCATGCCTTGCTGAAGAATTGACAACAATTGAAAAGTATCCTATTTTTGATATGCACAAAAAAGTAATACCTTTGATCATATATTATTCTTAAGTTAAACTCGAAACAATAACGGAAATCGATATGGCGAGGTTCCACAAAGTGAAGCCTAAATTTATTAGTTATATTTCAAAACAATAATATTTTTAATGCGAGTTCTGGTGAAAAATGAGGTAAATAGTGTCTTTTCCTGTAAGTAATACATGCCATTTTTGCAAAAAAATCTGTATAGGAGGAAACTTCTTCCCGAAAATCCAAAAAAATTCGGATACCATACAACATTTACTTTAGTTATTTTCAAATTACTACGATGAAGGGTGTGAAAACGCGTAAATTAAGAGAAATTGCTGCACAATTACAGTCACAGCCGGGAAAGGGGTCAAGTTAAAAATCAATTCATCAAACGATCTGCATATTTTATATTTTTATCGTGTTTCTTAGTAGCTAGAGACTCACAAGTGAAAGCAATATTAAATAGGGGGCTGTCCATAATCCTCGTAGACACCAAACGGGCGGAGGGGTACGAGGGTTGTCAACGAAGATCAACGTTAGGGTGTCTAAGTAGACGACGTGTTGGAGGGATGTCTAAGTAGACAATGGTTTTAGTAAATGACGGATTATCGTAGCTAAAAGAGTAGCTTTGATTTACTTGCCATTCCTTTAAATCAGCCTTAAATTACAGAAAGTCCATGACAATCAATTAATAACCCGTGTTACAGCTTTTTCCTCAAAAAAAGAAAAGTCTACGTGGGCAACTCGGGGGGGAGGGGGACGGGGGGATCCGGATGAAGTCTACGAGTATGGGTCTATGAGATGGGGATTTGGGGGGTCAAAAAGGTGGCCTATTTTTGTCTACGTGGATTATGGACAGCCTCCAGGCGTTAAAAGCAAAGGTGGAATTCAGTATGTATTTGCTTTGACCGACACTGCAGAGGCTGAACCTCCTTTGGGTGGCTTGAATTAAAAATAACTCAAATGTCATTCATCTACATCTACATACTACCCTGCGAACCGCCGTATGGGCTTGTGTCTGGGACAAACTTTAACCCTAACATATTTACATCAGCCGTGAAAGATGTAATGGATGAGGTTTTAGGATGTGAAATGGTGACGTGTATAATGCTTGGGAAATACTGGAATAGCGCAATGCTATTCGTAGCAATATATGCATCTCCTTTCGAGGTGGACGCTCCTTTGAATGGCCTAAATGTCAATCAATTCATATCCAGGTGAAATCTATTAATTTCATTTCATCTTTGCAACAATATCGTAGATTTCCACGATATATTTTTGCAAATTTTAAGTTAAACTACATAATATAAGTTCCTTGCTAATTTAGGTAAAAAATGATACAAAATAGTACAAATGAAAACGGTAACTTCATAAGAAGCAAATGTATCCAGGGCATCGAATGGTAATAAAATAATACATACCTACTGTCCTTTCCCTTTATAAATTATCAGTAAATTAATGCAGTAATTGAAGCCAAGCGTTACGTCATGTTCGTAAAAAATAACGGATTATATTTATAATGTTGATAGCGTTCATATAAGTTTCATTTTGCAAAGGCAAGTCCAGAGTGGAAGTGGTGTTATTTACATAACAAACGGAAATGAGGAAATTAAAACTGCTAGTTTCAATTAATTTCGAGTGAATCAAAAACTGATAGCTGGAAACGTATTAAATTTTGGTTAATAATTTGAACGCAACAAATGCAAATATTCAGAATGGTAGAGAGAGATCGCGTGAAGGAGTATTGTAAAACAGGCGAGGATAAAGCGGGCGATCATCCCCAATGATAACCTACCATAGCCGACATAAAAATCTAATTACACACCCCTTCCTAATTCTTTCTTTCTTTTGACTATCTTCGCGTCCCCCAAAATTCCTATTTCATTCCTCCGTCTCCCACGAATATGCAACATTCTCCCCTCAATTACTCTCCTCAGAACATTTTTTAACGTAATGGGTGGCTGGAGCGGTGATTATGGGAATATAAGTGCAAACTTTTGTAATTATTAAGTTATTCCAGAATAATCTTGGACCATATACATTAAACCGTACCTGTTTATTAGTTGAAACGCAGCATAAAGACAGTCATGGGAATGATACCAGAATTATACAAGGGTAAGTCAATAGATAACCCGCAAAACTGGATAGAGGCAATAAAAATCAAAGTAACTTCCTTAAATTTATTTCGCTTTTCTACTTCGACCTGTATATTCAGACAATTACCCCATTCCTTTACCTGTCCTTGATAGCTGGCAGCAAAAAGTCTTTCGTTTGCTGTCGCAGCCAACGAGTAACCTCTTGGACTGTGGCATCATCATTTTCAAATCGTCGGCCACTTAAATGATTTTTTAGGGACCCGAAAACATTTCGACAAAATTGTATTGAAATACTTTTTTTTGCGAATTTTGAACACGACGTGAATCATGATTTTTGGTAGCACCAATTACAATAGTGATAATAAATGAATTATTCCGCATTTAAAAGGAATTCTGCGTGCATATCATCGAGTTATTATGAAATAATTGTATCGAGTGCCGTAATACTGTAATTTAAAACGGTGTGGAAATCCTAAAAATCCAGGTTGATGCAATTGTTTTACACTTTCATCGATTTATATCACTAATGCAAAGGCGTATACAAAGTTTCGCGCAAATCTGTTTGTAGTTAAAAATCGCTCCACCCTCCAAAAAACTAGGATTTATTAAGCGGGCATTAAAAAGATTAGATAGATGGATAAATGTTTCTCTATTTCCCTAAAAATTATTCTTATGAAAATGTAACATTGGTTAGGTTCCGTCAAAATTAAAGTACAAAAAACATACATGCTAAAAAAATTATTTAACAAATATATAGTACTCTGCCATAAGGTTTGAGTTACAACATATACACGCATTTATTTACGTTTCATTTAGTTACTCTATATATTCATCCACTGAATTAAAAATTCTCCACTAGTAATTAACATATTTTTGTTTAAATGTCTTTTCACGATTAATCGTTTTTATTTTCACTGGGATTGCATTCAACCACTGAGTACCTTCTATCTTAGGCTGTTTTCAAGTAACTTTAATCCATGCTGTGGCACAATGCAATTCTCACCGCCTTTGGTTTCATATTGGTGTACCTTCTCTCTACTCTTTAGCAATTTTAAGTTCAAATGGGTGCACATAACTGTCAGCTGCTTGCAAGGCAATTTACATGTTCCCTTTACTTTCAGGTCGGCTACATATTGGACTGCTTTCTTTTAAATCATCAAAATCTGGTTCTCTGATTAATAACTGAAAGAGAAATGCGACTTTGCTATGGTAAGGGCATATTTCGAACACACAGTGAACATTTTGGACCCAGCTGAGGCAGATTGCATTCGCAAAGTAAATAAAACACAAAGGAAATCCGCATGCTTCAGTAAAACTGCAACGAGCTCACAGAAAGTGTCAGACCCGCTGATTGAGGGATAAGGATGGGAGCCAATAGGGACTAGAAGGCTACACGCAAGGCTTAGATTATTTAAAAAGCTCCGATCAGGCGGGTTTCAGTTACAACACGGTGGATATTATGTCAACCCCCCGTTATTTTTCTGGAACTGATATTGATGACAAAAGTAGAGAGTGGTACTCATAACTGTAAGGTGGAAGATTCGTTCTTTCTTCGCACCATTACTGGTTAGAAAAAAAAACTGCGTGACATTAACTTAAGGTGCATCTTCCCGTACCTCCTCTTCCGCTTCCGTTTCCGTATTCCACCCTCTTTACATGGCACATACTGTGCTATAAAGATATCACACTAGCAGGTATCCCCACACTTTATATGGAAAAAGGACCAATCCATCTAATAAATGTCATAGCCTTCGATTTCCATTAAAAATTCAACCTTCAGTATTCAAAACTCAAAAAGCATCGTGGTGTGACTGAATTACACCCTTGGCCCGCAATTAAGTGACCTGGGTCCAAATCCCATTTAAGTCAAATGATTTTATCACAGCGAATTTATTCTCATTATGCTATATATTTGCACCCGTGCGCATGGCTGCGCACCACGTCATTAGTGCATTCAGCAGTGATTTGGGAATTCCGAAAAATCACCCGTATCTTATATTTCAAACTTTTTGCACCCCAAATTATAGTATTGTTAAATTATAATAAAGTTGTTGATAGTTGCAAAGTTAATACAGATTATGGTAACAATGGTTTTTCTAGGTTTCATAGATATATTTTATGCATTTTTCAACGCAGACTTCGGATCCATTAACAGAATTAATCTATCACCTTTGGTTTATGAGATATTCAAGCTCAAAAAAACTTACAAATTGCCATTTTGACCCTTCAAGGTTAGAATATCTCAAAGTCCAGACGTGATAGACAATTTGTGAGTAGATTCGGATTCAGCGCACCAAAGTACATCGAAAATGGACCATAGAATCAAAAAAATCATTCGAAACCCTAAAATTTATAGGCCTGTGTAATTAATCTCCAATTTCTATCCAAAATTTTTTGTAACCGGAAGGTTTTGACAGTTCAGTGAGAGGTATCTAGTTCGCATTCGATTATTACCGGAATAGGTCAAATTTAAGAAATACACTCTGCTGTTCAGCAGAAAAGAAAACATTACAGATTTAATAACTTTCAGCCATCACACTGAACTATACATACTGTCTGTTTCATTGAACTCAAACAGCATCAAGTAACTATAATGCTACGCTCAGATTTTTAAGCTATGTTGGATCTGCCCAGGACATGGGTGTTTGTGTCTAGTCCGTTGTTACTGTTATCCACCCGGCGCAAATTGGCACATTGTACTGTATTCGGGATAGTGAAGAAAAATAAAAATAAATAAAAAAATAAATATACTAATAATTAAAAACATCGAAATAACCCTCACCTCCTTATTTTCCCTTCGAAACCTGTACTTCTGAAATCCTTTCGGGCCAAATATTTTTTCCACCGGAGTAAAGTTATTCCAGGATTCGGTCTTCAGATGGTTCAAAATCACGAGGGTTTGACGTCAAGGGGTCAATCGATCGCCAATTCAAGCCAATTCGTGGTGGTGGCATCGGCTGGAAACCAAATATTCGAAAGAGAGAGAGAGAGGGAAGCGCTAGAGCTTATAACTCATAATGGACATGAATACATCCGTCGATTTCTGTGCGATGGCTGATAGACGCAGCCTTTTGCTGGGGGTCCTGTATATGAAATTTTGAGAAACAATTCCACTGCATGCGATAGCTCGGAGACATATCTCGTCTACGCATTAATGGGGAAACGTGTACAAAACATTTGCGGTGTTACATTATGGTGGCTGGAACGGCAATCGAGGATCATTGATAATATATTTTAATAAGTTTTTATAAATAAGTCTAAAAAAGTTCTTGGACGGCATTTCGCTTAAGTGCAACTGTCTATGTGTTGAAAATCACTGTACAGGCAGCAATCAAATACATAAAACAATTCATCATTGATTGTTCAATCCTAAGATTGGTTGACTGCAGCCCTCCACCCTTCTGTATCTATAGCTAGTTCCCTAACCTCCCGATTTCTCTTCCTATGTACTTTCCTCTTTAATTGGCCCATTAACTTATTCCTGGATCTTCCGCTGGGGATTTTTCCCTCCATTTTACCTTCAATTACGTTCCTCACAAACTCATTTCGTCTCAGGGTGTGTCCAATCCATCTGGCTCTTATTCTCTGTATGGTGTTTCATATGGTCCTTTCTTCTTCAACTCTTCTGTAAAACTCATCATTTCTAATCAGGTCCATCTATTTTATCTTCAGAATCCTCCTCCAATGGGCTTTGAAGGCTTCTAGTCTTTTCTAATCTGCTTTTCTTATGGTCCAAGCTTAAGATCCATTGAGTGCCACGCTCCACGCGAATTTTTTCACATACTGTTTCCTGGTTTTTTAGTCCTATCTTCTTTGAGCACAGCAGTTGTCTTTTTCCCATGAACACCAGCTTAGCTTGGGCTGTTCTCTGCTTGATGCGTATTGTACTTCGTCCGTCCGGCGTGATGGTACTTCCGAGATAGGCGAAGGAATCCACTTGCTCTAATTTCTCTCCTCTTAGACTTCTACATTCAGCTTCTCTCTTCCGCATACTGGGATTTTAGTCTTCGAATAATGTGAAAGCATTCGTGTGGAGCTTAGCACCCTATGGATTGAAAGTATGGACCATTGGAAAAGCTGACCAAAAAAGAATAGAAACCTTCAAAACCAGGTGCTAGAGGAGGATGCTGAAGATCAAATGGACGGACAAAATAAGAAATAATGAGGAGGACAGAAGAGTAGAAGATGAAAGAACAATATAGAGAACTACACAGAAAAGAAGAACAAGCTAGA
Organism: Ceriagrion tenellum; assembly: GCA_963169105.1. Taxonomy (NCBI): domain Eukaryota; kingdom Metazoa; phylum Arthropoda; class Insecta; order Odonata; family Coenagrionidae; genus Ceriagrion; species Ceriagrion tenellum. The sequence continues at coordinate 75,762,795 of OY720639.1, read as the reverse complement.
TTCGACACACCTTAAGACATAAAGGGTTTGTGAAGAACATGGTTGAAGGCATAATAGCGGGAAAAGTCTCCAGAGGAAGACCCATGAATAAGTCCATGGGCCAAATAAAGAGGAATGTACATCAGAAGAGATACCTGGATGTAAAGGAACTAGCATCACATAGGGAAGGGTGGAGGGCTGCATTCAACCAATCGTAAGATTGAATGACCAATGACTGAATAGTGTAGATTATGAATAAAATGAAATTAATGTCCTATAAATGTTGGAACCACCGCATATCACCTTAGACGTGAGCTGCAAAATGTTAAAATATAACGATTCCTGGCCAGTGCTTGGTTGCTAATCGTGTATGACCTTCAATTACGGCTCAAATCATACTGGGTTCTGTATTCAATTTCAAGTATCAGCTGACCTGCTAGATCTTGTGCCGGAATAAGCTTCTAGTAGAACTGGTTTGAAGGACGCCGGATGCTAATTGCCATCCGTGCGACAACTGGAGGTTTAACGCCTTAGCATGGTAGGTGACCGAATCAAAAGGGAGCAGGCAGTATGTAAAACTGGATCAGAGTATGGATTTTTCGGGGAAGGGACCGAATTACCTCAAGTTCGCTCGGGAATCAATGACATTCTATCTATATCCAACCCTTTCTCTCTCCCTCCGATCGGCGTAGCCTTAAATTTTGGCTCTCAGTGAATCCCACCAACTCCCCTATCGGAAGGAAAGACAAAGTGGCCTTGATGCCTCTGGTGTAGGTTCGTCAGCTATGTGGTGAATTTCAAAAACGTTTTCTTTCAGAGGCATAAGGGAACATGTGTTGTCAAATCCCTGCCGCATACTCCTGAAATATCAAGCAATATATAATTCAATACATGGATATGTCTATCAGTATATTATACTGATAGGAGCGCTGCGATTGAAATTTCAATTTAATTGAAGTTGAATTTAATTTTTGTATTTTGAATACAAACAATTCGAATAGTAGTTCCAACCCTGAAAATTCGTACTAAACTACATCATATTTTTAATCCACACAGTTTGTGTTAATGGTTCAAAAAATATACAGAAATAAATTAATATTCTCCTAGAAGAATAATGGATATTTATCTAGGTTATCTCGTTACTATAAGAATTTTGTTGATGAATAGATAACAATTTTAACAAAGAAATGGTCTATGAATTCATCAAATGAAAAATATCTGTCTGATGATGCGACATATTTACTGATCGTGCACTGACCATGCATAGGAGTACGTAATTTTTGACGCTAGAGCTAGTATCGTAAGCAATAGTATTCTATAGAATGATCTTTCCGTGAAGTTTTTTGACCAATAGAGCACAATTTTGAGAAATTTGTGTGCAAGGTGTGGAAGTTTGTGCAGATAAGGTACACATCATAGCTATTAATTCTATTCTAAGAACGTTGCGCTGGCGAAACGATTTGGTAACCTACCATTAGATAGCATTCTGTAGGTTCACATTTGTGACGGACGAAATTTATTGTCTAAGTTTGATGAATTCGTTCTAGAATACATTATTAAAAAGTTAGATTTAGATAAAAATGTACTTAACAATTTTTCGTATATTATTTATGTACGAAAATATTTATAATTATAACCAACAATCTCGCATGCGATTTTTGAAGTGTTTTCCCCTCAAATACTCACAAGCGTAAATCAGCAATGCGCCAAATTCGTTTTTATAGTGTGCTCACTAGGGAGTAGGGTCTGAAACGAATAGAAAACAAGTGCGAAATGCAGTTGCGGGGTTAACAGCACATTAAAGCGAATGGAAAACTTCCTCTGTTTTTTAAGTATTTTGTAAACCCGTTTATTAATTTGCGCTCATCTTTATGTTCGCTCAGAATTTTTCTACTTCTGCTTTAGTAGGATCGATTTTTCAAAACCCACAATGGATATATACATATACATCTGATATAAGAATTATTACACTGGAATTGTGATTTATTGGAACAATTTGCATAAAAAGTAAGAGAGATGTGATTTTATTGCTTAAATTTCCCTTGAAATTGGTCTGTAGTGAAATGATTATTGTTTTGCGGTCAATTCTATATATGGAATTGTAAGTCCATGATAATTTAAAATTAGGAATGAAAATGATTATAGGGCACGACGGTCACGATCTTCACAAAAGCCACCAATACTCGCAGTTTTAACTTTGATTTGACTGTGGTGTATCATACTCAATGATAAATAACACAAATTAGACCGATTTTCTATTAGCCGTAGGTAAAATTTGCTAATATCTATCAGAGAAATATTTCAAACTCTCGTAAATAACAGTAAACTATTACTATTCAGGTGAACTATCGCAGAGGTCACCCTTTCTTCTAGAGATAATTAGTTTCTTCTAACATTAACGACACCATTTCCTTTTGCTCTCTTTACCTAAATACCACCTGCTTAATTTTCTGAGTCCTTTCTTGCCACAGAAGTGCAGGGTTGTAGTGAAGGGATAATTATTTTCCTCAAACATAAGCGACACCGTTTACCTTCGCTCTCTTGGCCTAAATACTACCTGCTTTCATTTACGTATTTCCATCAAGATATCATTTTACATATAATGCAAGGAGTTGGACCACATCGTGAAGAAAAATATCTCAATAGCAAGTATATCCAGCCCCTTACCAGCCACTTATCGATGTATCTGCAAACATTTTTTTGGGGGATCCACCGTATCTGTTGTCGGCCCCTGTGGCGGCGGGGTAAAGTCCTCGCATGCTAACCCGAGGGTCGCGGGTTCGAGTCCCGCCTGGGTAGAATATTATATGTCCAGGACATGGGTGTTTGTGTCTCGTCCGTTGTTACTGTTATCCACCCGACGTAAATTGGCACGTTGTGCTGTATTCGGGATAGTGAAGATAATTAAAATAAATATAAATAGATGCCGTTTTCGATTGGTAATAGGATAATCGTACACTTCAGGTAGGCCTTATTTTAAAAAGAGGAATTCATTATATATAGAAAGATCTAAAGCTTTCCCGGCGTATGTAGTCGTTGAAAGTTATCCAGGCTTCCCACCGGGTCCAACTCTCCATCTCGGCCGATGTTTCGATGAACGAGTCGTCCATCGCCCAGATGACGATGGACGACTCGTTCATCGAAACGTCGGCCGAGATAGAGAGTTTGACCCGGTGGAAAGCCCGAATAACCTTCAACGACTTGATTATGTATACATTGCGTCCTAAAATTAACAGTGTGTAGGTAGTATTCATTTTCAACTATTTTTTCAAGTGAAATCAATTATTGTACTCGGTAATGTGTCATATATTTCAAACATCTTCGGTTGGGATGGCCTTTTTCCCGTATGGCGTGGAAGGATAAGCTACCGGATTACGAATGCATATTTAGTTAATTACTGAGAACTTTATTCTTATAAAACAATATATTTGAATGTAATTAATACATTTTGTCTTCATTTCTTATATTAATTCGGCAATTATCCGAAAGTGAAAGTGGAGTGTAACCAATATTGCCGGGATTTACCATTGTACGGTAGAACCACATTCCATTGCCCTGACTGAGATTTTTCAAATTAATGCAATTACTGCAAACTTCACTCTGTTACATTTCCGATGAGATCTACGCGCTAGGAATTACCTTCTTTTTTAAGAAAAACTACTGAGTTCATGCTCTAATCATTTACTATGAAACTTGGCTGGAAAATTACTCGACAGCAGCAGTGGTAAGTGGCTCTTATTTTTTTACTCTTGGAAAGATGAGATATTTTTATTGTAGGTGAGACCAAATATATAACATTATTCAAAGTGATATCTCGCTAAAACTTCTTTCAATATGAGGAATGCGTTTAATGCACGTTCCCCATTGTTCACAGAACACATCACCTTAATAAATCTTTTATGGTGACAGCTGTTAAGAGTATGGAATTCATTACTGTCAGAAATAAGGAACAATCAATACGAGTATTTAAGTCCATAGCGCACAAGATTCTTCTTAATACTGCATGGCTGTTTCCTGTATAACTAATCACGGTTCTCTAATAATTTACGTGAAGTGGCAAAGAAAGTACATATTTAGTTTTGCTCTTTGATATATTTTCGAACTGTGCAACCAATTATAGTTATAAATTACTGCTCTCTCTAGCTTGGAAAATATTGCATAAATTGTGCGTAAGAAGGATTTTTTCAATAAGCGTGATGGCATATACATTTTCAAGCTGAATACTGGCGAATTCACACTTACACCTACATCTACATACTACCCTGCGAACCTACGCATGGGCGTGTGGCACGGGGTGTTAGGTCACCAGCTGTGGAAATATGTAAGGTTTTGGGAGGTGAAATAGTGACTTGTGTTATGGGAGTGGATTTGTTGGAGCTCTTTTTTTATTGTGGTCGCTTCGTGTGCGCGGAAAGAACGAGTTTTTTTTACCTATCTTCTTGGAAGTGTATGTCACTTATTACAACGCTTTTGTCAGAACTAGAGAAGTAGTGAGGCGTCATGATAATATTCTCCGTGTCGCTCTGAAATACACCCATTCTGAATTTCTCAAGGAAACTAAGCCTAGAGCGTAGCCTCCGAGTTTCTAGGGGCTCCCATCTTTAATCCCTCTAAAAGTTGAGCAACACTATGTTTGCTCGTAGCAGGTTTTAACGAAGCGTGCCACTTTTCTTTATATTTTATTCATTTTTCTGTTAAATCTTAATACTAGGGTCCCTAATGCTCGCGGCGTGTTCGATGTGTGGCCTAATCAGAGCGAAGTAGCATTTCTCTTTCACTTTTTCATCCGAGGACCATCCTATAATACGCTTAACAAAGCCTAACTTCTTTAGTGCTGTGCCGCAAATGTTTTGTATATGTACTCCCCACGATGTATCAGAAGTTAAGGGATTTAAATGCATATTTTTTGTACGTATTACTTTCTTTCTTCTTTTATTCTTTTTTATTTTTAATACTTTTCTTTTTTAATTATCTAACTTTTGTAATACATCCTAATGTAATGTCAATGTAAAATATCTCACGGGCCAGAAAGGCCCTCGCTAATAAATGAATTGAATTGTTCGAGCAATGCGGCGGCGGCAGTTCGTTGGCCTTGCAAAGGGGGGGATTGAAATGGGAATAGTGCCTGGCATTCGGTTCTTTCGGTTTCGGTCGGCTGTCCTTCATCAGGAGGCCCTGCGGTCGGTTTCTATCGACTGATCCCTCGAACCCTTACACGTGCTGAGTTCCCGTGATGGGGTTAACGACGGAGAGGGTTGAGGGACCTTGCCCCGGATCAGGCACGGGCCTCCATCAAGGAAGGACGGCGTTGATTTCATAATTACTCTCGCGTGAAAGCCAAACGTAAAACTCTCGTGAGTCCTTCCCCTTCTTTCATGATTTCCATTTTGGCAGCGATCGATATGTATACAATCCTCCCTTCCGTTCTCTCGTCCCTTCACCGTCCGCCCATATCATATTCATTCCACCTCCCTCCTTTGACTTCCGGCGGTGATCACGTCAGGACTGAAAAGAATCGAAGCTTCTTTTGCCTGCCGGTGGCGTATGTGGGGAGGTTCTAAAAAAAACTGTCGGTGACAAACGGTCGATAAAATAGAAACTGTGATACATCTGTGAAATTCGCACTGAGCAATTTCCTGTATTTTTATTTGTGGTTAATTTTTATTTGCAAATTTTACTTGTTCATATGTCTCCTGCTAGGTGACTCAACAAGGCGGTTACAACGAGATGGGACAAAAATGTAGTTTATTCATTTTCCGGATTCTTATAGAAGATGTTCTTGTTAAACTTGTTACAAGTTCTTTGTCAAAATAAATTTAGAATATCCGGCGATATTTTGTGGAAATGTGCTTCAGATATCTTGATCTCAAAAATGAAATGTTTTTTGTTCACTTTCCACAGGAATAATTTTATTTTCCGACCTGGTTTCGACATTAGCTATGTACAGCACCTTGAAAATGACATAGCAAATGTCGAAACCAGGTCGGAAAATAAAATAATTCTGTGGAAAGCGAACAAAAACCTTTTCATTTTTGAGATCATGATATATGTCCTTTGTCGAATATGAGCAATAAAATGTTACCTTAGCAAAAATATTCAAGGGTTCTCTATTGACATGCTCTTCCTCTCTTTATGAATTACACCTTTGTAAATAATGGCCGTCATCCATTTTTACCTCAGAAGGTTCTTTCGCGGCATGTTGAACGCTCAGCATATTTCCTCCCCACTGTTTCTCCATTATAAAGAAAACATTACGATAAAAGTTTTAATAAGTCAAACAGTAGGCTTATTGGGCTGTTACAATGACAAATCAGGCAAAATCTATGTCACAGTTCTTAGAATGAATATTGACTGTTTGACAAGCCTTAGAATTATGCCATTTTATAGCGCTAGGTCTAATCACCAGCCAGAATCACACTCATCAATTCTTCATCGTCAAATAAGGGAAGGAAAAATGTAATTGAGCCATGGTATTACAAGGCAAGAACAAGAGACGAAATTGCGATGCATTCGAAATTGAATAAACCCAATTTGTGTCAAAGATCCAATTGGTGTCAATCCCCTCTTGCAAATCTGTGGCTTAATACTCCCTAAGATTAAGTATTGAGTATCCTATTGAGCATTAAGCCACCGATCCTGAGTATCCCTGAGATTCCCCACCTCAACCAATGTATGAATCGATTCACCCCGGAATCGACTCTCCGGATCACCCAAGTGTCAATTAATGATAACATTTATTTATTCATAATAAGTCAGTATGAAGAAAGTAGTTCCATGGAAGAATTATTAAACATGGTACTTTTTAGGCACGTGATAATCCGCTAATCGCTTTAGAACACTGAACAAAAATGGTTACGTTACAAATAGAAGAGGAATGTTAAAATAAATAAATTAGGCCAGCCACTTATTTTCGTTGACAGACTAAGAAGTGAAAAACAATTGAGTAATTTTAATTTCCTGTCGGTTAGGGTTATTCAGTTAGAAATGTCAATTTTGTATTAGTGTAAATAATAAATAGTAAAATAGTAATGTAAATGTAATGTAAAATAGTAATGTAAAAAATGTAAAAAATAAATAGTAAAATAATAATGTCAATTTATGACAGCGTCTTGTAACCATTTCTGGGTATGGAAGTTCATTTTCGTGTCACTAAGTGCAGATAATTTACGATGACCCGATTTCTCTGTGGTCAGAACTATAGAATGTTTCCATTCTTTAATCCATATTTATCGGTAATTAAAGATCATTGTTTGAATCAGATACAGTATTTTAGCGTTATTGGTCGAAAAAATGATGCTGTTTAAATACTCAGCAAGAAATCCTTTTCATTTAATAGGTTGTAACAAAGCTTTAGGTCACTCATGAGTTCACTCAGCATTTAGTTCATCATGCTACTTCGCTCTGCTTAGGCCACTCCTCGAATACGCCGCGAGCATTGGGAACCTGGTCATAAATGTTTAAACAAAGTAAAATTAATATAATGCCAAGAAAAGTTGCACGCTTCGTTAAAAACTGCTAAAAGCGAACATATAGTGTTTCACAGCTTTTAGAGGGATTGAGGTGGGAGCCCCTAGATACTAGTAGGCTACACGCTAGGCTTAGTTTGCTTGAGAAGTTCAGAACTGATGTGTTTCAGAACGACACGGAGAATATTATCAAGACGCCTCACTACATCTCTAGATCTGACGGAGATGATAAAATAAGAGTGATACATTGCCGAACAGATAGGTACATAAACTCGCTCTCTCCGCGCACAATAAGTGACCACAATATGCGACCACAATAAATACTGAGCTCCACTAAATACACGTCATCATTTCATCTCTCAAAGCCTTACCCCTTACATCTTTAAACGTCTGGTGTCCTAACACCCACATGCCAAAGGTGCTGCTCATAGGGTATCATGGAGTTACTTACATTTCACTTGATTGCTAATTTTCTTGGTTATATCTTAAATTAAAACAAGTGAACAAAGAGACTGTTGAAATTTCTCCTCTGCTAGCTCTCCCCTGGCTGCTGCAATGGCGCATAAAGGAGATGCTTTGTGCATCTTGTCTGGCAATCTTGATTCCTTCAGTACGATTTTGCAGAGAATTATCATTTTTTTTACCAGTCATCATCTTCTGACATTTTTATCGGACCATGTAATGTGTACTACTTTTCCTTGCTGTTGACAGAGAGAACGCATGCACGCCGGAAATACCGGATTATTGCGAGGAGAGATACGAATCGAAAAGAGCATCAATACAAAGATTGCATTGTGCGATACTCATGAATGGCTCCCTTTTAGATACTCCGTGAAATGCATGACAGCTCAAAATTTATCGCCTTTATTTTTTAGTAAGTATTCAGAAGCTCCTTCAAAATTTAAAACCACTCAGCGTCGTCTGAACCAAACGGTATTTTATCATGGCATTAACGAGATAACTCTACATATCTGAGATGGAATCTTTGAGGCTTATGGCGCGAGAAGGATCATGAAAATTAAGTCGTTCAGAGAAAATGGGGTGGTTTGAAATAAGCAAGTGAAACAGTAAGTTTTCTTGACTTTGTCCAATCCTAGTCAAGAAGATACATGTATATTATCCCAGGACAACAGTGCGCCGTTAGACCAGAAACTATGAAACTAGTTATATTTGGCGGAAAATTAAATGAATAAGACGAATCTTATCAGAACATTTTGGTAACATTTTCGGCTAGCATTTCCTATTTCAGTATTTATTTTGTTATTTTTACTTGCTAATGTGAAGCACATGTACATAGTTTTTGCTCGATGGCGAATAAATCTGAAATAAATAATGGATGTTTTAACAGAAGTTAAGCTTCTGGTATTACTAAATATAACAAATACAAAGTAGTACATAATTAGATAAAATAGATACCAAGGTAGTAAATAGACACCTTCGTGGCATAAAATATGTATTGTCTTGAGATCGATCTTCAATGAAATTGTGACTTTCTAAGTTTTGATCTTTGAAACAATATAAATAACTTTGACATTATCATACCTATCTAGTCGTCTATACATCGCTTATGAATTACGATCAATGGGATTAAACGTAAAGAAAAGTTACAATTGGATTCCGAAAGAATGATCTCCAGGTGCCATCGGAATTAATGTGTACTGTCCACCTGCCAGTGTAATGTTTTGTGCTCATGTATCTTAGAAGTATATGATCACAAAAGATTTCGATATATCGGCTGAAGGTTGGCAACCTTTTTCACGAACGGAGTAAAGAAACTCATAAATATTTTCTAACGCGCCTAACTATTTTCTGAATATTGAAGAATCAACTTGCTGGAATTAGATGTCCTTACATACAGCAGACAAGGACGTCCCGCCATCACTTTGGCTTAAGCCGACGTCGTTTCATGAATTAGTCCGGAAATGTTTGCCGGGGAAAAACTCGGGCCTCTGACCAACTTTTAAACGAAGGTGCCCAAGACCAAGCCCAATGGATGTGTCTTGAATAAAACATAATTCATAGGAATATCATTAGGAAAACTTTTGAGGTCCTTAAGCGAAAAATGCTACAATTACTGTTGTATAAAATTAAATGACAAATTACATAGTAACAAATATAATTGAGTTTTTGAAAACTCAGAGTTTTACATGCTGGAATTTGCCTTGGTGGTCTTCTCGATATTGATTTGCTAACACAGTGTTTTTATTTTTATCAGAGAATCACATTCTTGAGTGTAGGAATAATCTTTGAGCAAGGAGTTTGGTGTATTTCTAGGAATAAAAGATCCCTATGTAAAAATATCTTCTCTTAGAATTCTTTCTTCCCTCAAAAGAAGCATCGTACCTGTGGCTGAATGTACTCGCAGAGTAAAATATTTTCCTCTTGTCGTCAAATCCTCTGACTCTAGGATCGATCCCCAATAACCCTGTGGCCGGATAACCCTGTCCTCCCCCTCACTATTGGATCCCCTCTCCCACGGAAAGAGCATGAATGCCACTTCGTTGTAAAGTGCGTCACATGTTACTAAAAAATATCGGCCAATCGGAATGTCTGTCGCGGAACGGGAAGAGTGTTGTACCCTGCCCTACTTACGCCGTTCAACTTCCGACACGGCTACTGCCGTGCTCCAATCCACTGGAAGGCTTATTTGCCGAACTCGATTTTCAAAACAATTCAGGAAGTGACGTCAAAATATCAGAATTAGGATCAAATTGACGTACGAAAAAGGGCTGGTTCGGTCTAATGCGTATAAGACAAATGACACCGGCCGGCCGTACAATTCGTGCTAAAATGTTGGTGGTTTTTTTATGACTACGGAGTGAGTGATCAGTTGCGGAATATTGTAAAGGCGATGTATGTTACTAGTAAGGCAAGTGTGAGAGTTAATGGGGTCTTGAATGACTGATTTGGAGTTAATCAGGTCATTAAGCAGAGATGCGAAATATCGCGCAGCGTTTTCTCAGTACTTTTATAATTAAATTTGCGAGATATTCGTGAATTGCTAACGTCGGTTAAATGGCTGGAGATATAAATGTACGAATACCAATGTTCGTAGAAGATTCATTGTGGCTGTCTTAGGATCAACATGGATTAATGGATCTCCTGGATTACTTTATTGACCGAAAAGTAGAATAGATTTGAGAAAAAAAACTCGCCAAAGACTTAAGTATAAGTTTTTGGTGAGGAGAAGGATTACAATTATTGAATTCGATCGGATTTTTGGGAGGCAACCGACAGCTAAGGTCATTTGCGCCACAGGGGATATTTAAGGGATGAAGTGTGGATAGAAACTCGGTGTCGACATTAGCCCGCTCTTAAAGAAGGGCTCCAAGGGGATCACGGCCTAACGCCTCATCCGACGGACGGAGTACTGTACTTGAAGTTCCCTCCACAAGACACTCAAGTAGGGATCGGGTTTCCTCTGAAAAACATCCTCCTCTGCAGGGATTTGAACCCTGGCTGCCCGTATGGTTAGCCAGTACTCTAGCCACCACACCAACCCGAAATCCCAATTGAATGATGTGGGTAGACGGCGTTATTGATAGAGTACACGATTTTTAAAATGCTGAATGAATGTTTCCAAAAGATGAAAAATGGGTAAAAAGGTTGCAATGTGTGTGAGTGCCGTTTGGAAAGTCTAAGGTAGCATGTGGATCTTATCTAGGAATGAGTGCATGTCCAGGACAGCGGAAAAAGCGGTGTACGAGAGGGTTTTCCTTCTGATGTTCCTGTACAGCTGTAAAGCCTGATTAAATCAGAAAAAGCGTTGAAGTAGATTTTCTTCCGTAAAAATGAAATGCCTGAGAAATGTTAGCAGGTAAAGTACATTCAATGACCCTCAATTACCCCTTCAGTCACCTTAAGGAACCAATAATTAGAGTACAGCGCACAGATAAATGTCTTAACATTACGTTTGTCTAAATGAATATGTACTCACATAAAATGATACGATACCTTGGTTACTCGGCACTCTACTGTACCCTAAATTTAGGGCCGATATTTATAAATAGATACCCTTGAACGAAATATGGTTCATGAATTTTTTTAAATTGCTTTAGAAACTATTAAAATGTGCAAACAATGACACTCAACCTCCCCTCCAGCCACTGTAAGGGACCAAAAGTTATAGTTCAAATGAAAGATAATCTTAGCAACTGTACGGTGGTCTAAGTGAATATGCTCTACTTAGAATAATACGAAACCTTGGTTAATCGGTACTCTACTGTACCTTAACTGTAGGGACGATATTCATAATTAGATGCACGTGAGCGAAATATTGTTCATGATTTTTTCGAGTATCTTTAAAAACAAAGACTAAAGTTGAGTACATTTATAAACGTCTTAAAAATATGGTGACCTTTCTGAATGTATACTTTCTATACCCTACTGTACCCTAACCTAACGGATGATATTCATAAACCGATGCACGTGAACGAAATGTGATTCGTGAATTTTTTTTAGTTGCTTTGGAAACAAATACTAGAATATAGTGCATACACGAATGTCTTAACAATACGGTGAGCTTAATGAATATGCACCTCCTTAGAAAAATATGAAATCTTGGGAAATTGTTACTATTCTGTGCCCTAACTTAAATGATGATATTCATAAACAGACGCACGTGAACGAAATGTAGTGCACGTGAACGAATAGTAGTTCATGAATGTGTTTTGGGTTCCTTTGAAAACAAACGCTAAAGTACAGTACATACAAGAGCCGACGAGACCATCCCGGATGGAGACGGAGAATGATACAAAAAAACGAAAAATAGGAACTGTAAAATAAAATAATATGATGATAAATATTAAATATAATTTAAAAAATGAATGATGAATAAATAAGGAGATGATGAGAGCATAAAAAGCTGCCCATGCAGTACCCTATAATAATAATTGTGTGTCAAGTGTCATATACGAGAATATTTTAACAATGCGGTGAGCTTAATGAATATGTACTTTCTTAGAATTATACGAAATCTTAGGAAATCGCCACTCTACTGAACCCTAACTTTAGGGACGATGTTTAAACACCTTACGCGAGAGCATCGGCTGGCCACCGTCGGCGTGCTGGAATCTCCTTCCCCTTCCCTTCCGCAACCCTCCACCAGCCACCAGATGTTTTGATCGAACAGCCCTCACTAAAAATACCCCACTCTCTCTCTCTTTCTCTCACAGCCCTCCCTCTCTCTCTTTCGCGTCGAAGAGGGAAGGGAAATGGCAAGAGAGAGGGAAATGTCCAAGAGTGTGAGAGAGAGAAGGGAGATGAAGAGTGGGAGAGGACTGAAAAGAAGGAAAAAGCTGAAAAAATATGATTGAACGTCGTCAACATTTTGGCTGTGGCGAATCCGGGTGTCCACGTGGAGGGAAGCGAAAAAGAGAGTCCAAACCGCTCCTTACTACGTTGAGCCATCCTCTCGTCCTCCCTCCAAATGACTGTAAGGCGATTGAGATAGTTTGAGAGAAATATCATTGTACATTGAAATCAATGAATTTGGTCTCATTTTAAAGAAAAAAATATCACACCCTTCCAAAGATACCAAAATATGAGCCCCTTACCGAACTACTTTCCGAGATTTTTGACGAAAAATAACAGCCCTTTTACATGGAAAATGGTAGAGTATGCACTCCAGAGGCAGAGATTATTTAATAAATGAGGAATTTATAACACCAAGATCTCGATAAAAAAACTAAAAGCGTGTAGATTTTATGCTTTCTCAACCATTTTTTAAAATAAATCATATTGTCACCATCGTAATTAATTGAGATTAACAAGAAACCTTCCGTTGTGAAGGAGTTTTAAATGTACCGCACGAAACAAAATGAGTCAATTTGAAGACTTATGGAGATATTTTTATTTTATTAATTAGAATTTACATCATGTAAAAGTATAATATTGCGCCAATAATAATGCAATATATATTTCATGCATCATGCAATTGCTGAAATTAAAACGTATAATTCGAATATGGTCTCCATTATGACATGGGAAATATCTTACAAAACTATCTTAATATTGCAGAGAAGGTGAGTACTGTATTACACATAAATCTATTATAATCGTTGAGGTATATGGAGAGGGCATAACGTCAGCAAAGTGCAGCCCGACTGCCGAAATAACAACCATATTGGTTATCTCAGCTCTTTCATTACTTTCCTTGGATAGAATGACGGGATTGACGAATTAGCGGATGTAAAACAAGAAAATCTACCGTATTTTTGAAATATTAGGCAAGTAACACTTGAAACATATAATGACAACTGATGGTCAGTTGCAGGAACGACACATACTGTATGTATTCTATAAACTTATTGGACCCAGTCATGGCGACCATTCAATAAGTGTTGCGAAAATATTCGATAAATTTATTGGTTTCATAACTTATGGCATGAAGTTATGAGTTCCATAAGTAGCCAAGATGGCGGATGTGCAATGAACCGCTTGGAGATTTATTTACTTGATAATAGAGTTGTTTTATGACAAATGACCAGTTTCTTTGCTCTAATTGACTAATTTTTTATGTGCATTAGCCATTATTCATAGGCTAAAATTTCATAAACTTTTCCCGGCGGTAGATGATCAGATCGTATATTGGGAGTAGATAACTATTTGTTGATAAGTTAAGTAATTAGTAGATAGATGCGTTCCTGCAATCCAAATATTTTTATGAGCTTTATAACTTAATGGGTTTCATAACTATTGATTCCATAATAAAATGTTCTTGCGACTGGCCATTATTGGTATAGATTTCACTCGATTTTACCAGTTTTCACCGAGAATTTGGATTATTATTAATTTAGATAAATAAACAATATATGTGAGGATATTGCGTATTAAAGATGAAATTGCATGCTGAATCTGGTAAGCCGACAGGCGCTGAGGGAAAATCAGGGTTAACAAAGATTTTGGATAGGCTACGCCCACGTTTTAGCTTTTATCATTGGCCACCATCTTAAATGCACTCCCCATCTACCTCAATCATTTTAATCTACCTCATAAACGGATACGTGTGATTCAGTTGCTTGGCGTATTCATTCAGAAGCTCAACTCAACTTCCCTGAATTTTGCAATTTGGGTGACATTGGGGCATCTAGATACATGTGAAAAGTCTCGCGATATCGTGCATTTATTTTTCACAAACGGCGTCATTTTATTTGCCGACGCCCATCTCAGTCTCATCGAACGTTAAACCCAAGTCGAGTATCGAATCTTCTACGGATGTTCGTTAAATATACGGTGCAATGTACTTCAGCTATTTATAGAATCGTAAACGGTACATCCTCAATAGAGTTCGTCCAAGGTAAGAGCGCAGTTGACAGAAATGCAGCTAATCAGTGAACGCGACCTGTGCCGTTTTAGGGAAGGGGATCACGTGACCAAAGAATCCATGACAGTTATAATGAATAAGAGTAAAGGCAATTTTCCACTTGATTAAATTAATTTTTATTCAGCCTAGGTGTCGATGCACGATATCAATAAAACCTAGGTCGAATAAAAATTTTTCTAAGGGGAAAATGGCTTTTACTCTTACTCATTATGATGAATTCTTTACACCACGTCATGCCTAATATTTCTCTTTTTGTCCATGACAGTTGCCTTGTTTATAGTAGTCTAAGTGAAATATTACTTCTGGAAATCAATTTATTTGGTCTTATTTTAAAGAAAGCCATGTCACCCTTCCAAAAATATCAAAATATCAGCACTTTACCGACCATCCCTCCGAGATTTTTGACGAAAAATACCCATCTTCTTACATGGGAAATAGTACATCAGTTCACTCCAGGAAGACCTGATTTCCAAAATGAAGAATTTATAGCAACTAAATCACATTAAAAATGAAGAGTATGTAGTTTTTATATTTTCTCAACTATTTTTGGAAATAAACCATACAGTTACTGCAGTAATTTTTCAGGAACGTAATAAAGCTTCCGTTGTGAAGGAGTTTAAACCGTACCGCGAGAATAATATGAGTCAAGTTAACGACTAATATAGATATTTTTACAAAGGAAATGGTTCCACGCTTGACTTTATGGAAGTAATTCATAGTAACACAAATAAAACTTTGTATACTTCACTATTGTGGAGTATACAAAGTTTTATTCAAGTTAATAAATATTTTTATTTGATTACAAGGGTATTTCAGTAAATAACTCGCAAAACAGGATATTGGCATTAATAATCAATGTAACTTCCTGAAATTTGTTTCAATTTTCTACATATCCACTCTGAACATTCAGAAAACCATCCCATCTCTGTACAAGTCAATGACAGCCGGCAGCAAAAAAAGTCTTTTGTTTGCTGTCGCAGCCAACAAGTAGCCTCTTCGACTACGGCATCATCATTTTCAAAATGTTGACCTCGCAAATGAGTTTTTAGGGGTCTGAACAGATGAAGATCATCGGGGGCTGAATCGAGATGGTACGATCGATTCCCGTTGCGTTCCCAATGAAATGTTAACGACTGGTGCTGATTATGAAATGCTTACGTTTGCAACTTATTTGTTGACCTACCCGAGTATGTAGAATTTCAGTAATATAAAATGTATATTTTTACACCATTACTTATTAAATATTTAAGTCATGCTTACTGCAGCTGGTGAAATGAAAACGTATAATTCGGATATTCTCTCCATAATGACTAGTGAACTATTGCTCAAGCTCCGTGAAAAGATGCGATCGTGAAAAGATTGTTTACTCATAATATATTTCTTAGCCAAATCAGATAATTTCAACGGCACTGCTATCTAGACAATACCTCAGGTTTTCTGAACAGGTAATTTTAAAATATTGATAAAAGTTGCAAGTTTTGAGCTATGTTACAGTAGTTGTTTGATGAAGCTACTAAATCATGAACTCTTCCTCATCGCCATTCTTAATGCGATGCCGCTGATGTTATCATAGCATTGATTTTTTGACCTACATTATTTCATGAATAGTATTTCTGAGTTCTTTGTTACATGCAGTGAAACCTGTGATGAGTGGTCACCACCGGAGCCATGGAAAATGCCCGCTTAAGGAGGTGACTGCTGAATGGAGGGAAAATTTACATTGCTCGTATGTATGGGAAATTAATTCCGTGCCCAAAAAAAATCGGTCGCTTAGAGGAGACAGCTTAAGGGAGGTAGCCTCGGAGGCAGGTTTTATTGTATTAATGTTCCATGTCGATTTTCCATCTCACATCCCTTTATATCGAAATTTCCCATTGTTTAACGCAAATCGATTGATTGAATACCGTAGGCAGATCCATATACGGTTGCGATATCACATATATAAATGCGGCTTTACTCATCGAAGTTGACTTCCATAGAAGTGACAAGTTTAGCGTTATCTGTTCTCGCATCGCAACTCGCGGGGCATGGTTCTTCCTACCAATTACTTACGGTTTTCCCCGTATAAATGAATTCCGGACGTGAAAAATGAAATGCGTTACTTCCTGAAATTTTCCTCTGATTTCTGGGATCAATGCCTTTGTACATCGTACTCGTCAAGTTCCTCAGGCAAAAATAAATATTTTCATGGATTGGATATTTGGGGAGACGACCGACAGCTAAGGTCATTTGCGCCATAGGGGATAGTTAAGTTATGAAGGGTGGATAGAAACCCGGTGTCGGCAGTAGCCTACTCTTAACGAAAGGCACCAAGGGGACCACGGCTCAACGTCTCATCCAACTGACGGAGCACTGTACTTGAAGTTCCCTCCACAAGACACCCAATTAGGGACCGGTTTTCCTATGAAAAACATCCTCCTCTGCAGGGAATTGAACCCTGGCCGCTCGTATGGTTAGCCAGTATTCTAGCCACACACCAACCCAATCCCCTCAAATATTTTAATGCATGTTAAAAGTAAATCCTTCTCCGGCAACTTTATTCATCGTTAATTAGTTATTCTGCGATCACAGTCATGTGCCTATTGGAAATTCGTCAAGTTCGTTGTTATATAAACGAAAATGTTGGGTTTATCCACTGAAACAGTTACTTTGTAAGCACTACCGTCGTCTCAAGTGCCACAATGCGGACTTGAGACGAAAACATCTACTTTGCATAAACCCACCGCGGAATTTGCATTAGGGAAATATGGTTTGACTGACTGACACACTTGACTGGCATTGAGAGATCAGAGTTCGAATCCCGGTCAAGTTAAACCACTTCCAGTGTGTTCATGGTCCGATATTTGATCCATTTCCGGTAAAACCTGTCGAAAACTCAAACCCACTGCTGTAAACAGGATGCATTGTGATTTAATTGCAGAATCGAAATGCTCCTTGTGCCCGATTCACTCTGCTATCGTACGTGCGATGGTCCGCACGATGGTAGGCTGAATGCGTAATGTGAATGCACGTTCGTACCATGGTGTTCCATAGTTCCTGACGCTATCACTTTACAGTGGTAGTGCTTGTATCACGAGCAGGAGCCGGAAATGATGAATAGCGATTGTAAAAAAGGCAATCATTAATAAGTTTCAGGCTTAACTTTGTGAAACCGCAACACATGAAATCATTTCTCGATTTGTGCATTCCACACTTTTTATAAATAAGATAAAAATTATAAAAAGTGTGGAATGTACAAAGTGAGAAACTATTTTTGGCAATCATCTAGGTGAGGCAGGTGATGTTACTTTTATGAATAAGCTTCGAAATGTGTCGTTTGCTTGAAAAAGTTTCAAAAACCTTATAACGCCTCAGGAATATGGCACTACTTATTTCGTTCATTTGCCCTTTACTTGTTGCCGCGAATCCGTAGCGAGAGGGTAAAGCTGAGTTTACGAAGGTCGTGTGAATGTGTGCAGGGTTACTACGTTTTAGAGGTGGGTCGTTTGCAAACGAACGGGTCCAAATGAAAGGGCCCAAGGATTGAACGGACCGAGCATCGACTTCAATGGAACGACCGTTCATTTCAACACATTCTGTCCGTCGGTCCTTCGTTCCTTTCGGTCCGTCGGTCCTACCGGTCAGTCGGTCATTTCGGTCGGTCAGTCCTTTTATACTGTCCTTCCTTTCGGTCCGCCGTTCCTTTAGTCCTTCGTTCCTTTCGACCCATCGTTCCTCTCGGTCCGTCGCTTCGTTTCTTTCAGTCATTCATTACTTTCGCTTCTATCTTTAAGAGATAGGGAGTTCTTTATGCCTCCCCCAAAATTTATCTGCTGATGCTAGCGGCGTAATTAGCAATACCTTTTTTATAAAAATTATACCTATTTACGAAACAATCTAAAAATTTGGTAATATTATCTTCCATATTTTATTTCATTCAGCGTTCTTTAACGCCGTCATATCATTTCTAAACGCCGTCATAATGGTATACCAAGTATTTCTAATTTTTTTATTCTTTTAACACCAAACACACATATTAAAAATAAAAATACATGGCCATCTACAAAAAAGGAACGATAACGAGTGAAAAGGAACGGGTCCTAAAAAGGACTGGTTCAGAGTGAATGAGTTCCCAAAAAAGAACGAGTTTTCCCACCCCTACTACATTGGTCCGTACGATAGTAGACTGAACGAGACATTGCAGGCAAATAGAAGACCATCTTTCTCGCTAGTGCAAACCACGATCGATACAGCCGCTGTCGACCATGTCTACTGTCATTTAAGTACACACATATCGAAGTAATAAGACACTTACTAGACTGCCATCGTTCATCATCATCGGTAGTTCAAACCTAAGACTGGTTGACATCACTCCTCACCCCTCCCAATCTAATGCTAGTTCCCTTACCTCCTGGTATCTCTTTCTATGTACTTTCTTCTTCATTTGGTCCATAAACATATTCCTGGGTATTTCTCTGGTGATTTTTGTCTCAATTTTACCTAAATTACTGCCATAAGAGTCACTTATTTGTCTAAAGTCGCCTTTATGTCGAAATTTGCCAATTATGAGACGGATCACCATACAGCCCTGCCTGCACGCTTCCTTCCCACCACTCGGAAACGAGCCTAATTTATTTTCTAAAATTTTTATGAAATAATAATGCAAATAGTGGACAAAAAAATAATCCCTAGTTTTGAGATGTATTTTCAGAGGGAGAACGGTTTCCAAAATGTGATTTTCCGTCAGGGATTTCAAACGGGTCTCTTCGCTCGCGAATCAGATGTGACTAGACACCACTCCAAGGTCTACTTTGTTCGTATTTGATATTCCATTAGTTTTCTCTGGATTTTCGTGTTTATTTTTTTAATTCTGCTGGTAAAAGATTGAAGAATAGTAAAAAGTTCAGTATTTCTCAAATTTTGTGCCACTAAGCTTCTCTCCAAGGAGCTAATGGCTGGTATATTCTAGCTTGGATAAGAGGAGTTTCAGATAGTCTGAGCGAGACAAAAATCTATCACTTTTATTCACATATACATGAACATAAGTTCAACTTATTTGGCCGGATTATTACAAAATATAGCTCATATTTCCAATGAAAACATAAAAGCACCCACTTGCTCAACTACTTTTCAAGATATTTTCCAAAAAAAATGCCGGGCGTTTTTCTCAGGGTATGTTACGACTATGCGATATATAGACACCGAGTTTAAAAACTGAGACAGTTTTGTTTGTGTGTATTCCTTAGGTTTTGCGACTTTGAAATAATAAATATATTGGTCACTCTTATTGGCCTTTCCATCCCATTGACCTTTAAACTGTAAAAATCGTATTTTGGGATGTATAGATGCAAAAATATGTGGTAAACAACTACAGAGCTACCGAAAGGTCTGAAGTATAATACGCGATCCGATGATTATCTGGAAAATTTGATAACATTTTAATATTTACCAAATGTTTCTTAAAGCTGTTAAGCCTAAAAACGATGAAATTGTGTATGGTCTCTATTTTAACAAGCAGAGAAAAATCCTCCTTTGCTGTATGCGTGCCAGAAGGGTCTTGCTATACGCGATCCGATGATTATCTGGAAAATTTGATAACATTTTTATATTTACCAAATGTTTCTTAAAGCTGTTAAGCCTAAAAACGATGAAATTTGTGTATGGTCTCTATTTTAACAAGCAGAGAAAAATCCTCCTTTGCTGTATGCGTGCCAGAAGGGTCTTGCTATAGGAAACAGTCTTGTATTCTGTGCTCGAAATCACATTAACAAAAAGTGTGATCTTTTAAACTGATAAATTATATATTCTCCAAAAACCAGGAGTATTTAGGAACTATTAGGGTTTACCATCTGTGAACGGAGAACATTTCCCACGACAATGTTCAAAAATTTTTCGGCTTTTGTTGTAAATTTTTACGGTTAACAATTCAATTTATCATTCTGTCGGTGAGTAGAAATTTACTCCAACTCGTAAGTTACAACGTCGGCTCACCAATCTGCACGAAATAATTGGGAAATACTGAATTGTGCTACCTCAAACAACAACTACAGAGTTACCGAAAGATCTAAAGTGTAATTCACGATACGATGATTTTTTGAACAAATTGTCAGCATTATAATACTTAACTCATACTTAATATAGCTGCTAAAATTTAAGAAGTGAAAGTCGAATATGGTCTCTATTTTAACGAATGGAGAAAAATCTCGCTCTAAAAACTTTTAAGAGGGAAGTCATTGAGGACAGTGTTAGCAGTGAAAGACAGGGGAAGGTGTGAAAGGAAGGAGGGAGAGATATATGAAAGCGTGTGCAAAAGGAGTATGAAGAAGGAGAGGAGGAGGAGAGGAGAATCCCGCAAGTGAATGCTCCTCTAAAAATAGAACGGGTTGTGTGCGGCGTGCTGTGTATGGCGGGGGGTGAGAGAGGGAGAGGTGGTGAGGAGAGGAGGAGTAGGGCGGTAAAGGGGAGGAGGCGAGGGGGGGGAGGAGGGGATACAAGATGACGCGAGGGAAGAGGAGAAGACGCTTAAGCAAGCGTGGGTGGAGGAAGTATAAGAGGGGGTTCTGTGAACCTCTTGGAGGAATGGGACGGAGGAAGATGAAGGAATACACTGGTGTGTGAGGAGGAAGAAAAGGGGTTTTTTTTAGCGGATGGCGGGAAATTACCCTCACTGATGCCGTTCCCCTTGCTCCCCTCCATTCTCCCCCCAACTCCTCCCCAATCCCCATATCCCGACACTTCTACATCTACATAATACCCTGCGAGCAACCGCATGGGCGTGTGGCAGGGGGGGTTAGGACACCAGTCGTGTAAATATGTAAGGTTTTGGGAGGTGAAATGGTGACGTGTGATATGGGAGTGTATTTAGTGGAGCTCATTTTTTATTGTGGTTGCTTATTTTGCGTGGAAAAAACAAGCTTTTGTGCCTATCTGATCGGCAATGTATGTTTATTGCTTCTATCAGACCTAGAGTTGTAGTGAGGCGTCATGATAATATTCTCCGTATCGCTCTGAAGAAAACTAGTTCTGAATTTTTCAAGCAAACCAAACCTAGCGTGTATTCTCCGAGTCTCAAGGGGCTCCCATCTTAATCCCTCTACAATTGTAAGACACTATATGTTCGCTCTTAGCAGCTTTTAGCGAATCGTGCAGCTTTTCTTTGTATTTTTGTTTTTAAAGTTTTTGGTTCAATCTTTGTGACCAGAATCTCAAATGCTCGCTGCACATTTGAGGCATGGGCTAACCAGAGTCTAACTAGATCGAAACCGAGTCACTTGAAGAAGGATGCATCTCAGGTCAAAAATTTTGCGGCACAGGTTTGAAAGGAGGTAGGTCGCTATTTCATCCACAAGAAGGCGAGATAAATTCCAGCCGAATATTTTAAGCTAGTTTTTCTTCCATATTTACTGCATATTTTGCAAGTTATAATGTGTATACACGAGGAATGCCTTCACACAATTAGTAGGACATTGTCGCTGGCTCTAATTTGAGGATTTGTTCCTTTGTGACAGAATAAAAATATGAACTGACATTTCCTGATGAATATATTAGATGGACCGGTTTCATACCAAAGGTCCGAATATGTAACTTCATTACGAAACCGATCGCTCAATTAGATGTTCGTGGAAATTGTAAAATTTATTTTTACATTGCATCTCATACATCAGCACTTTGAGTGCCGTGGACATAATGGTACGTCCTCTCATATTCTCTGAGGAGGACGATGAACGTAATAGGACGTCCTCGTAATATCAATGTTGAACGTTTGCTGGAGGTTATAGTAATGAATGGAGGAGTTCATAATGTAATGACTTACCTCATTTATGTCCATCCTGAGAATGTAAATATGTCCAAAAACAAGCGTGTAACATATAAAAAATGTGTTGGTTGTTCCTTTTATCCCATTTCTTAAATTTTTAGTTTTAATCAATCAATGCGACCAGGCTAATTACCTAATTGTAATAACATTTAATTAGACAATAATAAGATATATGTATTAACATATTTAACCTACGGCCAAAGTTTCGTATGTGTTAATATTTTTTGCAAATTTTGAAATTGGTTCGTGTGAATATAATGGTTGGTGGTTATATATGCCTTTTCTGTTTGCAGCTGTTATTTCCTTTGTTTTTGTTCAATATTAAGCTCAATGGTAGGTAATGTTTTGATTCCTCAGCCTTTTACTAATATTTGCGTAATTACCTGGCTGTATGTCTCTATGTTTTGTGTTGCAAAGCCCTGAGGATGCCAATATATTTGGTGAAACGTTGACTGTAATTTTGATATTTTAATGATCAAAAATCAAGAATCTTATATTTATCCATATTATATTAGCCGAGAAAGTTAGCGTTAATTTGATTAGACATATATTCATAAATTATGATGGATTTTGTACTCACCCTCAGCTGTATGCAAGCCAGAAAGGTCTTGTTTAAGGAATAAGGCTTACATAATTTGCTCTACATCACATTGACAAAAAATATTGTGTTCTTTCGTTCTAAATAATTATGTACTGTCCCCTAAACCAGGTGTATTTGGAAACTATTTGAGTTTATCTTAAACATATCGGAGGGCGTTTCCAACAACAGTGTTTCAAAACTTTTGCATACTTCATGTTGTAAATTTTTACGAGTTACAATTCAATTTACTATGCCGTCGGTGTGTACGAAATCGCTCCAACCCGTAAGTTGCAACGTCGGTTCACCAATCTGCCCGAAAGAATTTGGAAATACTGGGTTGTGCAACGGACATAAGACTGGGCAGCTATAATGCATATTGGAACTTGGATGCGTGTCCTCAGTCAATATCGTGATTTACGTGCGCAATATTGGAAGGAGTCCCAGAAACCGTCATTGTTGTACATTAACCCCGAGGTATAGGTGTTTCTCAACCACGTAATAGGACCGAAGGATCAACTTCACCACCTCGCATCTACGCAAGATAATTTCTGGTGTCATAGATTACAGCAGAGAATGAGGCTGAACTATGTGGTGCAATAGCACGAGGGAATATTTTAAAAAAATCAAAGTGCGCCGCCGACCATGTTGAAAAACCAGTTCTAAAGTGATCACTGAAATACATTGAAATTAGTTGAGGAGTCATCGCATTACCGTGATCATTTGTGTAGAAAAATGCACGATGAAAATATTATTTGAAGAAACTAAGTTTTGTGAAGCGTATTATAGGAAGGTCCTCGGATGCATAAATAAAAGAAAGATGCTCCTTTGCTCTGGTTAGGCCTCACACCTCAAATACGCCGCGAGTATTTGGGACCCTGGCCATAAAGATTTCACCAAAAATATTATTATAAAACCAATATTATCATGACGCCTCATCACATCTTTAGGTCTGGCAGAAGCAATAAAATAAGAGAGATACACTGCCGAACAGATAGGTATAAAAACTCGTTCTTTCCGCGCACAATAAAGGATCACAATAAAAACCGAGTTCCACTAAATACACATCTATAATACATGTCACCATTTCTCCTCCCAAAATCTTATCCCTTACATTTTTACATGGCTGGTGTCCAAAGATTCCCTGCCATACGCCCATGCGGCGGCTCGCAGGTATGTAGATGCTTCAAAAGAGCACTGTATTATCAATTATATTAAGGGTAAAATTGAGCCTGATATCCTTTAGTGTATCATTTTGCAACTCTCCGATCATCCATTCCCACTGAAACATAACCCATAAGGTACTCCTTATCATTCTTTGCCGTTAATGTAATTAGATTCACTGTCGTAGTGATACCAACCCAATCTCCCATTTCCCCTGGGTCAATAGCATTATTTAAATTAATAAACCCTCCCGATTCGGCCTTTGGAGCTCCGCGAAGTTCTTTGGGCGGCATTCCTACATTGAAGTACTTTATTCTGAGTCCATTAAAATTTTCCAGGATGGAACCACGCGGTAAAGCGTGGCTCAAACAGTCCCAACATATGGCCCGCACACGAGCACCATGGGAGAGGTCCGGCTTCATCCGCTCCGGCTAATTGCTAGCAAATGTGGAAGAAAACTTCTCTTTTAATGGGTCCTAGCCTCAACCATATCTTTCATCAACAGCCACTTTATGCTATATCCGCTTCGGGGAAAAATATTTTGCCCATCATTAAGCAATCAGCACTCTAACAAGTTTTCCGGGAAGTTATATATAACTTCGGACAATGATATTTGAGAGTGACTCTTTTTAAAATTCCAATGTGATTTAAGTAAGCTTCAAATTAAAACTTGGCGTTCGACAAAATGATGTATACCTATTGTTACTTCAAATAATTTCGCGGCAGTGAGGCTTGGGAATACCGGGATGAACCATTGTTGGCTAAATGTGGCAGTTTTAAGTTATCTCATGTGTGTTTTCGATAAAACAAAGAGGATTTGGTTTAGCAATGAGTGGGTAATAAAAGAATATGGTATGAATGCTCCAAAGATGTACACATTCGAAGAAAAAAAATGTCATTTGTTGGAATGGCCATGTTGAAAGAATGGATGAGAGTGAAGTATCTTAACATTTATCTCATCTTGGTGGGAATCACGAGAGAGTTACTAAGAGGAGCCCATAACAAAAGGTAAAAATTAACACCAATTGGCCGTAAGGTATTGGCACCTCACGCGGGGAAACACAAGCACTCACCGAGAGTTATTCCGCATCAGGCCTCCACGCCAAGACGGAATGCACACACCCCTGTTGTTCTATGCCGGAGCTGTTTGGGAATTGGTAGAGGTGTTCCGGTAGAGGTGATCTGGTGGAGTTTTCCTTGTGCCTTACGTTTTCTCCCCCTTCCCTTGAGTGTGTCGAGTGTGTGTTCCCGTCAGAGCACTTCTGGCGGATCCCAAACAGTTCCTTCATAGAACATCAGGGATTTGTGCTGTCAGGCTTAACGTGAAGGCCTAATGCGGAATAACTCCCGGCGAGTGCTTGTGTTTCCCCGCGTGAGGTGCCGATACCTTACAGCCATTATATGAAGCAACGTATAATGTGCGAAGCAGGTTTGCAAAGATAGGTGGATGAGGTTATTATATTCGAAGCCTAGGTCTAACGCCAAGAATTAAGCTCATTTCACTATGCCCAACCCGGAGGGGAACTACGTAATTGGTCTATGTGTGTATTATAATTTTGCTACACTCTAGTAAAATATTTAGGGAAAAACTTTACTACTTTCTTACATTCCTACGTCAGGAAAGGTAAAGACGCTACCGAGTAACGTGACTAGGTGCATCAATAAATGCATTATCCTGTGAAACGCAGTCAGTCAATCAGTTGCAGGCTCGCATAGGGATCGATATTCATCTCCTAAGTCATGGCTGCGTGTCTCCGTCTGTATTAAACATAAGTGTTAATTGGCATTAATCAGTTACCTATACATACATGGCTATCATTATTGACTCTCATATTTTACTGTAGAGGTAAGAGTATAAGTAACAAAAATTTTAAGTTCCACCTTCTTTCTCTCCCGACCTTATCCGGTGTCCAAAACCCATCCCTCCTTTCAACCATATAAATTTGATGTCTCCCTTTTCTCAGTTTCTAGTACCTAATGATGACTTATCATGATACCTAATGACAATTTTGGGAAAAGGAAACGATAATGTAGACAGTGGCTGAAAACTGATGGATAGTTGAGTGTTCGCTCAGAGAGTATTTACGCTTATTCTGACAAACTTTGTTTTCACTGCCACACAATAATATTCAGGAGAAGAACACGTTAAACAGATTCAGACGTAATATGGAGGAAGATCTTCACGATGAGAGCAACAATCGCCCTTTTCCACAGATTTTCAATTATAATTACGACGCGTTTCAACTCATAGAGTCATCATTAGGTGCTAGACGCTGAGACATAGAAGACATCACAGTTATATGGTTGAAAGGAGGGGTGGGTATAAGGAACGGGGGTAAGTTAGGGGAGTTAGAAGGGGAAGGTTATGGCGGGGAAACCAAGAACAATGGAAAGGGGAAATATGGAAAAGGAACAAGGAGATGGGAAATAAGTAATTAGTAAAAGAGTAGGTAAGTATAAAATTAAAAATTATTTCTCTGTCTCCCTTGGTCTTCCACGTTCCCTTGCCCCCTCCTCTCCTTGTTCCGATGTTCTTGGTTTTTACTGTCATAACCTCTTCTCTCACTCTACCATACTTCTGTTTCCTATACCCACCCCTCTTTTCCTGTGATGTGTCCTTTGCCTCAGTGTCTAGTACCTGATGATGACTCTATCAGTCGAAACACGTTGAAAATGCTATTAAAAATCTGTGGAAAAAACGATTATTGTTCTCACTATAACAAACATTTTACTGTAGCCAGGAGCACAAGTTTTGGTAAAGGGAAAGATAATTGAGACAGTGGCTGAAATCTGATGGCTAGTTGCGTGTCCGCCCGCCGTTAACAGCCTCCCAATCACCGCATCAATCGTTTGACGCAGGTTTTTATATCCGCGACCTTGTTTTTCTCCGTCCGTTGTTCTCCTCAGCCTCTTCATCTCTTACTCTCCCCTTTGCTTTTGATTCGATGTCACTCGCCAATTGAAGCGGCCTTGAGGAGACGTAAGGGAGAGCTCGCGCCCCTCTAATCTCTTCCCCTCCCTCCCAACTGTATAGTGTTCCAATCTCCACACGCCGCCGGCAGAAAGGTGGGCTGGAAAGTGCTTCTTCACTTCCCCATCTGCTTTCCCACATCCCCGTCTGATCTTTCTCTCGGAACCTATCATCTCAACGCCCGCATTTTTCGAAGCCAGTTGATCCGTGCGACCCGCAATGAAACTTCCCGTTTGATTTGTTTTCTCATAATCATAATCAGTTGTAACACGTATTTCCTTCGTTATTGTTCTTCTACTTTGTATTACGCCCCAGCTTGCTCATCGGAAAAGAAAATACATGAAACGTAGTAGGTTTAGAGATACGGTTGCAATTTACTTAACAAAATGAAATATTCAATGTACAGACAATTTAAATTATGAAGATAATTACTTATATCCTAAGGTCATGACCAACTGTATATTCTAATTTACACACAAATTTGGCATATGAATAATTATTCCTTCTTTTAAGTATTTTGTCCAATTATTTGCCACACTTCTCCACTTAAACTTTTCACAACATCCAGTCACAAACTTAATTCTTGGCCAATTAAAAATCTCTTGTCTTATGGCTTCTTGTATCTTATATGAAAATAAAAGTTTATAGTTACAACCCAATTATTCGACGACACAGGTTGGCTTGTCCCTCTGTGGTCTGGAAAATCCTCTCAGCCTGCGTAGTGTTCGTCCTTGGCGGGCCCTCAGCTCTTGGGTCTCGTCCTGTTGTAAAATCTCCCGTTCCTCTCCTTAATTCCAGCTCCTTTGTCAATTCTCCTTTTCTACGTGGGCTATGTCTCGCACGACGCCACACTCTGGAACTTCTTCCAACCAAAACTTGCGTGCTGTCCTGGCACGACCGTACACTCCGACGGTTTTATCTACAAAAATCCCTGCGTGCTGTCCTGGCACGACCGTACACTCCGACGGTTTCCTCTACACTCCCTAGCTCCTTTTGTTGCCGACGCTTCCACTCCCTCGGTCTATTGTTTATTCTCAATTCACAATATGGCGGGTCCCTTATTGTAATAATAAGCCATGAGGTGGTAAAAGAAAAATGGCGAGGCCAGCGTTATGTTACACAGTGTTATCATTGATTAGCTGTATTACTCTCCATTTCAACCTCCTCTCATTGAGACAGCTTTGTTCTTTAAAAAGAATATTATCTTTGGTATCCTGCATGATTGGATTGAATTATTTCAATCATGGTTTTCCGCGATAATTCTTCCCACTCCATTTCTCCATCCATTTATTAAGACTCCATTACCTTTAAAATAGCGCTGTAAAATGTCTTCAATAGGTTTGTCTCTCCTTTGTTGAGTTTTCCATGTACTTTTTCCCTTCCACTACTCGTGTGACTTTTCCGTTAATGACTTTATCCGCCCATTTGATCCTCATCATTCTTCGGTAGCATGCATCTCCATTTCTTTCACTCTTTCGCGGTCTGTAAACGCCGTTGTCTTGGCTTCAATTTTAAGGCTAGAGTCTTAAAGTACTTTTTACCTTTCGACACTAGTCTCTCTTTTAATAATAAAAGAAATCGCGCGGAGTCTGACAGACACTATTTATAAAAATGAAGTAGATTTGAACCGCAAGCGCAGGAAAATGTATCTTTTATATTCCTAATTAGTGGTCGTTCAACCACGTGGCTGGTGGACGGTAGCCATTAATCCTCCCCTATTTAGTCCCAGTTCGCTTATTTCCCGGTAGTATTTCTCATATACCTTTCTCTATATTTGGTCTATCTATTTTTGCATTGGCCCCCCTCTTGGAAATGGAATTTTTAACCAAAAATGTAATTCAAGCTCGAGCATGATCACATTACTTTCTAAGAAAATAATCCTCTTTAATAGGGCTGTATACCCCTGTCATTATCGGAAAGTGAAACCTTTTGTTTGCTTTTTATCGTTTCATTTATATCGTTTTACACAATAGTGCGATTTTATGTATTTCACTCATCATTTTCGAAAAATAACCTCTCTCTTAAAGAATCTCCAGGCCGATTCTAAAAATGAGCTCACTCTCCGTTATTTCCTGCACAAGCGAATTGCTGAATTGCTGACGCTTTCTCCAACCCGTACTGTCACGTGATTGGTGACTACTTTTCTCAACTACTTCTCCATTATCTCCGGATACTGCTGTGCAAGGAAAAAACCTCTTAGGCATAACTACTGATTCAGGCAGTCTCTTCTTTCCTCGCGGACAGTTGAACCTTGCCCCGGAATTCACAAGTAGTGGACAACGTGTAATTGAGTGATATTTGTACATGCTTAAACAAAAACGGTGAATTTTTCCACTCGATAAATGAACTTTCGGTTCTGGTTTAACATTTATATAGACAGATAATCATCATGTGACACTTAATCACCTCCCTACTCTACATCTACATCCTACCCTGCGAGCCGCCGCATGGGAGTGTGGCAGGGAGTGTTAGGACACCAGCCGTGTGAAGATGTATGAGAAGAGGTTTTGGGAGGTGAAGTGGTGACGTTTATTATGGAAGTGTATTTAGTGGAGCTCAGGTTTTATTGTGGTCGCTTATGGTGCGCGGGAAGAATGATTTTTTGTAACTATCTGTTCGGCAATGTATCTCTCTTATTTTATCGTGTCTGTCATTCCTAGAGATGTGGTGAGGCGTCATGATAATATTCTCTGTGTCGCTCTGAAATATACTAGTCATGAATTTCTGAAGCAAACTAAGCCTAGCATATAGCCTTCGAGTTTCCAAGAGCCTCCACCTTAATCCCTCTAAAATCTGTAAAACACTATATGCTCGTTCGTAGCAGTTCTTAACGAAGAGTGCAGCTTTTCTTTGTATTTTATTATTTTTAAAAAAATCTTATTACCAGGGTTCCAAATGCTCGCGGCGTTTTCGACTTATGGCCTAACCAGAGCGAAGAAGCACCTCTCTTTGCCTTTTTCATCCGAGTACCTTCCTATCATACGCTTAACAATGAGGCGAATATCATGCCATAATTCATGAGCTCTTAGAGGAACGGGTGACATATGATTGAAAGGTACAAGTATACATCCCCATGAGTCATCAAAGAGGCGTGTGGCAAGGGATTTTTGGGCTTGAGTTATAGAAAGAGGAGGGAAAATGGATAAGACTGGGGGAGGGGACAAGGGTGAATTGATTGTCAACGGAGTGTCTTGGAGTCGCTGTCTTTTTGTATTGTCACAACATGGTACATCGGAGACAGGAATTATAGTACTTCTATAAGTTTGGACGTAAGTTCTCCAAGAGTACACCATGAAAATGAGTAAGACGAAGACTAAAATCCTAGGATGCGGAAGAGAGAAGCTGAATGTAGATGTCACTCTGAGAGGAGAGAAATAAGAGCAACAGGAGTCCTTCACCTATCTCGGAAGTATCATCACGAGGGATGGAAGAGGTACAATGGACATCAAGCGGAGAATAGCTGAAGTTAAGAAAGCTTTCATGGGAAAAAGACAACTGCTGTGCTCAAGAAAGATAGGACGACTAACCAGGTAACAGTATGTGGAGCGTATTACTCTATGGATCGGAATCATGAACCAATGAAAAAGCTGACCAGAAAGATTAAAAGCCTTTGAAACCTGGTGCTGGAGGAGAATGCTGGAGATAAAGTGGACGGACAAAATAAGAAATGATGAAGTGTACAGTAGAGTAGAAGAGGAAATGACTATATGGAACACCATGGAAAAAAGAACAAGATGGATTGGACACACCCTGAGTCACAATGGGTTTGTGAGGAACATAATTGAAGGTAAAATAGATGGATAAGTCCCCAGAGGAAGACCCAGGAATAAGTTTATGGACCAAATGAAGATGAAAGTACATAGAAAGAGACACCAGGGGGTAAGGGAACTAGCATTAGATAGAGAAGGGTGGAGGGCTGCTATCAACTAATCTTAGGATTAAACGGTGAATGAATGGAGTTCGGATGTATATCTCTCTTATTTAGCCTTTTTTTTAGTTCTAGAGATATAAAGCGGAGTCAAAATTTTACTCGCCGTATCGTAATGACACTCACCTGATGTGAAATTTTTCAAGTAGGGTTAACCTAGCGCATAGCTTCCGATTCTCCAACGGCTCCCAATCTATTCCTTCCTTAAACTGTTTTGCACTTTCCGTTTGCTTTTAGCAGTGTGGTAGTCAATGCAGTTTGCGATAGCATATGCATTATCATATGTTTGCGAAAATAGAATGGTTAGTCACTCGTAGTATGTAAGCTTTGGCTGTGTTTTGGGGATTTGAATCAGGTGTATACCTTGTTAAATAGCTCAATTCACGAATGTGTGAATCATGCGGGTGAAAATTCATGAATTCTTTCAAGTATTTTCAAGCATTCGTGACGTGGAGTTACCTCTTACCCAGTCCCCATGAGTTTGAATACAGGGATTCTTAACTAGTGGCGAATTTTTCAACCTCGTGGAGGAATTCTGGGAATTTTAGGGGGAACTCGAACTGCTATTCAGCGTAATATGATGTCCTGTTGATCACGTAGAGTGTATGAAAGAGAGGTTTTTAAAGTATATTTTGTGGTGTTCAATGAAGATTATTGAATGTTTCTGATTAAAATCGATTTGTAAAGATGCGCACTATTCTCACTTGCGGAATTTTATTTATAATGCTAATGATTTGTATCGTGAAGGTACAATGATATCCTGAATGATGGCGTAAGTGTAGAATCAAGCGAATAAGGTTGAAAACCATTGGTTTAATAAATGCCTTGGCGTCGTTCCGGTTTGGGAAACTTCCCCGGCCTTCTTTTGCAGAACCCTTGGAATAGCTTGTTTGTGGAGAGAATGACCTTTAGACAGTGGCGCAGGAGCCAGGGTTCATCGGGTTCGGTCGAACCAAGTCCCCGGGCCCAGGGACGGATTGAGGCTCTTGAGGGAGTGGGGGATGCAAACGGGTTTTTCGAGAGAGGGAGAGCGGAGGACGGGGGAAGGGGAAATGCTCGCATAAGATTGGAGGAGTAGCCGAAAGGCTGGAGAAATTAAGCATCTTTGGGAAATAACGTTTTGCTCCTTAATCGACGGGGAGGGATTCGGGGGTGCGGAGAGGGGGGTTGATACCCCTTTATAGATAGGTACCCTGGGAGGGCCATCCCCGGGGTTCCCAGGGAATAGGGAGTGATCCCGCGAATGTTGACCCTCATCCGAGGATGACTATATCTGATTGTACTGTTAAATAATAGAGAATATCATAAGGAAAATGTAACATCTATAGACGAGCGAGTCAAATTTGCTACGTTTAAAAATCATTGAAATATCTGTTTTCTGAGAGGCTTTTCTATTTAGTTGCTGCGCTAGACAGAATTATAACGCTTCGGATTAAATGTGGGGAAAGTCGCGTCTCTTTCGGCAGTTTGTCGAACAGTTTGAATAGATGAATTTGTGACGCTATTCACTGACGATGGCGTGCCTAGTGGAGCTCTGAAATAAATATAATAGTTTCAGCTGTCATTTTTCTGTCACATTTCAAAATAAATGTTACTATCAAATAAATTGCATTTTTATTAAATACTTAAATAGAAATTTGAAAAAAAACAAATATATTAGAAGTATTTTTTAATGCTGATGTTTCATAATTCCGTCCATAGAGGGTTCAAACTGTTTAGTGCAAAGTAAGGTGATGGCCTCTTCGGACCCAATCACATAACGCCTGATCAAGGTCAATCGCAGGATGATATAGCATTTCAGTTGACTTGAGATTTAGTGATTTTTCCATGTTTTATTTATTACCTGAGGCTTTCGGTTTGTTGGCGTGAGCTTCAATGATGGGAGAGCGTTTTAATATCAGATAACAAGTCGAGAAAATATTTAAACAGATATCAAAATACTGGGATTTACCGAATAATTTTACCTAAGAATTCTTCCTATTGTCCTCGTCGGCAATATAGACTGCAGAAGGAAATTATCAATGGTGCCTGATATTACAGACTCAAGGGACAGTTAAAAATGTGGGAGATGGATGAAACTCCAAATTTCGTTTAGTAGAATGGAAGTTTTCCGGAGGAAGGCCTCGTAAATTATATATTAAATGAAGACAGAGGTAATTCATCAAAGTGAGGCATATTTCAGGACGGAATATAACGAGAGGAAAAATGGAATAATAGATAAAATGTTTTTGTACCCGTTTAGCCTAAAATAGTATATCAACTCTACCAAAATCCGCAGACATATTTTTTTTAACAATCGAAAAACCCATTGTAGTCCACATGTACCACTGCAAGGTATTTATATATTCTGAGCCTCGTCAATGATTTGATCGTTAAAAGAGTTTTGTCGCCGTATATACTTCCACGGAAGGGAATAGAAATATTGTCTAGGTTATGATTCTACCAGAAATGCGAGACAATTTCCTTATCATGCGGGAATCTCCGATACATTGCATGACATATTATTAGCACATGTAAATACGCAATGATTCATGAACTCCTATTGAAACTTCATTAAGTTAAACCGAGCTTAAAATCCCTTCGATCCACTAGTTCAGCAGCCATCTGAGTAAAAAAATTCCTTCTTCCCATGTTTATTACAAAAGTAAGTGGCTATCGTTATAAATATCGTTAACATACCAATCACCTCTGTTCTATCCACCTTCTTTTCCCAGGATGGTCTC
Source organism: Ceriagrion tenellum (assembly GCA_963169105.1). Lineage (NCBI taxonomy): Eukaryota > Metazoa > Arthropoda > Insecta > Odonata > Coenagrionidae > Ceriagrion > Ceriagrion tenellum. Next base: position 75,728,868 of record OY720639.1, on the reverse strand, counting down.
CCAACACCCCCTGCTATCTGCCTGTGCGGTGGCTCGCAGGGTAGTGCGTACATGTGGACCCTCTTATTTCTAACCCTAACTCTCCTAAATGTACCGCAAACCTTTCTCAGGAACCCTACGCGGCTCATTTAGCTTACGCTTGTGCGTATCCTGTATTACCCTATTTTCGTTACGGCACAATGCAGTGAGGAGGAGCACATTTTGCACACGGCAGTGGTAGATTCCATATGCAAACGCATATTGCTAGATTAACTCCTGGTTTCACCAAGCATGAATGTGCCACAAGAAGGGATAATCTATTACCCTATTGATTTTTATACATTTGGAAAACAGCTTTTTGATGAAATAGGTCTATCCATGTGTCCCATACCTATTAAACCTCTTTCTCCATGTTGCTTAATTATTTATCTCATCTTAATTTAAAGCTTTCTTCATTCTTTTTAATGCCTAATGTTAATTACTGAAATGTCGTTCATATAATTTGACATTCGAGTTCAATTATTGCGAAGATTGTTGCTGTTTTCTTCGCTATTCGCCATATCACGATCGACGACCTTGCGGTTTTATGTCGTGACTACTTCCGTCAAACTCTTAGAAGAACTCCTGCTGTTCCATGTATGCGCGCTAATTTATTTTCCTTTCCCATCGTAGTCATTACACGTCAGAGTTAAGCTGAGGATGATAATATTATCCTTCAGAGAATTAACCAAGCAATTGTTTCATCTAAAAGAATGAGATTTTACCAGCTCAGCTATGGCCACATCAAGTGCGTCACATTAGCGTCGAGCGTCGTTCTGTTTAAAACCTATTTAAAATTGCTCTTGAGCAATGTTCACAAGTGTATCTATGCTAAAAGAGTAACTAATACCTGTTTTAGTGTCATAAAGGTATTTACTTAATGCTTCTTTTGTGGTCAAGATATTCCTAAAATTTAGGAGTGAAATATGGATGGTAGGGGCGTAAAGGAGGTTGTATTCAGGCATCATTAGTAACAAATAATGAGTTATCTGTTTTACTATTCATCGCATTAAAAAGTTCTCTAAATTATGTCCTTGATTTTAATTGTTTTTGTGTTTTGACATTGCTCAATTCAAATCGTCTTAAGTTTCATCAAATTTTGTCATTGCCAAGGCTCAAAACAAAGCATAGGTAGGCTTGATAATTATTATTAGGATAATCTACCGGTTAAAGCTGTTGTAATTGGAAGAGAGTAAGCATCCTCGAGATTTCACTGGTGTAGGATTCCACTGGAAGGCAGAATTGTATTAGGATATCTTGACACCATTTCTGCCTTCATCTCAGCGTACGTCCTACCTCTTTCCATCCCTCCCGCATGTGTTACCCTATTTATCTTCCTTCCGTGATTACAGCTCCTTGGAATTTAATGGCCTCACTGTTGAACAGAATGTAAAATTACAGTGATCATTAAATTCATGTGTAAGATTTATGTTCACTCTCCGGCGGGTTGAGCGTATCTTCCCGAATCTCCAGCATCTTGGATGGCTTTCTACTGATTCCCGCGTATATGTACCTACTGGCCACATTCTTTTACTCCCTCTTCCATAAAAATCAACCTGAATACCTCTTAAACCTCTTCCTAGTCGCACCATCTACTCTCACAATAATCACAAGATCCTCATCTCAATACCTATACTACCCAGGACACTGCGCCGTAACATTTTAAAAGACAATCCAAGTTGTCGTTGCAAAATTGTGGAAGTTCCTACCTTAAAGAATAAAATAAACTGCAGTCACTGTACCAATTTAAAAACCGTATTTATAATACGTTATTTGACAAATAAGTTTTCCTTTCTCCTCTCCATGCACACATACATATCACCTAAATTTTATAAGTCAGCTTGTATGTTTTTTAGTTTTTATGCTCAATAAAATTGAATCATCTATAGTTGTTACATTGGAACCTTGACAAAGTGTTTTATAGCGGTTTTTGTACTCAAAGAACAATGTTCCAGTGCAAAATAAATTATCTATCTATCTTTCTCGCTTACCATAAGTCCTCCCCGCTGTCATGGACTTAAACGTCCCTTGACCTCTCAGTAGCTGTTCCAACCACTAACTCTGCCTCCCCTTACTTTCCTCCATAAGTTTTTTTCTTTTCATCCACTCCATCAAGCACTTCCTCAGTCGATCTCCTTCCTGTCCTCTGAACTTCCTCCATTCTCTTTTTCACCCACATCTCAAAGTCTGTTGTGTATCATCGTCCACTTATCCCAGAGTCCAAGTTTCTGCGCCGTACAACGCCGTACTCGACATTAAACTCTTAGCCAATCTTTTCTTTAAAGTCTTACTTGATGTTCCCGTCATTAGCTCCCTCCAGTAACCGTATTTTCCCTTCGCTAGGGGGGCAGTTCAGTCACAATATACGTACCCAAATGATGAGGAAGGGGATATTTGGAGTGGGAATAGTTGAAGAGAAGGCAGAGTACTGATGATAGAAAAAGGCAGACGGGGAAGATGCAAGAAAGTAGAACGATTCTTGCGTAAGGTTGCAAGACGGTATAAGTGATTGTAGAAGCCGAATATGCAAGTAGTTAAAATAATTGAGGTCATGTAACTATGATAATGAAGACAAATTTTCAAGAGATAACAAAAAACAGTATTTACGTCCCAACATGCATTGAATGACACTTACATAGCTGAGTTATCATGTAAAAGTGGCGATCAGTAATAAAATAGGTGGCGATAACATGAGAAAGGATTATATGGAGTAATTTACGACTTAATTGTCTTCTAAAAACTCAAGTTCAAATTACATTCCTGAACGATTTGTCAAGTACTGATCACTAAACCCTCCGAGAGTCCGAGAAATGAAAGAATAAAGATGCAGACTTGTAGATCTGCACCTGTGAAAATCTGGAGGGATTTTACCCTCTTTTACTTAAATCTGATTTAACCGATAGATAAGCTTATTACTAAAATGGCCTAAGACTACTTTTTTAGCCCATAGGAGACTCAAAGCACCATAAGCTATTTTAACTTTAATCAGTTACCATTATTTGTTAATGATTCGAAATAAGAAGACGGTGTAAGTTATTCATATTTGTGCCATTTAAAATCGTATTTCGAATTACTTTACATAAAAAATAACTTTTATTATGTCGTGGTATTATGACATTAAAATATATTCTCTCACTTAAAACTCATGTTTACCATACGTTCATGCAATTACAGGTGGCCTCAGTTAAAGATCGCGCGAGAAGGAATCATTCTTTACTCACAAGTGGATAAGATAATTAATTATTTATAAGAATCATGAATCGGATGCTAATTTCGTGGTTCCTGATGGCTACTCCAACGTACATAACAATGCTTTTATTCCCATTATTGCCTTTTATGTGGTATGGGCAGGAAAACTGGACATGTAGGGTGTATTTGCATGATATATTTTTGAAGAGTAGAGCTGTGTCATTGAAAAAGTGGTACGTCGGGATTGGCATAGAAATATGTTATACGCCGTGGATAATTGATACCTGAGAAGTGTTCACTTTAAAATCGGATGAGGTAGGTAGATTTGAGAATGAATGGATGACCTAACGCTTTTGGATAAATGCTCAGGTGGTGGGCACGTGGGTAAGAACGGAGAGCGGCTCTTTGGTTCGGCCATTTCGAGTCAGTTGGTGAGAGTTTAATGACAACGCAGTTGTTAGATATGCATCTACATACAACCCTGCGAGACGCGGCATGGGCGTGTGGCACTGGGTGTTAGGATACCAGCTGTGTAAAGATGTAAGGTTATTGGGAGGTGAAGTAGTAACGTGTATTATGAGAGTGTATTTAGTGGAGCTCAGTTTTTATTGCGGTCGCTAAATGTGCATGGAAAGAACGAGTTCTTGTACCAATCAGTTCGGCAAAGTATCTCTCTTATTTTATCGCACCTGGCAGACCTAGAGATGTGGTGGGCGTCATGATAATATTATCTGTGTCACTCTGAAACACACCAGTTCTGAATTTCTCAAGCAAGCTAAGCCTAGCGTGCAGCCTCCGAGTCTCAGAGGGCTCCCACCGTAATCCCTATCGAAGTGGTGAAACACTATATGTTTTCTCGTAGAAGTTTGAAGCCATGCGTGCAGATTTTCCTATTATTTTATTATTTTTTTGGTAAAATCCTTATTACCAGGGTCCCAAAAGCTCGCGGCTATTCGAGGTGTGGCCTAACCAGAGCGAAGTAATATCTCTCTGTTACTTCTTCCGGTTTCCAGTGACCGACAGCTAAGGTCATTTGCGCCATAGGGGATGGGAAAGGGAGGAAGGGTGGATAGAAACCCGGCGTCAGCATTAGCCTACTCTTAACGAAAGGCGCCTAGGGGACCACAGTTTTACGTCTCTTCGACAGATGGAGTACTCCAGTTGAAGCGCCCTCCACAAGACACTCAAGTAGGGATCGGGTTCCTCTGAAAAACATCCGCTACTGCAGGGATTTGAACGCTGGCCTTCCGTGTGGTAGGCAAGTGCTCTAACCACCACACCGACCCAATCCCCCTAAAACCTAGTTTCTTTAATGCTGTGCCGCATATACTTTGTGTAGAAATATGATGTAGAAGTGAATAATGTGTGAGTGGAAGAAATTATTCGTGATAGTAATAGGTGTGGAATTAGGAGTCTGAGGATCAGGAGGGGGGGGAATGAATCAGTGCATGAATATAACGGAAACAAAATAGATATGCAGTGAAACCTGTATTAGGCGGCCACCACCGGACCCATGAAATAGTGACCGCTTGAGTAGGTTTCCACTGGATGGAAATAAATTACATTGCTTATATGTAAAATTCCATTCCTGAATAATCAGCTTCTTACAGAGACGGCCGCTCAAGGTGAAGTGGCCGTAGAGTCAGGTTGCACTAAAGAAGGATAGGTCAGTATGGTTGGATACTACCGGAGCAGAGGAATTTTTACACTATCTGCGAGAAGTAAAACCATTGTGACTGTGATTACGTCTACATGTAAATACTACCGTGCGAGCCGCCACATGGGCGTGTGGCAGGGGGTGTTAGTACACTAGCTGTGTAATGATGTGAGGTTTGGAGAAGTGATATTGTGAAGTATATTATTGGTGTGCATTCAGCGCAGCTCAGTTTTTATTGTGGCCGCTTATTGTGCGCGGATAGAACGAGTTTTTGTGCCCATCTGTTTGGCAGTATATTTCTCTTATTTTAATCGCTTCTGTCGGACCAAGAGATGTAGTGAGGCGTCATGATGATATTGTCTGCATCGCTCTGAAACGTAACAGTTCTGAATTTCTCAATCTACCTAAACCTAGCGTGTAGCCTATTCAAAATGTATTTCAAGTGCTATAAGGTTACGTGTTGGCATAACGTTAAATTGCCAAGAAAAAAAATCGATAATATGCATACTATTCACTTTTTTTCTATGCACATAACTAATAAGAACATGTAGACTACGTTACACGCAAATCAGTACACAAAAGGAAATCTCTCCTACAGGCCTGGGAGAGGGATCATTTGGAGTTTAAGGAGTAAGAGAGTGTTTACGAAAAAATGAATGAAAATGTAAGATGTCTACACACACAAAAAAAATTCATATATACATATATATATACACAATAGAAAACTTCGCCAAATGGCCACAAACACAATAATAGAGGAAACTTACAGGGGGGTAAAAAGACGAGAGTAAAAAGAAATTCTCTCTGTGACTGAGGAAGGGCTAACACCCGAAACGTTTCCAGTAAGTCTTTCTTTTTACTCTCGTCTTTTTACCCCCCTGTAAGTTTCTTCTATTATTGTATATTGTAATCAATCATTCATTCACTCAGACCGCACTGCGGCAAGTACATACAAATAAATATTCAAACAGAAAGGAAGAAAGAATGTGAGTAAAAACACTTAAAATTGACAAACACAATGGTCCGTGGTTCGATTCCCGGTCCAGTCGAATTTTTTCCGCTTGGAATCGGCCATCATTACATCTTCACACCACCATTGTGTTTGTCAATTTTAAGTGTTCCTATCCACTTTCTTTCTTCCTTTCTGTTTGAATATTTCGTAACCCTGCGAGCCGTCGCATTGGCGTGTGGCAGGGGGTGTTAGGACACTAGTCGTGTAAAAATGTAAGGGATAAGGTTTTGGGAGGTGAAATAGTGACGTGTATTATAGGAGTGTATTTAGTGGAGCTCAGTTTTTATTGTGGTCACGTATTGTGCGTGGAAAGAGCGAGTTTTTGTACCTATCTGTTCGGCAGTGTATCTCTCTTATTTTATCGCTTATGTCAGACCTAGAGATGTAGTAAAGCGTCATGATAATATTGTGTGTCGCTCTGAAACACACCAGATCTGAATTTCTCAATCAACCTAAGCCTAGGACTACCTCGTAAGGGAACGGCGTGATGAGTATGTATGTATGTTAGCCGGTAATGGCTTTTGACCTCGATTTCCTCTCGCGCGCGCACCGCCGCTCAAATGTTTTACAACTGAAATGGCCGCCGAGTGCATTTCCCACGGGCCCGCGTCCTAGAAATAATTTGCGCCATTTTCGATGGCTTCAGAAAAAGATGACGTCAAACCTCTCTCTCTCTCTCTATACCCAGGTTTCTCTCGCCAAATCCTCCCCCCCCCTCGCCTCCCCACTCGGAGAAACCTTCACCCTCCCCACATCCCCGCTCTCCCGCCTTTTTCCCGACATCCCCCACGAGGAATTTCGACAACGCTCTACACCTTCCCATATCGATTTCGGTCGACAAATCTCTTCCATTTTGGTGGATAGGAGGAGGAGGAGGAGTAATGGGGTGGGGGAATACGAGTGGTGGGGAGACTTTAGGGGTGTGAGGGGGAGACACTTGTTACTCTTCTGGGAAAAAATGGAAGCTGGTGCGATTTCTGAAAGGACTTTTAATTTTTTTTCCTCCCTCTCTTTATCATTTTTTTAACTGTTTTCGAAGAGAGGCTTCGTGACGAAAGATGAGTGGTCGCTAAAACTGCCAATCAGGTGGCCGAATACCAGACGCTTTCTTTGATTCCCCAGCGTTGTCTGTGCGGGGAATACTCCAGCCAATCGCGGAAATTGCATTCTTTAATAGCGCCGTGACTCGCACACCTGCAAATCGAGTGTGCTGTTCCATTTTTCATTCGCAGATAAGTATAGACTGATCTTAAACTTTTCAGCAAAATGTAATAAACACGCTGCTATATCTCCAAGTCTCTCATTACACCTTTTGTGTGTCGAAAATTTAAAATAATGGCTATAAATCCATAGGTTAACTTGGTTATGGTAATATGTATCGTCGTCATAGATAGTTCGAGTATTGACAATAGGCAGGCAGTTAATCTTTCTCATTATATTCTCCTCTTTCTTATTTATGCATGATGTAAATAATGATGTTCTTATTTATGCATGATATTTTGAATCTGTAGTAGTAGTCTTTGTATCCCTTGCATGTTAGAACGATTGGAGATACAATGTTTCTTGGGTATTAGATTTGTAATTGGCGCTTTGCATGTGTGGTACGCGGGTTTTTAATGTAATGTCGGTGTTCTACCATATCATTCATGCATGCCTGGTGCGAAAGCACCCCCTGCCACACACCCTTTGGGTGGCTTGCAGGGTATGACGTAGATGTAGATGTAGATGTATGATTAAGTTCTCAAGGAACTCTGGGGCTTTCGCCCGAAGTATGTTGAATTTTAACTTTGTTCCACCTCCCGCTCTTGTCATGAGACATTCCGGTTTCGTTCCACGCGACACCTTCAGAGTTGGGAGTGGGATTGAATTTGAGAGAGGTAGTATGTAAAGCTCTCAGGTTTCCAACAGGTTTATGGTAGTTTGTGGCACCGACATTTCTATGGCTTAGTCTGCCATCGTCATGTTGTGGCTAGAAGGGTGTCACTCATTATACACTCTGTGGATTGGCTCAACTTGCTTCTGATTGGCCCTCATTTCCCGCTCTTTTTCTTTTGAGTCTCATGATTGGTTTCCACGCATTGCCTATATGAAAACCTCTGTCTCTGTTAATATTGTATCTGTGGTTCTCGATTTCCTCAGCCTACTTCACATTCCGGTCCCAATAACGAGGAGCACGGTGAAGAGTCGTGGTCCCCTTGAAATTGTGGAATTCAACCACCACAGAACAACCACACCATCCACAGAGTGTTTAATAAGTGACACCCTTCTGACCAAAACATTCACCCTGAGGACGATGGCAGACTTATCCACCGAAACGTCGGTACCACAAAGTACCATCACCCTGTTGGAAACCCGTGAGTTTTACATTCAACCTCTCTCAAATTCTTTCCCACACTCGTCGCGTTATTTGACTCTCATTCGCTCGTGTCAATACAATCCATAAGCTAACTTTCGGTGAAAGTTAGTTGGATGCTATCGCTGGCAAGAAAAACTGAGAGAAAGCCTGAAATCTTTCATTGAGAGAGGTAGGTCGAGAAAGTCATGGGTGAATTTAGTGGGACTCTTCAAGTCGAGAAATATTTGGAGTTCCGAGAAAAGGGGGCGTGTATGAAGCAATGCATGAATGTAGGAGAAACGAAAGTGTTTTTCAAAAATAAGTACTATGACAGGAAATTGCTAAATGGGCGTCAGTTTTGATCTACACCTACATAATACCCTGCGGGTCGCCGCATGGGCGTGTGGCAAGAGGTGTTAGGATACAAGCCATGTAAAGAATAAAGTTTTAGGAGGAGAAATGATAAAGTTTAATACGGGAGTGAGAGCTCATTTTTTATTATGGTCACTATTATGCATGGAAAGAACAAATTTTTGATCCTGTGTGTTTGCCAATGTATCTCTCTTATATTATCGCCACTGTCGAATTTCTTAAGTTCTCCGGGCCTTGACTAACTTTCCTTCGAAGAGGAAGGTCAATGGAGGAAGCACACATCAGATAAAGGGGAAAGTACATACATAAGAATAACTACCCTTGAGAAAAGAGCTAGAATTTGAAAGGATGGAGGGCTGAAGAGAACCAATCATAGGATTGAGTGACTGATGAAATGAAAGTACATCTGCATCTATGAAATACCGTGCAAGCCACCACCAGGGTGTGTGGCACGGGGTGACTCCACACCAGGCATGCAACACTCATCCCATCCGCAATTAGAACCGCGCCCGCTCACCCAAATACCAGGTGCAGGCCAAAAGCAGACACGATGACAATGCGTGGTCAGACCATAAAATAGGATGGTGCTACGTAAACGAACATACTACAATGCAGTATACTACTTACAACTGCTGTTTATATACAACTACTAGTTGGTATTTAATGTGACTAATGAATAGTAATACTAAGTTCAAGTCATGTAGGAGCTATATCTTGCTGGAAATTTCATGCGGGGTTAGTAGCCAATAATGCTGTTAAGATATATAGCACAAGTGCAAAACACACTTTACCCAGAGAAAGTCAAATTTTCCCAGAACTGATTATTGCAACTATTATGGTCCTCCATTGTTCTTTGAAAAAATGGTATTTAAATTTATTGGTTCTACAGTATATATTCTTGATTTTATGCCTACGATCATTAATGCCAAAATACCTTCGGGTTATCCTCCAAAGACTCGTCTAATATTTTACTTATAAATTCCATTAACGCTTTCCTTAAGGCCGCTTTTGCTGTTGTTTTAGCTCTTATAATTTTCACAAATTCTCTCATGTTCCACGTCGAGGAGTCCCTAATTGGCGTTTTCCATGATTGATTGCTTGCAAGTACCTACCATCAATATTAACCATTGTAAATCTGACCAGAAAAGACTAGAAGCCTTCGAAACCTAGTGCTGGAGCAAGATGCTAAAGATAAGATTGACGGACAAAATGAGAAATTATGAAGTGTACAGAAGAGTAGAAGAGAAAAGGACATCATAGAAAAAAGAACAAGGTAGATTGAACACACCCTGAGACACAATGGATTTGTGAAGAACATCATTGAAGGTAAAATAGTGAGGAATGTCCCCAGAGGAAGACCCAGGAATAAGTTTATGGACCAAATAAAAAGAAAAGTACATAGCAAGAGATCTCAGATGGTAAGGACTCTAGCGCTGGATAGGGAAGGATTCCCTCAAGGTTCGATTACAGTTTCACTGGAATTAGCATATTTTTCTTGCATTAGCTTCATTTTAAAGGAGAGGGGATGATAAACAAGGCGAGAAACGGCCCGCGAACTCGCTCGCGAGAAAACGTTCGGGAAATGCTCTCTTTCCCGCCTCTTTAGTCTCCCCCCCTTCCCCCGTCCTCCCCTGTGCCGTGATTCTTGGAGAGCGAGTCGAGTCGCCCTCATCTTGAAAAGCGCGGAGATGGTCGTCTCGTCGCGCCGGACGAATCCGCCAAGGGTTTCACTCCAAACCCTTCCCTCCTTACCCCTTCCACCCCTTGGGGTGCGAGCGGAATGATTTTAAGGTTTTGGAAGGGCACTGCTGGACTAAGGATTGCGGTGGTTGTATCTGCGTATCGAACCCTGGGAAAAAACTGTGCAACTAGCAAATGTACTGTAATTTCTTGGTAAAAATGAGACTAAACTCTTTTTCATCATGTGAATACGTAAAATTTACTTAACCCTCTATGGACGAGCGTTACGTTTCAAAATCATTGAACTATCTTCTTTCTGAGAGGCATTTCCATATAGTTGCTGCGCTAGACAGAACTTCAACACTTCGGGTTCTTTCGGTGGTCTGTCAAACAATCTGAATAAGTGAATTTGTGCCGCTATTCACTGACGATAGCGTGCCTGGTGGAGTTATGAAATAAATAGTTTAGCTGTCATATGCAGGGAAATTTTAAAAAAGGAACGTTATGAATGTATTGATGAAGTATACCTTGTGTAAATATTATTATGTAAAGTATTACTTTAAATTAAATATATCTATACAATACAGATACGTCACATTTAAATATAAATGTTACTATCAAATAAATTGCATTATTATTAAATACTTAAATATCACTTTTGAAACACTGTAATAATAGCAGTATTTTTCTCATGCTAATATAGTACCAACATTTTTTCATGCCCACATTTCATAATTCCATCTATAGAGGGTTAACATTGAAAATGAAAAGATATTTGAATTATTACACAAAAACTACATCAAGACGACCCGGGTTTCGACGTGGTACATTGGCTGGTGTTGTTGCACTTAATGATGACGTGCCACGTCAAACCCGGATCATCTTGAAATAAATTTTGTGGAAATACTAAGTTATCTTTTCATTCACAGAAAGACAATGTTTCTTTGAGTAAAATGGACGGTAAGTTGGGGAAATCTTTATTTATTTTTGGACACTGAGAAAGAAAATCTTCTGCTATATGACAAAATTTAAGACGGCACCGAATTAGGTTGGGCAAACAAAAAGAACAAATCTGAAGGAAGTTTGCATTAATATAGAATATACTCGGAGTAAAGAAATTTTTCGAGTGAGTGTGGATGGGTTCAAGGGTTTTTAGGAAAAATGAAGGAAAAATTTCAAATGAAAGGAGGAAGAACCACGGGGAGAGAATAAAGAAATTATGAGAGAAGAAGAGGATGATTAGTGAGCAAACCAGTTGTTTACCGCGGTACATAGTAGGTCTAGCATAATAATTAAGTTTACTTTGATAGGCACATAGAGCAGGCCAAAGGTGGAAATTACTGTAATAATTTATTTGACAATCCGCCATGGTCTTATTAAGTTCCATTCCAGTCAGTCTGTAGTTGAATAATGGGGAATATTGAGAGGAATTGACTTTTTGGAGAAAGAAAAGATATATAATTTGTAATCCGATTTTTAACGTTTTATGACGTTATCCGATGCCTAACGCCATTTCTATTTGTTCATTTACAAGTCTTCTGGTAACTGCTTTTCTCTGTACGTTCAGTGGTAACAGGCTCAACTATGTGGAAGTTGATATTCACAAATGAAAAAACGACTTCGTTTTCTTCCACCGATTTATTTTTTTAGTACGACATGTTTCGACACATAGAGGTCATATTCAAGTACAAAAAATTTTAAAATTCAAGCAAATATATACCTGGAAGGGTCTTGGGGGAGGTTGGAGAGGGGTGGAAGAATGGGTGTTAGGAGGGGGGGAGGGGGAAACCCGGAGAGAGGTGAGGGGTGGCGGTTATGGTGAGAATTAGGGAAAACCCTTAGGTTAATTCTCACCATAACCGCCACCCCTCACCTCTCTCCGGGTTTCCCCCTCCCCCCTCCTAACACCCATTCTTCCACTCCTCTCCAACCTCCCCCAAGACCCTTCCAGGTATATATTTGCTTGAATTTTAAAATTTTTTGTACTTGAAAATGACCTCTATGTGTCGAAACATGTCGTACCAAAAAAATAAATCAGTGGAAGAAAACGAAGTCGTTTTTTCATTTGTGCTTTTCTCTGATTTCCTTTTCTATCCCCACTATCCCATTTATTTTAGACCTTCCTCTTTTTTTCAATCTTATGGTTTACATGTTAAAATTTGCTTAGGTAATCTCTCATTCGTTATACGTTGTGTGTAACCATACCACACCCGCTGTTTTTTTATGTCATCGAATATCGTGTGGGTGACTCCCATTATATTTCTTATTCTCTCATTCATGATTCCTTTCTGTCTTGATATCCCCGCAAATCATCTCTAGTAATCCATCTCTGTAACATTGAGCATATTGATTTTCTCCTTCACCTGCTATATCTATCTCACTCCCTTACATGATTATGCCTCTCTTATAAAATGATTTCCTTGTGCGAAATTCACAGTGAAAAAATGATTCACTTATTCATGCTTAGAACTTTCGATTGTTGCGCTCAGGGGTCTAGCCAGTTAAGCTACAAAGGCGTACTGTTCCGATCGAAATCTCATATTGACTATAAGGAGCGCTCACAGGTAGCGTGCGTGAAATGACATGGAGTACTCGGGAGCGTACATAAAGTCTAGAAGTATCGGACTTTGCGGCATACCTGTTAGTACCAACAAAGGTCAGTTTGACCCCTTAGAAATATTATGATTCCTAAAAGATATTTGACGTTATTGATTGAAATAAGCTAATTTTCCAGAAATATTTTTTACTTATTAATCTATATTATTTTGCAATAATACAGGTTAATGTAAACAAATTTTAATTTGCCACTTCTACAAATAGGATGTGGCGCATGGGACCCCGGGTCCAAGTCCTCGTACGAAGGCTGAGTCTGTCGGGTATTCGTGCCGCGACTCATCCTTGGGTGTAAATGTTCGGCTGCCGAAATTTATATGATATATGAATAATAATAAAACTTTCCATTCTATAACGAAAAAACTCAAATAAAACTGATTTAAGAGAGCCTGGTGTCCAAATGACCCCTCTGTTAGTAGATAGATGGTTATGTACATCAAAACTATTGGGTGAGGTTCTTATATTCACAGTACATTCTCCTGATAATAATATATGTCAGGAAATCTTCAAAGGCTAGGATGATTAAGTCAGAAATAATGGATTGTCAAAAATCAGAAATGTACTGGAAGTACTAGAGGTCTCAAAAGGACCCCCTGGTACCTCTAGTGGTAAGAATCCCTGCCCTCGAGGTAATGCTCAACCTAAAGTACAAAGGTGTTTACCTAGAAAAATTCACCAAGCTGCGGAACTGGCTGCACACTAACTGTTATGGAGTCACCTGCTGATAGTCGTACTCTTGTATACACACTCAGGCTTCACTTCGTGGAAGTTGATAGTATCTATACTTAAAGAATACCAATAGGTCGCACTATTGTGTGAAAATTAGTTCTATAAGTTTATCTGAAATTCAGTAGATATTTGAGTTGGGAAAAGATATATTCAGAAGTCATGTCCAACGTGAGTATCGTGTCAAATTCGGATTATTTTGGACATACTTTACCTAAATTCAGAGGAGGAATGAGATATTTGAATAAGTGCTTTGGCACATACTGATAAAATGAGTGTGCAGATTTTTTTTTAATATTTCCATTTATACCGTTGTCGAGGAGAATTGGTCTGGGTTGTGTAACTGAATTCAATCACGTATTTCCGCCAACATTTCGCAGATTTATTTGTGTATCCATGGCTATTTTACAAATAATATGATAACATTTTTATTAAAATTATGATTGAACTGACATTTTTTAATAAAATTTGAGGAAAAAATTGGTAAAACATTGCTACAAAGCATCTTTAAAGTTTATAAGAATTTCAGTACAGTTTTAAGTTCAATGAAATGTTTATCATATTTGTTGTACAATAGACCTGAGGACACAGATATAGATCTGCGAAACGTTGGCAGTATAATTAATTTATACAACCAAGACAAATCCACCAAAACAACTGCATATACGAATAAAGATTTCAAAATATGAGTACACTAAAGTTTAACATTTCCCTCACATGAACAAGGCATGAACAATACAAAGATGCGTGGTTATTAAAATTTTCCAAGTTATTGAGATTTTCCTGTTCCGCCGTTAAATCCGATTGGCCTTTTCTTGCCATATAACATTGCTTGAAGGGACTTTTGTAATGAACTCTATGCGCTATTTTTTTTCTTCTTTTATTCCTTTTATTAAAATATAGCCACAATATAAAGACGACTCGTCAAAAACCATTTGAAGATGGGGATCAGAGTAAGAAATATGGCTAGTAGATATTGGATATCAATACCTTCCCATTGATGAAGATTATAATTTGTGAGAAGAACCACTGATCCGGTTTATCTCGGAGGCGATTTGAAACCTCACAACCATTTGAGTCAACTTCTGCTATAATTATTGTTATTATACACCCTTTTTCGCTGTATACATGAAATTATTATGCATGGAGGTGTATACATTTTGTATAATACTTTATACAACGTCGTCCGGCTAGATGATCTTAATGTCAAATTCTCGTCTTTGGCAAGTAGCCAAGTCACGTAAATTTTAAAAAACTGAATTTAGTGTTAATATTCATAGAACCTTGAAGAACCGAGCCTGCCTTCAGGCGACGTTGGCTGTTTGGTCAGACAGGACAATAATAGTGATTGTTGCTTGAAAAAAGGGCTACATTGCTTTATTTTCCAGGTAGCTACTTAAGCGAATTACGTTTTTCTATGATTTATTTACTCCCGAAGGCCTTCGCCTTCTTACTCTATATTATGTTCTCAGCTCGACCCCACCTCTCTTCATACGAACTGTCTTTTCTTAATTTTTTTCTTTCCTTCCTCCGCTACTTACCCAATACCCTCTCCTCTGTGACGGTCTTCAGCATCCTTTTATCTCTCATTAACTTGTACCACCGCCTACTCTGCCTTCCCTCCTCAAGAAGTATCCTTGATTTATTTACCATACCGAGCACTTCATCGTTTCTCTTCATTTGCGTCCTCCGCACTTTCTCAATTCTCCCCCACACCCACATCTCAAACGCCTACAGCCTATTCTCGTTCCTCATCGCCCAGATTTCGGTACCATATAATGTTACACTCCAAATTGGACTCCTCGCTTGTCATCCCTTCCATATCTTAAACAATGTTCCCATCATCCTAACCGATAAGTGAGCCTCTCTTTTTTTAGCGCGATTCTCCTTTTAATATCCTAACTTGAAAATAAATTTTTACTTCTAATTTTATACCTTTGCATCCGTGCTCGTGACTACGTACCAGTTCACTTTTGCGTGTATTAAAGGTTTAGAAATTGTCTTGCACAACGGGTTGTCACTTCATCATCATCATTGGTTGTTCAGTCCTAAGATAGGTTGACTGCAGCCCTCCTCCCTTCGTTATCTAATGTTAGCTCCCTTATCTCTCGGTATCTCTTCTTCTGTACCTTCCTATTTATTTGGTCCATGAACTTATTCCTGGGTCTTCATCTGGAGGCTTATCCCTTTAATTTTTCTTCTATCATGTTCTTCACAAACTCATTGTGTCTCAGGGTGTGTCCAATCCATATTTTTCTATTTTTCTTAGGTGTTCCATATGGTCCATTTCTCTGCTACGCTTCTGTACACTTAATCATTTCTTATTTTGTCCGTCCATTTTATCTTGGGAATCCTCCTCCAGCACCAGATTTCGAAGGCTTATAGTTTTTCTCGTCAGCTTTCTTCACCGAGCCTATTTTTCCGCAACAACTACTCCAGCAGTATTAAAATTGTTCTGCCTGCACCCGCTCAGGCCCCCCTGATAGTCCCGTCCCGTTGGTCAGACCCGTTTTATTTTTTCGAGAAAATTTGATTGCTTTCATTTCCTTACGAATGATCCTAATTTCAGATTTCCGCCCCTACTTTCTAATGAATCTGACACATCCTGCAATACATTGGTTGATTGACCAAATAATGTCCGATCTTCATCGTATTGAACTGACTTAAGTAACTTTCCTCCCACATTGTCTCATACATGATACTTCTAACTTTACTCTGCTTTAATATTTCCTATAAGAAAATGTCAAAAAATGAAGGCTACAACGCGCAACCTTCTCTCAGCCTCGACTGGCCTCTCTTACGTTCTAAAGGGACAAGTCCCATATTTTCCATGATTCAGCCTTATTCATCTGCCGAGTATCGTATCATGGGAGAGAGCAAGATAGATGGATTTCCCATTGTCTTAACCTTCAAAATTTTTAACGTGACTTCCCCTAACTTTCGTCCTAACTGGTATGGGTGACCCTATCTGAAGCAATTGTTATTGCTCCCACCAGTCCAGCTCTAGAGAATATTGAAACACGCAAGCCATTACATCACGTCAAGATTGTAGTCTTAGTGTTATTTAATTACCCTACTTACTCCTCCCAAACAATCCATCTATTCTAACTGCTGACCTATTTAAATTTTCAATGTAAAACGAATCAGACTGACTTTCTCCAATTATTGATTTTGATCACGACCAGACTCGGGCAGCAAATGGGAGCTACTGGACCTGATAAATTACGAGCAATTGGCAAAGGGTGGCTAAATTTACAAGCCTTAAATTTCTTTGAATATTTTAAAAAATCAGTGAAGTAAGTCAAACCGGGGAAAATACTGATTGGTTTGAGAGGGGCATAAATTTTTATTCATTTATTTATTTTTCGTTATGCATTACTTTGTAAAAAAAGGAACTATTAATTTTTTACTGATTTCTTTCACTACTATCTTCAATTCCTTGAAACAATTGCGGTACAAAATTATTATTACCGGTATTATCATTACCGATATTGCGGTACTAAATCTAGGAGAACATTGTATTACTTTTTAAAATCTTTGACGTGCTGCCTTGATGCATGTTAACAATCGTTTTTATGATATGAAATGTGTTATTTTGCGTGTATTAGAAAATCTGTGCATATGTAATAGAGTTATTACGAAAAATATCTCAAGTACTTCGTTAGGGATAGTGCTGATAGGTCACGGGAGCCTAATAGAAAGCCAGGTATGTCTGAAATTTTTGACATTTTTCAGTACGATATACGAAGATAAGGTAATAATTATGTAAACAAATATTTTTTGGATATTTGACGTGGTATAACATCTTGACACTTGTCAGCAAACAGTATGATGGTGTCAAATGTAAATTCTCGTAGATGAGAAAACTTGTATACATGCATTGGAGCTAATGCGAAATATTAGCCATTAGTCACAAGGTTCCGCGTTAAAATGGCATTAAAAATGCTAAAATCAAATCAAATATGTAAAACGTAAGTTTGTTTCACTTTTATGCATGTATATTACCTGTGAGAACACTAATGCAAAGTTTCGCACAAATCTGTACGGGGACGCAAACAAAGCTACAACCAACTTATGATTGAGTACTTGACAGTTTTCGTTAGCCATTAGAAATTTAGGTAAAATTTATATAAAAATATGATTTTTTAAATATATGACTCGGCATAACACCCTTTTACTTGTCAGCAAACATTATTAGAGTACCCACTATATTATTTCGCGAAGAGGAGACAACCTGCATGCATGCAATCGAATTATTGCGAAATAAATGCAATAAGCCTCAAGACTTCGTATAAAAATAGCATTGAAATTTCCGTTAAATACAGGTTTTTTTGCACTTTAATGCATGGAGATCACCGGTGAGAACACGTATGCAAATTTTCACGCAAATCTGTACGGGAACGCAAAATTAAAGGCTCCAAGCACCTTATGAGTGAGCGATTGACAGTTTTCGGTACGGTATTAGAAATTTAGGTAAAAATTGTATTACCTATACCTACTAACTGAATCATTTTGTATAGAGGAGAAAACCTGAATGCATGCAATCGAATTATTTCGAAATAAATGTCAATGCTTAAATTGCATTGAAAATCTATAAAATACGAAGATTCTTGCGATATCGAGTGGAATATATGCAGGATACAGAAATAAAAAATTTGCAATTACCCACAGAAATAAATTTTACTACGACCAAGGTTTCGATGTTTTTACATCATCATCAGATTTTTTCATCATCATTTCGATGGTTTTGCATCATCATCAGATTTTTTCATCATCATTTCGATGGTTTTACATCATCATCATATGATGATGATGTTAAACATCGAAACCTAGGTCGCAGTAAAATTTTTTTCTGTGTAAAATTGCAAATTATTTATTTCTGCAGCGTTGAAAATTGCACAAAAAAACAAATTCCGTAAGATGCAATTTTTTTCACCTTTATGCTTGGATATCACCGGATATCACCGATGAAAATACGTATGCAAAGTTTCACGAAAATCTGTACCGGGACGCGAAAAAAAAATCGCTCAAACCACCTTAAGGGAAATCATCCAGTTTTCGGGAGGGGTCCAACGTTCTGGGAGCTCTGAGGGTATGAAGAGAGAGAGAGAGAGGCGCCAATTGGGGAAGAGGGGAAGTAGGATACGGGATATGGAAGCCGGGAAGACTCCCTCCCAGAATCCCAGCCAGGGAGCGGCGGGGAAGGAGTCGAGGGGAGGCGGGGGAGGATAGGAGGAGGGAAGAGGAGGTGCGGGAAAGGGGGGAGGGAGAAGGGTGAAAGGGGGAGGGTGGTGCAGAGGGTGCGGTGATGGTGAGTATGGAAGGAAATGGGGCGAATCGCCTACCCCTCTTTCCTCCGCTCCCACACCACGTACGGACCCGGAATGGAAAAGTCTTCGCGCGAGGGGGTGGCGGGGGGGGGCAGGGGGGTAGGTAGGATAGTGAGGGGAGCCGGGATGGAGTTGCGACTCCCTCCGTCTCTCTCTCTCTCTCTCCGCGAGGCGAAATTGGAACGTTTCTTCTTTACGCCGCGCGGCTATATAGCGTGGTTCCGAAAAGCTCGGGGTCCTGGATGAAGGTGGATGAATGCCTTGATGGTGGGAATTTTTTTCGATGTGGGTGTCGAGTGGGGAGGAGAAAATGAGCTGACTAAAGAGGGAGACGGATGCGAGATGTGTGGATGACGATCCCATGCACATGTGGTTTCTGATTGTGCGATCAGGGGCAGAGGCGACGTAAAAAAATGAGCGTTTAACACATTAACACATACTCGAAAATGTCGTCGGAGCCAACGCGGGTCTTTTGTTCTCTTCATAACGTATCCTTTCAAGCGTCTGAATGCGTATTGAAGCGCCTTCGGTGAACATCCCCAAGAGAATTGGAGGGGTGTTTAGTCCAAACCCTGATCATTTGCCATTTCCATCGTGCATCTATTCATGCATCTGAATTCACAGTGTTACCCTAGTGTCACCCTAGTGTAAACACCATAAGAGCATCATAAGGGGGATCTTGTCCTATTCGTGACCATTTGCCGTTTTTAATACGCATTTCTTTCAATCATCTGAATGCGCAGTGAGACACCTCCGAACATCCTCAAGAGCATTGCATAGGAAGTTTAGTCCAAACTCTGATCATTTTCCATTTTCATGAAGCATCTTTTCAAGCATCTGAATGCGCAGAGAGACACCTTCTGTGAACTTACCCTAGAGAATCGCAGTGGGAGTTAAATCCTTTCCGTGATCATTTGCCGTTTTCATTACGCATTTTTTTCAACCATCTGAATGCGCAGTGAGACGCCTTCGGTGAACATCCCCGAAAACACCGCAGGGGAGGGGTGTTTGTCCTATCCCTGATCATTTAGCATTTTCATTACGCATATTTTCAAGTATCTGAGTGCGCAGTGTAAAGCTTCGCGTGAACATCCTCAAGAGCATTACAGGGGGGTTTTGTCCTATCCGTGATCATTTGCTATTTTGATTTAGCATTTTTTCAAGCATCTGATTACGTAGTGACGCACCAACAGTGAATTGCTCAATAGCATCGTGGACTATAACTTCTAAAATTGATCATTTGTTATCTTCATAACGTATTCAGTGAAACGTGCCTCTGCGGCTACCTCCCTTAGACGGTCACCAAAGTGGCAGTCGAATTTTTTGGGAACGGAATGAATTTCCCATTCGTGTAGGCAATACAGTTTACCCTCCCTTCGGCGGTCACCTCCTTAAGTGACTATTATCTCATGGGCCCGATGTTGGCCGCTTAAAACAGGTCTTAGTGTATTTTCAAGCGCCTGAATGCGCAGTGATACACCTTAGTTAACTCCTAACCCTGAGCATTCGTGCTCTTGATAACACTCATTTGCATCCATCTGCATGCGCAATGAATAGCTATAGGTTGCTTTGCCCCAGAGCATCGCAGGTGACCATAGCGGCGTAGATTGCGTATAGTGGCTCTATTTCATGGGTCCGAAGCTCGAGTCTGGGATGGCGGAGGACAATTCCCTAGAGCGTAGGTTTTTTAGAAGTGATTGTAGAGCTGGATGAAGAAAATGAACTTATATATGGCAGTTCGAAAAGACCTACTAAAGCCTGTTCGCGTAAGATGTGTGATTGTTAGTTCATGTGCGAAAAAATTTCGCGAATATCCCAATAAGCACTTAAAAAAATTACCGAGCGAATTCGAGGGCATTTTCCTCTAGTAATCGTAACTTTCTGAAGGTCTATGTGCGTGATCACATACATCTTGCGAAAAAGACCTCGTTGCAGAAGAAAAAGTACCGATTGGAGGAATTTAAATGTATTTGTGAAATACTCAATATTTGAAACGTAGCGTCATAGGAAACTAGGGCGCAATGTGGGAAAAGGGAAGAAACGTATTAGGGCAGTCTAAGCATACGTCTCGGCTTGCTGCGGGCTAGTCCCAGTTTTGATGGGCCTGTCCTGGTGTCCCATTCGGCTGGAAAATATATTCCTGACCACTGTTGGGACCACTGTCTCCGTCTCGGAAGGTATAGACTTCTGAGAAAGAGAAGGGTAGGAAAAGAATTGGGATTTGTGCACAGCATACCTGAGGGTAGATGACGGAAAAAGTTTAAGAGGGAATAGCTTCAGACAAATGAGAGTGTAGCACGTGAGGAAATTCTTGGCTTTCTCAGACAGTTTTGAGTGGCTGGCCTGCCAAAAACTGCCCTTTGTTCGGTGGAATGCCTAGGATGGAAATCATATCTTGGGGATATTTTAAGGAAGGAGGAATCGGGTGAGTGAGTAGACCAGCGGAATCTGCTGAATTTGCACTTGGTGAAGGTAAAATCCTTCAACAAAAAACTAAAAGGTGATGTGGGCTCGTCATTTAAACGATCACATTCAACCGTGTGGTCGCTTAATAAATACATCGCGGGGCTACTCACTGTGCATGTACCATTCGCAGTTGGGATTTTGTAATCAGAAACAAGGCTTTTATTATAAAAACACCTTTTTGATGGGAAAAATTATCTCTCTCCGGCAAGCAGAGAGACTGCTGTATTTTGTGCTTCAATACCTTGGCCCTCTCACATTATAATGTCTGTCGTCCTGAACAAGGAAGATGAGCTGACTTCTGGAGAGTATTATCCGAGCGGCCATTCCCATGCATCCAATGCCAATTCGTCTGCAGAATTCGCTAAGTCGGAAACCAGGGGTATCTCGTTATTAAGCGTTTAGTGTGCTGGTCGAGGAGGTTCTTGGAAGCGCCAGACAGGGTACTTATCATTGGCTAAAACTCGTAGCTATGGGAAGCACCATCCTCTACAGAGGCGGGAGGTTCCATGGGGTGTGTAGATGAAACAGATTCTTACGAGGAACAATTTTGTTGTTTGTTCCTTCTAAGAAATAGCAGGTTCATTGGCAGTCATTAGCATGGAAATGCATTATTCTGGAGGTCCATGAGGAGGGGAAGATCTCTGGAAAGATTCAATAGTTTTATTCATTCATTTATTTAATATTTTTTATTTTTGATCCTCACAGTGGGTCATTTTAACCCTTCACTCCATTTTGTATCTCTTGTGGTACAATGCACAAAATTCCATTTATTGTTTATGGGCATAGTTCTTCTCCACCGCATGGTGAATGAGATATGATAAACTCCGTTGTAATACTACGTGGTTCTCGGTATTATAATGTAGTAATTGTTGCGTTTCTAGGTGTATTTCTTCAGGAAAATAATTTTTGGTATTTGGAAATTCATGTAGTGAAAGGCTAAAATTGAGGAATGCATCACCTCAATAATTTAGAATTAAACTCCTTCTGTGCGGAAATCTGTGTCAGGAAGATTCGGTCATGACTAATGTTTTATCTGAGCGTGGTACTCGATAATGTCTTCACTTCAGAATCCGTAGATATTCCTTCTGAGAAGGGCAGATAATAAAGAAGGGTTTCTGCTGATTTGAAAGTCCAGTAAGACGTCAGGAATGATACTCTAGAGGAAAAGTTGGGAGACCTATATTATTTTTCTGGAAAAAATCATATTGATCCTTTAATGGACGTATTTTCCCCTTCCATCATTATGAATAGCGTAATACCTCTGTAATAATGTTTTATGCACTCCTGGCATACTTCGGGTGATAATTAGTTTCATTACGCTCATATTAAAGGAAAGATTATCAAGGTCGACGCAAAAGATGCATAAGGACTTGATGTACATGTCGACCAAGAATTTAAATAATCTGTGCCTCTTTGAACTTATGAAACGGCCTGAAATGTGCCTCCCCAAGACCATGAAATTTCAGAAAATATGCAAAATTTTAGATTTCCAATGAAAAAAGTAATAATTTCGGACAGGCAAGGTTACAATGTAGTGGAATCCGTGGCTGCGCAAATGGTCGGATGCTTCTTCAAATTATAGCACTTCCTAGATTAGTGACAAATAGGTCTATGTACATGATATTGAGAAGAGAAGTAGATATCCTTAAAATCGCTACGATTTCCTGAAACCATGGCCGGGAACCAGTTATTGTGTGAATAAATACGAAGTCATCGTTTAAATTTGAAAAAATATTGGCGAGGTCGCACATTTTACTTCCGGAGAAAATCTCGGCTAGATCTAAGGGAAAGATGAGATCGTTTTCCAGGTTCAAAAACGCAGCCTCAAGCCAAAAGGGACCATCATGGACCAACCCTGGACCAGAACCACCCTCCCCCCGCCGGCCCGCCGTTTCGCTTTGGTCCCCTAGCTCTCAGGCGGGTCCTCACATCGACGACCCAGTAAAGGGCGGGGCAGGGAGACAAGAGATGTTGGTCCCACCCCACTCCTCCCCCCCCCACCCCACTCGGCCAGGGCCTCTCCTTTCCACCACTATCCACCCACCCACTCTACACACCCCTCCACCCCCCAAAAAAAGTCTGGACGGAGAGGAGGAAAATCCCCCCCCCCCACCAACTGTGCCCGCCCTGGACCACCTCCTCATCACGAAAGGCTGCAAGGGATGTTTTCCGAGGGTAGGAGGAGGCGGAGGAAAGATGAAAACGCCGTGTGTGCAATGTGAACGGTACCACGAACGGTGAGAAGCATTTCGTTTTCTCTCTCAAAGGGAGAAGGAGAGAGGATACGAAATAGGGAGAGTGGGATTTTTCGGGGAGTGTCGGGATGGAGATAGGGGTGGGGGCCAAAGCGAGAGGTGGGGGGTGGCGGAGGCGGCTTACGGGGAGGTAGAGGGGAGGTGGAGAGAGAGAGAGGTTTTTGTGAGGAGGGGCGGAGGAGGAGGAGGAGGATAGGGCGCCTCAGTTGGAGCGGTTGGAGCCTCGTATTGATCGGCATTCGTTGACGGCGGTCCCGTGGACGGTGTGAGGAGAGGGGGGAGGTGGGAGGAGGGCAGGGAGGGACGGGAGGGAGGGTGAAGAGGAGGGAGGGAGAGGGAGGAAGAGGTAGTGAAGGGAGGAGAGACTTGCCGGGGGAGGGAGACGGATGGATGGATACTGTATTTCGCTCCGGGACAAGACCTCTCTCTTTGCCTCACGAGGGGCAAAGATTAGGAAGAGGAGAAAATGCACGCGACCAATTATTTATGAACGGGTGAGGATGAATGTGGGACGAGGGCCGAGATGGGTGGTTACCGGGTGTGTGATTTTTCCTGTGGCGTAAGTAGACGTTTCTCATCATAACGAGCCTACTTTAGGCTCGAGACTGGTTGGTCTATTGGTTCGGGTGTTCAGTCATAACAGGTGCCTGCATTTTACTCCGGGGATAATTTTACAAACAGAGGAGAGCGTATGTGGGACAAGAGTCTAGAAGCGTGGTTTTTGTGTGGGATGTTTTGTTCGACGCTTCGTACAATCACCTCTGAACCTCCTTCATGCCTCAAACGGGTTGTTTTAGCGCTCTATGAAGGGGTAAGTATGAATGTGAGACGAGGGTTGAGGTGGGTAGTTACCAGGTATACCAACGTCCAGGTTACCAGGACGTTGCTCATCATCAACGGCATTAGTAGACGTTTCTCATTCTTCTTCAGGCTTGAGACTGGTCGGTTTATGGGTTCGGATGTTCGGTCATAACAGGTGACTTATTTTTCTCCGGGGATAATTTTACAAACAGACGAGAGCAAATGTGGGACAAGAGTCTAGAAGCGTGGTTTATGAGTGGAATGTTTTGTTCAACGCTTCTTACAATCACCTCTGAACCTCCTTCATGCCTCAAACAGGTTGTTATAGTACTCTATGAACTGGTACAGATATATGTGGGACAAGGGTTGAGGTGGGTGGTTGACGGATGCGTGATTTTTCCCTCTGAGTTATTGGACGTTTTCATGGTCGCCAAAGAAGCTACTTCAGGAGGAAAACTTGTCCCAGTGTTTTTCATGAGAGACGACTATTTTAGTCCGGGAATTATTTCATGGATAGTTGAGATCTAATGTGGAACAAAGGCTAAGATTTGAAAGAAGAGGAAATTCACGCGACCATTTGTATACTAACGGATGAGGATGTATGAGGGGCGTGGGTCGAGAAGAGTCGCTACTGCGGCACTGTTCGGTGAATGAATTTCATCAGGGCCATTAAACGTTTCGAGGTCTCATTTGAGCTTTCTTGAGGCTCTATAGCTTTAGACTTCACATTAAAGATACTCCTCTTCAAAGTATACGCCTGTGAATTAATTTCTCTTCTTTTCCCTAAAAAGAGGTGCGGATGGAGAAATTAAATTAAAGTAACTAATGGATTAGATGAGAGTTGGAATAGGGTCAAGATGGATGGTTTCTGGATATATTATATTCCATGGAGTTATGAGACGCTTCACGCTGTCATTACCGGTTCTTCCCCTCTTTTCAAACTCGTTTGGTTACGTCTAATGGTAACAAAGTATTCTTGGTGGTAAATAATACAAGTTCTTTGGTAACTTTGTGGTATTCCATTTTTTCCTTCAGATGATTTAATGGTTACATTTACAAAACCACCTGAAGATGACGCTTAAGCGTTGAAACCCGGGTCTTGTGTGTTTTTAAGTTGAGGTTTTGTAAATGTAACCATTAAATCATCTGAAGGAATTCTTAGTGGTGAAATTTGCAGAAGACTGTCGTGGCTGGATACCATTCCGGGATGAGTTATCTTCCGTATAGTTATCGAGATCTTCGACGTTTCGAGCTATCCGTTCCATCTGTGCTTACGGCTTCCAGCGGAAGACCTTGGCTCTCGCACGATTTACCTAAGGAACAGTGCCTGTATATCGCTACGGGTCTAGGACTCTCTTCAACTTTCCCTCATAAGGGGCAAAACTAGGGTAGTGGTAAAAAGTCATGTGACCAATTGTTTATGTACGGTTACGGGTAAGGTTAAATATATGCTATGTAATAAGGGTCGAGAGGAATACTTGACGCGTTGGTGATTTTTTGCAGTTGTTTTTTACTCCACGCTTCCTCTCTGCGACTACATGTTTGACAGACCCACCGATTTGTTTCAGATATTTAAGTCTCATGCTTGAGACTACAGGATTTGGATTGGATATTTGGGGAGGCGACCAGCAGCGATGGTCATTAACGCCATAGGGGACAGGTAAGATAGGAAGGATGGATAGAAATCCGGTATAAGCCAGCTTCTAACGAAAGGCCAAAGGATCATGGTTTAACATCTCATCCGACCGACGGAGTACTGTACTTGAAGTGCCCTCCACAAGACACTCAAGTATGGATCCTGTTTCCTCTGAAAAATATCCTCCTCTGCAGGGATATGAACCCAGGCCGCCCGAATGATTAGCCGGTGCTCTAGCCACCAAGGCAACTCGATCTCCTCTTGTTACTACATATTGAAGATGGTGGTTTCGTATTATTTAGGAATTACTACTTATCCGAGAACGATGGCTTCAAAATACCATTTCAAAGCCCCTTTCAGTAGACCTTTTACTTTAAAATGCATGCATATTCATCTTGCCATTACATTTCGGGGTGAGAATACTCAAAGAGTACTTAAAGCTCGCGTTAGTGCTAGAAAACTGGCTCTATTTTTATAATTTCCTCCACACTGCCCTATCCTCCTTTGCATCGCTGAGGCGGACTTCGAAGTTCTGTCGTCGGACCTTAACAACGTTCATTCGTGGTGCCAGGAGCGGGGGCTAGGATTAAATCTTAGTAAATGCACCACATTTCACATCCTGCGCAACACAAAAATGCCTTACCTATACTGTGGGTGGAGTGAATATAAAATCTTCAGATACAGTTACGTATCTTTGAATTACCTTAACTTATAATATGTCGTGGGGAACACACATACAAAACAAATGCGGTACAGCAATAAAGAAATTAGGTTTTGCTAAGCGTATAATAGGCAGGTCCTCGGATGAAAAAATAAAAGATAGATACTACCTTACTCTGGTTAGGCCACACCTCGAATACGCCGCAAGCATTTGGAACCCTGATCATAGAGATTTAACTAAAAAAATTTATTTAAAACAAAGAAATGCAGCACGATTCGTTGCAAATAGCGAAGAGCGAACATATAGCGTCTCACAACTTTTAGGGAGATGAAAGTAGGAGCCCCTAGAGACTCGGAGGCTACTCTCTAGGCTTAGGTTGCTTGAGAAATTCAGAACTGGTGTGTTTCAGAAGGACACAGAATATTATCATGGCGCCTCACTACGTTTCTAGGACTGACAGGTGCGACAAAATAAAGAGAGATACATTTCCGATCAGATAGGTACAAAAACTCGTTTTTTTCGTCAGCTACAATAATAAGAACTGAACTCCACTAAACAGACTTTCTTAATACACGTCACCATTTCACCTCCCAAAACCTCATCTCATACATTTTTACACGAATGGTGTCCTAAGATTCCCTGTCACACGTCCATGCGGCGGCTCGCAGGGTAGAATGTAGATGTATCCTATTTCCGCTAAATTTACACGCGCATATATCTTGATTGCATTTTTAATATCTTGCATGGGCGCGAAAAAGGTTATAAAACTGGATGTTTTAAAGATCTCTTTGAAAATTTTCCAGATGTGCTAGAATATCATTCGCCACATTTATCCAAAACCTCCTCGGCCTAACCCTTCCCCTTACGCCATTTATTTCGCTCTCGTGTATCTGTTGAATTACCCAGCACTCATCCACTCTATCCGCTTGTCGTTTGTGTTAAAATGTTTAGCGAATTTCGTCTAAGCGCAGATATGCGTGAATCTGTGCATTCGTCTTCTCATCGATTTCTAAAAATAAAGTGAAAAAAATAAAAAAAGTGAAAGAAAAAAATTAAAATTAGTTCATCATATAGATTTGTTTTTTTAGCAGTTGACTGATTGGAAACTGGTGGCATAAAACATATGCGTCATATTTTGCGATCACAAATGAGATGTTTCACTGAACGCAAAAGAAATTTTTTTAGAAAACATTTCTGATTATAATAATAATTGATGATAACAAATATAAAAAATGTGACGATTTATTCAATGCTATTATTACCTAATATCCTAATGGTGCATGAACTGTATTTCATTCTTGTCGATTATATAAGAGATTTTCGTTTGAATGTAAAAGATATTATGCATAAGGGAACAATCTGTATTACCAGCAAAAATTGAATCAAAAGCATTTCTCTTTAAGGTATTTAAAGACCCTGTGCGGCCACTAACAGCACCAAGTGACATGAGCCTAACTACGATGGCTAAGTATTTAACACCATCTATAAAGCTGAATAAGCTCCTAAGAAATTAATGAAGCGGAAAATGTTATTCCAACACTGCTCAACGCTACTGGTTGAGCATTCAAATTCGGTCATCTGTGATATTTTATAACATTGTCTTCGTCATATACGTGACTCCCCCTGCGAGTCGCTGCGTAGGAGTGTGGCAGGAGATATGTTAGGACACAAACCATGTAATGGGATGGTATTGAGATGGGGAAAAGATAGAAAGGTATCTCTGCTTAGGTATCTTAGTGTCTAGCTTTGTTTCTGTTACGGTCAGTATTTGTGCGTGGAAAGAAGGAATTTTTGCACATATCAATCCGATAGGACATTTCTCTTATTTTGTCGCCTCTTTTAGTTCTTGAAGGACGGATCAAAATTATATCCGTCGTATCAAACTGGAACTTACCTCATCAAAATTTTCAATTAATCTATGCCTAGCATATTGCTCTAGTTGCTCCGGTCCTAGTCCCTCCAGCCGAGCTGCTATGTAACACTTTCCATTGTTCGCTCGTAGCAATTAGTCTATACACGTGCGGCTTTCCTCAGTAGTTCATTTTCTTTAATTTTATCCCAATTTATATTAGTATCAACAGGCAGACCGCCGTATTGTAGATCATTTCTAGAGAGAGCTACAGCTGTGTAGGACTATATGGATGGAAGAACTGCACTGTTCGGGAGGATTCTTACGGCACTACCCTATAATGCTCCATGGTTGTTTGGACATTTTTAAACCAGGAGCGCGGCTTGGCTCAGTATTTTTAATTCAAAAATCAACGTTGGTTTGGCCATGTTGAGAGAATGGATGAGAGACTAATTACTAAAAAGATATATATTAGAGTGAAATGAATGATGCGAGAGGTAGAGCGATGAAGTTAAGGTTGAATGCGGTTGAGGAAATTATTAGGAGGAGGAATATTAGGAGTATTAAAACAGGTGGGCGTGTATGAAGCAGTGTATGGGGTAAATGAAGCAAAAGAGGTTTGCAAGGATAGGTCAGTATGGAGGAAATTATTGAAGCAGAGTTAGGTGTACAAATTTGTATTTTTGAGTGAAACTTTGAGACTGTTCCTACCCCGGAAGGGAATGGCATGATTGGTATGTATATATGTATGTAAAACTTTCTGAACATGGTCGTCTAGCCGAAGAATCGACAGGTAATAAAAGTTCACCGTTCAAAATAAAATCGAGAGAATTATGCCAGATTATCGTTCGCACGAAGCTTAAACACAGGAAAAAGAGGCAACTCCCATGACGGCTGCTCAGAAAAACAAGTTCATAGCTCATGACATGGCATTAGGTGACCGCGGATCCATACTGAGATGTGAGGATATGGGCAAATAAAGTAGTAACGGCAAAGAACGAGTGAACGAGGGTGGGACGGGAAAATGACGCCGTCGACACGGTGGTCCGAAACATTTCAACCGAAGTCATTCTCTGTGATCGCACCAATACAAAAGAAATCGCCATTTAACACCGGAGGGGAAATCATATTAACATCAATGTCGCCCAAATAAATCACCGGGAAATATGCCCAGTGGAAAACAATGCGGAAGGGGGGAGAATATGTATGTGTGTTTATGTGAAAAAAAAGATGAACACTTTTAATCCGGACGTGTCAATCATCAAAATACACGCTCACCCACATGTGGAAGGGGACTCAACGGAAAGAGACAAGGTAACGGTTCATCTCCCCGGGGGTAAGTCGTAAATCGACATTTTATTACCAGTGGTGTGGCTGGTTAATTTATTTTTACCTCCCGACGTGTTTTGTAGGGCGGAGGGGTACATTGCGCAGTCCACCACTTTGTGACGAGGACGGATGAGTTATCAATGAACTATTTTGTCCCCCCTTGATGGGTTGCATTGGAAGGCATTTCGAGGGCGCAGATGTGAGAGAAGGGAAAAGTCGTGTTAGGACAGTCTTAGCATGCGTCTCGGCTTGCTCCGGACTAGTCTCAGTTATGATGTCACGGTGTCCCGCTTGGCTGGCAAATGTATCCCGGTAGGGGCCGCTGTCCTCCGAATGTATAAATTCACAGCGATATGTTCATGGATTCTTTTTATTTTATTTATTTTTTAGATTTCTACAGGTAAAGGTAGGTTTTGCTGAACGTCAGAGAATCTTCTCCCGGTTTTCTACTCTTTCCGGGGCGTATCTATCTCTAGTATATCTTTTTTCGCCTCATCATACGATCTACCCTTCTTCATCCCGTCCATGAAACCTATTCTCTTTCTTCCCCTTCCCCGCTTGTACATCATCCTTCCCTCTATCACATTCTTGAGCAATCCATTACCCTTTATTACACCCTTCAGACATATACCCTGCGTATCTCGTATTTCATTTAGAAGTTTCCTTTCCTCGCCCACCATCTCAAGCACTTCCTCGTTAGTCTTTCTTTCCATCCACCTCACCTTCTCCATCCTTCACCACACCCATATCACAAATGCTGGCACCATATTCTCGTCCTCCTTCTGAGGGTTTATGTTTCTGCCCCATACAACGCTACGGTCCATATCAAGCTCTTCGCCTTCCTCTTCTTATTCTTCCTCTTACCCAATGTCCCCGTCATCAGCTCCCTTCAATTACTAAACTCCTTCGCTATCGAACTGTATCACGTAGCGTCGAAGGCTCTTGACTGACTATTAGGCGATACCAAGAGTTCCTTCAGTCAAGTGAGAATCACTCGGTTGAAGGAACACTGTCATAGAAGCCGAGTGGAGAAATAGTATTTTTCAACTTATCCAGGGAAGAGGGCAGGGGAAATGATTCAGACATCCAGGTAGGGACGAGATTCGAATTTGGTACTTCTTCATACAGCAGAGAGCTGCTACAGGACTGGGAAACCCCTAATGCCTTGAAAAATCATGGAAATTGAAAATGGGCCTGTAAAACCTGAAATAGTTCACATCTACATCTACCTACACTCCTGTGAGCCACCGCATGGGCGTGTGGCCGGGAGTATCAGGACACCAGCCGTGTAAAGATGTACGGGATACGGTTTTGCGAGGTGAAATGGTGATGGTGTATTATGGGAGTGTATTTAGTGGAGCTCAGTTTTTATTGTGGTCGCTTATTGTGCGCGTAAAGAACGAGTTTCTGTACCTATCTGTTTGGTAATGTATTTCTATTATTTCATCGCTTCCGTCAGACCTAGAGATGTTGTCATGATAATATTCTCTGTGTCGCTCTGAAACACACATGCTCGGAATTTCTCAAGCAAGCTAAGACTAGCGTGTAGCCTTCGAGTCTCTAAGGGCTCCCACCTTAACCCCCCTAAAAGATGTGAAGCACTAATTATTTGCTCGTAGTAGTTCTTAACGAAGCGTGCTGCTTTTCTTTGTATTTTATTAATTTTTTGGTTAAATCTGTATGGCCAGGGTTCCAAATGCTTGTGGCGTATTCGAGGTGTGGCCTAACCAGACCGATGAAGCATCTCTCTTTTACATTTTGATCCGAGGATACTAGTTGAGGGAAATGAGAACATTAACCCGTAAGACATCTTTTACAAGTCAAATCAATAATAATAATTATTATACATTCCTTATTAAATGGCCTTAATAGAAAAAAATAGCTAATATCAATATAAAGTACAAGGAAAATGACTCTTGGACTCTAAATACATATACGTGCAGTAGAAAAAATATCAAATACAGTAAAAATATGTTTTCTTTTGGTCAATATGTTGCAAAGTGTTAAATAACTGTAAAAAGCTCGAGCATAGGAATGAAACTTAATTGGAAAGTCTTGTTTTTAATAAGAGATGAGTGTCATTTTAAGCACTGTCTGTTGGTGAGCGGACATAGTTATGATAGATATTAGTACCTTGCCGAAATGAGACAGAGGAGCTCTAATTTGGCGGATAGCAATTGATTATTTCCCCTACTACGGCGAGAAAGAGAGAGATAAATAGACGTTCCAAATGTATATAAGGTTATCTAATGTGCCTCAGTTTGGTGGTGATTGCGATTAGCGCTCGGGACAGGAAAGGGGCCAGTAATCGGTCACCGACTTGGTAGATAAGTTCGCCACCTTACTCTGCGTGAGTTGTGCTTTTAGTGAATGCGACCTAAGGGAAATAAGCCATCAGTAAGGAAGCTGATGTTCCCCAAGAGTGATAATGGTATCGGCCCTTCATTTCCTAAAAAACTTAATCCCCCCGAAAGTATAGGCGTTAATTTACTATGCCCCGACTTTAGTGCCATCTTACTCTTTGTATGCTGAACGTATGTTTAACCTCAAAAAAATGAAAGTTTTGGCCTGGGGAAGCCTGGAGAAGTTAAAAATGATAATCTGGGTAAAATATTTTCTGCCCAGGACATGGGTGTTTGTGTCTCGTACGTTGTTACTGTTATTCACCCGACGTATATTGGCCCTTTGTGCTGTATTCGGGGTAGTGAAGATAAATAAAAATAAATAAATTGTCACTGATCACTACAAAAATTCTTTAACTGCGGGGATGTGTTGTCATAATAGTGTTAAGGACGCGAAATCTGGGGACGCCTACTGCAAGCGGATATTTTTTATTTTGGCGTCTTATCTGTATCACATTCGTTGCGAATCAATGTCATGTTCTGTCTCATGAAAAGGGTAGGTGTGTTGCCGAAGGAGTTGCCTAAGCAGCTATATCACTTGTAGACAAATGGGAGCAGTTTAGTCGTACTGCTTTCAACCAAGTACTTCTACGTCTCCTAAAGCTCATTTCTCCCGTGAAAGTGAGAAGCCAATAATAGTCTTCACCTTCTTATTTATTGCTCTATGTCAAATTGCCTTTTTTATTATGCCAAATCTAGAGTCAGGACGTGTTAATCGATCACGAAAGTGATGGACATTCAACTAATAATTTATCGTATGTTTTCCTATTGGTTGCCAAAAGTTATTGATAAAGTATTGCTAATCTTTAAATTAATATTTATCTCTGTAAAAATATAAAAAGGCCCTTGAGGTAGTTGGAGCGAGATATTTCCGCAGTCATAATGGATTTCATATTCGAAAGTTAAGTTTTAATTTCAGCAGGTGTGGGAACATAAAGTAAATATTTAAATTTCAATGGTGCCATAATATACGTTTATAGGACTGAAGTTGTAAGTAATAAAATATAAATATCCTCAAGAATTTTTAAATTGACTTATTTTTTCACGCGGTACGTTTGAAATTCCTACATAAGAGAAGATTTTTTTGCAGTTCTGAAAAAAAGCTATGAAAACCATATGGTTTATTTTTATAAATAGTGAGCAAGCATACAAACTACACACTTAATTTTTTTACGAAATCTAGGCGTTAGAAAAAAAAATTTAAAAATTATTTCTCCCTGGAGTGTACACACGTACCATTTCCCACGTGAAATGGCTGGTTTTTTTCGTAAAAAATCTCTGAAAGGAGTATGGTAAGGGGCTGATATTTTGATATCTTTGAATGGGTGAGATATTAATATTTAAAATGAGACCAAATTACCTAAAAAAAGGGGGTATATGATCAAAAACTTTTTTTTCTAAATTTTTAGAACCTCACCATAAGAGGAGCCTCCGTGCTTTTCGCACGACTAATAAATGAAAATTTGGGGGTTAATGTTAAAGTCAACACATCTAAGAGGCTACGCTCACTCTCATCCGCGTCTTTAAAGTAGCTACGGCTGTTCTCCAACTGGCACTATTTGCTCTTCCTACACGTTTTAATGGTCGACCATGGGTAGATGCGTCAGAAAGGTAGCAACCACTGTACCTACTGAGTTCGCAAGCGAGCCAAGGGGAAACGATCAAGCTATTGAAGATCCTCCGTCTCTCAAGTTCACCTTTCTTACGCTTTTAAGCCCATTGTCATCCCTGGAGTGTGCGGCATGTGGTATTATGACTCTTGCCACAAATTGTACAACATAACGAGATTAATTTATTTGTGAGCATAATTGTTAGCGTATAACTTTTGCATTGTGCGATGGAGCGTATTTCAGCGAGATAATTGTCGTGCCGCGTTTTTCTCCACCTTATCTGAACGGATAATATACTGAAATAATCAATACAGTACTTGAAACGTTTTAATCATCGATTATTTGAACTAACTTTTTTTAACAAAATTTTCTCAAGTTTTTTAAGGTAATTTGCGCGAATAATAGAATGTAAAGCCAGTTTTTGACTTAAATCCCTCGCCCTTCTTGACTGTTTAAATTAACTGCCCGTTGTGATCCTCCTTACTAACGTGACTTTCGGGGATCAATTATTATTTTTAAAAAAGACATTGGCAATTCTCCAAACGATTCAACAGAGTTTTGCAAAGGTGCTGTTGGAGTTGTGGAAGGGAACCAAATCGGGCGAGGCTTTGGTGGGGATACAGCGCTGTCTCCATGGCAGTAAGCCGTAGAATGTGTACGAATTCAGCGATACGATTTCTAACATTCTAAGGAACTCACATTCTCGGGAAATCGAGGAATTCAAAGATGAAGAGCGACCATGCGTTAGATGGTCTATGTACTTGTCCCCATCACCTGGTCCTGGGCCGTTAAAAATGCTATATGTTTATTAAGTTTGGCAATTTTTCCTAAACGACGTAATGATTTCTTTCTCGTCCATATGATAAATAACAAATTTATAGAAAAAACTTCGGCACCTTCTTTCCACTCATTTCGCTATGGCGCTTTAAAAGGTGGCGTCATGCCCTCAATTTTTTATAGAGCCGTATCGTAACATCACATATTTTATTTTCTAACATCGAACCGTAGCGTTTGAAACTCTAAGTGGTCTAAAAATGCCTTTTTCTCAATCTATTCATTTTCCTTAAATGCTAGAGTTATTATAGTCGCAACTTTCATCGCTAATGCATATTGATTTTATTAAGAAAATGAGTATACGTGCTAGATGGTTCTAAATGTCTACTAATAGGTTACTATAGAATGGGTCAGATGTTATTTAACCTATTTCTCTCTCACACTGACGTCGAATCCATAACAAAGTGAATCACATTTAACCCGTAAACAGGTGATATATTTTAAATATATTTACTAAGGATTAATGAATAAATTACTTAATAATTTCCTCACTGCTTTTATGCTTTTGGCAGATCGGTTTGGATGTTAAAAGATCACCATCAGATTCGAATGTATCTTGGAATGGCTATTGATTATGTTTCGAAAAAGTGACACAATTTTATTTCTTTAGCGCACAAAATGGGTTCAATTTCATTTGGGTACTACGAAAATTTCGCTCCTTCAAAACTTATTAAATCAAATTACTGCACTTATTCACAATTCTGTAACTTAAACGATCTCTCGATTTCATTTTCACTTGTTTTTAGACGTTGAAGAGGTTGAAACCGGTGGTGCAACCCTTTTCTTACCCGAGATTTCTCCCCTAATCTTTATTTAAGCCAAATTTTTTTCGCAACATATGTTTACCTCTCATTCCTATTCGACCTAATTCCAATTCAATCAATTATAATTTTAATAACTATATATATTTGCATTGATAATGTCAGCACCTTCCACCTCTCCACCACTCCATAATAGAGCTGGTTTTTCCACTACAGTCCGTTAATTTTCATTTGCTGACTATATTTGTGAATTGCAGATAGGGTGAGCACCGTGACAAATGGGCACCAGTGTTAAATATTTTCTGTTTATCCTTCAAATTTTGTAAAACTCTTTTCAACAAATATACTTTGAAATGCAATGTCCTCTATTTTTTTCCTCGGTCCTGCGCATGGAGGTATGTGACAGAATTTCGGAAATGCGATAATGGTTGACAATACAAGCTCGTCCGTATGGAGGATATTCTTGAAAAAAGAAAGTAGATACATTGCAGTGACCAAATCACCATGATAAAATCTATGAGAAAAATGCTTTTCCTACCAAAGAAGTTGGTCCATCATCGATGGAAGTCTACATCTACATCTACATCCACATAATACCCTGCGAGCCTCCGCATGGGCGTGTGGCAGGGGGTGTTAGGTCACCAGCCGCGTAAAGGTGTAAATTTTTTTTGAGATGAAATGGTGACATCTATTATAGGAGTGTATTTAGTGGAGCTCAATTTTTATTGTGGTTGCTTATTGATCGTGGAAAGAACGAGTTTTTGTACCTATCTGTTCGGCAGTGTATTTCTCTCATTTTATCGCATTTGTCAGGCCTAGATATGAAGTGAGGAGTTATGATAATATTCTCTATGTCACTCTGAAAAATATCAGTTCTGAATTTATCAAGCAACCTAAGCCTAGCGTGTAGTCTCCCAGTCTCTAGGGGCTTCCACTTTAATCCATCTAAAAGTTGTGGACACTATATGTACGCCCGTAGCAGTTTTTAACGAAGCGCGCTGTTTTTCTTTGTATTTTATTAATTTTTTTGGTTGAATCAATTTGACAAGGGTCCCAAATGCTCGCGGCGTACTCGAAATGTGGCCTAGTCAGAGCGAAGTAGTACCCGTCTTTGACTATTTCATCTGAGGACCTTCCTAGTATACGTTTAACAAAACCTAGTTTCCCTAATGCTGCGCCACATATGTTCTGTATGTGTAATCCTCTCTACCGTAATGGTGAAAGGAAGATGTGCACTTTTCAAACGCTACTTCATTCTCCTTTTTGCCGTTTACACTCCCTGTGTATATTGCGCAACTTCTGAAGTATCCTTTGGTGTTTTGGAAGAAAGATGCATTTCAGCTAAGAGTATAGTTATTTCTCTCGTGCTAGTTATTGCTGGAAACCGAAAAAATTTGTGATATTTGATCATGTATTCATGAAATTCATTGCATCGATAACCCTGACATAGTTTCCTAATCCATATAGAGCATGCTGGTCAGTGGGTAAAGTTTGCGTGTATTGCCAATTGCATCAGTTGATGCTTTGCGTGCTCAGTAGAATAACTCTAGGTTTAGAATAAATCTCTCCTGGTGCACACATCAATTGGTCAATTGTGCCACTCATCTGGATAATACTACCAGGATTTCCGTTCTCCATTTACGTCCTAAAAAGATTAATTTCCAAGGAACACCTTTAAATCTTCCTTCCATACCATTGAGCCGTATTGTTTTGGAATATTTCTAACACCTAGTCTCATTCACGAATTGACTGATGACAGCATGGTCAAAAAGCAATAGGAAAATTTGAAGTCTTTCGGTAAAGTGAATAATCAGTCTTAGGAAAAGGTTGTGGCACTATCCAACTGATTCCTGTCCTTCACATGTCTCCAATACATTTTACCTATGCATTGTTTTGGACGTCCGCTTAGCTTTTATGTTTTCATCAATTTTTCTCCTCTGTTTAACGGTGTATTCACAGTCAAATCGGGTCCCAGAAGGAGATAACTCAGATACGCCAGGATATGAATTCTGCCAGTATGCGATTCACCCCCAAGTTGCTTATCATTTGACTGAAGAGTTGCTGCCAGAACTTGCAGCTGACTGGGATTTCATATTTTTTAACTAAGGGCCACTCAAAGTCATGAATTTTTTCAAAAAGCTTCCCTAGTGAGCGTCCAGTGCGTAATACAGAGCGGCGTGGTAAAATTCATCGCAATGCTGGTTATGGTTATAACTGAAAAGTCTTCCCTAATGCCATGGCAATTATAGAGGGCTTCTTGGAACTGGCATTATTTTTATAGTTGCATCAAACATTAAAAAATGATTTAAAATAAAAAGCAGCTATATTACTATACCAGGTTTATTATTTCTTTATATACTACTGACACCACCAATTTTATTTTCAGAATTACGGCTAGTACGTATAATTAAACGTGGATAGGGGTCAAAATCACCCCTTGGCGGTGGGAGGGGTAGAGAAAATTGTGGCGGTTCTAGTGTTAAAACAATCGTTGATCATTCAGCAAGTCTGTAGTATTTTTTCAGTAAACTTATTTTTCCAAGTGCCCCAAGCCCTTTGCGGTGGCTTGCAGGGGCGTGCTGCAGATGCCAAAATACGTTGATGACGCAAATGACCTTAGTTTTCGGTCGCGTTCTTTAATAGCTACCACGACTGCGACTCTCCATTCGTAAAGTCGACAGCAGTCGGACTCGGAACGCATCAATGAGGGTGCATTGTGGTTCAGAGGATGAGGGGGGGGAAGGGAGGGGGGAAGGGAGGGGGGAAGGGAGACTTGTTTGAGGTAGATAAGAACGTGCAAATAATACGCTGTGTACGACTCGGGGAAATATATGTGAGGCGACTGATTGCTTGCCAAGAGGGAGAGTGGAAATGGGAGCATTTGGAGTTCAGGCGAGAAGCTTGAGCCAAGGTGACGATGGTATGAATTAAGGAGATTGGCCGGCAACGTCCAAGCATCACAGGGCGTAGCGATCATTCAACGGTAGTTCCTTCCTGTTGGGCTTGACCTATGAACTTAGACGCCTCTTATCATTATTTTATTACAGCCAAAAGCTTATTCAACGGGTTTAGGTTTATGTATCCTCTCCAATCGCAACCCTCATTTGAAACATGGTCTCATACATCATTTTGGCACTATTCATTCATTTCTAAGTTTTGTTACAGGCTCTACCTTAACTGTTTCATCCTAACTGAGGTCGTTAATGTATTCTTTACCTAATTATACCGACTCGAAATGATCCATGAAAATGAAAACTTACATAAAAGTCTGACAGAAAACGAAAATTCATGATGAAAAGAAAAAGTTTCGTTTGTTAGAATGAAAAATGTTATCTCCTATGCGTATAATTCTGAAAAAATTCGATCCAATTGTTATATTTTAATAGATTATTTCGCTCTACACCTGGTGTGAACACCAGTCCCTCCGATTGGGAATTTTGGCGCTGGGGATGAGGATATCTATTTCAGGGAAATGACGGTGTAATTCTTGCATTACGAAATAACTATTATTGAAAAAAATGAGAGACACCAATTATTAATGAATGTGAAGAGATGCATTCAATTTGGCTTTATAAATATATTTTTCCTTGAACGATGATATCAGAGTAAAAATGAAAAAGACGAAGCTAGAAGGTGAAAGGTGAAAATCGAATTTACGAAGCTCCTTCCCGGAAGATGAAAGCCATCTTTCCCGTGCCTTTTGCATTTCCATGAGTAGTACCACATTCTATACACTCACTCTATAAATAACAAGAGTCTCCTTTACTGCCATAAGTTTTTTTTGTGTTAATGGTGAGATTTTGTCTATCTTCTCTTTACTTCATTTAACTGATGCTTTCACACTCACGTCGTAAGACCTGCCTTCAAGTTCCGATGTAATTACGCATTATTTGCGGGATGGAAAAGAAAGTTATTGCCCATCATCCAAACAAAGCTTAAACAAAACAAAAAGGATCCAAAGTCATTTAGGAAGTGAATCACCAAATAACAACAAATTGGCTGCTGAGAAAAGTCGAAAGAATGGTGTGCGATCTTAAGGACTGTAGTACTTGGCTATCTTTTAAGGTGCCCCAGCTATTCTTCATTTAATGCCTTCATTGTTATTTCATAATGCCATTCCGGAAATTCGCCTTGTGACATACATTTTCTGCGTGCAACATGTATTAATATATCTGATTTTGTGTTTCGTGCCTGCGTTAGGGGAAAATGAACTTTGGTTAATTTCTTGTAGTCATCATGGTTTTTTCTAATCTTTGTATTTATAGATATTATTCATAAATGATACAATTGGCTCTACGTTCGTAAGGATTTATGATAGTCACGGGAGGATTGCCTAAAGCATGCCCCGAAAGTTTTATTTTGAGTGGCAATAAACACAAAATTTTTAATTATTGTTACCTGTGTTGAGCACATTCATCTAGGACGCAGTGCACTCACAAAAATTTCCTTAATGTATTGTTGGAACAAACCACGTTAAAGCCAGTTCACACGCAATCCTACATTTACGTGATTGAACTGACTCGTAATTGAAGAAACAAATGTCCAGGATAAGATCAGGAACAACTGTTTGTATATGTGCCCACGTATTCACGTCCATTTCTGTGTTTACACGATACAAATTTGAAGGCGAATCTTCCCATGCATCTCTACGCGAAGTCACATACTTTGAGTAAAAATGCATCTAGTGGCAGTATATAAGTATTCACTTGTTTGACGCTTCAGCAGAACCGACTTATTTGCTCCACTGTCGATATAAATAATCTGGAATACACTGCATAAGTTTTACCAATAAAATAAAAATAAAGCTACGATAACTCCGATTTGATTATTATTTGAGGTGGGGTAATTGTTGGGGTTGGTATCTAGCGATTTAGAGATTTATGATTCAGATTTCGCCGAATGTGGTGCGAATTCATCGGAGAATCTAATTGCTACTTTGTGGGTAAAGTAAAGGTCATTCTATAGTCCGTCCAAGTTTTAGCGTGATTGTCAAAGAGATTGAAACTCACCAGGGTTGAAATTCGCTATGATAAAATCATTTGACTTGACCGGGATTCGAACCCGGATCTCCCAATTGTCGGTCAGGTGTGTTAGCCAGTTACACACCTGACCGGAAGTTTGAAGCTCATTGGTTCCATT
This sequence comes from Ceriagrion tenellum, assembly GCA_963169105.1. Classification (NCBI taxonomy): domain Eukaryota; kingdom Metazoa; phylum Arthropoda; class Insecta; order Odonata; family Coenagrionidae; genus Ceriagrion; species Ceriagrion tenellum. Next base: position 75,688,193 of record OY720639.1, on the reverse strand, counting down.
ATTGATCTTTATCGTCATAGAAATCCATGCCAATGCATCAAAGTACCACTTACATGCGACTTACAATCCTACTGCTTTAGACGTTTTTTTAGTTTGTAAAACCACCTTCATATTCTTAGCCAATCTTTTCTTTACATTCGTGCTTGATGCTTTCGTCATCAACTAAAATATTACCAAAATGAATAAAACGTTTCATTGACTCTGATCAGCGACACAATCGCCGGTTGAACCGGATGTCCACCGGTCGCTACCCCGCTCGGGTTGTTGCGTTGTCACGCCATGAATTTTCCGGTCTGGAGTAAACAGTTAAGATATGCTCTCATTCGTCTGGGAATAGAAAAAAAAACATCACAATTGCCACTCCCGATGCAGTGCTGAGTGTGGAAGGTGAGGGTTTGAGGGGGATGTTGCTGTTGGCGGTAAAGTTACTCGTGATGAGCGCGTGTGATGAGAGAAGGAAAACAGGAGTGCGTAGTAGCTGAGCACGCGCTATAGGGTTGCTGGAAATGTGCTGAGGACATCGCATTCCTATACAGAGCCATCTTTGCGACTGTCTTCGGCTAAACCCCGCGGTCGCATATCACCGAGAAAGGCGCGCATGCACGAAGGATTTATTGTGAGCACTGTTTAGTGTTCCCTCCATCTTGGCCTACCTCGTGCAAAACAACGAAGAGGTTAAGGTGTCTTTGTGCGAGATGTCCCTCTAGCAGTAGCGTATTTGCCCTCTAGTACCCTCTAGCGGTGGAATATTTTTAAGGAAAACTATTTACATACTTACATAATAAGCATGCCGTTCCCTTCCGGGGTAGGTACAGTCACAAAGTTTCACTCATAAATACATATTTGTACACCTAACTCAGCTTTATTAATTTCCTCCATACTGACCCCCCCCCTTACATTTACTCCCATACATGGCTTCTGTTTTTAAGACTCCTAATATTCCTCCTCCAAAGAATTTCCTCAACCGCAACTTTCTCGGCCTACCTCTACCTCTAGCACCATTCATTTCACTCATATATGTTTCGTTATTCGACTCTCATCCGTTTTCTCAACACGGCCAAGCCAACGAAGCACACTCCTTTCATATATGTCCATTACTGGAGCATCTAACCTACACTCATCTATTACCCACTCATTCCAGATCCTATCTATCCTACTTTTGCCGCAAACACTTCTCAGATAACTCATAACCACGGCGTTGAGTTTACTTTTATTTCTATCCTGACATACCCATGTTTCACTTCCATACAACAAATTGGGGAGAAGTATACTTTTGTACACGGCGATTTTCCTAAGGAAAAACTATTGAATTATTACTATTATGAGCATATATTTCTATAACTAAAATTTGTATCCTATTATAGAATTGGATGTTTTACATAATGATCTGAGAAATTATTGCTTGTTTCTTATCTCTTTCTGTCAAATCTCTATCAAATTTATATCAAAATTGATATTATATTTTCCACGTTGTATCTAGTATTCATTATCTGTGGCTGTCAAATTTTTGTATTTCATCACTGTGAGATGTTGGCCAGGTATATTTTTGTCTATTTTTTGGTAAAAACAGAATTAAATATGTTTTTTTTTCTTATTTGCTCTTATGGGGAAACTCAGAGCATAATAAAACGTATTCTATTCTATATAGATTTCGTCTCGAGGGGGGGTGACATATTAAGTACCGCGGGGTCCTCAAAGTTTTTGAAATTATAAATAGCAAGACTGCATTTTCTAGCCCTTTTAAATTACGTTAAGGTGTACCGTTTTCAAATTTTTTATCAATCAGTGTTGGTTATCTTGAGTGGATTAATTAATTTTCAAATTTTCTTCTAGAGGTGGATGGTCTGGTTCCGTTCATCCCACCATTAATACGCCCATGCCTTCTTGATGTAACATACACCACTTTCTTTTTTTTACACAAGTAGCTTTAATTAGTAAGAGATAAATATTTTAGTATTCAGCTTTTATAGCAGAACTTCTGAGTGATTTCCTAAATAAACATATTTGAGGCCTAAACTTGACCAATTAGATTCACACTGAGCGCAGAAAACGTCTCAACAGCCCAAGTTTTCACAATTTTTTTTTAATTTTAGGGTGATTGATGATTCAACTTTATTAAAATATCTGAGAAAGCTTACGGACCAAAACCTAAACGTTTCTCAGGTAATTGGTGGGACAAAACTAAATTATTAATAATGTCTCCATATAGAGTACAGATGTTGTACGTCCAGAGGAATACGGCATTTATTTTTCGCAAAGTACCCTCATTTTAGAAATCGAAAACATGCACTATAAGTGGCCGATTGGATCGTTCATGAAGCAAAACTCATATAATTTTATGTGCGGTGAAATCTTGCTCAAATCCCGTAAGTTACAGCGCATCGCCTTTTCTTGTCACGCTAGATCACTCTTCCAGGAGATCCCAGTGACCAAATTAGAGTGGAGAAAAAGATGGATGGATAAGTGTAGAGATTACCAGGCTGGCGAATGGGTAAGGGAATTTGGTAGGAAGTTTCTACGTGGAGTATATCTAGGAATACTTTTTGGTCAAGAGAAGGGAAAATCACAGCATACAAAAGGTTTCTCCTGCCGACGTTATCTTATAGTGGCGAAAAATCGGTGCTTCAGGATAGGGATTAGGGTAGGCAAAATGCAGAGTGAATGTGGGTTGTGAGTAGAGATGGGTAAATTGCCGTAATTTCCTTGAGAGGTAAATTACCGTGGCAATGTACGGTAATTTTCGAAAATTGTTGTAAATTAACAGTATTTTGAATATTCTGGAATCCATAGCTAACGGAGGATTAAATAGACTAGCCAACAGCAATAGAAAATGGTCAACGGCATCTTAATCATTATAATAGCTACATTAACAACTTAGAAATTAGGACTTCTTGAAAATATACACGGTGGACCAGACGCAATTCAGCGTTCTTTTGTTTGGTATGCGAAATTTTCGTGCAAACCGTTAAAATAATAGCATCACAATTATTCCACAAATAAAATACTCCACGAATGTACTTTACGTGCTTTTTTATAATTAATATTGTATTGAATATATGTGGAATTGGCTTGAAATAATTTGTTTATGAATATATCGGTATGATATATATCGTTTGGCGGAGGTGAATGCCACCGAAAATATGGTAATTTTCGAGGGCTACGGTAAATTGCGTGAAATACCACGGTAATTTACAAAAATTAGCGCGGTAATTTTCAGAATGGCCCATTTCTAGTTATGGCTGATGAAACAATTTGGGTTGGATGCTTCAGGAATAGAATTATATAAATTAGTGTACTTCGTTGGTTTGACCGCGTGGACAGAATAGGAGAGTCGAATAACGAGATAGATTTATGAGATAGTAGAGTGAATTGATTGGGAGGAAAAGATACAGAGCGAAATCACGGGTAAAGTTGGTATTAGAGATTTCGAAGAGGCGGAATATTAGTTATTTCAAGAATGAGAGAGCGTGTATGAAGCAATGGACGGGTGTGCTAGGGGTGAAAGTGATTAGCAAGGATAGGGCAATCATCATCATTGATTGATCAATTCTAAGACTGCATCCCTCCACCTTTCCCTATCTAATGAAAGTTCCCTTGCCTCCTGGTATCTCTTCCTATGGACTTTCCTCTTTATTTGATCCATGAACTTCTTCCTGGGTCTTCCGCTGGGGACTTTCCCCTCTATTCAACCTTCAATTATGTTCTTCACAAACCCAGAGTGTGTCTAATCCATCTTGATCTTCTTTTCTCTATGGTGTTCCATATAGTCCTTTCCTCTTCTACTCTTCTATACACTTCATCACTTCGTATTTTGTCCGTCCATTTTATCTTCAGCATCCTTCTCAAGCACCAGGTTTCGAAGGCTTCTAGTCTTTTCTGATCAGCTTTTCCAGTGGCCTATGCTTCCGATCCATAGAGTTCTACGCTCCACACGAATGTTTTCGCATACTGTATCCTGGTTTGTAGTCCTATCTTCTTTGAGCACAGCAGTTGTCTATTTCCGATGAACGCCTTGTTAGCTTGGGCTATTCTCCGCTTGATGTCCGTTGTACTTCTTCCGTCCCACGTGACGGTAATTCCGAGATAGGTGAAGGAATTCACGTGCTCTTATTTCTCTCGTCTCAGGTTGACGTCTGTACTCAGATTCTCTCTTCCTTTTATTATGGAAGGAATTGTGGAGGAGATTATCAAAAGGGGCTCTTTTTTTAGGTCCAACGACAGTATTTAAATAATTTGACTTCTCCTGCCCCGAATAGGAATAGCGTGATGGGTATTTATAGTGTATGTAATTTAGACCTTTCCTAATTTTATGTATTCCCTCTAATTAACCCTGTAAGTAGGAGCTGCATTCACGATAGTCCAATGGTATTTTGCTCCCTCGCTTGATTTAGTCATTAATCAAACCTAATGTTTTAGAGATAATGGAACTGGCTTAATGTCCCGAGGACCCAGGTTTCAAATATGACCATGACGTTGAAATTTCTGTCCCAATCCCGCTTTGGTTTCTATCGAAACAAAATCACGGATCACATTCTACTAGAACATCTATTTATGCGTTGGTTTTCACCGTACAAGTAGTAATGGAAATGGTACTACAATTATATTTTACGGAATTTAGATAAAATTGCATTAAAATATGTAATTTTCGAATTTTTCACTCTGCGCGACACCTTGACATTTGTTAGGAACAATTGCAATGATAATAAATGTATTATTCTACTTTAATAAGGAAATATGTTCATATGAATTCGATTTATTATGGAGTTTATCTCATGTGCCATTATTTTAAGTGTTTAATAGCACTGAATTGCCAGACAACCCTCTATGCAGTATGATGCAATGTTTTCATATTTGTATCTATATGTGTAGCACCAGTGAAAGCACATATGAGAAATTTCACGCAAAAATCACTCAAACCACCTCAAGTGTGGTAGGTAAACTTCTTCCTTTGCAAACTTACGATCCATGGCATACATTCCCGTTAATAAAATAACAATCACCTAATATTCATGGATATCGTAGTATTACCCAGAGTAAGCGCATATTTTCATAATTATGAGCGTTCAATTCGGAATATTTTTATTGAGATGGTTGGAGCTATTGTTGTTGATGTTCAGATTTGCATGAAAATTTCCATTTGTATTCTTGTTGGTGATATCTATGGATAACAGTGGAAAAAATGTGTTTTACTGATTTGGTTTTATGGCAATGCAGTGTTATTTTAACATGTAGCTTTATGGCACGTGGGATATGTTTCGTAATAATACGATCACGCTCACAACCATTTCTTCTGCTCGCTAAATTTTACAGTTCATATTATTATAATAATTTCCAACAAATATATAGGTATTACGACTGGCCAGAGATTCGAAAAATGTATTTTAATATAGGGTTGGCCTAAATTTCGGATACTGCGTAAAAATCTCAAGGCATAAAATGACTTCAATTTAGGCAAAAATGAAAACTGCTAATCTTGTACAGTTTCCGTTACTGCATGTTGGCTGATTTATACCACATGGGCAGATAAACTGGAGTAAAATGTGGTCCCAATATTTTTTTTTGACTTACCTGTTTGAAAAACTAAACAAAATATTCTTTAACTAGCCCACGATTACCGCTTCGACCAACTCAAGGGTGTAATGTTCAGTGTTTTAATTTATGATTTAAGTGATGAATTCGGAATTGACAGTGCCAGAGCTAAATTAATGAATGAGGCCCGTGGTCTAATAAGTAGCTGTATTGCGTAGGATTCCGTATGAGAAACAGCAATGCCCCAAATGAGTATGAATCCAAAGACTATTTTACTTACGCGAGTAAATAGTTTTCTTATATGTCGTTTACAAAACATTAGCTCAGACTCAAGTGAATCCACATCCATTGTAAAATATTTTAACTCTCCCTCCCCGTTACTGAACCTAGGGTTCTTTTCTTCGCAGTCTGATATGAGAGCAAATGTTGGCCATCTTCTCCTTTCTCTCTGTTTTATCCCATAGCCACGGGTTCGGCGTTTCCTTCGTTTTCTCTTCCACAGATTTCTGTCTAAAAGGCTCTTCTTTTCTCCAGCCTTTATATCATCTGCCACTGTTTCCTTCCCTCTAATCGTTGGTCTCCCCATTTTTCTTTCCCCATTAACTTCCATTTCCTTGACTCTTTTCCCAACATAGTCCTCTGCCCCGCTCTGAACACCTCCATACCACCGTAGTCTACTTTCTCGTACCTTCTCGTCCATAGGGCCTGCTTTTACCGTTCCTCTAATATACATATTTTTATCTCATTTTTTCTCGTTACTTCACGCATCCAATGCCGTATCCTCCTTCCTACTACTTCTAGGTAGTTACTTTTTCTGGACCTATGTATCGGCCGTGTTTCTGGCCCGTACAGCATAGAAAACCAAACCAAACCTTAATCTTTTTCGAGCCTTCTTACCAAAAAAAGGATAAATACAAAGAAAAGCTGCACGCTTCGTTAAAAGCTGCTACGAGCGAACATGTAGCGTTTCACAGCTTTTGGAGGCCTTGAAGTGGGAACCCGTAGGAACTGGGTGGCCGCACGCTAGGCATATATTGCTTGAGGAATTCAGAACTTACGTGTTTCAGAGCGACACACAGAATTTTATCATGACGCCGCACTACATCTCTAGGTCTGACAGAATCGATAAAATGAGGGAGATACATTGCCAGACAGATAGGTACAAAAACTCGTTCTTTCCGCGCACAATAAGCGACAACAATAAAAACTGAGTTCTGCTAAATTCACTCCCATAATACACGTCACCATTTCACCTCCCAAAACCTTATAGCTTACATCTTTACACGGCTGGTGTCCTGACACCCCCTGCCTCACGCCCATGCGGTGGCTCCCAGGGTAGCATGTATATGTAGATAGTACGCATCAGCACAGACATTGATGGCTTTACTTTCACCTTGCAGCTCACCTTTCTATCGCTTAGTAATCCAATGGTTTTTCTCCATTTCAGGTGTAGCGAAAAAACTATATTAAAGTGACATAAATTCAAAATAGACCCAAACCAGGAATGCGTCGAAAAACCGGAATTATTTTGACTTTATGTATTTAAAATATACGCAGTATTTTTAAGACTCCATTTCTCTAAAAAAGTTTTTTAACTTAACAGCAATTCTCTCAGTTTTCTCCTAAAATGCTTCCAAGGCTCACCGCAATGCTAACTCGCTCTCGTAAAACTCGGTGTTCCTCACAATCCGTCAATATGTTCCTGGCAGTGTCTGAGAAAGAGAATCATATGCCTCGCTCAGGGGGCGGATATTGAACTTAAGTCACTATCTGAGAGTGAGTTAGGGCACACCTCACTCTTCACTCTTACTCCTTGTTTGTCATTTGATCCTCGGCATTCACCTGTATCTCCAGGCTTCGATGTCTCATCCTCGGGCTCACTTATGAAATGGTCTGAACCCCTTGCTCTTTGAGTCTATCTTCAAACCCAATGTGACAATTAAATTCTTCCTTGAACAGTGTAATAGCAATGTCAGGTTTCTTGTTATTCTGGAACTAAGCAGACGAACTTGAAAGTAAAATCTTTCCATTCCCGTATGAGCCGTCCTGGCATGATTTTTGAACAGAGTAAGCGTACAGTGATAAACCGATCAAGTATGAGATGCATTGTTATTCAGTAATGAATGGAAACTAGTCTACTGATAATTGTCTTCTGAGGAGCAGCGAGCAAAAATTTCTTTCCCTCAGATCGGTCCTCATTAGGTCGTAATGAAAGGGGGGGAAAGGTGTACTACGGCCCGGGGCTTCGCTTCATCAGAGCGCCTCATCGTGGAGATCTGGAAGGGGTCAATTTTATTTAATCGTTTTATATGATCATTCAGAATTTGCACTTGGTGAAAATGTTTGAGTAGAATAGAAATATGAAGGAACTAACCTTAACCTAAGTTCTTAACAGGTCGTAATCAAGTTATGAATGGAGTCGGAGCTCATGAGACACTCAAATTTGGATGATTTAATCAAAAACTTCGCCAAAATAAATGAAGAAAGAATAATTAAGAAATGTATTTATTTATTTTCAAGCTATTGATTATGTTAATGAAATTTTATTCGAATGAATACTTACTAATAAGTGTGCATTACTTCTGCATTGGCCACGCGGTACAACCAATCATAATATTGTGTAGCGTTTCACAAATTTTCGAGGGGTTAAGGTGGAAGCCCCTAGACTTGGAGACTTAAAGCTAGCCTTAGCTTGTTTGAGGAATTCAGAAGTGATGTTTTTCAGAGCGATCCAGAAAATACTAACATGACGCCTCACCACATCTCTAGGTCTGACAGAAGCGATACAATTAGAGTGATACATTGCCGAACAGATAGGTCCAAAAATTCGTTCTTACCGCGCAAAATAAGCGACCACAATAAAACTGAGCTCCACTAAATACACTCCCATAATACACGTCACCATTTCACCTCCAAAAACCTTATCCTTTACATCTTTACACTGCTGGTATCCTAACGCCCCTTGCCACACACCCGTGCGGTGGTTCCCAGGGTAGCATGTAGATGTAGATAACCTTGAGCCTCCAATTCATCAGTATCTCTGGGCCTCTGCAACCTTTGATCCGGCCTGGGTTCTCATTCGGTGTTTCCCTTCGCCACGGAAATTTTAAAATGTGGTAGAGTAACCACCATCCAACTCCTCAGACTGGGTCACTAAAAATATATATATACATATTTTTGTGTGTGGCCACCAGCTTTAACGATGCGACGGAATAATGACGAAAGAGAGCCGCAAATGAACGAAAACGTCGATGACGAAGTTCGTGACAAAGAATAATTACTGCCGAGGCTGTAATTATACGAAATGATGCGCCTTGTGCAGTTAGCTGGGCTCGCTCCGGCTTGCCTTTCTCCCTTGCCCCCTTACCCCCTCCTGCCCGTAGATAACCGTCAAATTTGGATCAATTTCTGCCCCCAGAGGTGGCTGCTAATAGGCGGGCAAGGCTCGTGAAGCGGCACAGAAGGGTACCCCGGCTTACATTTGCGATTCAATCCTCCTGGTCACCGGATGACCACGTTGCAGATGGGGGTTGCAAGAGACCCCTTGCAATTTTACAACGTTTTAAGAACGCAATGGCGTGACTTTGGGAGGATTAAACCTGTGACTGCTGACACCATTTTTTCTATCACTACCAATGACAACACTTTAATGCAAATATACATTTATAGACATAACAATATAACAACGTTGTAAGAGCGCAATAGCGTGACTTTGGGGTGGGGGGCAGAAGCGGACTTAACCCGTGACTACCGACACCCTTTTTTCTAACGCTTTCATATACAACAAATTTACACACATGCATTTACAGACATAACAATTTTACAACTTTAGAAGAACGCAATGTTTTGACTTTGGTGGAGGCAGATGCAGATTTTACTCGTGACTACGATCACCCGTTTTTCTAACGATAACACAGACAACAGTTTTACAAACATAACAATTTTACATACACATACATTTTCAGACATAACAATTTTACATACACATACATTTACAGACAAAAAATTTTAAAAAGTTGTAAGAACGCAATGGCGGGACTTAGGGAGAGGCAGAGGCGGATTTAACCAGTGACTACTGACATCCTTTTATCTAAAGCTAACATAGACAAATATTTATACACAAATACATTTACAGGCATAGCAATTTTACATAAGTATACATTTACAGACATAAAAATTGTACTTAAATATACATTTTCAGACATAACAATTTTGCATACGTATAAATTTACAGATATAACAATTTCACAACGTTATAAGAATGCAATGGCGTGACTGAGGGTGAGGCAGAGGAGGATTTAACCCGAGGCCACTTGCAACCTTTTTTCTAACGTTAAAATATACATACGGTCTGACAGACTGCACATTTTTATTGGCCAATATTTAGGTATCAAGCACATTTTGTAAAATTACTTGGCATAATTATTTAAATTCAGCACGATTTTCCATATGCCAAATTTATATGCAAAGCATTATTGGAAATGGTGATTTTTATGGTTTTTATAAAGATATTTTGTAGCTTACCGACTGAGGTCTTACATACATGCGAATATGAACGCAGTATTATAATTTTAGCTAATATTCATCGAATATCTTGCTGTTTGAACGAAGATGTTGGTCCAATTAAATTATTGGAAACGTAAATATTTTGTAAAAATGATTATATCAGCAAAAGTTTGCTAATTTAAATGACATATTCCAAATATATTCAGCGGGTGCAAGGGATGTGCACTCCTGATCCCGCAGAATACCAACTTTACACTTTTATTTTAAGAAATCAAGTTCGGTTTCATTTGTGCAATTTTCAATGTGTACAAGTTTATAATTTTCGGTAAAACCTAATGCCTAGTATGCTTTTATTCGCCTATTTCCATCATTTCATCACTGCACTGCATACTAACTCTACATACTCAATGCAAATACCTCGCGGCATAAGCCCCGCGCGGCTGCGCTATCGATCATCGGAGCAATTGAAACGTAATCCCTACGTTGTACTTATAAAGGTTTTCCTTCAAAACTTTGGTTAAGACGTATTTCCATTGACTATCTATCTTTTTTTAAGGTAGTTTGAGCGAGATTGTTCCATAGTCATAATGGAAACCATATTCGAATTATACGTTTTGATTTTAGCATCTGCAGGAAGCATTAATTAAATATGGCATTATTAATGGTGCAATAATAGACCTTTATATGACTGAAGTTCTATGTAATTACAAAAAAATATCTACATAAGTCTTTAATTTGACTAATTTTCTTCACGCGGCACGCTTAAAACTCCTTAGCGAAAGGTTTTTTGCGATTCGGAAAAAAATTACTTTGGTTACTATATGATTCATTTTCAAAAATATTTGAGAAAAGATACAAACTATGCTCTGTAAATTTTTTTACGAGATCTAGGCTATAAAAAATGTCCCGTTTTGTTAAATAAGATTTTCCTGGAGCGGATACACGTACCCCATGTAAAAGAGCTGGTATTTTTTGTCAAAAATCTCGGAAAGCATATCGGTAAGGAATGACATTTTGGCATTTTGAAAGAGTGAGATATTTTTCTTTAAAATTAGATCAAATACATTGATTCCTAGGTGAGATGATATGTCGCCCAAACTACATTAAGGAGCCCAATATACGCGCCCAGGGCCTCAACCGCCTAAATCCGTTTCTGGAAGCAGAGGGTGGGGGGGCGATCCGCCCCGGAACGGCACATCTATCGGTGTTCGTCATCGAATTTTATTAATTTATGATAGAATGCGGATTGATTGCTTCAGTAACGGGCATGTATGAAAGGAGTGGGCATCGTTGGTTTGGCTGCATTGAGGTAGTGGATGGTAGTCGAATAACGATACAGTCGTGATAGAGATGTGAATGATGTGAGAGTAAGGGGTACACCGCAAAAAGAATGGGTGAATTTGGTGGAAAAGACTCTCCAGAGGAGGAATACCAGAAATCATAAGAATGGGAGACTGTATGAAGTAATGCGTGAGTGTGAGAGAAGCGTAAGAGGTATGTAAGGATAGTGATTGTTGTAGGAATTGATTGAAAGACAGCCAGTTTTCTTGGTATTACAGCTGAATCCAAGTTCTTTGACTTTTCCTTCCATGAATAGGAATAGCGTGATGGATAAGTATGAATTTAGTACAGTGAAAACCCTCTCAACGACCATTTTCCAGCGGAAATGTCGGTAGTCGCTTCATTCAGGTTTCACTGTATGTGGACAGCAAATTAATATGCATTTAAATTTCCCAGGAGCAACTAAATCATGAGGAAATAAATGCCACCTGTATAGGTTATAACAAAATCGTCGCTTCAAGAGTTAAAATATTTTTAAAACCAGTCGCCCAACGACCATTTTCCAGCGGAAATGTCGGTAGTTGCTTCATTCAGGTTTCACTGTATGTGGACAGCAAATTAATATGCATTTAAATTTCCCAGGAGCAACTAAATCATGAGAAAATAAATTCTACCTGTAAGTATAGGTTATAACACAATCGTTGCTTCAAGAGTTTAAATATTTTTAAAATCAGTCGCCCATTCGATGCATAATATGTACTCCTAGAAAACGACCACCTATCTTAACGACCATTTTTCAGCGGAACCGTCGGTGGTCGCTTAATACAGGTTTCACTGTAATAAAAAGATTTAAACTAAAACTATCCCGAGAGTTTCCAATTACAAATTCAAATAATGACCGAGAAATATTTTTAATCGTTATCTACAAAACATGTACCTATCAGCGAATGAAACGGACTTTGATAATACCGTGAATTATTTTGCTTGTTGAAAAAGTTAGAAAAATACATCTTGAAGTTTCTATTTTCATTCATTATTCAATTTAACTAAATTACTTTTTCTTAAATATAATTTTCAAAGTGTGTCTAAATAGACTTCATTTGACTATGTGTCGTCAATTGAAGGGTGGCTAAGGGTGGACAGCTCCGAGCGGCTCAAACTGTGAGATCGTCACTATGAAAAAGGTTTTTAGACGGATTATTTGCAGTACAAAGAAAATTCGGAAGAAATAATTTAAAAAATTCTCCTCCGACGTACTCCTCCAATCAATGCAAAACTAGTTTCATTTGAATTTGAAAATTGGCTTAAAATTTATTCACTTCTTTTCCAGAGCTAGAAGAGTCTTAATTATCTTATGATTTAGAGAAGAACGCAAGCTGTGATAATGTGATTAATGAGGGTGTTATAGAGCCTCTTGAATTTGTTTTGGCACCATGTTACACTATTTTTAATGATGATAGAGGTCTAGCCTAGTCGTGGAACCTATCTTCGATTTACTGTGTCTCACCTGTATAGCCTATGTTGACGGATATTTTATGACAGAATAGAGAACTTGGAAAACAAACTATTTCCATTAGATTTGCTTCCTCTACAGACAAACGTACTTTACTGGTTTCGCCCCGTCAATAATATTAAAACCTAATGAACAGCCGTTTAACGCATTTGGATGTCTTAAGAGATGTATCCCTTGATTTGGTGGAACACCCGAAAAATCTCCTTTCTCGCGAGTTTCTAGAAAAACATCAGATGACTCATAATATACACTTCCTACGACAGATTCGCTTTAAAACTCATTGGGACCAATATATGTGTGTAACAAGCTGAGTGTATGTTGTAAAAATCTGATTGTGATTTGTACAATTATTTCATCAACGTATCCTATTTGACAGATTGTTACAAATCCGCTTTGGCGTGCGAACGCGAGTGATTGCAAGTTTTGCACTTGCTGCTGCTGCTTGCAAGTTGTGCTCCTCAAGTCTTTCAGGATTCTCAGGTCTATTGGTGCTTCACACAATACTCACGAAAATGTCTTTATTTCGCGGCCTTCAGCTTCTCATTGGTCCCAATAACCTTTTGACTTCCCTTCTTCTCGCCCAGCTCTTTTCTCTCCACCTCCGCCTGGCCGAGAACATGGCTGTTGCTCTTCCTCAACACTAGAAGTACCAGAGGGGTCATTTTCAGCCCTTTAAATTTTTGACAATCCATTACTTCTGATGGAGTCATCCCAGTTCTTGCATATTTCTTCACGTTGAGTTTTTTAGCAGGAGAATATAATGTGAACCTCATTGCAGCCATAGTTTATAGTGTACATAACTATCTATTTGTACCAGAGGGTAATACCAGAGGGGTCATTTAACCCCAGACTATATCTCCCCCTGTTTCATTTGAGTTTTGTCATAATAGAGTCGAATTTTATTGTCTGTCGTTGATATATTATTGATCGTTTGGCAGTCGAACGTTAATACTTAAGGATGAATCTTCGCTCGAAGATCCAACAGGCACAGTGTACCTAATGGTAATTTTTCCTATAATAAAGGGCTCCATAAAAAATGGTTTATCTATCTTTTCCTCATATCCAAATTCTTTGAAATTTAGTTTTTACTAATAAAATACTATGTGACTAATTCATCGCCTCTTTCACGGTTCTTTACATGGCTGATTTCCCTAATGAACCGTAGTCCGACGTATCCCCACGGTCTTTCAGGCCACACGTCGGAGTTCATGTAAGTTTTTAATTACATAATGATAGTGTTTTGTATTCCTTGAGTTCTTTTTGTAAATTTTTCCATTATTTCATTTAAATGAGCCTTAACCTTTGGAAAACTGAAAAGTTCCATAATGTTCTTGCACAATTCCAAGGAGCCTTTAAAAATCATACTCAAGTACATTCATTTCAGCTAATCTGCCGAGCCCTTATTAAAGAAAAATGCAAAATTATTTTTATCAATAAATACCTATATGACTCAGTGAATTGACAAAAAGGGGCATCTTCATCGGAGTGTACATCGCCATATTAGAAAATAGATGGAAATTTAGCGAGTTATCTGTGAGGCATGATAAACATTAGCAAAAATAGTGTTATTTATGAAAACAATAGGGTGAGTGGTTTCGGGTTAGTGGCGAAAGTGACTTCAGTTGTTGGTAGCTTCAGCTAGTAACAACTTAAAGTAACTGGTTGAATAAAATCTTTTTTAAGCCAGTATGTGCATTTCCTTTGCAAATGAGCTATGTATCCCTGATAGATACAGATATTTGCCTGCTACAACCAGTTACGAATTGCTGAAAGTGGAGAATTGAGCATATAATCACCGAACGACTAGATCCAGAAAGTTACTGACCCAGGAATTACCACTTGGTACTATTTGTGACAAGAATTTCTTTTTCATTTACCTCAATAGGGGGGCGTATATCCCTCTCATTTAGCTAACTCTATGGTGCCTCAGTATTTGGTGAGAGGAGTCACCGGAAAGCATTTCCGTTTCACGAAACAAATGATAAAGAGGCCTCCGTAACGGAAACGTCTAATATCCGAAGATTAAAGTATTTCTCTTGCGTCCCTTGCCTTGCCTTATACGGGTGCCCGCAGACTAAGCGTTGATTCCAATTTCCTTATTTTCCCGAGCATTGAAGAGGCTCAGTAAGAGAAAGTCTTCTTGACCAATGAGCATTGCGTTGTATGAATGACCTATTTTTGGCGTATACTTTGTTAGTGGAAGGACCGAACTTTTATATAGAAAATTATCGTTTTCTCTCTAACAGATGCGATTATTGTGTGTTAAAATGTGATTCAGTCGGCTTTTTGGACTTAATAATGTTCAGGCTGCTATGACTTATAGCTATTGGTGTTGAATTGGCAGAACTATTCGGCCATTACTAGTTTTAACGGCAATTTCCAATAGGTGTCCCACTAGGTAGCTTCATTCGTCTTGTACTATCAAAAATCTTTAAAAAATCGGCTATCGTGGCCGATATACCAGCCGTTATACCGATACCGCTTGAGAATAGCAACTGACTGTGCGTTCCGGTATTATTTATCGATTACCAGACCGATAAATCGAGCCGCCTTCAGCCCGAGTTATTCTAGGAGGGGATGTCTTCTTAATTTATGACTACCAATTGGATCATTGAGCGCAATAGCACGGAAGCTCTCGGACTGGAATAATAAGAAATGATTTCTTCCACTTCTCAGCAGTCGTCACGAGGCCAATGCCTTCACTTCTTCTCTATACTTGTCACCGCCCGTGAGAACGCATCGCCTCCTGTGTATTATAATCTTTGGCATCGCCCGTTATACGATCCCGGGGCACCAGGGTCAAACCGATATAAACAGGATTGATCTGTTAAGAGTATTGATCATCAAAGAATCAAGAATACAATCGATAATAGAGAGAAAAATAATAATACAATTATAAGTGAAGAATATTCTTAATGGTTTAAGGATGCGTAACAAAAGGTGAATAGTGGCGTAAGTGTGGCCAGAATATAAGCTCTATGGTTTAATCCAAGGCTGGAACTTTCTTTCTGAAATCTTTTTTTTCTTAATCCTCAAGCATTTGAGTTTTTGGCTTATGTCTACTTTCAGTTCTGAGTAGTTAGCGTATTTTTGACAAGTGAACGATAGGGAATTAAATAACCCTGCCAACTATTTTTCTGGAGGTTAAGCTCCTGTGAAGGAACCAACTAAAGTGATTCAGCCTTTAAGATATTCTCTTTTGAGTGTTCACTGTCAGCTGAATGTCTCTCGAGGCGGAATATGAACCCTTCGTGGTGTGTGCCCTTAGTCATTATGTCGATTAAATATAATCATTGGCTCATCGTTGACATTTATTCTCAGGTAGGTACTTATCACTCTAAATTTAATCCTTATTAGGAATATATATTTTTCACTATCGCTGTAAATTGGGGAATTAGGGAAAAAACATTTTTTGAATGTTCAAGGGGAAACAACAAATGTTGTTCCCCTTGACCATTCAATATGATTATGTGGTCAAATACTTGGGCGGAAATTGTGCCGAAAGTTCCGACAAAATATTTTAGTGGATGATTCCTTGATTTTTGCAATGATTGAAAAATATGAAAACAATTTGGGACTGCCTTCGAAAAGATTTTTACTTCCAAGAAGAACTCTTTGGTGATTTATCATCAAATTTCTCTCATTCGCTGGTATGAACCTCGTGTGAACAAAACTTTGACTCGCTCACAAGTGAATAAGAGAGCTGTGTAACCTCACGAAATTTCACCGATTTTCACCATTCAAGTTTTGGTATTGCTGTGTACTGATACCACCTTGCCTCCAAATTATGAAGAAAGATAGAAAAAGGGCGAAATAAAGGAACTATGGTGGCTTAATGGGGTACAAAAAGTGAAAATATTCCAAATGCACGCATGGGTCTGAAGTCACCCCGAGACTGATATATGGTTGTCACAAAGACCCTGACCCGTTACTGTCTATTCATTTCCATTTTTGGTAAATATCTCAATTAATAATTGGGATATCGAATGTGTTATGCTTGTAAGATCATGAAGTGCGTCTATTTTCGGAGTAGTTTGAGTAGTGCGTTTCTCCCTCTCGATCCCTACCACTACTATATAGGCGCCGATTTTGCAGTCTAAAAATGCATCTATCGGCAATTATTTTTAGTTCAATTATTTCCATGTTTATATGAGAATATAATTACCAGACAAAGTCAGATACATATTGAGTTGTGCGTTGACCGTATGAGCAGCTACGGGTAGCATTTTGATTTTAGCGCTTTTTCTCCTCATACCCCTCTGGCGGGGAATCATAATATGAATTTTGGCTGAGAATCGCTTGAATGTCAGCTGTAGTGTTTTATGTATTTTTAATTAGGAGAGAACTCTTCATTTACTTGGAAAATTATAATGTATGTATATAGGTAAGTTCTGATCTTATTACGACGATACATTCGGTTGATATGTTACTGACGATTCCTCATATAACGTGTTTTTACCGGCTATTCTCACTTGTCCCCGGGGCGTACTTTGCCTCATCAATTTTAGTCTCGAGCCATTGCATTGTTAGCCTTAAGAAACAGTCATTGTAAATATGTTCACCTACTGTTCTCTAAATTTGGCATTTCTTCCGTTTCATTTTCATGTTGGTGTCCTCACTCTCGGCGGCAGTGTGTAACTTTGTGGTCCATGATCGCTGTTTGAAGACGGTAGTCTCCCCCTGTTCCAGTATCGCTGCAAATCTTATCAAGGTAAGTTCAATTTTGCTACTGATGGAGCAGAAAAATATAATTTATGTTGCGACCCCTTGGGTGAAATACTGTTATATTAGCTTGACCGCAAGGGTTTTTTTTTAAATCGCCTATAGTATGTGCTCAGGTAGCCGAGATAAAGTCCTCTATAGTTGTGCAATGCTTGTGACAGGCCAGCACAAATGTGTATACTGTCTATCAATACTGTCTGGTGGTCACCATCCATTTCCCCAAGTATTTGTATTTTGTAAGTGCATTAATACGTAAACCAAATATTAATATTCATGGAGATTGCATGGCATAGAAAATGCACCTCAAATCCTCCTATCGTTGCTTACCCTTCCATAAAGATCTGGTTTCTGGCTGGTGTGCAGTCTCAGCATTGGATTTTCAGTAAGATACTTATTCTCCATGAAATTTTCGAAGGCAATTAGTGAAAAAGGCATTGGCCTGACATAATGGAAACATCGGATATCCAACAGTCCTAGAAGTTAATCACAGTCGGGCTTGGCTGGAATTTGGAGGCATCCTCCGATTCGTATGAGTGCTGTTGCATCTGTTTGCACGTGGCTGACACTTGTGCTTAATGGCCCTAGCCATCGAAACATGTTAAACTTAAATACTACTACTACTGCTCATTATTTGAATGTGGTCGTTAAACCGAAAAATTTAGTTTGAACTTAGTATCTATCATGTGCAAAGTGAACATTGTCATGTAAGGGGGATTGTCTAATTGAGAAAGCCAGTTATATTCTATGTTGTGCAAGATGATGTGAATTTTTTCTCTGTCTTGGAATGAATAGTAAATATTGACCCTGAGACTCAGTCAACATCATGAGTCCAAAACGAAAATCTGATCATGATTTACATTTTTCTGTTATTGTGGCTACTATTAGACCATTTTTTTCTGCTCATGCACATGAGTTTTCATCAGAAGCTGGTGAAAAATACTGATAGTTTGCCTTAAAGTTGAAGTCTCATTGTGGCATAATACAAGATAGGCCATAGGCCAATACAGAAAGGTGCTTTGGGTCAAAATTTCTAGTATTGTTTGTGTGAAAGCTTGTATTCACATTCGTTTTTTTATTTTTTCTGATTTTATATTGGATGTTTAGTTATAAATTCTTTATATTATAGTTACTTTTGTTGCCACAGCCTATGAGCCCCTAGCGAGTATCGCATTTCATTTCTGCCATATTATCTAGAGACTCAGGAGGGGTTTGGCAGTTTTTACAGCCACTTTCGATGCCCAGTAGATTGATGGCTACACTGCATTTGGGTCATGAGTCCTGAGTAGATGGAGTGACCCCTGAATGACAGTCCTTGTCATGCACACTGTTAGAAGTTATGCACTTGATACTATGTAGCAGCGAGCCCTTCCACCGAGCATGCTTGCAATATGTGACAAGGTGTACTTGTTTTACAGTCTATGCGTTTACCAAGTTCAAACAGGTCTGATATTTTATCCATTTTCCTTCTCTTTTGCATCGTTGCTTGTTTCAGTCGTAGCTGAAAACTCAGATCACCAGAGTGTCACATAAAAGATTTTGATGGGAACGATATAATTCATCATATACCATTTGCACAGAAAATACCTCGTTAATTTAGACTCAGTGTTTTTTCCCTTGATGTAGGTTTCTGCAAACATTAACACTCGACTGCTCATGCTCATTTTGGTAACATGAGTGATCGCTTGGGATAACATAGTATCTCTATACTTCTATTTCACGTAAATAGATTAAAACTTTGTAAATTCTTATCTCTAGGGTTAAATTACCATTTAAAACACAATTCGTTAAATAAACGCTACAAAATCTTTGTTTTGACGTTTATAGTAGTTCACAATCACAGCCACATCTTGAATAATCACTATTCGTCACTTTCTGTCTCACTGTCATTGGTTGACCATATTCAATCAAATAAAATCTTGTAAATTTGATACAAAATCTATTAAATCAACCAAAGAATGCCTTGCACTAACCCAGCTTTAATGAAGAGTAAATCCTGGTGGTGTAAGGGGTCATTGAAAAAATATCAAGTATGGCTCACAGGTGCTGTTGTGTGTTTGCTATGAGATAACTGTTAGAACAAAATGAATACAATAGAATAAATATTGAAAATATATCAATAATTGATGGCCTATAAAATTGTCAAAAGAAATCATCTGGGAAAACAACAATTCACAGCAAACTAACTTAATACCAACGAATAGAAAAGCTTCATGTTGTCTGTACAAAACTGTCATGTTAGAGGTTGCTTGGGATAGGTGCCCCAACCAAATTTTCTACGAGACACTAACAGTATTTATAAAGTCACCGGGTTGAAACGACAGCTGGTGGATAAGAAATCTTTGCTTGTCAGATATTGAAATGGTGAGTAGGCTACATTGTATTACAAAACAGAAACTCTAAAATATATGACTTTGGGATACCATGGTATCCCAAGTGAGCACTGGTGTGTTAAAAATCAGCTCTGTGAGGATTTGGTTGCTGCCTATGGTCAGCAACGGATCTGGTTGTGATCAATGGATATGCTTGTATTTCAGTTTCGAGATATGGAATAACTGGGGCTTTTGTATTGATAAAGTTATTGTTTTCATTAAAAAAATAGATTTGCCTAAGTCAGAAGTGGATGTATACTCGAGGGTCACAAGCTTACACTCAACCTCTACCTATGTACTATGGTACAATCTCTCTCCTTGTTATGGTTTCTTAATAAAAAAAAATTGGAAATTCATTTTTTGGTGAAAGAGGAAAGAATTGTTGTATTTTTAATTATATTACTTAGTTACATGGCTCAACTAGATTTGATGCAAGGTGAAGGTGAAGTTCATGACTTTGTCTCGCATGACTTTTTTTTTCTTCTCTCACTTAGGTAATCCCTGTAGAAAATTAGCCTTATGATCACCATGTGCTGCCATTGAATATCTTTTTGTATTTCCTATATGTTGTTTTGGCTTTTTCATTAATGTGTTAAGGAGTTAAAAATATCTAGTCATTTCTTTAGGGTTTAATACCATAACTATCAGAATTGTCTGGCTTGGTATTCTTTCTCACACCATCTACAACATGGCTCTTATCATCATTTCATCATCATCATTTATTAATGTAAATTACTAATCCTGAATCCTGAAGATTCAACATTTTTTTATTCACAAGGACAAAAATAGGCCTGTTCAATGTTTTCCCATTTCCTCTTTTATAATGAATTCCCAACGTAATAATCGGATTTGACTATAAAATAAAGGTATCCTCTTTTTTCAGTGCATGCTTAGGTCAATGTATGGAAAAATATGAATGAATCAATTGTATTGTGGGTTAAATAAGTTTTTCCTGTGATATAAATGTGACATAACATTGCCTTGAGGGAAAATAAATTGTTGGAATAGTTGTTGAATAAAAAGACCTAGTTTTTTTATCTTTTTTGATGGGAACCTCAGCTGTTCTCATGAGCAGAATAGCATTTAAGATGCAGTTGCATTGCTAGCTGCTCAGGGTCTTGCACTGATGTGCCGTACTACACTAATAAACTCTATATTAGTTTATGAGATTATAAGCTGACTTAAGCATTTTTCAGCTGTAAAAGGAGGAACAAAACCCTGTTTCATATTTAGGTGTATGTAGTATGATAGAAAGCATATTGGGAACCGGGAGTAATTCAAATGTTCTGTAAGCTGTAAAGCTACAGAAGGCATCTTCACCTCCACTTTGCATCAAAATTAATTGTGCTCTGTAACTATTAAAAATAATTAATTATAATAAATAAAATATAATTTTTTGGGGAGGCGACTGACGGCTAAGGTCATTTGTGCCATAGGGGATAGGTAAGGGAGGAAGGGTGGATAGAAACCGGATGTTGGCATTAGCCTGCTCTTAACGAAAGGTGCCAAGGGGACCACGGTTTAACATCTCATCCGACAGGTGGAGTACTGTACTTGAAGTGCCCTCCACAAGACACTCAAGTAGGGATCGGGTTCCCTTTGAAAAGCCAGAATAGTGCAACTTATCAGTTTCTCCTATGATTCTCTATACTCACGAATTCCTTGCTGATATTTGTTATTGTTTTGTGTCAACTGGGTGTATTTGTGGATGATATTAGGGTTAGAGATGGGTAAAATAAACTTTATTTTCCTTTGAGGTTAATTTCAGTGGTAAATTACAGTGTTTTTGAAAATTAGTGTGATTTTCTGGTAATTTTAAATTCTCTGCAAGTAATAGCTGTTAGAGGCTTTAATAGGTAAGCCGATAGCAATAGCAAGGGGTGAAAGGCATTAAAACCATTGTTACTGCTACATTAATGCATTGGAAATAGAGAATATTTAAAAACAAACACAGCAGCCCACACGAAATTTGGCGTTCTTTTTTTGGCATGAGAAATTTTTGTTCAAACCAATGAAAATGATATCCCCACAAATATTCCATCCATAAAAATACTCCACAAATGATTTGGGATTAACTTTTTATAATAATGAAGACTGTATTAAATGTATGTAGACTTAAAATAATGTTTGTTATATAGTGTATGAAAAATATCGGAGACGTAACCGAATATTACTTAAAATCATGCTAATTTGCAGGAGCTGCAGTAAATTATGTAAAATACCACAGTAATTTTCTAAAATTACCGGGGTAATTTTCAGAATGGCTAATTTCTAATCAAGTGTGCATTTAGTAGATTTTTCTCCTTGGGTCATGCTCATTCAGGGTGGCGATCGTCAGGGAAAACCTGGAATTATCAGAGAATTGTGAAATTCTGGAAAAGTCAGGAAATTCTGGAAAAGTCAGGAAATTCTTGTTACAGTCAGGGAGAAACTGGAATAAGAATCCTCATTATATTTCTACCATTACGTTTATTCGCCAATCTTTCCTGTCCTTTATTACACCTACTAAAACTAATGTTCATCGCTGACGTACATGGAATAAGCTCCATCAAATTGTGGAATGTTCAGTTGAGAATCTAGTTATTTAGTCGTGAATCAAATGTACAATGTATCCCTTTTGTATATCCTTATTGTGATATTTGCCTGGTAGAGTTAATAATCATGATCACAATGTATTATGCTCATAACAAGGAATCCGAGGCTATGTTGTTCGGAAAATTTTACCTCGCGTTTTTTTTTTTACTTCTGAAACTCAGGTCGAGAAGTAGCTGGAGCACATTAGCTTATAGTTCATACATGCTTGCAGTTCTAAAAATATGAGGCGATGATTAGAAAATTTAAAGCTGCTGCAGAAAATGTAATTCAGCAGAAAAAAATATTCCAATAGTAGGTGAACTTTTGGCGAGCGGTCAGGGAAATTGGTAAATCCATCAGGGAATTTGGAAAATTGGATATCAGTAGCGATAGTGGGAGTGTGCATTGAAGTTTTGACTCTGTCCCTGTGGGTGTGACTGTGGAAAATCCTCATGGGGATTTAAGTGGAGGAGATTCTGTCTGTTAAGAGAAAATGTGCCCTTCAGAAAATAATGGATAAGAAAAAAACTTTCCTGAATGCTGTACTGTGTTTCTGTAAGAACTTTGCTGGAGTCTCTTACCCACAATTCACCATTTTTTCTCTGCTCACCAGTATTTTCTGTTAACTATTGTGTTTTGTATTAACTTTTGTTTTGTGCTCTCTACTTTTCATGTTAATAGGTTGAATTCTTGAAAAGTAGTAGTAGGCAGGGATGGATGAATTTGATTATTGTTATTTAGGTTGCAAAGTCATTTTATTCTAGTCTATTTCTAGTTATTTTTTGTGGAATACATCAATACTAGTTACAAGTTGCTTTTTTATTCTTTATCCTACTTCACCTAATTCTGATGTTAAAAGAACTGTAATATATAAGGGGAACGGTAGTTAGGGCTAGAAGTCCCAAAGAAATTATTAGGATTGGATTCGAGGCTATATTGAGAGGAAGTAATTTTGTCACTCATTCAGTTACCATATCCTCTGTAATCAAGCATTTATCATGAAAGAAATGTAATAAATTATGTGAATGAAGATTTTTTTTCTCCTATTCATGGGAGTTTGTATTTAAATGGGTGATAGATATTTTCTTTTTGAAGACATCTATTATGTACTTGAAGGCACCTAGGATCTCCTCTATGTCCTTGTTATCCTCATATCTTACTGTTTGAGTTCATATTATGGCAAAAAAAAGTTACAAGTCACTTGACTGCTCTTCCTAAAAATTATTAGAAGAAGTTAAATATATGTAGGCATTATTATTTGTGCCATTATATAATATCACTTTCAAGGTTTGTTTAGATTTTCTAGCTATTGCAATTATTGTTCTTTTTTCTCATGCAGTGCATGTAGCTAATTATTGTAAATTTCTCTGTTGATGGAGGTAGTATTATTCGAAACTCATGAATAATCTGTCTTGCCTGTCATTAGCAAAAATGTTACTTGTGTTTTATTCTAATGCCACTGATTTTTGTGTAGAACTAATATGTGTTTAGAAAGATGGCTCAGCACATAAGTTATTGACTGATTTTCCAATCTGTGAGTAAACTCCTGAATACCAAATGATGTTGTGCACAAACTAGTATCATATTTTTATTAGCTTCTGTGGACTTATTTGTTGAGTCAACGATTATTTTTCTGTGGCCATTCCTTGAGTCTGTTGATAATCAATAGAAAGCAGATTTGGTTACTCATATGGCTGCTGCAGTTTCCATCATAGAGGAGAGTTAGTGGTCTTGCACAGTGGTTCCCAAAGTAGGTGCTACCGCCCCCTGATGTGCTGTGGTTACATTTTAAGGGGCTGGAAAGGGGCCCTGGAGGCTGAGCCCTTACCGAATATACATGTCCGGGGATGAGTAACCTATTTCTCCATTGTATTTGAAACAAACAATAGTTAAATCACAATTGTTTTACCTTTATTTTTATAAACATCTTGATTTTGTCGTGTAGTCCATGATTTTAAAGGTTATGGTTGGGGTGCTGGGTAAAGGTTTGTGGAAAAAATGGGGCGGTGGCTCGAAAAAGTTTGGAAAACACTGGTCTAGTACATTGAGTTAATTTGAAATTTATTTTTAGTTTTCGATTTCTGAATGTTTCTTGAATAGTTTTCCAGTCTTCAATAATATTGCCATCTTTCTTGAGAGATGCACTCAAGTCACTTGTGCATGGTGAGTGGCTTATTACTGACACCCACACTCAATGTGTTAAAACCTATTTTTGCAAGGATTTTTGATGGTATCTTAAACTCATTTTAAATTATATGTTTTTACAAGTTAGCTGTAGTGATGGAGAAAACAAATGTTGGCACAGGAATGCTTAAGGTTTTAATTACCTGGAAGCCACTCACATAATCTGTTCTGCATGATATTTTGAGAAGTCCTCCTCGATGGATGTGGCCATTTGGGTTATAAAATGTAACCATATAGCTAACATTTAAAAGTAGATATTTTTTGTGAGTTTTGTGCCAGTCATGTGTAATTTCAGTTAAAATTAAAGAAACTCTAGCTCTATGGCCTCATAAAATGACGAGATTATTTAAGAATTTTTCTCCAATGGCTGTAATTATTGGATCATGAACACCTAACACTCGTGAAAAGAAAGAAAATATTTACTGTTTAACGGTAACATCAGCGACAAACCACAGCCTCTCAACCAGAAAACCCTCTGTAGCGGTTTACTGGAGCGTTAATTCCTTGCCAGTGACCACTCACAGACACACACTTAACCCGAAATGGGCTCCTTCACAGGGCTAAAGAGGATTCAGGGCAGACAAAGAGGGTTCAGGATGTCAGGGTTATGACCACAAACAAACAATCCATGAACGTTTATGGGAATATAAATTCCACGCCTGGGGCAAACACACAGCAATCACTCTCACGAGCACTCAGAGAAATCACCCACTCACACATTCAAATGGGCCCAACTTCTGGGAGAATGAGACTCGAGATGAGCTTGGTCCAAGAAGAACAAAACAGGAAAAGACAAGGGTGTGCATTGTATACACATATTTTAGCCACAAGGTGGCCCTCTTCAGCGAACTGAAGGGAAAAACACTAACAACACAAGGTTTAAAGTGAAAAATGATGAGGACAGATGTTGTATGAATACGAAACTGAAGAAAAGGAGGAGAGGGATTAGTAACCAATGACGGTAGGGTGTGGGAGAGGGAAGAGAGGGTGTGTAGAAGTCATCAGTGGAGGAAGGGGGGCGGGGGGAGTGGTGGAGGAAGGGGGCACGTATTGGGAGTGAAAGGAAATTAAAATCGTAACCGTTGAAGAGATGCTTAGGGGATGGGGGATTGGGAAAGGTGACCGTTGAAAATATGACTGTTAGTGACACCTTACTCTAAAATTGAAAAGAGTGCCGAGTACAGAATAGGTCCTTCATCACTGTTCACAATCTTTGTATTAAAGTTGCATATGTAGAGACTTTAGTATGCGTCAAGTGAATAATTAGGTGTTTGTTTGAAAAGGTGAAGGTTGTTTTCTGAGGTTTGGTGTCCTGTGTTGAGTAAGTGTTGAGGGATGCTTGATTTTTCAGGTCTGTTATATTAGAAATGGGCCATGTGTTCCTTGAATCTAGTCTTGATGTTTCTGTGTGTTTGCCTGACGTAAGCATGTGTAACATAATACTCACGTGGGTAAACTATGACTCTCTCATGTAAAAGTGTACTATACATAACTGCGCAACCAGAACTAAAGATTATTTACTCTTTCTCCTTGTAATTTGAAAAAGACAACATTTGGCCCGAAGGAAATGAGCATACAACTTTTTAATGAACTTCCTCTGTCGCTTAAAGGTGTTTAAAATATTTCTACATTGAAATATAAATTGAAAAAAATGCTATTGGGCCATCTCTGATATTTTGTAAAAAGAGTTTGAGTATAAGTAAAAGAGAAAATTGAGTATTGTAATGATAGAAACTTACAATATCATTGTGTTGAATTCTTTTTGTGTTCTGTTCTTTTTTATTTTTCTATTACTTGACTTATCCTGTAATATTTGTATATGATGACTTAGGATGGATAGATATCACCATTTTTTTTTGGTGAAATTGTAACAGGAATGAGTAATGAAATTCACTTTTGGAGGAAATACATAGGGATTGACTGGATGATACATAGGTATCTTTTATAGTTTAATCGAAGCTGAAATTTGAAATTTCCCTCATTGGAGGAGTAGAACTATAGTCGTTGGGATACTTTCCTTATTCCTAAGAAAAGGCACAACCATGTAATCATTGTAGTTGGCATTTGTCATTTCATATTGTTATCTTAAATTTAATTTTTTTCTAACCCTCTGTTAGTCCATTCTAATTTATACAAATCAGTTGGTTGCCAGAGCGTATTTCGTCAATACATGAAACCACATTGAAATGAGGACTGAAATGGTTAGGTATAAAAATTGGTGAAATTGCCAAGTTCTGTGCCTCCTTTCCCTTACTCAGACGAATACCTCTTGCAAAGTGAATCAATCATAAAAATTTTCTACATGAGTAAAAAGTTTTACCAAGAATGTAAATCCTAATGTTCACCAATAGTAAAAAAAATAATTTCTTGCTACATTCATTTATGATTAATTCAGTCTTGGTGTAAGAATCGCCTACAAGATCAGTGTACCTGACCTAATCATCATAGTACTTATGTTTCTCTGTGTCCTTCATACATTTTATGCTCTAAAATCCTTGATTATCATACTCTACTCTTGATGTCTGCAAATGGATCAATGCTACATTCCTAAATTTGAATTTCCAATCCTGTGTTTGGAAATATTAGAAATGTGGAATCTGAAGCCTTTAAAATAAAAATGAAAACTTAGGGGTCATCTGCCATGTTGGTAATATTTGTATTTTGAAATCAAAGGATGTGAAATGAAAGAGGACAGCTGAATATTTTGGTGTTTCAATTCTGTAAAATACAGTTTGGCTACTACCTTTAGCTCAATCTGGTTGAAACTATTAACCCATATCCTGAAAAGCTAATAAACTAGTATTGCCCTATATATCAAAGATAATTTAATTTGAATTTTGCTTTGTGTAAATAACTTACTAATTTTATTCTTTAAGTATTGTATAATGTGTCTTATTTATGTAATAATGGAATGACATGTACTTAGGGATCACCTGTACTTAATAAATAATTAATTATATTATCAAATCCTGCTAACCTTGAGGTCATGAGTTCAAATCCCATTTGGATGGAACTTTCACCATACTGCATGAGTATTTGTATGCATAAGTATTTTCTTTTTCATTGCTCAACCTTCATATAATAGGCCTTTAGTGCAGTTTTTGCCAGTAGTTATGGAGAAATAAGTATATAAACTTAATTCTTTTTTTTCTTTGTACTGTGAACTGTTTCATTATTTTTGGGGTTTTACCTTGTTAAAATCTCTCAGTACATAAATATTTAAATTCAGTGCATACGTTTAAATTAAATTCTTAAAATTGCAATATCATTTTCAGTAAATACATGTACTCATTAGTTACATGCATGCACTGAAAATAATGTGGCTATGTGAAGAATATTAGAAATAGCATTGAATATTGCTAAATGTTTTAACTTTTCATAATTCTCTCTGAACATGACTAATAATGGGTGTATCTGTACTGCTGGAATACTTTGGTTCTCTTTTTTTTTTTGGTGTGGGGATTTTGGAGTTTAAGGTAGTGAGTATTGGCTGTTACTAATGAGATCATGAATATTAAAAAATAGAATAGAATTATTCAAAGGCAAATGATATTTGAGGTATTCAAGAGAACTGCTTTTGACTAACATAATATTGCTGTTGAAGAGATGACAGCGTGCTCAGTTAGTAACTTGGGGTATTAGGAACAATGAGAAATATTTTTCGTTGTGTAACCTGTAGCATTTCTTAGATTATGCAAGAAATATGGATGGGAATGTAACCCTAGAAAATTTTCATGGTGGTAGTGCCTCTTCATTCTCTGTAATAAGATGTATTGGTGATATATGGTCAACAGTACATCAGCATGGCTGTTCCAATGACTGGTGGTTTAAGGTAGACAAGCAGCATTAATTCTTAATCGCCTCTTTATTTGTTTACTGTTAGGAGGTGTTAATTCCTGTCACTCACCTCTAATTTTGTATGGTCATGTTGAAACAGATGCATTTCATGGTTTAGAAAGGAAACTAGCTGCGGCTGGTGACTAGTTTCCTACATGAAGTGAAGGATTTTTACAATGCTCATATATTTGTTGTTAATTATGTATCTTTATTTAATTTGTACAGAATCCCGTGGCCCACTGTTGGTCTGAGCAGACTCACCATAAGCGCCGATTTTGTAATGTCTGTCGCAAGAGGCTTGAAGATAGTCTCTCCATTCACTGTGAGAGTAAGTAATACCACTGCTTTGAATGTTCTCTATGTAAAAGTTTTATTGGTCCCTCAGCTGATCTAGCCACCAAATCTTTGGGTTATGTGTATTTTTGCATGTAAGTCAATTGGATTGTAAGTTGAAGTCTTCTTGTTGGGCTGGAAATATCATCTGAAATTTATGACTCAAGTAAAAGTGGAGGTGGAAAATATGCTCAATCTCCTTGTTTTGCATCAGTCACACAGTACTAATCTCATACAATTGACTATTTGGAATGCATTAGTGTTTCAACACAGAAGTTCCAAGTGTGTTTTTGGTGGTATGTCCTAGTGAGGAACTTAAATCTAACACATTTCTTGGTGAATATTCTATGTGGCGTGGGACTAGTAGATATACATAAGATTTTCTGCATGCAGAAATATTAACCCAGAAAGAGCCATCTAATGCAAAAACTTAACTCTAAGCCAAAGAAGGTTTTCTTTGGTCAAAAAAGGAAGAAATTTCTTACTTATTAAGAAGAATAAACTTATACTGAAGTATTTTTGGTAATTATTTGTGCATACATACATACCCACTGTCCTACTCCCTGACAGGCTTGGAATAGTCTTAAGAACTTTGCTATTACTATTATACCTAGATTGGGGTAACCACTAGGACTGTCAAGTTTTAATGTAGTTTCATCTCTGCTGGCAAACACCATAATCCTGTAGGTTATAGTGTATTGAGGTGGGGTGGGGATTCTGACTGCTTTTTTATTTTGTATGACCATTGTTCTGAGTGATAACTCTCTTTATCTTTGATATTACCGGACTTTACCTGAAGTTTAAGTTGCTTTCATATTTTTGCTATGACATCATTTGTGTGGTGTTGGGAAATATTTCTGCTTAATAGCCTGAAAGAAGTTAATTTTACTGGTCAAAAATATTGGTTGCATTGTGTTCAGTAAAGCATTGAAGCAGTGATTATTATAATAGTTGAGAACAAAATGAGACTGCTTCATAATGGAAGATTTCTTTCAATTTAAAGATATGTTATATCTATTTTAAAGAATGTAACTAAGTATGAATACTGTAAACCATGGCTATTTGGTGATAGTTTTATTCTGCTCTTTTTAAGTCTCTTAGTGAATATGTAAATATTTTTAAAGAATATAATATTATTGGCTACAACCATCACTGATCTTTCAATAATGGATGAGT
Organism: Ceriagrion tenellum; assembly: GCA_963169105.1. Lineage (NCBI taxonomy): Eukaryota > Metazoa > Arthropoda > Insecta > Odonata > Coenagrionidae > Ceriagrion > Ceriagrion tenellum. The sequence goes on along the minus strand of OY720639.1, from coordinate 75,658,169 downwards.
CGTATAATGTATTAGTATTTGGACATTATATTTCACTACATGACTGCCAGAAAGTTACCCTTGTGTGTAGTACAACTTAATGACAGTCAGATTTCCTCCATTATTGTCTAAACTTTGACATGTGTCTCGTTGTTGAACACAATGTGGCACCTTTGAACATTTACTGACTTTAGGAATGTAAAATACAAAGAAACAAAAATTTAATAACTTTGGCAACCTTAGTTATTGTTTCTTTATTTGATTAGGAGAATTTATCCTTCTCATTGTTTCTTTGTTGTGGTTCCAGATTTCTTCCTTCTCTTTACAATCTTCTTATTATAGATCATCCCCAGTAATTGCCTGATCACTCCATTACATTCAGTAAAGTGCCTTATTTGACAATTTTCCTTATGTATTTATACCTGGGTAATATTTACCCTCAAATAATATAAGTTTATACTTAAACAATGTAGACCTCTACTTTTTTTCTGCCTCTATGATCTTAGGACTGACATCAGCTTGTGAATCTGAGTTTGTTTCATACTGTTATCTGATTCTTCATACTTACATGCTGTGGTCTCTGCATTGCTTTCACATAAAGAATGAGCTGTTTGAATCTTCTGACAAGAGTTGGCCTTCTGATGAGAGTTGACCCTACTGGCGAGACTTTTTGGCCTTTTTGTCCTAGATAGCCTGTATAATTGTGATATGGATGCAGTACTATCTTTTTTCCATTTTTTCTAGGTATTCTGGATTCAAAAATCAATGATCAACATGACAAAGTACCTTCGGGAAACTTTGTGTCAGAAACTTATTTTGTCACAATGCTGAACCACACTTCTGCTAGTCATGCATATTTTGTTGAAAATTGCAAAAACATAAACTCTTACTAAAGCAGTACTTTCACTGATTGTTATGATAAATTACATATTCAGATATATTCTATTTGAAATTCTGTGCTACCCTACATTTCGTTTACCAGCACAAATACCATCTCAATACCATCCTGAAAATCATTAAAAGACCATTACCTAAAATAGCTTTACAGGACTGTTCTGGCCTCTTTCCAAGAGTAAATAACTAATGGCAGAAGCTTCTGGTTGCATACTGCTGAAATAATTTCTTACTCAACCCCTTTGGAAAGCCCTGCTAATTGAAAGTGGTGTTGTAGGTCGTATATGTCACAAAGTTGTACATAGTGTTGCAAAGTATCCTCAGATCATGGTACTTGATAAATGTTTAAAGTTGAAACAGCAAGTCTATTTATGCTTCTTTGTTTGTGTTCCGCAGTCAACTCATTAGTAGTATATATTTGTCAGAGCTGACATCAGAAAGTGTTGAGGATGAATAGGTAAGATATTATGCACACTCTTTTGAGTGTGGTCGAATGAACTACCATTGTGAGGAGTAAAAAGTTTTAAAAAATTCAGACCCTGGACCAGAGATAAACACGCAAAAGGTTTCAGTTTTCTGAGAAAGCTGGAAGAGGACATTATTTCAGAAAATCGTCACTTACTTTGCATAAAGGCCCTAAAAGAGAAGGATTTAGAAAAAAAATTTGACGTTGAGCCAGAGAGAAATTTACTATAGACTCCAGAATTTTTGGGGAAGTCTGTACAGTATAGAGAATTTTGGATAAACATCATTTGGCGATGTCTCATTGGTGAATTTCCCATTACCATTTTGCTGTTTTTCTGACCAGTAAGGTGAGAAATAATTTTTGTCTTGAGTCTATCAGGATATGAATAAGAGTAGGATGAATTCAGTGGGAGTGGAATAGGTGAGGAGTAATTATGGTGAAGGTGACAGGGATAGGGTTAGAAATTATTGTGACATGGAAGAATGTGGTTTGGATGTATAAAAGGAGTGTACTTCCCTGGTTTGGTCAAGTTTTGAGAATGGATGAGAGTTGAATAGGAAATCAGATTTATGATTGTGTATTGAAAGGTGTGAGAGGAAGGGATAAACCAAGAAATGTATGGATGGACGTGATCAGGGAGGCATGTAAGGGGAGGTATATGAGGAGTCTTTGAGAATGGGAGAGCATGCATGAAGAAATCTTTGAGTGTAAGGGAAGCAAAAGCAGTATGCAAGGATAGGACATAATAGAGGAATTCAAGGGGAGCCAGGATAAAGTGCAGCTTCCTGCACACCAGAAATTTTTTTCCCACTTCTAATTGTCGTATCACCAGAAAATTTACTTCACATAATCAGCACATCTTGCGCATTCGTGAAATATTTTTACTCTCTAATATCTAATTTCTACTAGAAATAGGAAGCATTCAAACCTTAGAAGTGCATTTTTCCAGGTCCACCATGACACCTTTTCCTCTTCTGCCCCATACGTACCATTGTGATTGTCCTGTAGTATATCTACAATATCCTGCAACACACTTCATTCCATGTAAACATTTCCACTTTTGAACACTATTTTCAATGCACTTGCTGTCATTTTTGTGAAATGTTGGAGTTTCTCACAAAATTTTTTTTGCTGGTTTGTACAAAGCCGCACTGTACCAAGTATGATGGTTATGTGTGTATGTTCAGTTTTTGTGTAAAAACCTTCTCCATCCTATCTTCTTATATATTTTTCTCCTTCCCTTTCCTCTCTCTCCATTCTAATTTTTTTTTCACCCTTCTACAGTGTTGCATGCAGTGGTATGAGAAGCACTAAGCTATTTCTTAATAAACTTGATGGCATCAGGCATCAATTAGTAGAAGAATTTAACATTAGTATCATTATTGCAAAGAATATTTTGTACTTTTCAATACTCCCCTACCCATTCAAAATTTATAGCAAACAGGAAGGGGATTGAGTTGGCGTGGTGGCTAGAGTACTGGGTAGCCTTATGGGCAGTCAGGGTCCAAATCCTTGCAGAGGAGGATATTTTTCAGAGGAAATCTGATCCCTACTTAAGTGCCGCCTTGAGGAGGACACTTTGAATACAGTACTCCATCTGTCGGATGAGACATTAAACCGTGGTCCCCTTGAGGCCTTACGTTAAAAGCAGGCTAATGCTGATGCCAGGTTTCTATCCACCCCTCCTCCCTTTCCAGTCCCCTATGATGCAAAAGACCTTTGTTGTCGGTCGCCTCCCCAAAATCCTATTCAATTTATAGCAAGCAGGAAGACGAACAGGATAGAGTATTCTAGTCTGATATTTACAAAATTAAATGTAATAGCTGTGATGTATCTTACATAGGTCAGACTGGTTGAACTTTAATGACACTCATAAAAGAACACATCAGAAGTTTTATAAATATGGATTCCTCTCAATTTGCCAAGCATCTCCCTGAAAATAATCTTGTTAGTGATTTTTACCAAGAAATTTTACATATTCTTGCAAAAGTTATAAAGATGGATACTTTGGAACAAATTGAAATTATTAAACTGTAAAGCAACCTTTGTAATGAGCTGTTTTTTTGCTCCTCTCCCATTCCTTTCTGACAAAATTTCTTGGCTATGTAATAACCTTTCCTTTCACAAATCCTAAATCTATGTTCTCCTGCCTTTTCCTTCAAAAGTTAGTTTTTCTCCACACCTTCACATTACTATCAGAACAGTAAATAAATAAGTACTATGCAAACAGTGTAATAAATTTGTGAAAAGTGTCATACAGAATCAATAACTGTGGATATGTACAAAGTATACTTTGCCATATGGATTCTATGTTATTTTTTCTTTATTTTTAATTTTCCTATCTTTTTTCTCATGTCAGTCTGCGAGTATTTTGTTCATGTGGAGTGCCAAGACTTTGCAGTGCCAGATTGTAAAGAAAATGCCACGTACCTGCCAGGAAAGGAAGTGTCGTCAGTGGTGCATGAGCACCACTGGAGGGAGGGGAACTTACCCTCAGGGGCTAAGTGTGCCCTGTGCAAGAAGACCTGTTGGTCGGGAGAGTGCCTTGCTGGGATGAGATGTGAATGGTGTGGCATGACCGTGAGTATTCTGGTTTTGTTTTTTCTAATGTCCTCTAGTTATGTTTAGCTTCTTTAGTCCTGGATTATTTTAATGACTTTGTCATCAACTGACCTCTCTAGCATTTGTAGTGGTTGGAGTACCAATTATTTTTTAGTATAAATTTTAATAACCTTTCAACTAAACCAAAAACAATTCATGGACTACCCCTCACTTAAGTACAGCTATTGATACATTGTAGATAACCCTTCACATTGTAATGATGAAAAAATTATATTTTAAAATTTTTGTCTCAATAAAAGCATTGTTATGACTTGGGTTTATGGCTTGGAATTAAAAATTTAGGCAAACATCATGGTAATAATAATAATGATAATTGTTTATTTGCCCGGAGATAATGTAAATCATACAAAGTATAGTTCAAAATATAAAATTCAGATGACATCAAAGCCAACACAAACAGAGAAAATGGCACTTTATATACACCTACCACTCTGCAAGAACTCATGGATAGAGTAAAATAGGAGTCGTTAAGAAAGCTTCTGTTTATTCTTAAAAGTGGGTAAATTATCAATTGATTTCAGTTATCATTCATTTTATTACATAATATTATTGGTGAATTCTTGTCCTTTAATCAACATGACACCATGGAATTTATTAAGAACCTCCAAATTAATATGAAACATATATTTCATGTTTGAGAGAAAATATGTACATATGTTATAAAATTATTTCCAAATATATGGATGTCGTGTTATAAGGACCTGAGTTTAAATATGTAACATTAGATTGCCAAGAAACGAGATTGATAACAGGCAATTTATTTTGCTTTTATCCATACATACTACCGTAGAGTGTTCTCTGATATATTACTAATAAGCACACCCATGCAAATCTGTACGTAAATGAGAATTGCCCCGACCACCTTAAATATTCATAATTCAACTCTGTTATTTTTTCTATTCTGCTGTCATGCCTGATTAGAGTGCTCCTTTTGTATGATATAATGATCAGCAGCTAACAATTTTGTTACTTACAAAATTATCTCTACATATTTGCCTGGATTTTCCCAATTGGTGAAGTATTCAGGTGACTGATGAAAACATATCGATGACTAATTCCACTGTCATCTTTAATGTAGTTTTTGATCAATATCCTGAAGATGGTGTTGGAGTTAGTCATCCAAAGGTCAATATCTGGAAGCATAACCCAGTTGGAAACCCATGAAGGATTCACATAAGTGATTCTTGGGGAAAGTACCTGGTTCAGTCATTATAATTTTTATTTATACCAATGAAGGCATTGAAACACAACAAAAGAATGGAAATTTTCATTCCTGAGTAGTGCTAAATTGACCTTACAATTAAACAAGCTAATTCACTAAGGAAGACATTAAGAGGACCTTGAAAAGGAAGATTTGAAGACCTTGAAAATCACTGTGATTTTGTGACAGAAAAATTAAGAGAGGGCTTTCCTCACAGAAAAGAAGATATAATAAAGAAAACTGTGGAAGTGCCAAGAGAATTTGGGTTCCACTCTGTGCTTTCTAAGTGAGCATCAGTTGGTATTGATGGATTTAGTTATTTATTTTATTTATTTGCCAGACGACAAGTATTTTATATACATTTCATGTGGCACATCAATTAGGTGCTAAACAATAAAATTGTTTACAATATATGATATAAAAAAGAAAAAATAATGACTACCAAGATCAATACGAAGCATGTCAAGAATACAAGAGAACAGTGGCAATTACATAGACAAATATTCGTGAATAGAATAAAAACAATTTGACAGTAAGAAATCTTTCACCTTATGCTTGAAAACTATGGTACTCATAGGAGGTTTAAGCTCCTTAGGGAGCTTGTTATATATCACTAAGCTCATGGATCTAAAGCCACAGGCAGCTTTCTTAGTGCGAATGAACGGGATGTGCAAGTGACTGTGTTGTCTAGTACCATGGCTATGGATTGTACAGTTTTGAATAAAGTCTTGATAGTTAGCTTTGACATGAAGTAATACAACAAAGCTATAAATACAAGGGACAGGTAATATACCAAGACATTTAAACAATGGGCGACAGGGAGTGTGCCAGGATTTATTTGCAAGTAGTTGAATGGCTCTCTTTTGAATTCTAAATATTTTCAATGCTAGTGATGAGGACCCCCAAAGGAGAATGCTGTAAAGTAAATGGGAATAAAATTCACCATAGTAAACATTTAACATAACCTTCGTGGATACAGTGGACCTAATTGACCTAATTAGGAAACACACTGAGCTCAGTTTAGCAGCTAAATTTTTAACATGCCTATCCCAGGAGAGATGAGCATCAATATTCAAACCTAGGAACATAGTATTGTCGACCTGTGTAATACACGCTCCATTCAGATCAACACTGACCGAGCTCATAGATTTCTGAGTATTTGAGAAATAAACAAGCTGAGATTTGTTTACACTAAGGTTTAAACAATTAGTAATACACCATGTATATACTTGTTGAGAGACAAAGTTAGCTGCAGTATGTAAACCAGTGACATTAGAGGAGGTTATGACAAAATTGGCGTCATCAGCATATAAAACTGGGTTATTATCAGCTGCAGAGGAGACAAAGTTGGTGAGGTCATTTATATACATTAAAAACAGCATTGGGCCAAGAGCTGATCCTTGAGGGACCCCTTGCATCAGAACTTTAGGAGGTGAAACAAATTTCTTACTGCTTGGCTATACAGAGACTACTTGTGTTCTATTGGTGAGATATGATTCCAACCAGTGGTAGGGAATCCCTCTTATACCAAAAGAGGTTAGCTTATTTAGCAAGATATGGTGGTTGACACTGTCAAAAGCCTTGGAGAGATCAAAAAACAAGCCAATTACTTCAGTGTTGCTGTTCAGCTAAAATTTTGCAGTTCAGCTAAAATATTGTCAACAACCTTACCGATAGCAAGGCTAGTGGACCTTTGTTTGCAAAAACCATATTGAAATGATGATAAGAAGTTGTTTGACTCAAGGTAAGAGGTTGTGAAGAAAAGATCTATTTTTATTTGATGAAATGAAGAACAGTGTCTTGTCTGGTAATTGTGTAGAGAAGTTATTAACTTACATTAAAAGCATGGTTACTGTCTCAGGTAGATGGGAACTGCCAGTGAAACTTCATTTTGTTTTCATATGCCAGCACATGTCACATAAATAGTAAGGGCACTAAATGAATATCAAGCTAAACCTGTTACACAAGAGATGAGAAATCTAGAAATGTCCTAACAGTTGCATCCACAGCAGAAGGACAAAAACTGGCTAGTTCCCTAGTTTTAAGGTGCCAAACAACAGCAAAGGAAAACCTAATCTGAGGGGTAATGTTTTGGGAGCAGGGAAAAGGATGAGTGAATCGTGAATTTATGCTTAGTCGGCAGAATGTAGTCTGAGGTAAGTGCCCGGGTCCAAAACTATGTCGAACGGGAACGCTCAACATTGTTGCTTTCAAGGTTCACCAGAAAGAAATACAAAAAGTATAATGACTGAAATGCAATGCTAAGTTCTCATTGCCAAAACAATGACATCACAATTGCAAGGTTAAGATCTCGTGATTAAAAAGCCTTTTGAAGGTAATGTGTCACTCACAGTACAAGGAGAAGAGATCAATACAGTGTGGAACTTAATCACCACAGACCATGGTCCATCTTTTATGCAATAGTCTTTATCAACATTATGGATAGTAGCGAAGACAATGTTTTTAGGATGAAGAGAGTGCTGGCAGTGACCCAAGCATAAACCCTTGAAAATGAAGGTACAACCCCTTGGGTATGGGCTCCAATCCCCTCATGTACCTCTTTTTCACTGATCCATCCTACTTTTGGCTGAACATGAGGAATGCTGTGTTCAATATGCATTAAAAGGCTTGAAGGAGTCATATCTCCTTCTTCTTCGATGGCGCTACAGCCCAAATTCAGCCTTGACGTCCTCAATTTTCTTCCATAATTCCTCTCTATCCTCTGTCCCACTTCTCTATTTCCTCACCCCAAGCAGTTCATGTGCATCTTTGGTTATGTTGTCTTCCCACTGAGCTCTGAGTTTCTAGCTGGATGGAGTCACGTTTCCACCCTGTGGAAATAGACATGCCCATAGTCCTTGAGATGTACATATTTTCTCATCATACACAAATACTTGGATAATTTAAAAATAATTTTAAATTTAAAGGCTGGAGCATAGGTGTTGGCTTTTGTCTCTGCCATGTGATGATCTTTCACCATAGTCGATGCATACATCTATCAAGGCTCTCATCAGGCTCAAAAAGGAAAAAAATATTTTAAAATCGTGGTGATTTCAATAATATAACAATATGAGTTATTCCCATTAATGATGTGAAAATTGCATAAAAAGTTGCCCTAGTTTTAGGAGTAGCCGTTAGTTGTGTGGACCATCATCAAGGAACTATAGTTTACAATGTTTGCAGATGTGTTAACTGTGATATTTTTATCTGATGGCAATTCCAAAAGCTACACAGATGCGAGTAATATTTCAAAATTTTTTGTTTGATGAACATAAGCCCATGTCCCCCGTGTAAAATGATGTAAAATGAGTTCTACCCTCATCTCTCTCAAAAGGTCATACACAATAGATACTGAATTTACCTCACTGAGTAAGCACCATATTTTATGCATGGTTTTTCTAGCCAACCTGTTTAATTTGCCATTTATAAAACAGTAATTGCTCCCTCAGTTCTTAATTTTCTGTTATTTATAATGGAGCATAGCATATATGCTGGGTTCTGTATTTCATAATGCTTGTTCCATACTGATAGGGAAAATTTTACTTTCTGCATCTGGTAATCAACATTTCAGTTAAAGGTAATCCAAGGCAGTTGAACATATTAATAAATCTTAATATAAGTGCATGTTTTGGCTTTGGTTGAAATTCTACAGTTACATTTCAATGCCTTTTTGTTATGTCCTATTGATGTATACTCTTGGGAAAGTTATTACCCATTTAATTTTTAACCTCTTTTGATTGCTTTTTCATTTGCATTGCTAGTGCCATTCTGTCTGTCGGAAGAACATCCCTCCAGAGTGTACCTTTGGCCAACTTGAACCAATCTACCTTCCTCCTCATGGAGTGAGTATACCCCGCACTGAGGTTCCCATGGAAGCCATTATCGGGGTCCAAGTTCGAGGTCGTGACCCTGCTGCCATCTCTCGTAAGTGTCCTGCTAGTGATGTTCAAAACACCTGTCTCCCACGCATTACTTATTGTAGATTAAATGGGGAAAAAATTTAATGATGAACAAATTCTTTAATCTACTTTTTCTTAATGTCTCTTTCTAATTTCTAATAACCCTAATTTTTTGGGTGGATATAAATTATGGTTACCCTATTTATCTGCACATGAGATGCAAAGGCATATGTGAGAGGCCCATGCTTTGGCCACCTATTTTTGACAACAGAAATATCCAGCCTACTGCTACCCTTCAATGTCGTTTACTGTGAACCTGAGAAATGATCTTTTAACTAATTATAGTGAACGAATATCACTGAATGATGTGATCCAGGAGTCATTTTGAATCCATTTCCTGTGGGGAGAAAAGATTCTAGGTTTATTTTTTGTAATAGATTAACGTCTTACATTTGTTTAAAAGATATTTAAAAAAATAGATCAGTTAAAGAAAAATTAATGCAGTCAGCTATGATAACTGGCACCAGAAGCTTATTGCTGGTAGTATTTGGGCCAAATCTGACCTAGCCATTTATCATTCATGTATCTGTCCATGATGGGTGGATGATTTATGGATTTCTTTGTATTAAAAAATCTCATCTCTTATGTTGGAAAGTATAATACTAGCTATATTTTTCCATGGTGAGGGAAATATATTACATTTCACATGCTCAGAATTTCTTGTACTGTATATTTTTTGAATGTAGATATTTATGTTATCACACATTTTGAAACACTGGTATGAAAACCAGATTGATTGCTAATTAATTTTCAATTTTTTGAACGGATATCATTCAAAAGTGGAGTTTTGAAACATCTGTTTGGAATACATTATGTATGTTTATTTTGTCAATAAATGTCCCCTTATTTTATTTCATGCGTGATTAAGTTGTGTATCTGTTGTCTTGATTAGACAGATTTATGGTCAGAAATTTGTATTGGTGGAGCTTGGCATACCACAACTGGCACAGGAATTATTTTGCCTTGAATGTTTGGCTGGTCATTAGGAAGAAAGTGTCTCTGAAGCTGATTGATAGACCTGATTGGGTGTTTATTGTGTTTTTTTCTGTTAATTAATCTGTAATGTATACTAAAATTTTAAAGCCTAATGGAAATTGTTGTTTCCTGGATGCAAAGGTTATAGGTCTTAATTTTGTTCTCTAGTAGAAGAACACAGTATTTTGCCTATTGTTGCCAGTATTCACTAAACACAGTGGTGTTTGAACATTGACTTTTCAGCATGACATCAGCTTTCAAAGTTTTAACTTTATTTCATAAAGCTTTTATATATCATTTCTGGGAATTGAATTATCTTAGTTTATTCAGTTAGGAAAGAATAGTGCGTTATATTATAGGATTTTTCATGAGTCCAGGCCTACAATTTAATTGCTTAGACCTATGTGGAAATGAAGGTATGTCTTATGTTTATTTATTTTTAATTAATCAAGAGCTGAACCTGCCATGAGTCAGGTAGCAACACTCTCTTTAAGTGCTCTATTAGGAACGAGATTGGATTTTTATGATTATTCTCGATCATTTCAAGGTCATATCAGGAATTGTACTATCTGTGTGTGTTGCAAGGAAATACGTTCTGTTTTATTATTCTATTGCTTTGAGAACATGTTATTTGCTGTCCAATCTCATCTGAAGATATTACTAATACATACCGTATTTAGCGATCAAAAGCTAACTATATTGCATCTAGTTATGCATTTTGCTCCATACTTACAGAAAATTTTATTGATATTATAAAATGTCTTTGCCTATGTGAGCCTACATTAAAAATGAAAAGTAAAAAAATTGTGAAGATAATCACACGTTGTTCTTCATAGAAATATTAACATTTTTTTTCTACAATAATTGATATAGTACATGTTAAACCTTAAAGCTTATGCATGTAGTATTCATCTATATCATACATGGATTGACTGAGGATGATACATTTTTGTTGACATGATATATTTTTAAATATAGAAACTACAGTAGAGCGCTGATTATCTGTGGTAATGGAGGGGGAAGCCCATTCGGATAATTGAAAAAAAAATGGATAATCCGTTCATTTTCCTAGTAGTTTTGCCCTAGTTTCAGTGCCATTGTTTCTTTGAGTCTTTAGCGAACATTCTATTGAAATTACATGCATTGAAGATGCTCTATCATTTCGCGGAAAGTTCAGTGATGAATCTTAATTTCTGACATGCAATGCGTCCCGTTTTTAAATGGCTGACTACTATTGCCCAGCAAAAGTCTTTATTGGGCAATGTATTACGCTCATTTTGAGGAATCTGAGACTATGCCGATCGGTAAAATTAGCCTCGCATTTTTTAACTTCCCGTATAAAGCCCGTCCCGATAGCTGACCCAAAGTTGAACAACTACAGTATGTCTGAGTTAAATTCCTCCAAAACTACAGCTCAACAAAGCACATGCTTCTTCTGCGGAGATGAGGAGTCACTCCTCGGAGTTCCGACCCTTCCACCTAGAGAGCGACCGGCTATCGAAGTAAACAAGTCAAGGTCACAGACCAGCCTTATTCCAGAACACATGAGGCCATGGATGCTACTTACCTCCTTTCACATGCAGTGGCACACTTACAAATTGATTCTTTATCCAAATATTTTAACAACTTCTGATGCCTCCTGTAATAATTGGGAATGGAAAAATGGTATCCTTTATGTACTCAATAGAAGATTCTCACAGGAAACTGCGAGTAACTTTAATACGTTTCCAGGTACATAAATTAAAAAATCCTGACTTCAAGCAAATATTTACAAGATGTTAAGAAAAATCTGTCACTTTCTTTTGTAATTTTGCTTTGCATATTTTCTTTTTAACGTCCATACTAATTTTTCTAAGGCATAAAATGTCTGGCATGGAAGTGTCATCTTACTGTTCCAAGAAATCTCTCAAAGTTTCTGCTGATTCCTGCACAATTTGGAGGGAAACTCGTTTTGTTTCAGTTGTTTCTTCCTCATTACTTTTGCATTCATCTGCACACACGGAACTAGTATTAGGAGTTATGGTAGCGGAGATAATGGCATCATCACCAGGAGTCTGATGTCCTTTTAATTCATCATCATGACTGAGCCACTCATTAATATTTTCCGTGTTAACCTCAGAAAACTGATGATTGCTAACAATTATTGATCAGAGTCAATAAATTTGAAACACTATGGGTCCTCTTCAAACCCCTCAAACCCATTAATCGGTTCATCGAAATCACTGCAAATTTTCCTCCATGACCGAGAGATAGTAATTTTCGTCACCTTTTTCCAAGCTTGATCTGACAGGTAAAGTGCTTCTTTCACTTTCAGTTTTTTTCCAAAAGTTAATCATGTCAGCACCTTCTTTAAAGAGCAGCTCTAAGAGTTCTCGATGGTAATGTCTCTTCATAGTCACTATCACACCTTGGTCCATTGGCTGGACCAATGAAGTTACAATTGGGGGTAGAAATGCAGTGGATATAAGGCCATCAGCACTTTTCAGTTCGCTGTCAAGGGGATATGAAGGGGCATTGTCGATGAAAAATCGCCCTTTGAGGGAAGCCTTTTGTTTTTAAAAATGTCTCACCTCCAGAATAAATTTAGAGTGGAACCAGGACTTAAAAATATCCCTCGTCATCCATGCTGATTTGCTACTAAAATAATCCACTGGCAAAAAATTCATTTCTGTACCTTTGAAAGAGCGAGGATGTTTTGCTTTTCCAATGCACATCAGTTTCACTTTATGCTCCCCACTAGCATTCGCACAACACATAATCGTTATTCTCTCTTTATTGGCCTTATACCCTGGAGCGGATTTCTCTGCTTCCGCTGCTAATGTTTTGCTTGGAAGACACTTCCAGTATAGGCCAGTTTCATCAGCGTTGTACACTTGGTCAGGAGTGAGTCCGTAATGTTCAATCATCCCTTTCAACCTCTTTTTAAAGTCACCCACAGCCCCCTGGTCACCACTTAGTTTTTCACCGACAATGTTCAACTCTCGAATTCCATGGTGATTCTTAAATCTTTTCAACCACCCGGAAGACGCTGAGAATGTTTCATTTGTCCCCAACTGTTGATGGAACACCTGTGCCTGTTTACACAAAATCGGTCCACTAACGGGCACTCCTTCACTTCTCTTCTGCTGAAACCATAGGTGGAGTGCATTGCTCACATCAGTTACAGCCCAACTGTTCATTGTTTTTCTCTTTTGAAGTCCACTCATGCTATCTGATTTTGAAGCATGGTTCAACAGCTTGGCTTGATTTTTTAAAATGTCACGAGCTATAGTGATTCCTATCCCACAATCCGCCGCTTAATTAGCCGGTGACTCTCCCTTGAACGTCCTTTCAATAATTCTTAACTTCTTGGAAATATCTAATTCTACGCACTCCCTCTTTCCTGTGGAATTACTCCTTTTGAATCTATAATTTTGCCGACACAAACTTGCCAAATGTAAAACGTCTGTGAAAGCAATATAAACCGAATAAACTTGCGTGCCCAGGTCACGAATAAATAGAGCACTGAGCAGAGATTCAGTAGACTCATCATAATGCAACAGGGTCAACAGTGTGCGTTGTTGAATTGCCTATCGCAGGAAAATCTTTTTTGTCGGCAAAAAGTAGCAAATTTGTTGACTTTAACACTGAATGCGACTCACTGTCTGTCTGCTACTGTCTACGAGTGCGGTCAGAAGTGGTAGCAGGTGGGGAAGAGGGGAGGGTTAGAAAAAGAGAGTAGGGAAGGGTGCGAAAGGGAGAGCTGGGGGGAGAGAGGGGAACTTGTTGAGGGACTGATCGTCGGATAATCCGATGGTCGGTTAATTGGACGTCAGATAATCGGTGCTCTACTGTAACCTCCAATGTACAAGTATGCACTTTAACGCAATACCATTTACCTTCCTTCTTTGTTTAATGGAGAGTATGATTTTAATGATAAAACTGTATTTAATTGCTCATAAGTATTCCGAAAATACTTAGACCTGGTCTAGGAGATAGAGTAAAATTCCAGTTTCCCAACTATGTTGACAAACTATATCTCTGGTGATATGTAAAAAAAACTAAACTGTCTACATAATTCAATGCAGTTGTGTGCTAGCCAAGATTGAACCATGACTTGAATTTTGCCCAGTTAGTCATTATATATACTTACACTTAACTTGAAAGATGAAATTTTGTTTGAAATATTAATTAATGGATTTGTACCAGCCAAATCTGGTTGACCAAACACTTTGTAGCATGTAAGACCCAACCGATGACTACAAATTAAAAAAAATATTACAGTCGATTCGTGTAATATATTCGAGAGGGTGAAATTATTAATTTGTGTTCTCGAATATTGAATAGTGAAAATATCTCATTATTCGGGGTATTCGAGAATTCGACTATTCGCACGTCCCACCTCTACTTATGATATTGCACAAAGTAGAATTTTGTTCACCTGAAAGTCCAGGAAAGGGTGATTGAAGAGGTTTTGTCCATGTTCTCCTTGCCCTCAGGAATATATTCTTGGAAAGGTTCCAAATTAATGCTTGCAGTATTAACCATTTAAGTCTCTTTTCTTTGGCCTCAGTTATAACTCATATTTTTTCTTCATTTAGTTCCATGTGGAATGAAAAAATGAAGGGCTCTTGATCCAAAACTTTTAATACTTGTGACATGATTTCATGTGATAGCAAAAAATGATAACCTTAGCATTTTGGGACAGTTAGGTGAAATGAGTGTCTGCCCAAGCATTTCTGGAGCACAAAAGTTTTTTGGCTGTTAAAATAGACATTCTAGCTGGAAAGTAGGTTTAATAGTTTTTAGGCAAATCATGTCTTTTTGACATGATACTTGAATTCAGCCAATTTATAGTAACTTGGTCATAGTGCATTACATATCATTGACCTATTTTCTAAAATAATTTTCAAACTCTGATGTAGCTCTTAATTTATAGCCTTAAATTGGCATTGTGCTGGTTTTCTGTGATTAAACTTAAGTTCAAGTACAGTTCATAATACTTTGAATACATTGAGATAAGATGACATAGATAAGGCTTTATTTTAACTTAATTATAAGGTTGTTTATATTGTAAGGATATTCATATTTCTATTTCTCTATGATATATTCCTAATTCAACAAATAATGCTTTTTGTCGGTTTGCCAAGCTTTCCCCTACTTTTATTAAGAGTTGGTCATATTTGTGAAGTAGGAGTTTCTTCTTGAACAGTAATTTATGCAGCATGTGAGGTAACACTTTTAACTCTCAGTTCTGTTAGTGTATAAAAACTTAAAACAGGCATGAAAGAGACATTAAGAAACAAAATATGTATTGCTTGTAAATTAATTTTCCTTGAATCAAGAATCTTGATCAATATAACATACTATGGTGTAAAAATAGTTGTGTGAATGCATTTTTTTCAGCTGTGTGGGTATATATGTCAATTTAAAAATATATTAGAAGTTTTTTGTTTTGTCTGTCAATTGATTGGCTTACAAAAATGAAATGCTTGTTTAAAAACAGATAAGTGTCTTTCATAAAGGAGTACAAAGAATTTTTCTCTGCTGTATAACATATTCAGTGATATTATATTATTTTCTCCCCTGCTAATATTTGTAAAGAAGTTTAATCTGTGTATACTATGTTTATCTAAATTGATCTGCTTGTTATTATTCAGCTGACTGTAATTAAAAGATTTAAACCCCTTGGTATTTTTAAAATGCATAAAACCTTGCAGTTCAAAATACTTGATATAACTGTTTACATTAGTTCAAGGTGCTGAGCATTGAAATTAAGGTGATGAATGTAATAGTCATATTGTGAGGAACCTACAATTTTCATACCATAAAAGTAAAAATTTCTCATGTTAGTTGTAATATTCAACCCATAGTACACACTTTCGTAACTATCCACATAAACTCAAGTAGTTTTTATTTGACCAAAGGCTATCGGCACCAATGGTCTAAATTCTAATGGCATACTTTCTTTTTATCAATGAAATATAAGGTTATTGCCCTTCTCTTCACTTGGTAAGAGATTCATATATTGAAATTGCAAGACAACCGTATTATTCAATATTTTAATTTGTAACTCATGATCCAGATTGATATATTTCTTAGTATTTATTAAAAATACAGTTTCACTTCAGAACTTCTTCATACCAAATTGTCAAATGCAAAGTAATATTTTCTTTGGTACTCTGCTAAATATTTGTATTGTTAAAGGTAATCCTGCTCGTTTGTAGTTCAGATTTCCCTCTTAATGTCCGAATTTTATGCACAGTGAGTTGACATTAAATATGCATGAAATTACAGTTTTTTGTTCTACATTATTAGGTAGTTGAACACAATTTAAGGATCATTGATTCCTCGTATTTAGGCTTTGGTCATGCAGAAATGTTATTGATAAAACTTACCCTCAAATGCATGGCAAATATTTAGCAAATAGGTCTATCCATTGCTTTTTAAGAAGTAGTATGTGCATTTTTGTTATTATATTCGTATTGTGGCTATTGCTACATAATGTCAGCTTAAATTTGCATGTTAGTTAACTCAACAACCATTTCGGCAGTCATATTCATTCGGTACTGACATTTCAAGTATCATTGGTATTTTGTATGCATTAGTGTGTGCCAAAAGCCTTCAAATCAAACCATCAGCTGAAAATGTTTATTCACCTCCATCGTCCATCTAGTCTACTTAAACTTACCAAATAGCAATACCTGTCTTTTCTCTTTTTATTCAACTATGTTATTGGCCATGAGTGTTACTACTGGCCTAGTTTGATTAATTGTAGGGTTGCTACAGGCCTAGAAAACTTGGAATACCAGGAAAAGTCTTGGAAATTTAATATGGGTGTGGATAACATGGAAAAGTCATGGTAAATGGAGAATCAACCCAGAAATTTCGTATTCCTCTATTGTTTTCAATTAGTGAAGAGTACCATTTTAAGCTCTGTGGTATGGTAGACTTTGTAGGTTAAGGTGGGTGGACTTTGTTGAGTTATTAGTACCCAGCAGCATAGCTAATACAGGGCAGGCTGGGCAATACCCTGGGGCACCTAGGGTAAGGGGGATGCTCAAGAATAGAAATTGTAACTTTTAGGGGAATTAAATATCTTTTTTGTTATGGTCAGAGGGTGTCTATGTACTATTTTGTTTTAAGGGCAATTGTGGATGTACAAAGAATGTCAGATTTTGTTTTAGGGGAGTAGAAGGGAGTCCTAATAGGCTTGGAGTGGGCTGGTATCAAAACTTTAATGCCTAATTCTTGATACCAAAATTTTCACAATGCTATTACTTCTCAATGTTCAATTCTTCAATGTCAAAAGTGAATTTACTAATCTGCTGATGGGAATTAGTGCACCTGCAATTATTTGTAACACCTCCTCCATGGAAAAAAATAGTGTAAAATATGATTGATTAAAACTGGAGGATATGAAAATTATTTTTGAATTTACTTGGGCCCAAAAAATGGGGTTTAAAATAGGGAAAAATGTAAAATTGAGGAAGGTCAACTTCTAGTTTCTCAATTTTCTCTTTCATGGTTCTGGCCACTTCTCCCCATTTTTTCTCTGTTAACTCATACCCCAATACCCTATACCCTGTCACATAACAGATAATACCCTAAGATGGGGTTAAGTGACAATTTTCCTCCAAAACCAACCTCCCTCTTCACTCCTCCCCTCCCGTTATGTCATTACACCTTACTTTCATATCCTTAATGTCATTCCATCCCCACCCTCCTCTTTTCCCTCCTCCATTTCTGGTTTCTAAAAATGTATATAAGCTCACAAAAATTGTATGTGTGTACCTTGAAACAGACTTAGTATTATTGAAACCTAGGTTGGTATGTGGTTACAAAAATTGTATGGAAGTTTAACTATTTTCTGTCATTTTGAGATCATGATGTCATTCAAAGTTTGCATAGGGACTGAATGAAGAGCATTGTGGTATTAAGATGATACTCAGTTTTTTTTATGCCTTCAAGTATTGAGTGGTAAGGAGAGGTAGACAGGCGTAGTAGGTACCATGCCTAAATGAGTCATTGGGGCCCTAATTTGGTGCCCAGCTATTTATACTTCCTCAAAAATAAACTTTCAAGTCCTATTTTTAAACTCATGCTGAAGAATATTGAATACGAACTTGTTTCTCCTCAGAGTTTGCCCTGGTAATTTGTGACCCATGACTGAGATCTGACAATAAGTACAATATGCTATAAAAAAGACAATTTTTCTTACAGAGTGATATAGTGGTGCTCTATTTGTTGTGAAACTATTCATCTAGCTGCTATCTTGCACAATGAACACCAACTAATGTGGAATGCAGAAAAGTTAAAATTTAGGCCTGAAAAACCTGGGAGTATTCCTGGAATTTCATGATCTCTCGTCTCTAGCAACCCTGAATAGGACATATTTTGTAACTTACTTTCACGTCATTGTTCCTTCACATTTTCTCATTTTAGAAATCTATGTATATACTTTTATTACATTATATTTATTCATTGTGAAATTTTTCAGTAATAATGAAGAAGTTTAATTATAATTTTATTTGGTGACAAGGAGTTGAAATTATTGGATTTATTGACATTTACTATAATTACCTAGTAGATTTTACTTTATGTGTGGAATATTTTCTTTTGTAAGTAATCAGTGCAATAATTATTTTGTTTTAACTCATGATTGTCACGCAATATTTTATGCATAAACAATGCTTTTCCTGTAAAATCTGTACAGTAAACTCTTGATTATTGGGGAAAATTAATTTTGGAGATGCTGGTATTGACCTTGGCAGTGTATGAGACACATCGAATAAGCAAAGCATTCTCAAACTTCACATATGTTTTTGCAATATGCTCTATTGTTCTGATGGAGTTTAATTGCACTTATGCTGGATTTATATGCAAAGATTGAGACCTATTAGATTGCAATCCTTTTCAATAAAATTGCTGAGTATGCTATTAAATGGGCAATCTATATCCTAATAAAAGACACAAATTGCTTCTATTGTATCCTTTTTTGGTTTGGCTTCACATTTCAAATCTTAAAATGCTAGTATTATTTCTGAATGTAGGTTATGTGGCATCTTTACTGTCTCTATTACAAAATAGCTCAAATGATAGAAGCTGTAATGGTGATTGTTTTATTTGTTGAATCTCACTCAATCAATTAGTATCATTTATACTGTTTATTTCCAGTGTTGGTAAAAGTACTGAGAAAAAGTAACTGGGCTCAATTACAGTTACTTTATATAAAAAGTAATCAATTACAAGTACAAATTACAGATTCTAAAGAGTAATCAGTAAAATTACAGTTACAAGTACAATTACTTCTTGTAAGATCGTCCACTTTATAGACCACCCGGCAACTGTCGAATGGTTCAGTAGAAATGTGGAAAAATTGAGTAATAGAAATTGCTATAGCCTGCAATTTCACTAGCAATACATTCAATTATAATTGCTGAAACTACACAAGGGGTGTCATGTTTTGTACCATCATATGTAGGCTACAACATAAGGGTGGCTGAACCCAAACAGGCAAATTAGGATATTCAGGGATTCGAAGTTGTCTGTAGGCCTAGGTTAATCAGTGAATAAGTAAATACGATGAAGTTAATCTTATGAAACTTTAATGTGTGCAAAATGGCGTGGGTTGGGCAACACTGCACGGAAGGTCACGAGATCAAGGGGATGCTACTTGACAATTCACGCGATTGCGAGAAACGTCCTTGAACGCTTCCCTGTTCAAGCTTGTATAGTGGCCAGCGAAGCTGCCTGAAAATAATTAAAGTTTACATGGGAGCGAGTAAAGTAATCGTCGATTACAAGCAAGTAATGATTACGACGAAAGTAACGATTCCTCTTTCACCATAAGAAGTAAGTTACAAGTTAAAATTACGTTTTGTAATCAGTATTCGTTACGAGTACAAATTACTGCCAAATTAATCATGACAAGTAATCCGATTACCTTTACTCAATTACTTACCAACACTGTTTATTTCTTTCATTTATGAATAAATTCATGGGAAATAGCACTTCAAACGTGAACCTTAAAATATAGTACCTTTCAGAATATTTAATTATATAGCTGTGGTAAAATCAAATATTGTACCCAGGTTTCTATGATTCGATATCAGATGTTATTCTGCTACGTGTATTACCTCTCATTCTTGTGTGTGATTACTTACAATTAGGTTTAATGGCTAAAGAGAGAATGAGTTGTTAACCAGAGTCAGTTGATGCAGTTAATTTGTCAAAATTTTGTAATATTTGAGATTGTTCAACAATGAAAAAAATTTGTTAAAGTGAATTGATGATGGAAATTCATACTGTAAAAGCAAGGATATCAAAAAGCAATCAAGAGGTTTCTTATCAGACAGGGAATGAAATGGGCTACCTATATCCTAATAAAATACACAAATTACTCATATTATATCCTTTTTTGGTTTGGCTTCACATTTCAATTCTTAAAATGCCAGGAATATTTCTTAATTTAGATTATGTGGCTTCGTTACTTTCTCTATTACTAAGTAGCTCAAATGAGAAAAAGCTCAATATTTTTATTTTCCTGTGAGCTGGTGATCTAATAATAAATTCAGCCCTTGGATTGCCTGTCATTACATGAATGCTTAGTTTATCAAAGATATTATGCTAATTGATATTGTGATCTAGATATATAATTTTTCCCTGTCAATTTACAGCATATGGTTGTTGTATGCTGGCATCTGTGTACATTCCTCTGTGTACATTCAGTGCTCATTTTTTTGCATTTGTCAAGTAAATTTTTGTTTAGGTTAGAATAAGAATGTCTCTATTTCTGTTGTGGTCATGCAACACATGTTTCTAAAGATGTGGACTTTTGTGTAAGTGAATTAAATTTTGCATCTGTGTTGGCTGCTAACTGTTGAGGTTCCATCTTTCTTTAATAATATGCTATCAATTCTAAGTCTATCTGGAGAGCTCCATTGCATTTAGTCCTATGACTAGAAGGGCCAGGAAGCAATTAGTTGAAAGACAAAAATGATCATTATCAATTATGGTAATTGTAGCTGCCTATTAGAAAAGTCCTTAAAAACCCCATTAAATCAAGAGTTTACTATACTTTCAACCATTTGGTTTTACACTAGTGTTCTGCATAGTGACTGCATAGATTCAGCGGTATGGTTTTATTAAGGGTAGGTCAGATATCAAAACCAGTTACTCCTTGCCATTTAATGAATTCCTACTTCTATGATTTGAATAACTATAAAAACTGAAATATGAGAGAAATAGACAAAATGTATGTTGTTATATGTTTGCTTAGTTTTGCATGCCTTTTCAATGTAATTGGATCAAAATGTGCACAGTCTGAAGTATGAAGTTTTTTCAATATTTTTCCAAGCCCTAATGGTGCAATCCATAAAATTACAAAGATTTGGAAAGGAGTGACTGGCTTTGATTGCTGGTCTTCCCTCGATAAATCATTCCTTTTGGTTTTACTCCCATGTCATTTGTTTTATGGATTCCTGATGCAATTATTATGTGTGGAGAAGAAGTTTAGGTCATGCTGTTGTACACAATAGCTTATGGGAAAAAGAGATATGATAATGGGCTGGATTTTCATTGCCCAAAGGTAGATACTCAGTTAAAATTTATAATGGCTTTGGCCGCACGCGCTCTGCTCCAACCAGCGGGCGACCTGGCTGCTGTTTCAGGGGGGGCTGAGGCAAGAGGAGCAGTTGGAGGAGGGGGTCGGGTCTCAACCCTTGTGAGACGTCTGTCCCTAGTTCTTCCAAGAAGTTGCAAGGCCAGCTGCCATAACTCTCCCCCATATCTCAGAGGTACACGTCATGTCTCTGTGCGTGATAGCCTCGCTCAACCTACCACTAATTCATTCTTTTGAAGGATTCTTTCTTGATAAATAAAAGGTCGTGTATACCCTTTGAGACATTTTTCAGAAATATAACATAAACAGATATGGGTTGGAATGTTTGACTTCTGGGATTTTTCAGTCTTGCTTTGTCATAGCTTTGGGCGTGGTCTCCATTAATTAACAGAAAAAGTATGTGGGTTTTCAATTGGGATCGCAAAGCAAAATTATTGGGCTAATTACTTGGAGTACTCTTTGAATTACTTGCATAGTAAATTAATAATCCCTCATTCTATTTGTTTTGGTTGTTAGCATTGTTAACTTGCCTCTGTATTGAAGTATAATGGATATTATGTCCTTGTGATGATTAGTTTTGGTCTACTAACCCTGCTATTCCCTCCACATTTTAATACCTCTTGGAATTTACTTTGGTAAATAACATTTTTTGGTTAATTTCTTTCTGTTCCATGTTGTTTTCCACCCAAATTACTGGCCTCATGAAATCATATATTAATTTTTTTGACAGTAGCTCTTTGTTTAGTGGTTTCTAACTCTTGAATACATTTTTTCCATATTTGTTTCTACCTTTAATTACTTTCCTACTTAAGTATTATACTTGATCCTTGATAGTAACAAAGAGGGTATGGTATTATGTACTTATAGTTTTCTAGGTTGTACTAACATTATGATTATGAATTTGTGTGGATTTTTCCCTGAGGGAATATCCTCATTCATACTTTTGAGGAATTAATCAGCTGGTGGGTAGTTTTGACTTTCACCATTGTAGAGCAAATGACTGGTAGTAGGAGCAGGAGTGGAGGTACTTTAATCAACTACATGAAATGTATTACCTCTTCCATGTGGAGGGTGTAGGATCTGTTTTTGAAACCATGTCCATTATTGAAACCTCATGATGAGCTGAGAATATCATACACATAGGTAGGAATATGTATTTAGAATATACTAATTCAGTGGAAGAATTAACGAAATTACAAAAAAATAACGAGGTAAAAGATTATTTTTATTTTAATTATTAATATTTTGGTTTCACTTTTAAGAGGTTTTTATTTCATGAAAATCTTGGAAATTTGTGCATAGCTTCATTATACATGACTATGGAATGGGGAAAACTCAAATTGACAAAATCCTGGAATCAGACAAGAAACAATGACCATAAATGAATTGGTATCACATGGTTTTCTGAGTTATTGGTCTTTGAGGCCATATTGCCTTTCATGTATAGCTTTGTCAATTCACTCCACAATTCCTCTTCAGCTGAATGGTAGAATTATTTGGAAATAATTATTTCTGCAGAAAAAAATCACCATGGTAGATTTCTATTGTTGAATCTCACACAGAAGACTATGTCTCACGATTTATCTGATAGAAAAAGATGTTGCTTTTCGTCAGGATATGAGACACCGAATGAACTATAACTGTGTTCTTTGTTTATTATTATTTATCTTTTAATCAAACGAGAGGCATCATTCTTAGTGGAATTTGGAATATCCCTTTTTATAGGACAATGGACTTTGACTTTGTACAGAAGGGAAAGTTATTTGCAATGCACAGGTCATGCTGTTTTAATGGAATACAAAACTTTGTATAATTTTGAGATGATAGGAGTAGGCTATTATGGTAGAAGTTTTTAGTAATCATTGGTTTTAAATTTCCTCAAAAACTGATATGTTGTATGTTTTCTTGATTTCTATCAATCAGTAAATTATATAAAGTTAAGATAATTTTCCGAATACTCACCTACCTCTGAGTTATGACCCCTATACTGCCAGAAGAGAAAGTGGCTGCTGGTGATAGATCTCATGAAATTCTTATTTGTGGAAGAATTCTTCTCTGATTGACGGATGACTGAGGCTTGCTATCACCCGTGACAATGGGAATGATTAGCTTGCTCTTCATCATCATCTCCTGCGGGGAGGTACAGAGAAAAATATAAGTGAGTTGCCCAATGAATGATTGGTGCCAGTGTGGGGTTACATAATGGCAATCTGAGAAGAACATAGTTTCACCAAGAATTGCTCTAAGTTCACATCACTCATGTTTAACCATGGCCTTTAGCAAAGGTGGATCTTGGGGTTAAATCTTGCTATTGATGCAGCCTTGAATGCAGTGCTGCTTGCATGCACTTAGGCCACTGACATTTCATTCCCTTTCAAAATACCTGCTCTATTTTTGAGATATCCTCATAGCTACGTTTTTTTAGCCAGCTTTAGCATTTTTGATAGTTTAATTACATATTTTTCTTGGCGTAGCATGTTATCGATGATGTAAGGCTTATGTTAGCTTTTCATGCTGATTACCCCTACATCAATTGTTTTAATTTTACTCCTATACCATTGGATTAAGAGTAAAAATCTATGAGATAATGCGGAGTGGAGTGTTAGATAATCCTAGCTTTCTGTTACTATGAGAATCAAGTCTGAAGTTCATTCTGTCATTTTTCTTCCTTATTTCTTCTTTTCCTTTTTAATTATCAATTACTATTAAAAACCTTTTTATCATGAAATGTCTGACTTTGTTTATGCAACTGAAAAGTCAAACATTCATATTATGGAACATTAAAATTTTCTTGTTTTATTTATTTTTTAACCTAGCTTTGGCAAAAAAAATATGTATGTAGCTGTTGTGAGCTAACCTATCTTCCTGGGGGGTAAGTCTGTATCTTTGTCTCGTTCTGACAAATTTTAATATTCCCTCTTGGGATATAAATATACATTTGCAAGTCTATGAACCTCATTTTTTACAATATGCCGGGTGCAAAACACCATTTTACAGTTATTTGTGCATTGCACATAGTTATAATTCAAATTTAATCACTGTGAAATAGTGTGCCATGTGTGAGAGGGTGACTACAATAATCTTTGCAAGTATTGTGTGAAAACTAGTGCCACTGCAGCCAAAAGTCTATGTGAATCTAATATGTACTTCAACCCTAATTTTTATTGGTGATCGAAAATTCTAAAGGCCATGGTTTTTGGCTGATGTAAAGTGAGCATCCATAGACTTATTATTTAATTGCTGATATTGCCAAAAATGCTGATTTTTGTGGAGAATTAGGTTCATTGATTTGCCAACTATGATTAATGCCGAAGGACAGATATTTTATGTTTGTCGATAGGAGACAGAAATTTGAGACTTGCCCTCCTGGACCTCTTAGGCTGTTCAGTATAAACTTTCAACTGATAAAGAGTATAATGCTGCTGCATAATCATTTTTAATTGCCTAATTTGCAGCTGCATTGATTTCTTCTGAACTCTCAAAAGCTATTATCTTTTTTTAGAAAATTTTCATAATGTGTTCATTGCAGTTCTGAGTATCAAGCTTTCATAGAGTGCTACATTTAATATTGATGATCTTGGCTTAACTTTCCTTTGAAAAAGTTGGGAGTGAGTCTTTTAATTTGGAATGAAATCTGAACTTAACTTCAGTTCCTTGTCTTAATTCTCACTCTGCTGTTGATCTTCTTCACCTTTTACCCTCTGATTGTTTTTTTTCCTCGCCCTCTTGCTTCTTTTCTTGCTGTGACTTGCATCTCACGACATATCTCTCCCTTGTTCTTCCCCTTTTCCCTGTTCTTATTTACATCTGCCGACCTGACTGGACACTCTATGAAGTTCCACACTGGGATGTCCGGTCCAAAGTTGATGGTAGGGGAATGTCAATTACGGAATAAAATGTCAGAGATGTGAAATGTGCCTCAAAGAGAAAGAGAGCTAAGAATGATACCATTTTGTCATTTTGGGAACTTCTTTTCAGCGCCATAGTGTATCTTAGATCTCCTTGATTCCTTACTTCTGTAGAGTTTTATCAATGGAAATTATGACTCCCAAGTTCCTGGCAGAATTTTTCCTAACGCCCTCTAGGAAATAAGTCAACTGTTCTGGGAAAGATTAATGCTTGTAGTTCACTTTGAAAATTGTAATTTTTGCAGCTTCTGCGCTTCTTATTAAAGGATTCTGTGACTATGTCAAAATATCTCTCATTCCTCAATAAGCAAAACCTGATCAACCCATAAATTTGTTTTATAGACCGTTTTGCAGAATATTCAGGATACATCTCTTGATTTGTCTTTATTCTTTGAACTTGGATCTCTTTCTCTTAATTCTCTGTCATGTTACTCTGGGTCCAATGATATGAAATGAGCTCAACACAATCCATAAGTTTTCAGTTTCATTTCCAGCCAAAGTGATTGAGTCAAACTTCCCATCAACCTGCCAGACTTGTTTTACATGATTTAATAAATTCATTGGATCCAAAGTGCTTGGATGTGTAGATTAGCTTCAATGTCATAATTGTCGTAAATGGCCATAACTGTTTGTCAATGTCACGTTTCTTGATGTGAATGCCCTTGCTGCATAAAATTCTAATAATTATTGAACTAAAATTTGTATCGTCAATCAGTTACAATTCCTGAAGTTTGAAATATGTTACTGAATTATTTAATTTGCTTTTATGTATTATTCTAAGTAGTCTTCCAACATATTTTTTGTTAACATTAATGTTCTCTCATTTTTAAGGCTTTTGAGTTTTTAACTTGAAGAGAGCAGTGTGAGACATCATTAAAATGTTAATGTACTTCCCAATAAAGTAGTGATAATTGTCGAAGGTACCCACTATCATGTTGTTGTGAATTTCCCATCAACATAGAATCTACCTGTTTTGTTATAAAATGAGTTCAGAGGGGCTTAAATATCTTCATTTTAGCATTTGTTGAACTGCAACCTTAGGATAGAAATATTGCATATTTATTTTATTTTTGAGTTAACACCTATTGTAAAGATTTCTCATATTGTTATTATAACGTTATCGAGACACTTAAAGAATTTGAGAGATCATGAAGGAACACATTGAGGAATGAATGAAAGTTAGATCGTCATCATCGACACATCATCATGAAAATGTTTTGCTGCCTACAGGTTGTGGATTATAATATTTTCTACAATACTAGCTCTAAATTTTATTTTAAACTCAGTATCTAATTAAAATAGTTATATGCCTGTGTTTGCTTTGAGAATGGTATTCCTAAAATAAACTTTATAAACTATCTGTAGATTTGTATAAATATGAAATTTCATGGAACCCCACTTCCTGCTGCATGGAATCCATTTGTGCTGCTTGAAATATGTGCCAAGCTCTGCTGAATGAGGGATGATGATTCTCTTTTACACAGTTATCTTGAAAGTTACTTTTGACTATTTTTCCTTGGAGGAATCAAAAAATTCAAGAAATATCCCACCAATTTTCAATATTGTTTTCTTTATGATGTGACGTGAGAACTAAATGGTTAGGACCATTGCTAAAATTTATTATTTTGAAATGTGATACTTGTTGCACCCAAGATTCATTCTCAAGGAGTTTCCTCTATCATACAAAAGCTGGAGTCCCTAACAAGTATTTTCTGTGCCACATGATTTACAGTGTCTTAGCTGAGTGTTTTGCAACTCATTGTATTCATGATTTTGATCACCCTTATTATGGGGTACACATTCAGTGTTTGCAGGATTTTTGTTCGTGAGGTTTTTTAACTCAGTTGTCAGATCTCTACCTGGAGATACAATGAATATTTATGCTCAACATTCTCAATCTGTTAAGACCTGCAGAATTACTACAGCAATCAAAATAGCTTGATCAGTTATATAAGAGATGAGTTGAATCAAACATTGACGTCAACCAGTCAGCACCAAGGTGTTAGTTTGATAAATCATGCTTTGACCAGCTGTCATTCGAGAAATGTAAAGTAAACATAACCTACCCCAGCTTCTCCCATTCTTCCTCCAATGCACTCCAATGCAATGACAATGGCTTGCTTTTGGGGAGACTCAAAGCATATCATATGCATGTGATGCAAATTGTTGCTTTTTCATTTCTCAAAATAGGTCACAATTGGCAATAAGGGAGTGTTTCTGAAGATTCCAGAAAATTTTAGGGAGTATTTCTCTTGTGAGATTTGATGATATGTGAACTTTGATGTAGAAGTTCAGCTGTGTCTTTACCACAACGGTACTTTGTTAATGAAATTAGAAATCCGAGGAAAGACCTCATTATAGTGTGGTTGTATTTGATGCTAAAGAAAATTCACGTGAATTATATATTTCAGCCAATATAGATAAATTTAAGTTATTATACCTGAAGTTGTTTATTATTTATCATTTTTAGTGGTAAAAATATATATTTCAACTTGTATTTCTGAGTCTAAAGAGAGCTATATTAACTGAGGGATAGCCTGCTGAAAATTATGATAAATCTTAAACTTGCAATATGTGCTATATTCAATTTTTTTATTGCACGAGGTGTTGCTGTAGGTTTTTTGTCAATATTTATTTTAGTAAATACATGCAAATGTAACAATTACCTTAAAACCACTCTATAGCCATGTTTTTATTCCTTCTTGGAATTTAACCCAAGTATTTACATCACTTTATTGATTACTCCAAATGTGTATTCACTGTAACATGGCCTAATTATGGAACATAAACCCCATGTTCAGCAAGGTTCCACTGTATGGTACAGTTACATGTCTTCAAACTCATTCCTAACTAAGAACATAATATAATAAATTTATTCTTTGTATGTACCAATTATCAGTGCATAGAGGCAATCATCTATATATGCACTATGGAATAGAATTTCAGAAGTGATGCTAATCCTAGGATGTCGTTCACATTGTGATGGGAAGTCATTGCTTATTGCTACCCCGTTGACCTTACCTACTTTGACACTTATATCTACTCTTGTAATGTTTACATTGAGCTATTACTCATGATACGTGCATCAGTGTCATGTAGTTTTGGTAAATTAAATGAAGGAATTAACATTTGTTACAAATTATGTTGGATCATTGGATGGAATGTAATTTCTTTTATGTATATAAATGCAATAATTTGACCAATACTATCTGGATTTTAATAGAAGTATAATTTTCAACATGCTGTGCTTAAGCAGCTGCTGATGTGTGTACTTATTAATTTGGGAAATCATTTCTTTATAAATTACAGATCAACATTTCGTATACATATGTATTCATAGTCATTGTTTTGGTTTAACATAGAATGAATTTTTATACGTTTTGAATGGAAAAATGTTTACTTTTTAGGAAAATAGCATTAATATCTACCCTAAGACGCACATTTTAAATTTTTCCAGTAATTATTGGTCGAGCAATTTCTTTTGTAATGTAACCTGAGTGTGTATCTAAAAATGTATTTGCTATTACCTGCTTTTCTTGTGTTTTTGCATGATGTAGTAACCCTCTTGTGAGCACTTATATCTCATTGTTGCATGTCTGTATTCGTAGGGAAATGTTTAAATTTATCCTGTTGCATTTTTTTGCCTTGAAATTACTGAATCATAGTTCTTGAAGTGGTACTGATGGAGCTATAATTAATTTATGCATCACAAACATGTTACTTGGATAAATTTCTATATGATGAAAGTAAAAGTAATTGTAAAGCTGATTGAAATGCAAGGTAATTATTTGTAAAATATCTAGTGAATAAATATCAGGGTTGAAAAATGTTAATATGCCAGCACTGATTTCAATTTTGTGTAATGGAAAACTCATAATGAGGTAATCTAGATGCTGATAAGGTAGTTAAATTTTAGCCAACTATTACAGTCAGCCAAGTTCTCTCAACCATTACTCATTATTACGTAGCTAAAGCCTAAGTGAATTACCTGCCATATACATTATTAATTATTATTGTATCAATAGCCTGTTGTAGATAATCAATCTCTCACTGTATGCTTATTTTTTCTTTTCTTTGATACCTTCTCCTCCTTTACCATTTATCTTCTTCCATAATAAATCTTTTACAACTTCTCTATCAACAAAAATATTTTAATCACCATTAAAATAATTTTCTGTACACTACTCTGGGGACCTTTATATAAAAATAACTTTCTCCATCGTGTCTTTATATATCAAAACTGTTCAAAAACTTTTGTGTTTCCAAATAATTTTCACTCCCATTTCTCAAAAACATTCAAAATATTCCATCGTCTTTTCTCTCATGCCTCATCACAAATTTTACTGCGGCTTGATATTTCTCTTCTTCATGATCATCCTTTCACACGTCTTTCTCTAATTCCTTTTAATATCTTTGCTTCGTTTGTAATCTCCATTCCCCCTTTCCATCCCTCTTCGTCATGTTGTGCACCATTACGATTCCTCAAAAGTAGCCCGCAGCATTTCGGAGGAGTTCAGCAGTGGGGATACGAGGTGCCGTGATGGGGCAGGTGGAGAAGATGGACAGGCAATGGGGCCGCATGGCACTCCCTCCTCAACCTCAGCTCCCCATGGTCCTGGTGGGAAAGTGGACAAGGCAGCGAGGGAGAGGGAAGAGAGGGATGAAGGTCAGTTTGATTGATGTTTAATGCCCAGCATGCTTACCATCCCAAAAGACACTTTTTCTAAGCTTGGCAGAAAGGTATCTCTTGTTAGTTTTCCACTTAAGTTCTTTGTTCTGATTGATTTCAGCTTTTATAAGTCATTTTAAAGGTAACATAGACATGAAAATGACTTTTAAAACCCATTTTATGCCAGTGTTATCTTGTTAAAGGCATATTGACATTGAAATAACTGGTAAAAAGAACTTAATGTGGAGTTGTACCTAGTGATTTTTTCATCATACTTAGCATAGCAAAATTCCATGCAATTTTGCCTATCTCCATAAGTTTGACACTTTTTTTATTATGTATTACACATGTATAAAATCAGCCTGTACCTTGTGGGTTGAGAGTAAATCTACATTTTCAAGCATCTGATAATGCTTTGCTATTCTCCTCCTGACAGTTTTCTGCCCTTAACCTATTACTTCCTTGTTCACCTATCTTAAATATGTATGTTTTCAAGTAACTCCCTTTCTGTTGTAAATTATACTAGGTGAGTTACATTAAATAAAAGTGAACTTTTGACATTTTAGTTTCAAATATTATTGAAATTGTGGGTTTTAATATCTTTTGCAGAAGTTGTAAAAGTTTATGATGGGAATAACTCGATGAGGAGAAGGATATTCCGCCCTGTAACCATTCCAAGGCTCACATCCACAGAGCAACTTTTGTGTACTGCACTGAGGGCTTTCCACATAACAAAAGACCCAAGTAAGTGGATGTTTTTTTGAGTTCTATCATTTGTGTCTAATATGCTATTTTGTTGAACTTTAATGCATAGGTACACATAATACAAATTTTTCTTGAATATTAATCTCCAATCTGGACCTCTTCATGCTTGCTAGCTCTGTCCCAGACCTCCACTCCCATAACTATACCGGGGTATAGGGATGGGAGTGGAGGAATGTAGAGGGAGATGGAGATCAATTGGCCTATTCCCCCCCTCCCCAACTTTAGTCAGTTTTTTTTCCCTGCATGTCATGGGTGGCCAAGAGTAATCGTTTTCCAGCTATTTTTTATGGAGTTAAACTCCACGTATATGAACACAAGTATGGTTCCATATACATGAACAATCTAAGTACAGTGAACCCTTGCGTAGTCTTATTATTATTTGATTGCAAGCACTCAATTTTAATTTATGTATGTTATTGGTACCGTTATGTGGATAACATTTTATATTTGTGTTCAGGTACCTTGCGCCAGCTGAATAACTTAACGTATTTCATAAATTCTCTGCACCAATCAATCAAATTTACTTTGGAATATGGTAGTAGTAAAATTAACATTTTGGATATTTACATTGATACTAGTATGGGAAACATGAATTTTCAATTTACTATAAACCAACATTTACAGATGTTGTTATTCCAGTGAACTCAAACCATCACTGTACTCATAAAATACCTTCGCTCAAATCAATGGTGAACAGGCTAACGGATTCCAATGTCCCAGAGCAATTTCAAAATGCCATCAAATATATTGCCCTACAAAATGGTTTTGATCCACAACTGATTGGAAAACTTATGGAACAATCTAACAAAAAATAAGCTGTATATTTTATAACTTCCATTCAAGTTGACATTGATGAATCTTCCCGCTGGTGCAAGCTACCTTTCATACCTCAGGTTTCGTACAAGCTATGTAAACTAATCCATGGTGATAATACCAAAGTGTCATTTTAGAATCTTGTGTCAGTGGGCAAAATGCTTTTTAATTCAAAAGATTACAGAAAAGTGGGATTTACCAGTTGAAGTGTGATACTTGTAATGTTAAATACATTTGTCAAGTTGGGAGAAAATTCAAAATCAGAATGATACAACATAGACGATGATTTTTAAGGATTCATCACAAATAATGACGAATCCTCTGGAATAGCTAAGTATTTATTTGGTGAAAACCATTGGTGTGATTTTGAACCTCCGATTTTACATTGTATGAACAAAGGGCATAAACTGGACTTTTTAGAACAGTTTGACATTGTGAATTGCCCCTGTAAACTTTGTAATGACCATATGTTCCCCTCCCATTCACCTCTCCTTTACATCACACTAACATCCCCCATGACTCTCAACCTTAATTACTTTAACCTTAATATCCTCATGTTTTTAAACCTTTAACGCTCCAATGAAAACACCCCCAAAGCCACAATCCCCCCCTTTTACAAACAGCTTTGTCTACTACTCCTATGCTCCCCATCCTCCTTGTTTTCAAATCTCCCCCTCCCTCTACAGGTACCTATGTAAGTGTAAGCCACCCAGCTGCTTGTACCTGATAATGGCAGGATATGCCAAATCCTCGGTCATGATGCTTAAAATAATAATAATTATAGTTTTATTTGCCAAAAAACGATGCAAATGAGTAACTGGTATAGGCTCCGTCAAAGTACATAGCTGATACATGGGTTATATCACAATGATAATATTCACTCAGTAGTATGCCAGAAAAATTCATATAAAAGGATTATACCCAAATTCAATGAATATACAATGTATTATTTTTTGTACAAACATAATCTATGATTAAAGTAGCACATGTCTACTACTTCCCTTGCAGTCATGAATATACTCATCAACACTGTACAATGTTTTATTTAACCAATATCTTTAGTGGTTAGACTTAAATGGCTCTAACGAGGAAATATTTATTATGAGGCAAAGTGTGGAATCATAACCAAGAACTCATTTTTCATTCAATATCTAGAATTTGGCGTGCAGTAGAAGATGATGTTGAATTTTTTCTGTATTTTTATTCCAGGGCCAATCAAGTAACTTTACTGAGTGGACTAATTTTATGCTGCTTTCTTACAGTTAATGCCCTCTGAATGAAAAATGAGGGTAATCACATCACATGTAATTTTATGTTTTTTTTTTTAATTCCTTTTTCTTTCCAGCCAACTTCTACATGACAGATGCCTACTCCCCAGATGAAACAGTGCTTACTGACCCCCTGCCCCTGCAAAGTGTGATTCGCAAGGAGGGAAAGAGGCCTGCCCTCTTCCTTCGGTTCAAGTAAGAGGCTTTGGTTACTTAACCCTTCTGAAAATGTATTTCTACATCTTGTATCTGGTGACTGCATTCTTGTGCATTTATGTTAACCTGTGAGGCATCACAGAGGAGTGTTGTGGGAGGTGTTAGGACCTCAGACGTAATAAAGATTAATATTGCAAGGAAAAATATGGTTTTATTTAGGAAGAATAAAATATTTTCCATCTAAAACTTAAGGAGATTAATGAAAGTGCTGTTTAATTTATAAAATAATCCAAGCAATATAATGTGCAAGCTATAGTCTTTTTTGAGGAATTCTTGTATCTATTCAAAGTGTATTTCTTGTGTAAATTAAAAAATATATTTATTTAATTTCATAGGGACTCAGAAATTGAGAGTGGTGAGGTAAATGTATATCCAGGGAAACTACAACTAAATGCTGAACAGCAATCAAGGCTACCCAGGGTCAAAGTTGATGGCAATTCCACTGCAGTGGATGTCATCAAAGAAGCTCTTGTTCAATTTGGGCTGGCACCTAGTTTGGCAGAAGCACCAGCAGAAGATTATCGATTAAGTGAAATTCTGCTGGATCGTGGAGGTAAATTAAGAGTTTGATAATCTTTTCATTGCTATTTTACTTATATCTAAGATGAAGCTCATCATTTATTCAATAGCCTGGTCAATGGTGAGTGTAGTGGTATTAACCCATTTCCGCCCAGAAATATTTTTGTTTGTAATTTTGGTGAATTTTTGGTATTTTACTCATATGGTCACCTCATGCAAAAGTACTCATGCAAAATATTTTGGTGATCATGACCTTGAATGGTGCAGTGTTGACAAGTTGATTATAATAAGGTTCACTGTTCCTCCAACAGTGTCATACACTCGGCACCTCAGGTTGTAGCTGTATGGCTATGTTGAGCAGAAATGGGATATTGCTCCCAGAATAATATGTTTGCCTAAGTTATTTGGGCCAGCTGCTTATTGTCTGCTTGTGGCTGTCGTTGCAATCGTGTGGAAGTTTCTTCCTTATAACTGTGTAAATAGCATAACAAAGGCCATCTGTCATATATTTCAATCATTCCTCCAATGGAACTATCAGGATGTCAGGTTGGCTGATTTGTAATTTGTGCTCAGTATGTGAGTTTATACTCTCTCACATAATGTTGAGGCTAGAGCTTTCGATCATCAAGTGTCAAACTGTTAGGATTTCTTTCCGTTCGCTATAATTACGCACTAAAGAAATATAGCTCGGATCAGATTAAGGAAGATATAAATGACTGTGCAACCGAGTCGTTTGAAGTAGCACATGGAACTGAACTTTTATTCAGAAAAAATAAGCATCACATCCGTCATATCTGACAAAAGAAGCACACACTGCGACAAGCAATAGCACCAACCTGAAACACCTACATACATCAATGTATTACCCATCAATGCAGTATCTTTACATTTATTTCATTTTCATGCATTATGCTGATGACAAGGATACTGTAATATTTGCCTGTACAAATATCAAATAAAATACATCACAAGCTGTAACTAACTACTTTAACTCTATGGCGAGAATAATTTTTAATTGCTTATGTAATGTGGTCAATATAGCCTCAAGAAAATCAAAATAAAATATCTCCTTCGTGTATATTTGCGGTTGATTTTTTAAAAGTTCATGGTATTGCAGGAGTTGTCATTGAGAATGATAGCTGTTTACCTTGGACAGAGTATTATTTGAAGCATAATGGTGACGATTTAATTATCTTTCTTCATATAGTGATTTGTGAGATATACTTATATACCAGAATTGTTTAATTGGATAGAAATAATACTCAATTGTAACTTGTTCAGGCTCTTATTTTAGTCATTCCCTTTACGTTTAGTCTTTGTGCTGTCTATAGGCTGGGAAAATTATCTTTTCATTTTGACTTACTAGAATTTCTATAATATGGGTTTATTGTGCTTTCCACAAATATATGAGCATAGTCATTTCTCTGTTTTAATCATGATTCAGCTGCACCTATCAACTGGGGAATCATAAAAAATTACATTTCTGATGTGATTTTTCTTTGCTTAAAATGTTATGAATCTGGTGCCTTTGGAAACTGATGTGCAATATCACATCACTAGTTAGGCACTTCAAAGATTTCGTGCAATAAGTATTTTTTGTAGTTCATCAGTGATAATTTTCTTAGCTATATACATGGACCATTCTTCAGTAACTTTTAATTACCATAAAATGCTCCAGAAAAGCATTGGGAATATGTACATACTGATCCTTGTGAGGATGTGTGACATTGGTCTTAATCTGCATGGACAATGCATATAGGTATATCTAACATGTGATGTACAAAAGTTAGCTTTTTTAAGTATCAAAAACAGTAATGATATATTCGTGTAGGTTTGAAAACAGTCAGCAACATTAGAGTTATAAGAAAATTTCATTAAATCAGCTATTACTATCTTTATAAATCATATTTTAATTTTTAATACTTAATGAAAAATGCCGTAGTTGGCCAGTTTGTCCTGGGTTGCCTGATTTGAAATGGTGATACTCAAAAGTATTTAATGTTTTGTATTTGTTATTTGCTACATGTAATTTGTTTCTTACTTTTATAGCTGTGACAGAGAGAGTGCTTGCTTCTGATGAGAGGCCATGGGAACGAGTGAAGCGCACGGGACGAGATTCCATTCGGCAAATGGAATTAATGCGCTTTTATCTCCAGCAGAGGCAGGACCCTCATGGTCCAAATTTGGCGTTATTTGTTGGCAATTTACCACCCAATCTATCACAGCGAAATTATGAGAACCTTCTCACAGACTTCTTAGGAAGAGGTGAGGGTTACTTATGTGCATTGTGGAAAGCTACTGGACCAATTCCTCTTGTATTAGAAAAAAATTATATTTTCCATATTCTTAAGATCTATCTCTAATATTTTGAATCCATTTTTGATAATGCAATGTTTTCAATATTTTTCAGAAAATAAATTTTCTTCCATTGGGCCAATTTATTATGAATATGGCTCAATGGTAATTACCTATGAAGATTCCAGTAAAGCTGTACGAGCTTTGTATATACTAAGAGAGTCTCGCTATGAAGATAAGCATTTGCTTGGTAAGTGGGCTCTGGATCTGAAAAAAATGTAGACATTAGGTGTTATGTCATATAACTTTAGCAATCATCACCAGTGGTGGGAAGTAATTGATTAGGAGCAATCCAATAACCCATAACAAATACATTTGACTTACTTTTACTTTTAATGGTTTCTTTTTCAAATAGTAATTTTACTTATAATCTACTCGCAATTAACCATCCTTAGAAGACCCAGCCTTGCATTCTATATATGACCTGATGGCATTCCTTCCAGTAAAGTATTCCATAGGTAAAATAGTGCCCCAATTGGATCCCTGGGTGGGGACTACTGAGAAGGGTACATCAGTCAATACATCAAAATCTACCTTTATAATTAAAACTAGTTGACTGAATCTTCCCATGATAATTTTTATTTCTGGCACATAAGACACTCCTAACTTGTAGGGGTGTTTAGAGGGGAATAAAGTGTATCCTATGCCCGAGACAATGCAGTGTCTCTTGACTACTTGTGATTGTGATAGGTTTATTTTTGATAAAGTAATTATAATCTGCCTTAAATACATTTGTTTTAGTAATCCATATAACATTGATCAGTAAGTTAAGAATGTATGATACTTATTGGATGCATCATTTAGTGATGAATTTACCATGTATTTGACTTCTTTTCTTCATCTTCCAGTGATGCTGTTGCCTAACATTGAGCCAAGTATGGTTCCTGCTGGTGTTCAGCCATTATTAGTGTTTGTTAATGTCAAGTCAGGTGGTTGTCAGGGACTGGAGTTGATATCCAGCTTCAGGAAGTTGTTAAACCCATACCAAGTTTTTGATCTCGACAATGGAGGTCCTCTACCTGGGTAAGCTCTGCTGTTCTGATTGTCTACTTTTCAATGATCACTGTAGTCGATTCCCTTCATATCAAAATCTATGCTGCTTTTAATCAATTAAAGTTTGGCCTCGTTAATTGGTATTTCATTACACATTCATGTATTCAATTGTGCAGAACTTGTGTTTCTTGCTGTTACTTCCTGTAGTGCAAATATAGATGTTGAAAAGTTATGGCCTTTATGCTTTGAAAACTGTACTTGCTTGTCATAAATTTATTAATTGATATTAAAATTCATTTTTCCAGGTTGTATGTTTTCCGTCACATCAAAGACTATCGAATTTTAGTTTGTGGTGGTGATGGGACAATAGGTTGGGTGTTGCAGTGTTTGGACAATGTGGGGCAGGACAGTGAATGCTCGTCGCCACCCTGTGCAATAGTGCCTCTTGGGACAGGTATGGCAGCTAATTTTTCATCTCTTCTCATGATTTTCCCCAATGTAAGGGATTATTTTAGACCTAGGTTACTTTTTTACCTTGATTGGATATCTGACATTTTTCTGACTTAATGTAATGAGGTTTGTTGTCATATTCCAAAAAATCAAAATTATCCTGTACATTTCATTTTCAAATGGCCATTTTAATAAAAATTTCCAGCCACAGCAAAATGGGAAAAAGATATTGAATCCTGTCACACACATAGGTGTAAAGTTGAATGTCAGATTTTTTTGTGGAAGGCCAAATGACTTTTCATGGCAGATCACATACATTCAGTGTAGATCGTTTTAATGATTGAAAACAGATGAATAAACGTGTGAAAAACCTTTTGGGTCTTTCAGTAATGCAGTGTTGTAGTAAATGCTTGAACTTCCTGTACTAACATCATAGGGGAGGGGTTAGAGACAGGTACATTACCATAATTTTCATTTGAGATAAATTACCATGGTAAATTATGGTAATTTTCAAAAAGTACCATTATTTTTCAGTAATTTTCAATTTTTGATAAATTAATAGATAAGCAAATAATAAGGAGATAACTTAGGCAAAAGTATTTCCTTTCCTTTGATTGGACTTGTTTCCCATGTGTGAGGATATTAGGTCTTGAATTTATGATGAAACATTATTTTTGCTATTGCTATTATATGCTTAAGTCAAAGCACTGGAGAAACCTATCATTTACTGATAAATTTTCACCTGTAATTGACGGATGTTTAAAAAAAACCGATAAGATTTTCTTACCAGTTATCGGTGAATTTTCATCAGGAGCGGATGAATTTTCTTTGTCACTATGTCTGATTATTTATTTCCCTCTGTTTTGCGGAGCACCATATTTTTGACTCGCACAAATTGAGCGATATTTATTTTTTGTGTCTATTATTTTCTTATTTTTATTTGTTATTTTAAATTATGTTCCAAATTTTGTTCACAGAACAATTAAAGCTGTTTCTATTTTTGGTTTATTTTTTTGTGTAATTATTTTTGTATTAGTTGCCCCATGGTGGTTTGTATTTTAATTTATGTTCCAAGGGACTTTGTTCCCAGGACAATAAAGTTCTTTTCTATTCCATTCTAATTGAAGTACCATGATGTGTACTCTCATGCCATGAAAAATTAATTTATAATAATTTTCAGGGAATGACCTTGCAAGGGTATTGCGCTGGGGTCCTGGTTACACTGGGGGTGAAGATCCACTGAATCTCTTGCGAGATGTTATTGATGCAGAGGAGATCCGGCTGGACCGGTGGACAGTGGTCTTTCACCCTGAGGACAAGGCATCCTCATCATCGTCATCAGGCGAGGACAAAACGGGAGCCGGGGCAGCTGGTGCTGGTGGGGCGTCAGGGACCAGTTCAACGCAGCAACAACAGTTGGCCAACTCCACAGGTGAGGGATTGATTGCTCTGATGAAGAGAGGTGATTAGGACAAGCACTGTACCTTAGTGTATTTAGGCTGTATTCATAAAGGTGTAGCAAGACTTGGTGGCACTCACTAGTATTGAAAATCCTTTGGGAGAGGAAAGCTCACTTGAGAGGAAGGATAAAGATATGTACTTAGGTTATCTCTAGGGGTGCAGCCCAAAACTTGCTCCAAATACCTCATAGTGATTGAAGCATTTGACTTGGTTTAGCTATCCTCTGAGCTGTCTTTGAGGGGCTCAGGAGTGCTGCAGTGTATGCCATTATGCCACAGAAGATGTCATCATATTCCCTCCCTCCACACTCCATATGCTCAGGGAAGAAACGAGGGTTGGCTGGAGCAAGCTTTGGTTTTGGTGGAATTTCAAAGTGGGCAGTTCAGAATGTTGTTTGTGGACATACACAAGGGTTAGATGTACTTAATGTAATGAGTGCTTTTGTTTTTAAAATGGTGATCAGCCCACCAGACAGGTATTTTTGAATCCTGAATTTGTTGGGATAATTTTCATATTTAAATGAGGTTGACAAGATCTACGTCTTCAAATGTGGTAATGAAAGAAATTACATACTCTGATGGCTGTTAACTCTAGGCAGCCATTGAAGTACAATACATCTGGTTTCTTTATTTATAAATGTAAATTATAATTTATTTTTTAATATTATTATATATTCATGATATTGGTCCAGCTCATTTAAGGGAAAATTATTTATTTTTCTTCACTCGGCCATTGGTGTAAAATATAGCTTGAGTTTATAAATTTCACCAGTGAAAATGGAGTTCATTATAATAAAACAAAGTGGTTGAGGGGGACCTTGGGGAAAGGACTTTAAAAATTTATTTGATTTTTAATGGAGTACTATAGAAGTTTAATAAGAAAGTTTTGCGTTCAGTTCTTTTTATAGCCAGAACAGTGTAAACATAGGTTTTCTTGTGTATGTCATCATTGTACTTTGAAGGTCAAATCATTCCAAACCATTAATAATCCTGCAGTCTCTCGAGAAGAAAATAAATATGAGTACCTATTTTCTCCATTGTAATGATATATAATGATATCATTGAAAATCAGAAATTAGAGAGATTTATATATTCATGCAGTTTATTATAAAGTTATATAGAACCCCACCAAAATGATGGTTGTGAGTCCTTCATGGATGGCATTTATTTTTACTATGTAGTATGGTGGGAGGTTCACCTGTGTTTGCTTAAGCAAAATTTTGACCCTGATTTCATTATTGTGTGTGCAGCTGGCTCGACTAGTGAGGACAACACTCAAATCTTTGTCATGAACAACTACTTTGGTATTGGGATTGATGCTGATCTCTGTCTTGACTTCCACAATGCACGGGAGGAAAACCCCAATAAATTTAACAGCAGGTGTGTATAAATTTTTTTCATATGTGATTACTTGTTTTCTAAGTTCTCAGTAATTACTGCAATTGTACTTTCTATTCATTACTTCTCACCATTTAAATGGCATTACTTGAAGATCATCTTAAGGAATAACTTTGTGACCATACAAATTGGAATTGTCTCATGCATGTTATTGATAATCTTGAAAGTAGTGTCTTGAAAATTGCATGCCTAAAATGTTAACAATTGCTGGCTTAGTTTTATAAACTTTGGATAAATATTTGTGAGCTATAAAAACTGAAGCTTATGCATTCTTTCATTAATAGCCCTCATGCCCATTACCTATCAGTCTTATGTAACACTCATCTGAACTGTCAGTTATCTCTATCAGTTTACATTAAGTTCATGGAAAAGCTCTGTCATCTTGCAGTTCAACTTAATTTCATATTATGAAATCAGGTTTTAGAGGTTTTTCATCAGATGAATTCTTTCACCTTTATATCAAAGAAATAAAAAAGTAAAGAGGCTATAGAACTCAACTTTCCTTAATTTTACCAAAGAAATACATTCATAAACATTTGACAGCTAAGAGATTCATCTCAGAGAGTATTCCCCTTAGTATTCAGCACAGTTGGGCAATCAAATCCATCCAGCGACATGGATTGCTTGTCATTTAAACTCATTAGCACTCTGTCCTAAAATTATCAATGTTTCATGAACCACTGGTTAAAAAACTTGAAATCAAAAGCATTTTATTGCTTAATGTCTTGTCCATCCAATAAAATTGCCTGATCTTCAAAATTTCTCCTTTAATTTCATGAAAAAAGTGCCCATCTGATAATTACTCCAAAAAGATTGACACAGTTTGTAAGGAGGCTGGACAAATGAGTTTTGAAGGGTCATAAAATAGTCCATTGAAGCACTGGAGCAAATTAGTATATGCCTAAATCATCTAAAACATCCTAAAATACATTTTTTTGAAACCTTGTGGGCTTAGGTTCTATGTTTAACTCTGAGAAAAAAATGGAGAATCCATAAATTCCTGCATATCAATAGTAGTTGTGCTCCACCCAAACACATATTTGTGTACATTACAGTGAAATGGTTGTCTAAGCTGATCTCTCAAATGTTTATTTATTACTACATGGTAATGGTTCTGTTTTCTCCATTCTCATGCCATAGGCTTCACAATAAGGGAGTGTATGTTAAAATGGGACTACGCAAGATGGTTGGGCCCAAAATGTGTAAAGACCTCCACAGACAAATTCGATTGGAAGTTGATGGGCGGCATGTTGAGCTTCCTCCTGTTGAAGGAATAATCATCCTCAACATTTTAAGGTTGGTACCTATAGACAAATCAATTGATGGCTTGGTCAAGCCATGAAATTGGGCTTGGCATTATTCTCATTCCTTTTACCTGCATTTTCTGATCAAATCATACCAAACATTGAAGTCTTGACTTGTTGGAAGGCTGACATGATGATAAAATGACCTTTGTAACCTCGGCAGTTAATGATGGTTGATCAACAATTTTTGTCCACTTAGCAATAATAATAATAATACTTTATTGGTTCCTAATGGACAAGTTTTTCACAAGTATGGAACATGTCATTTTGCCTTTTTACAGACAGCACAATAGATATAACTGCAAATCATTACATAAGAATTGTACAAAGAATATGTATGTACACAAGAACTTGAAGAGATAAACCAAGTGTTACAGCATAATGAACACTGCATGGAAATAATAAAAAAGGAAATTCATTTTTTATGTGAAAGTGACATAAA
Organism: Ceriagrion tenellum; assembly: GCA_963169105.1. Lineage (NCBI taxonomy): Eukaryota > Metazoa > Arthropoda > Insecta > Odonata > Coenagrionidae > Ceriagrion > Ceriagrion tenellum. Next base: position 75,615,911 of record OY720639.1, on the reverse strand, counting down.
TTCATCAGTGGTGTAGCACTGATGATTACAAAGAAAATTATAGAGTTGAGTTTTGAAGGAGTGGAAACTACGTATTTCCTTCAGGTTTTTTGGTAAAGCATTCATGAATTTGACTCCAGCATAACCAGGTCTCTTTGCGATCATGGCTGAGTTGTGAGCTGTTATTCTAATTTCATTATAGCCTCTAGTATGTACTATACTGATGAACATCAGCATTGGTGTTCAGGTTAAACAGGGCTTTATTTTGATGCACAAAAATTACCATCTGGAAAATATACAGGCATGGAAGAGTCAGAATTTTTAAATTTTTGAAATGAGGTCAACAACTGCTTGTCTTTGGAATCTTAACCATGATTCTCATTGCCCATTTTTGAAGTCTAAAAAGCCAAAAAAGATTGTGAGTGCCCCCAAACAGTAATTCCATATTTGAGCCGGCTATGAATAAATGCATAGTAAACCGTGCGGGCAGTAGCAGCATCAACCATGGTCACAATTTTTCTAAGTAGGTAGCAACCAAAGGCAACTTTAGCACATATTTTATCTATCTGAGTTTCCCAGGATAGTGACTCATGAACATGTATCCCTAGGAATTTTGTCTCTGAGGAGGGCTTAAGAAAGATCCATTTAGCTTCAGCAGTGGGGAGGAGGTTATCTTTTTTTGGTGGGGGTGGAAGTGAATGAATGTTGTTTTATCACTGTTGATAAAAACTAAGTTGTCATTGCACCAATTGCTCATGCAGTCGATATTTTTCTGCACCCCAGCATAATTTAGGGTTATGGAGGAGGTCATAATCAGGAATATCAGCTAAATGTGCCTGAAGATGGCTTAATGGCCAGCACTGATTTAGAACTCATATTACACTGTGTAAGTTACAAAGCTCATTAATTACCATGCTAATTCTGGTATTACATGAATTTGAAGAAATGCCAGTGCATCATCATCTACAGGTAAAGAGCAAGGTACAAGAAGTGGTATGCCTGCAAGTGATACTTAGAATGATGGTCAATATCATGAGATGTTCGAAATAGTGACTTTTAAAATTTCATTTTTATCCATTGGGACATGTGGTCAAGCTTCCTAGGCTGCAGTTCTTGAGATGCAATTGTACAATTGATTACATTTTGCACCTCTGATAGCTGCAGAAATCTTATTATTTCCAAAACTATGCCTAGAGAAGGAGAAATTTTTGTGAGCCTTCAGTAAATGTGCCTCTGTATAAATTCATTACTCTAGACAAATTTTAGGGTACCAACCCTAGTCATATAATTATGTTTGTGGCATGTTCTACAAGTGTGCATTAATGCAAAAATTTCACAGAGTAGAAATCAATTGCCTAACCTGGGACTCTATTGTAGATGAGAGGGGCATACATACGTTGTTAAAACAGCATGACTGGTCAGGACTATATTGGGCAAATAGCCTAAAGGATATCTTTGATGCAATTGGATATCAGTAGCCACCCTGTTACAATGTCAATGAATATCTCATGTTGCATGAAACTTAAACTGTTCATCTTATTATCTTCTCATTTTTCTTGTCTTATTTTTTTGACGTGTCCAGTACTCTTACTTGATACAAATATTTTATGTACAGTATCTTTTGGACAAAATAAAATATATATTATTATTATTGTTATCACTAGGAGAGGCCATTGCTGAAGAATGTTGCAGAACTGTGGTCTAGTTTCTTTTGTAAATCACCAATTTGTTTAAATTGACTAATCATTAAAGAGAAACCTGTTATGTGTATGATTACTCTTCCATGTCTAATTATGAGCCTCTCAATTTAGGTAAAATATTGCCTAAATAATAGAAGGGTTTCAGAACAGGTAGTACTGATTTTATTGTAATCCGTGGGGAAATGATAGTTATGGTACAATCCTTTTAATGTGTAGATAAATCAGGTCTTTTCAAATAGCTTAAAAACAATATATTGTGAGTCAATGGTGAATTTTCATGTCGTTTTTTTTATACATTAAAAAATTCAGGCTAAATGCTTGGGTGTCATTATTAAGTATAAAATGTGCCTTGTATGTTAGGAATTGCTCATGTTATAAATCAGATTTTCCTAAACTTAATTGTAAAAATTAAGGGAACATATGTGCAGATGTACATATTTGGGACAAATATGGTACAATGTAACCTGTTTCATTCATCAATGCTCCTCTTTTATCCAGTTGGGGCTCTGGTGCCAATCCATGGGGACCTGAGAAGGAGGATCAGTTTTCTAAACCAAACCATTGGGATGGCATGCTGGAGGTTGTTGGTGTTACAGGAGTGGTTCACTTAGGTCAAATCCAGTCTGGCCTTCGCTCTGCCATGCGAATAGCTCAGGTATTTACTCCAATCTTTCAATAACAATGGGGATTGAATAGAATAAACCTTTATTATACCCTGGGACAGGTCCCTTAGAGTAACAATACAATACAATGAAATAGCAGCGAGGTAATTAACAAATTAATAAATGATATAGTTCAAATCAGAAAATAAATGGAGCTTAATAACATAGACAGGGAAAAACAGAAACAACTACTCTCAGTGAAAAACAATAACTGTACATGTGATACAATTGGATTCAGGTATAGGTATAGATATGATATAAGACAATCATAAAACATGAATAGACCATGAGAGAAAAAAAAAACAATTTTTGTCTGGAAAAAAGATAAAAAATATTGGCAATGAGAATTTAATACTAAACAGGCTGAATTATTCTGGAAAACATTAATTAAATAAAATTCCATACAATTTAGATTGAGAAATTGCTAACGAACGAGACAAACTCAAGTCAATTGGAATAGAATTCCAGAGTTGTGAGATTCCAGAGATAATGGGTATGGAAGAGAGGGTTGAACAAATACTTACTATTTTGAAACCATCAAGGCTATTGAGAATGGCTATTACTTGATCTATGAAGACATTTTAGTGAAATATTATTCTGTGGGAAATTAATTCCTTGATTAAATTATGGGTACAGAATTCAAACTCTGTTGTTGGGTGTAGCTCTTTGAAAGTTCCTGACTTTGCACAGTGGACAATTGTTAAATTAGTAGTTTCTGTGATTTTCCAATCATTGCTGGCAATTGAGAGATGTGGGTTCAAATCTCAGTCAAGTCATATGATTTTTTTCTTGGTAAATTTTTTTCCATGGTATACATATTTAAACCCATGCACATGAATATATATTATGGATTGGGATCTCGTTGCCAAAAACTGTTGTCTAGAATTCCGTATACAAATAACTTTTTGGAAAGTGGTACCACCTGGTGATGAAAGACGGAAGTTCAAATGTAAATACAGTTGACAGATTGTAAATAAACACGTCTTACCAGTTTTGCCATGAATTTCAAATTTCCCAAATTATTATTTGGATGAATTGGTTTTTACTTACAATTAATCATAATGCAGTGGATAAAAAATGTAGTAATACACGCGGGACGTAATTTTACCCTTTTTTAATATCATTTTAACAGATTTATTTAACCTCTCCAAATTGAATTACACAAATGCACAACTTCTTAGCACTTCATGAATATTGCTATATGGAAATTTAATAATAATGCGAGGTAACTTCATGAGTAATCCCAATGGCCATCATTGCAGTGTAGGTAAAAGGAATTTACTTGCCGCCGCCATGAACAGATTCTTATTTTTCAATCCAAGTCTCCTAATTTGGATCCTCGTAGACACATACCCTGTTTTGCAGCCTGGTGCGAATCAAGTTCTGTTCAAACAAGGCATTCTGAATTCTTTATTTAGGCAAAACAGAGTTAATGCATTCCAATTATAATCGGATTCTGGCAAACAACTTAGTCGGCACACAATGAACATTTCTTTAACCTCTTACTGATTTCCTATAATAGATATTTCCTCTCTAGCATTTAAAAAGTAAATTTAAGATAGCAAAATATATTCTAAGCATCAATTAATTCATATCTCCTCGATCGTTATTGAATATTCACCACAGTCTCACGTTAGCAACAATCAACTACGTCTATTTAAAATAACAACAGAAAAGACTCTAATCGAAGAAGTGCCATGGACAGGGTGAACTAAAAGTGGAGATTTAGGCAACACGTAGCCTAGGCCACAATGCCAAACATCCAAATCCATAATATATATTCATGCCCATGCATGTGACCTGGCATAATATCATTTATGCATACAATTACTTGAAAGAAAGTTCCTTGTAAGTTAGGCGTTCACATAAAAATTTCCAAATCCCTTCACATCACAGATTATGTAAATTTTCACATTCCAATAGTGGTTAAGGAAATATTCTCCTACCCATGGAATATCCCTCTTGATAATTCAATCCTGATCTGTGAACAAAGCCTATACGAGTGCTAATTTTTTTTTGTATTATTGAATCATGAGTCTCTAATGATTGTTGTTTCTAATAATTTTCTTTTTCATTGCTATCTTAGGGAGGACACATTAAAATTCATTTGCATACGGACATTCCTGTGCAAGTGGATGGAGAGCCTTGGGTTCAGAGTCCGGGTGATGTGGTTGTGCTAAAATCTGCCCTCAAGGTGAAGTATATTTTAATAATAATGGGAATTAATATGTTGAGGCTTTGCAACAAAGCATTTCAGAGACACTATTATTTCAGCACATCCACAGTAAATAAATTTTTGATACATCTTGGTAGACATTGCTGCTGTCGAGTGTTTAGTGAGCACTTGAGCAATCACCAATCAGTGGATTTATTGATAGTTTTATTATTTAAGAACTGCAAAGTGTGTTTTAGTATTTTTAAAAGTGCCTACCTAGCTTTTACTTTATACATCCACTCCTGTTTTTGTGGAGTATTTAAAGTGTTTGCTCTATTTGGATAATGCTTTATGTTGTGCCTGCATGTAGTTAAGTAGTATTTTGCTGATGATTGAGTGAGAGGTAGATTTGTTGGCATGGGGTCGTGCTTCAGTGCATCACCTGCAAACGTTAAGTATGAATTTTATTTTGCAATGCTGCAATATCGTAGATTTTATAAACTCCAGGAATAGTTTCTATCAGAGTTTGACATTTGTCTACCATGCCTAATGATTTTTACTAGTTTTTTCAAGCCTACAAATCTTTTCCTTAGCATTACTGAATTGTAATTCTTTAAGAAGTATTGTTAGCTTGTTCCTGTTTCATGATCTCAATTACTGAAAACATTACCACTTCACTGCATATTTTTAGCAATAATTGTCATATTTGAATGTGTGTAGAAGTATTTGGATCTCCTCATTATTACAATTAAATATTCCAAGGTTTTAATAGAATTTTATTTTTAGTTTTTGAACCTTGGGCTCAAGAAAAATTGCATTTGTAAATATATTTCTTTATCTCAGTGTGAACATTTTTAAAGGTTCATTTAGCTTTTGGAAATGTATTAGGCCCTTCAAGTGTAAATTTACATCACTGCATTGCTCTCAGTAAAAATTTTATTCATACCATTTGATGCAGTTTGCATAATCTCTCGATGTTTTGATGTACATTGCATTATGAGGGAAAATTTAGTGTTTACTATTTAGTAACTATTCATTTACCTTTTTGCTTATCATTATTATATTCATTCTTTCTTAAATTATGAACCATATTTACGTATTGTGATGGGGTAGGTGTGGAAATACTTAAAGGAGTTTCATATATTAAATGAGGACACTTTTTTTATCACTCAAGAAATCCTTCGGTAATGCATAATTACCATTACAGTTGTTTTTGTTCAATGGTCGATGTGTGCCCCAAATTCTTTAGAATTTTCTTATGGTGTATAGAGTTGTATAAAGCTCTCAATATTCCTAAAAGCACTTTTTCTCTGCACTTATAAGAATATATTCCTTTTATCTTGTGCACATTTTACACTTTTCTATTATAATCTTTTCTTTTACTTTGAAAAGTCTCGCCCTTCAATTATCAATGAAATCATCAGAAAAACTGGTGTTATGTTTCCACTAGTGGTTGAGTATTATTACATTTGAGGCTACATTGGGGTAAGAAGTATAGTACTTTTGAAATATTCAGACAAACATTGACATATTACCAAAATTACTCATTATTGTGGCTCATGATCTATAACCTACATGATTTGAATGATACTGGAAGAATATATAGCTAAATGCATGGTTAATGTTGAAATTTGTTTCAAATTTCGTGAGCAGTATTTCATATTAGTGACTTTATTTTTAGGTTTCTGTACTGTATTTTGGTTGTTGCTAACAAAAAGTGTAAATAGCTTGAGTGAAAATTCTATTGAGACCCATTAGTAAATATTTCTATGGTGCTGTATAGTTGTTGCTAAGATTTTTAAATTTCAATAAAAAAAGTACCTTATGGTTTGGTTTTTATTGCTTATGTCGTTTTTTTTTTTAAAGATTAAGGGAAATTCAATAGATGTTTGGCTACCATTTTAATATTCAACCGTACAAATATTAGTTATGGAAATACAGAAGTTTCAAGACTGGTAAGAAACATGATTAATGAAAAAAACCTCTTTAATCGATTTGCTATGGCAATAATATATATTCAGGAAAAGATCTTCAAGTATTTGATTTTAGTAATTTTGTGGAATGAGAAGGTCCAATTACTTGTACTCTAAATTGAAGTCAATCTGATCTAGTTATAGTGAAAGATATTTGTTTGAGGGGTAATGTGTGTAGTGAGTGCCATAGTGTAAGAAACCAAATTTAATGAATGAATTAGATCAATCAAATTTGCAATTGTCAGAGTAGTATTTATTTCTCACTTTGCTTTCTTTTTTCACACTCAACCTCATGCATTTCCTCCACTCCCCTATGTCCATCAACATCCTTACTCCCGCTGACACAAAAAATACTATAACCCTTCTATTTGTTTTTCTTATCCAACCCTCACACAATACACATGCACACTTCATCTCACATGCACTGACAACAAATCACTTTCAATCTATTTTCTTTTAACATCCTTTTACTTTTTCATCCTCTCTTTATTTTTGTACTTCACAATCTTGTATCCCCTCCATAAAATTATTACTCGGGCAATGTCTTGCTTTTCATTCACAAAAAAACGTGTTTGATATTCATTTTGGAATGCCTTCTCTTTGTTTTAATTACTATTTATTATATCTTTTCTCTTTCTCAAACACTTCACTCAACATTGAACGTCAATGTTGCATTTACTGTGTGTGTGTGTACTCACATGTCACCACTATCTTCATTTTGTAATTTTACTAAAAAAACAATTCATTCAATGTACTCCTTAAAAAACTTTTCTGATCCCCTCCATCTTGTTTCAATCCTTACTCTTCATTCAAATACCCCTGCAATCCTTTCTTCTTCCAAATACTGCTCAAACCTTAATGTAAACCCTGTACCTACCCTCCCTTGATCTTTTCTATCCCTTTGTTCCCTTGAAAAACCACTCCTCGGCCTCAAAATACTCCTATTGTCCATTCTTCTCCCCAAACCTCAACATAAACCCCATCTCTCTCCATCAATGCAATCCCTATTTTCTTTCTGTTTCTTCTCCTCAACCTTCCCCTGGAAAACCACATCACGCACGCATTCCCTCTATCACCACAAAAAACGGGCACAACGCAATCATGAACCACAGGCCACGATGCTCAAGAAAAGCAAGATGAAGCGGAGGAACACTGAGCCAGCGATCCCACATGGCAACCAGTTGGCTCACCACGTGGCCTCTTCCATCGCCTCAGGACCGCTCCAGCACTCGTCGGCCAATGGTGGGGATGGTGGAAGGTCAGGGGGACACCATTCGCCTGCCACCATCCTGGAGTAGATGACGGGGGGTGTGACATGTGTGCCTGCTAGCCAGTTAACTACATTACACTTCGGGATCAGCTTGTGTAGTTCTGGGAAGAGGGAGGAGATGGGGGTTTTAAGGATGTACACATTAGACAGATTGTTGATAGACAAGGTTTTTGTTGTGCTTTGGGGATTTATTCGTGATGCTTATTTTGAGTTTTTGAGAAAGTTTTTTTATTAGAAAGAGTAAGAAATGGAGGGTGCCCTAAAGAAAGTATAGTTTTTTATTTTGTGACGCTTGTCATTTTGGATGTAGTTAATCAGCAGTTTTGGCATTCCCCGTTTCTCGTATAAAGGCATGGTAAGCCTCTGTGGAATTTTTGTGAGAACTGCTGTGGAATGATATTGGTGGTTAAAGAGTTACCATGGTAACGCTATAATGTACATAACAATAAGTTTCTTAACCATTTGTGTGTTGGCTTCCAGTTTCAATCGGTTGAGGCATTGCTAAAATGCATCTCAGTGGAAAGGAGCTAAGGTCTAAAGTTTTACGCTTTGAAAACAAAAGTTAAACCTGGGTGTTTCCAGGTTTTTGTATGAAGGAGACTATGCAAGTGATGGGAAAAGGTTGAGGAACACTATATGGAGAAAAATAAGGATGATCCACCTGTGGAAAAAGATTTGAGTATTGAGTGATTCAGGAGTGAAATGGTTAAGAATTTTTGAGCTTTTCGCCTTACCCAAATTCTGAGAAGAATTTGAGACTTTTCATCAGCAGCATCCAGTCTTCAAATGGAGGAAAGTGGTTTCTATTGGAATTGTTAAACTTGCATTGATGAGTCGTAAACAAAATCAGAAAGAGGTTACATGTGTGTTGATAAATGAAGGAAAGAAGCGAGATCCAGGAATTTTAAAAAAATAGAACATGGAGTGATTTAATGTTTGGAAAGTTAATCCAAATCAGAATGTGTGATGGAGCACATCTTGCTTTGAAAGTGTGAAAAGCTCAGTGAAAATGAAAAGAGATTGAATCATAGTAGTGATGGTTTTAAACGTTTATTCCTGGATTTTGATTTGTTGACTGCTAGTGTCATGAGGAAAGCCAAAAATGCCATTGGTATTTGTGAAAGAGAATCAAATGAGGTTTTCCAGCCATTCCAGTGGGCTTTTTTTTACCCAGAGGATGAGTTGACTGTTCAAAGAGGGAGTGTATGTTGTGGAGATGGTATTTGTGGGGTCAATGCGATGGGAAATAAGACTGTTTAAACGAGTGGTTTATTGGGAATGCTTTCAGAGTGAGCTAATGGTCGTTACATGGGACTGAATGAAGAGGAGAGGGAGAGAGGGAGATTAAGAGGGACCACTTAAAGAGGTGAGTTGGGTTTTATTAAGAGGAGAAGAGGAGGTTACAGAAGATGGGAAGGCATTAAAAACAGTTTTCAAGAAAAACTCATTCATTCACTGATAGATCAAAATATCACCAAGTTTTTTTTATAAATTGCATCAGAAAATTTTGATAAGATATTTTTCTCAATCTTTGCCTCCCTGGTTCTCATTTTTGTAGTGATATAAATATTTTGCATCTACATTATTTTTAGTACTATGATGAATTTCATTTTCTAATGGCTTGAGAGTTATTTCTCTATCATCCAGGTTCTCCTCTTTGCATCAATAAGTCTTGAAAAAATGTGAAGGTTGTAACTCTGGGAGTTAGAAGAAATTGCCCTCATCCATTTCCATCTGTTCCTCCTATGCTGTTTTGTTTTTGAAATAGGACTATTGCGATGACTTTCTTTCTTATCAATCACTCTATATGCATGGCAGGACACTTACATAATGTTGAATCTAGCTTAACTAGGAGAGATCACTGCGTTTGTGAAGCTGTGTGAACCAAAGCTTATTGTTTTCTCTCTTAAGAAATCAATCATTGAAATGATACTGTTACTTATTAATCTTGTGGGCTTTGTGTAGTTCGCAAATTTTACTTTTATACGTACAAGTTGTTCTTTGAAATTTTGTGTAGTTTTTTTTTGGATTTTCACTCTGCTTGGAAATTCTTAGAACCTCTGGGCTGTAATTTTCAGAACCTCCTATTTATGTTTGTGCATGTGAAAGTTCATTGCTCTCTAAAGTCTTGATGGAAAATTTTTGAACTAATATGTTGGAAAGAATCCAATATTTTGTGATGTACTTTGAACATGGATATAGTAGGTCAGGGAAATCATGGGTATAAACCTGCATATATCCTTTTAAGTTTACATCACTCTCATGCAAATTGTTTCAGCTGTGTTTATCAAGGAAGATGCCTGAGGTTATTAATGACATGTGACTAGTCTTTACTCATAAGAATCAAGTAATTTACATTGCTCAGTAAAGGCAGCGGCTCATTGAAATTTATTGTTCATGTTTTCTTGATTTTGGCCTCGTTTTGGGCACTTGATTTTCTATGATTGTGCAATTTACATAATATTTTGTATTGTCCCGTTAAATCATTGTGTTAAGTAATGAAAGTAGTTGTCATTTCTAGTAGAAATGTTTGAGTGTGACATGATGCTACAGAAATACATTAACCTGTCATGCAGTCGTGTGATGTTGCTGGTGGAAAATCAATGGTAAAATATTTTTTGGGCTTTCAAACTTTCTTTAAAAAAAACTGGTCAGAATCCTTTATTTCCATAGAACTTAGAGTATATCTTGATATTATTAAATCTTCTGGGTAGAAAACTAGAATCTTTTTACTTTCTTCCCATCATTAGACTGCTGGAAATAGCCAGCAGCATATTTTTAACAAGTCTAATTTATCCTTTTAGCTAAAGTTATCTAATTATAACTTTTAACTATTATATTAATATAAATGTTATAATAAAATTAACGTATTTTACATACCCATTGCGTAGAAAGTTGTTGGGGCATAAAGGTGCAAAACCAAATCTCTACGATACATTGATCAAGCAATTTTTAGTACACAAGCCAATAATTTTTTTGTATTTTTATTGACTTCTCTTTTGTGATGCACAATGGTACAAAACTATACAACAGTTAAAATATTTAAACAGCAGTCATTTGTTGGTGGCTCAAACTCGACAAGAAAATTCTGCATTTTCCAATTTTAAAATCAAGCATTTTTGGAAGTCTTTCCTCTATTTTTAATATTTATGTTTAAACTTTTCCTCTTTGGTTTGGAAACTATCTAATTAAAGAGGAATGATGAATTACAACTTGTCTCGCGAAATGGATGCTAACATAATAGACCAAAATTTCATTTTTTCTGTGATATCATTTTTTTTATAGTGAGACCAATTCAAATTTTAAAAACTCCTTCCCTCAATAGAGATTTGCTACTGAGAGGCTTTGAACTGAATCATTCTCTTGGATTTTTTTAGAGAGAGTTATGTGAATGGGAGTCAGTGCATTACAAATCATCGTCACTTACGTCTGGTTGCAAAAACATTTAGTTATGGAACTTATAAAAATATTCAGGTTTCAGGAACACATCTACTTGTTACATAACATACTTATCAATAGTTAATACCTTCAAATGTTTAATCTAATTTCATCTACTGGACCAAATAAATTGCTAATGCAGATAATAATTAGTCAGTAAGAGTAAACAAACTGGTCATTCATCTAAAAAAAATTCTTTAATCTAGTAATAAGTCTCCAACCGGTTGATTGCACATCTGCCTTCTTGGCTATTTGTGGAACTCAAAATTCCATGCCATACGTTATGAAACCAATAAATTTATTGGATGTTTCTGCCACACTTAATGAATGGTTGCCATGGATTATGGGTCCCGTAACTTAATAGAATACATATATGTGTCCTTCCTGCAACTGGCCATTGGTTATCTACTATCAGGGTAGGTTTTAATGGAGGTCAAAAAAATTCTTGTGGATTTTTCTATGGAGGCCAATGTTCTACCCATAAAGTTTTTTTCTTCATATTGGCATTCATCCTACCCTTCTTCATCCTGTCCAATAAACCTATTCTTTTTCTTTCCCTTCCTTGCTTACCCAATGTTGCTACAGATCTGGAACGCCAGAAGAACTTGGAAAGGTCAGGGAATTTAAAAATTGTCATGGAAAACCTGGTAGAAGCAGGAGATAAAAACCAATCTGAATCTTTAAAAAAGTTTTCTCCTTTTCCACATCAGTTTTAAAACCCCATTATTTACAAGACTATTTGTCCAAATTTTTTTCTAATTGTCATGCAAGCATTTTATTGTGATCCTGTGCTTTGCGTGAACAATGGCATTCTCCCATTTAATTGAAGAAGTTATAGCAAAACTGCATTGCCTTGTGACTAATGGTAGGAAGAACTAAGTTACTTCTTGATTTATCATATATTAAATCAGTTTAACAATTTAATAATTGGCTCCAATTGGCCTAATCTGGCCACCCTGGTTGCAGCTATATAGATGCCAGATGACAATACAGCCACTACACAAAGTAAATTTATATTTCCTGTGGTGTCTCTCTCTTAACCCTCACTCTCTGTCCCACATGCCCTGTGCCGGAGGAAAATACTGGCCTGCAGAAACATGTCCTAGAGGAACATCCTAGTGAATGAGAACATATGTGTAATCTTTGCTTGTCATTTCCTACAAACATCACTGTTTTATAGTCAGTCACCAGTGACATAGAACAACTGTTGGTGTGGAAATAATATGACCCTGAGTTTGAAGCTGAATGTGAAAAGAATGCCTGGGCTTATTGCAATTCAAAAACATCAAAATGTAGCCTGTTATTTTTTTCCATTGAATGGTTTTAATTGCAATTTTTGCCAAAATGCTATATCTCTCATTAGAATGAAAAAAAGAGTCCAATTTTGGATATTACTGCACAATTACTCATCTTTCAATTGCCACCTGATTTTAATATTACTCTGTCTCAACCTCTGTTAGGGTTATCTGAATGTTTCAATTTTCGATATATTCCCTGAGAAAGTAGGCAGCCTAAGGGGCACATTGAATTATTCCTAATATGTACTTTTATTTTACGGATGTAATTAATTTTTGAAAGGGTCAGGAAAAATGTCTCCACACACCTGGAAAGGTCAGGGAATTAAAGAAACCAGATTCTATTGCAATCCAGTTGTCTAATCCTCCCCTCTATCACAGGCTTAAGTTGCCTTTCAACACCTAATTTCCCCTTTTGACCACCTCCATATAAGTTTCCTAATCTCATCCAGAAGTTTCCTTCCCTCTCCCATGTACCGAGCTCTTCCTTGTTTGTCTTTCTTACCATTCACCAAACCTTATTCATCCTACTCCATAATCACGTTTGGAATGCCTGCTGTCTATGCAAATCCTCCTTGCCCAGAGGCCCTGTAACTGCCCCATACAAGGCTGTGCTCCGTATCAAGATCTTCATCAGCCTCTTCTTTACATCTCCACCCAATTGCTCTCCCCAATTGCAGAATGCCTCCTTTGCTAGCACAATTCTCCTCCCTATGTCTTTTCTACCCTGCCCATTTTCCCCTAATATACTAGCCAAGTAACTAAATTGCTCTACTTGGTCCACTTTGTGACCTCCATTGTTTATGACCAGGCTTGCTTTCCTAGTCCTGAAGAATCTCATTTCTTTTTTTTTCATCTGGTTTTTCTTCATACTGAATTTCCTACTCTGAACTCCTAATGCATCTCCCAAAGTTTGCAATCTCTTCGATTGTCAACTAACCAACACTTGCCCGTCCACGAACCAAACCAACTTCCAGAGCTGGCCTCTTAATTTTATTCCCATAATCAGCTCTCTCCTTGCTCCTCTTACCTTCTCCTTGGCATAAGAAAATGCAGCAATGGTTATCCCTGCATCACCCCACAACAATCTATTGCTCCCCCTTATTATGCAACTGTCACCCTCTGGGCTACATATAAGTTCTGATTGAGTTCTATTTTGCCAATCTGCTTCTATTTTCCCCAGTACCTGCATTGGTTTTTCCCAATTAACTCTGTCAAATGCATTTTCAAAATCAACAAAGCTGGCAAAAACGTATTGATTGTATTCTCTGTTTCTTTTTATAAGTGTCCTTCTTACCGAAATTGCATCTCAAGTTGCTCTCCCTCGAATACCAAACTGGTTGTCAGCCAAGTAGTAATTTGCTCTACTTTCCAATCTTTTATTAATAACTCTGCATAAAACTTTTGCCACTGGCAAAATTTTACTTATAGTTCTATACTCCTTGCATTCTGATGCTACCATCCTCTTTATGGTGGAAACCAGGGCTGCTTTAACAAAGACCTCTGGCCATACAAAGTTGTCTGGATCCTTGCAGATCCTAAGAATAAGTTCAAAAAAAGGGTTGTCTACGTCTATTGCCTGGACACAGTCAGGATTTATGTTAAGGCAGAAGGGGAGGGACACCCATCAGTAGCTGTAAATTTCTTTTGGGGGATGAGAGGCAGGATATCATCCCGTCTGGCTCTGTATAGCAAGCAGCTGCACCCTCCTGCCTTCCCCTGGCAATGTCCATGTATGTTGTCTACTCCCACAGTTTTTCTTGCCTTCACATTGTAAAATAGAAATGAGCAAGAGATTTGTGGTAGGTACAACAAAGAGGAGATGAGAGACTTCACAATGCATTTTCTGTGAAGAAAGGTTTGGTCAGGGTTATGAGAAGGTTAGAATTAATAACTTTATAAACTTGAGGTGATAGTTTTTATATTTGTCTTGGTATGCTTATTTTTTAATGTAAGTAGCCTTTGCACTATATGTGTAACTATCATTAGGCTTATGAAAACTTAGAAAACACATTCACTGTTAGTTCTTTGGATGCTGATTTAAACAATGCAGTACCCTTGCTTTCCTTTGTGACAATGAAGCAGTATATTAGACAAGCTGCCCGCAAATCTTACCTAAGTCATTTGGGGAGTAATACTAGTACTTATTTTGTTATCCAAGAAAAAAATTAGGCAAAGTAGTTTAATGGTTGCCTCAAATATAAATAGAAAAATATAGTACTCAGTGCATCCAAGTATAGCCATAGCCATTCTAGAAACTTTTACATTCAAAATTTTTAGAACATTGTTTCCTACTTTTACCTCTGACTTGTATCTTGTTATTAGTGATAACGATGTAATTGGTGCCTTGTTGTCTTTAATTGTTGAAGGAGATGTGTCAAGGTAATGGCCGGTTAGATGATTCCTGTGGTGATATTTCATTCAAGTTGGTATATAATGACGTACATCAGTTTTGAAAATACGATTAAGCTGTTGGATATGATTTACTTTCCATGAATATGATCTAATCTATTTTAGCTTTTAATGTCTAATCAAGGTTTTTTTGTATTGATAAAGTATTATTTTTAATCAATGTTTTTTTTGGGAAATGGATTCCACATATTGAGAATTTGTATACAGCATTGTGTCTATGTAGTGAAATCAATGGAACCCAAAAATTTTCCATTTCACAATTTCTCCTTAAAGTCAAATTTCTCCTTAAATGATAGGTACCATGTATGTACTGGTACCATTTTTCTGACCATCTTTGACATGTTCCGTGAATAGGATTGCCACAGGGGTGAGGTAACAATGTAGAACATCACCAATTTGTAATTTCATAAACATGAAGAATATGTGTTTTTTACTTTTATAATTTGCATATTCAAGTACAAAATAAAATTAAGTAAGGAACTTGTAGCCATACATAATAAATATCAAATATCATTCGAATTGACAGTACCATGTGATGTCAGTCAGAATGCATTATTTTGTGCCAGATTTCAATATGACCATGTTATTTTTGGGAGTTATAGCAACCATATTCTTAAATTAGTCAGGTTCTAACATTTACGGCATTTATTAGCATTAATTGATGAATGCAGGAGATTAAAAAAACTTTTTAACGGGCTAAGATTGATTTTTTATACTTGTGCTTTATTATTTCAGTTTTTATTTTTCATTTTTATCTTTATGAAGTTTTTTTGTTGTTGGTATGTTTATTTTTCAACGTATATTAAAATTTTTACTATTTTTTACATTTTATTATAAATAAAAATTAACACCAACTATGCTGAAGGGCAACCGTAAAGTTAAAATTAATGTCATGGAAAATTTGTCTACGATTCATATTTCCTCTTGTATCACAGTTTTCCCTGGAGTCAGATTAATTATATTTGTAAACCAAATAACTTAAGTTGCCTTGTTTGAATGTATCTATCAAATGCGTGGAAAAATATAATTTCATGGTTGTATTGTGGGTTACACAAAGTCTCAATTCTATTTAATGCCAGTAGCAACATGGTCAACAAGGAAATGGAAATGGGATAATAAAATCAGTGAGAAAAATTTTGGAACTGTTGCTGAATGCCTGAGCATTGTATTCTTATTTTTTTGATAGGTACATCATTTGCACCTACAGGCGCAAATAGAACTACAACGCATTTGTATTTCAGGGCGCTTAGGCTTTCCCCCTTAGTTTCTCTACTACTGTTCACAATACTGTGGTGATAAAGAGAGCTAATTATACATTTTTTATTAATTATTAACAAGTGAAATGTTTTTTGCTCATATGAGTAATATTAGTGCATTGATAATTATGTTTAACCTTTACTTGCCACTGTTTGATATTTAATTCCTATTTGATCTTTTCACGTCATCCTCAAAATTAGGCACCCTCATACATTTGACAAGGGATGTTTAGCCAGAAATGGGTGGCATATAATGCATACAATTCCTATTGGCTCCATCATAATTGATTTTTTTTATTGGTGTCAATATATGAAAGATGCTAATAACTGCTTTGTAAAGCAAATGAGTTGAGAAGTTACTGTGTTAAACAGCTAAAGACAGAATGAAAATGTTTTGCAAATTTTGTGCGTAATCACATATAAGTGAAATTCAATTGACAGACGAGTTGAAAATTTCAACTTTTTGAAAAACTGGGAAAAATTCTTAGCAAGTATTTCACTAAATTGTTTCAATCCAATGTTAAGGGCCAGAGAAGAGTTCTGACTCAATCGGATATTTTACTGTTTCACCATATTGAATTTTATTTTCACGTTAAATCCAATTTTGGTGGTTCAGATTGCCATTCTCATTAGGCTAGATGAAAATTTGCTACTGTTGTCATGTATTTTACTTCTAATATCACGCCTGCTCTACAGATGGTTGATTGGTTAGGAGAAAAACTATCTCATTACTGAAACACTGCATAAAAACATCAAATGGTGAATCAAAAAAAATCAAAACAAAAGTTGATAGAAATTCCTGGACGTTTATAATCAACCGGAAAGGTAGAAATTTTCAGTAAATGTCCCATTTCACCTGAAAGTCCAGAAGAAATTGAAAGTGAAAAAATTATAGGGGGATTTTACTGAGGTGTTTTTCACCACAACCTCTCTAATGGCCAGTAGCAAGAATATTTTGTTGTGGAATCAATAGTTAAGAGATCCATAAAGTTATAGATCTCATAAATATACTTGGGTTGCAGGAACACTTCTACTAGGTAATTAACATATCTAAAAATAGTTAATAGCTTTGAATATTTCATCTAATCTTTCACCGCTGGATAAAATTTAAGAAAGTTTGGCCAATCAATTGTTACTAATGCCGATAATAATTAGTCAGTAAGAGTAAACAAACTGGTCATTTGTCTCAAATCAACTCTTTTATCAACAGGGTGTCCAGCACTCTGGAGAACTGGGAAGACTGGGAAATCTCAGGGAATTTATTTTCACTGGAAATATCCGGGAATTATTGGACTGGAATTTTCTGTGGTGTCAATGTATAAAACAGCAACAGAAGCAATGTGCCTTTTTCGGCAAGTTGCTAAGTCAAATTTCCTTTGGGTTGTCGCAATTTGCATTCTTGTTATCTCTGAAAGTAGCTACAATATTTTCTATATAGGTATATTGCGTTCTTATTGGTCATGGTCTGTAAATCAGTGGCGTAAAGAATGTGCCTTTATTGGCAAGTTGCGAAGTCAAATTTCCCTTGCGTTGTGGCATTTATCACAATAAGGAAGAAAGTAAATTCCTTCAGTTTTGTAAGTCATTGATCATTTTATATCAATGCTATTCATAGCAAAGCCTGGCTGTAATATAACCTTGTTCCTGAGAACCAGGACGACCATGTTTTAATATAAGAAAGGGTGGTGATGTGATTTTTCCTCAAACTATTTTAAATTTTTGTGTTTATTTGCCTCCAAATATGCAAGTTTACGAATAATCCTTACGTTTCATCGCCCAAAAAGCATACCGATCATTCTCTTATAATTAACGAGAAAAAATCAATATTTCCTTCGGAAAAATAAAAATTATGTCTGGAAAACCTGGAAATCGTAGGGAATTTTCAAATACCCAGCTGCTGGACACCCTGATCAAGTAATTAAGTCTACAAGCAGTTAATTGCGCATCCTCTATCTTGGCTACTTGTGGAATTCGGAAGTTCATGCCATAAGTTATGAAAACATCAACTTTATCAAATGTTTCTGCAATACTTATTGGATGGTTGCCATGGATTATGGGTCCCATTAATTTATGTAATACAAATGTTATAGCTCCAACAACACAAAAACATTACCAATATGCTGCCCTATACTTTTCAATATTTTTCCATAAGATCCAAGCCATTTTCCATGGCATTTGGTATGGGTGTGTCCTCTGGAGAGACTTTAAAAAATGAGTTTGTTCTGACCCTTAGATGGCAATATCATTAACTTGGGTGATTTTGTTTGTTTTCATTATCATTTTTAAGAATGCATTTATTTTTTAATGAATTGATTTTTTCTAAAATTATATGAAATCATTGACTGCAAAGGCATTTTCAGCAAACGGTGTGAAAAACTTTTTTTAGTTTTTACTTGTCAATGAGAAGTTTACTCAGACAAAATTATGCTGTTGCTTCTATTCATATTACCATATTTTCCTCTTGCCTATTGAAACTGCTTAAATTTTTAAATAAGATTGAAATGTTGTTGCTCTTATAACTGGGATAAAATCTCACTCTAACTACTTATAGACTGCATTTTTTACATCTTCAACTAGGATTCATTTAATCCTACATTTTATAATTTCATTTTTACCTCTTTTTGCTTAAATTCAATGGACATCATCTCTTGGCTTGTTGTGTATTTTAGCTTGATAAATGAGTGAGGTCTTCAGTATAACTAGAAAGCATACACTTTGTCCTCCAAGAAACATGTGGCTACAACTGAGCTGATTCGAGGGGGCTTTGAGGTGGGTTTAATGAGCTAATATGTTCCAAACTTGGACAAACGGAAGGGAAGTTGTAGATTCTGAATATTCCACTTGGGTTTCTGAAGAAACTATGCCTTAGTCTCACACTGAAAATGAAGTAACTTCATCGGTGGGGCCAGTGAAGGAGAAATGAGATCAAAAAGATGCCCTATCACAAGTATATGATTGACTGATGGCCTTTTTATAAACATTTACAAGTTCAAAGATGACATGATTTAACGAATGAGGAGAAAACTGTGAAATTCATTTTCCAGCCTGAGCAAGGGACACACCATAGTGTGAATTAAAGTCTTTCCAAAACTAAATGTGAAGTGACATGGGTGGAGGTATCAGGGAGATGTGAACGTTTTAATGCTGTGACAGTAACAAAAGAATATCATTGTTTAATATTCATTCTTCTCAGAGATGTAGTGCTGACTGATTTGTTTAATACTTTTTTTATTTCATGTTTTGTACCTATCAATCGTGTATTCATATATTTGTGCTGTGGAACAAATCATCCAAGTTATCGTCATTTATTTTGAAGAAATTTGCGTGTATGTAGGACAGCTTTGGATTTCGAGCTTATATATAGAAATACTTATGCTCACAATCATAGACTTTTGTGTAAATGTACAGTATGTTACTTCTCCAGATACTTCACTTAGGTGTTTACTTACCTAGTGTATCAATGATCACGATAGTTGCATAATAGATAGAGAATAATTGCAAAAATAACTTCAATTTTGTCCTGTCTCCATCCCATGTTTCTCAGGCCACCATGTTGAAGAAAACCAAGGGCAAAATAAAGAGGAGGAACACGGAGCCATCGATGGTTGTCTCACCAATGGCCCAGTACAGCCTGAGACCACCTGACTCCTCTGCGAACCACAACACTGCATTTTGAAGAGGCTGTTGCATTGGCAAAGTGACAGAAACTGCGGGAGGTAGCAGGTTTCTGACTGCAACCGGGAACCTTAACATGGCTGAGCACTTTGACTCGACCAACCTCTCCATTAGCACATCAAAAGGGATGTGTTATTTCTGTTGTGAATGGAGATTTGTGTGAATTCAAACACTCCCTCACTCCCTCTAAAAAAATCCTCATGGCATAAGTGCAGTGGATTTTTTTTCAGTGGCAATTGCTGTTGGTGACTGAAGAGTGGTATCGTGTTCCATGGCAAAGGAAGGACATCAAAGATGGCCTTAGTGCATTTCTGGCTAGTCTCTTCTCTCAACTGCAACTTAAGCGAATGCTTCCCTTTCATTCAGAAGCTGTCCTATGAAGCAATCAGCATCATTAAGCCTTTGCATAATTACTTCCAAGTATTTCTTTACAAAAATTCTTTCCATTATTAATCTCAACTTTAAACTTAAGAACTATATGACCTCCTCCAGCATGTAATTGCATATATTCTACCTCAATTGACTCCTATTAGGATATCATTTAATATAACCCCTTCATTCCAAAAGCTACTTTCAATCTGAAACCTTTGGAAAATATATCAGCTTGATAATTTTGATTATCTGCCATGAAAATACTCATAGGTAATTAATTCAAGGGACTTTTAGATATTTCTAAAAGATCCTGCCTTTTAAATTGGCTAAAATTTTGACTTATAAACGAAAGTTGACATAGTCTTTGCAAAGCCTTAATATGCTTATTAGCCATTGCAGTTTCTTTTATCATCCTCTACAACTGCATATAATGCTTATGTGACTTGCTGCATGATCATTATTGTTGAACTGCAATGCAGGAAAATGCTGATATGAAAATACTTGGCAGTTGAGTTGAGTTTATTGGATCTGCTTTGCCCGTTGATGTTAAGTCTTAGTAATGAGTGCAGGTGAGTTTTGCCGTTCCCTGCTTGCATCCGTTGAAGTGAGCATCGCCTGAATGGTATAAGTGGCCACTTAACTCCATTGACATTATAACCTCCGTGTACAGCATATTATAAAGAATTCATGCTACACTTAGAAGGTTTTACTCCTTCTCAGCTATGTCAGTGCACAGTAGCATATATTTTTGAAAGGTCTTCTGGGTGTTATCCCAGAGATTTGGTTTCGATTGTACATTATTGTTAGCTGGATGCAGTTAAATAATTTTTATTATTCCATTCTTCCTCTGGAGACTATGATTATATTTTTTTTTGGAAAAGAGTTAACATGCACAGTAGTGTGTTACCTTTTCATGGGTAAAGATGGTGATCTCATGAAGCCTAAATGGCTTGTTTTATGTCTTTTGTGCCATCACTAATTAACATTCAAGATTAGTAAATTTGTTCGTTTGAAGCACTTGGGAGGTTGGTAGCTGTGGGTGAATTTTGATAGATATCTTGCTTGTGCAATGGCTAAGCATAGTAGAGTAGCAATGCTTAATGGACTACTCCAATGAGAAAAACGTTTTCAAAGAAGAAAAAGAAGGATCAGATTGTGCTGGTGGATACCTACACAACAGGTTACTATGACTGTGAAGCAAGGTTTGATAATTGTGGGACAGCTACGATGTTGAAGAAAGAGAGATAGACGGAAATCAGTATTTTAAATTTCTACACATATTTTTTGAATGAGTGTTTTTAGAGGTGAAGTGTTAATGAGAGAGTTTGCGTGAAAAGTTGTTTTATGAAAAAATGGAAAATATATATGTACATATATATGCGCGCGCGCTTTCGTGTGTATGAGAGAATTTGTGTGAATTTTGGTACGATGGGTGTATTTACGTGAAATCTGGAAGAAGCATTTTTTTGTACAATTCGAGTGGGTATCTCCTTTTTCAGAGACTGACAAAAAAAAACCAAATGGCCCTTTGTGTCCACTTTAGGCCAGGGTATTTATTCGGGGTTACACGTTAGTCATGTTAGTGATTTAATGTTGGTCATATTCTGGTCAGTTTAGCTACATTTGAAAATGGCTAAGCCTTACTTTACATTTATGGTTAGTATAAATGAAAAAAATATCTGCATATATTTTTGCTGGTTGCATAGATCTCTGGCAAAATAGTTATTTAGTATCAAAATAAATCTTGAAGAACTCAAAGTGGAGTGTTCCTCACATCATCATGCTTGTGAGCTACATGTGTGTGGTCAAAAATTTGTTTACATCACCATTCGTACTTGAAATTTTATCTGCCCTTAGGCATCAGTGTCTGTGAATGTCCAATGAAAAGGAATGGTTAAGGACAAAATACGGAGAGAAATTGGTCACAGGAATGGACCCTGACGACGAGAAAGCTAAACTAATGCAGCTAGAATTCACGTACATAACGTGCTACAATTTTACATGAGAAACTCATGGGCATGGGTTATCACAAGTCATCTTATATAACTTTAAAACAGTATAATTATCATGCTAATGTGAATGTGAGAATCAAACTAAAAGTCTTGGTTTAATTTTTTATTTATGTTTAGAAAATTGTATGTATGTATATGAAATATATATATATACCTATATATTATAAATTTCTGGAATCATATGATATCAATATGACAAAATATTCCAGACCCTCATGCTTGTAGAAAAAGCACATGGAACAATGACTTTTACTGGAATGTGAGCATTTACACCAATCCTTCACCAGAGTGTTCGTCGTTTTGGTGTCACAGAAGTCAAAGAAACCCAAGCAAGAGTAACAAGACGTCGCACAAAATCAGCCAAGGAAGTTACGCCAAAGATTGGATCCTTGAAGTATTGTATGAATTAATGAATAGAGTGAATGTGTGAGTGCTTCAGTGTAGTCAAAAGGACATGTGACGGAATGGCTTTTCAACATTTTGAAAGCCCTGATATGTCTATTAATGTAAAACATCATTATAGTGACACTCTATGATTGAGTGTTGTACATTTTTTTTCAATTGGAACCAATCCAAACATGCTCCATTTAAAGTCGTTAGTGTTGTATCTCCGCTCATAGTATATATATACATATACTGACTTGCTTTGCTTATTATAATGTGGAAAAATGAGGAACTAATTAAATAAGGCAACCCATTGGTCATTGTCGAGGAACTTTCACAACGAATAATGAATGGGAAGTGGAAATATTTAATCATTCAAAAAGCTGAATGCAACCGGTCCAAGTTTATTTGAAGAAATGTATTTATTTTGGCAGAGGGGCTGCCTTGGTCCAAAGAATATTGGAGCGTTGGTGTTCAATAAGCTGTCAAGTAAAAATGATTGTCGTGGTCAACTTTGTTAATGCACCTATGTCCTATTTCTCTCCCTAATTCTATCTATTTCTTCTTTATCTTCCTGTCATAGTGCTGAGGAGGCTTTAAAGCTTGTTGGCCTACTTTCTGTTAGGCCTTTAACTGCTGAAAGAAAATATCATATGTCAGCAATTCATGTTGAACCTACTTCAAGAAAGTCTGTCATCAAGAGAGCTGACTGTAAAAGTTGCCCTTATGATGGGAAACACTTCTTGTTCAAGTGTTTTATGGTGCTTAATGTTGTTCTAGCAGCTTGTTTTAATCATCCATTTTCTAAAACGTTTTACATAGGACTTGTGCAAATTTTTGTCTAAATGTGCTTATCATTCAGTTGATGAATGGTTGCATATCTCTGTATTGTGTGCTGATTACCACTTTCAACCAATGGTTGACTTGTGGACAAACTTTTAAAAAATTGTCCGGTAGTGACACACCATAACATGACCCACGACTGTGATCTCCCAATAGGACAATTTGCTGTGACCTTCTCAATTTTTAATTTCCCATGTTCTCTCCTTTTTCTGATCTTCATCTGCTGGCTCATTGTCGCGGGCGGGGTCAGTGCAAGAAGATCAAAACTGGGATCACACACATGCTCCTTTTTTGATGTTAAATTATCTACTTGTTTAGGTCCGGTAGTTATTGCAAGGGAGACCGGTTACACCACTTTGGAGGATTAGTGGTACATCAGTAATCCCTTTAAATTTAAAGAGGCATAGAAGTACAATTATCAGTGATGATTGAAGCAAAGTCACTGTATTATGAATAATAGCATTATGTAAATTGAAGGCATACCATACTAAAACTTTATGTATAATTCCCTTAAAAGAGTATAGCACTGCTACGATTACTTGTGGACTTGAGTGATCTAAGTTGTACTTACATGTGGGGCTCATTGCAAAAAACAGGATTAAGTTATTGTCTTAGGTTTCTGCAGACATTACAAAGACAACCACACCATATTTTAACCGCAAGTCACTATGCAGGGTTATGATGCTTTTAACGGGAGTATACGATTATAGTACCCATTAATTGGCGTTTGCATTAAAAAATTAATAACATCTCAAATTTTAACCTATGAAGAATGAATGGGTCATAAATTGGTCATATATCCTGTAAAATTTAGAACATCTTTGTGCCAGGTAATAATTGTTCAGTCATTTTTTAAATTTTTTTTAGTTCTGTTCCTCTTAAAATGATATGATTGAATGGATTGAAATGTCACTTCATCATACTTAAACTTTTATAGATATTTGCCTGTTTTTGTATAAATTGCTATTATTTTATTGGTACCTACTCAAATCTAATCACAGAAAACCATCTCCAATGTGGCACAAATAATATTATTTGTCAAAAAAATTTGACTTGTTTAATGTTTTCAGTATTTGTTGAATAGAAAATATTTTAGTGAGAATTTCTGAGTCAAATCAGAAAGTTAAAGAGCTACAAAACCTCTTGTTTTGTTTTTCATCCTCATTTGAATATTTTTTTTAGAATTGTTGACTTGAAAAGACGAGATGATAGCGTAAAAAATATCTGCATGTAAAATGGGGTTATTTGCATGCAAACAAAAAAACAATAAAACCAATCTCCAAAATTAAAAAAAAATAATGATATCTCCTCTCCCAAAAATTTTCTTTTTGCAATCCGTTTAAAATCTTTCCTTTATCACCCCTCTCCAAGTATTCCCCTCCCTAAAAATTCCTTTTTAAAAATGCAATTAAACATAAATATGATATTCTATGAGTAGGAAAGCGATTCAAAGGAATTTGCCGATGGTGATGACCTGGACTAACCATGCCGGATTTGGTTTGTTCAACCCATCGCCGTGCCACTTAAACCCACTGCTGAATCATTGTGCATGGGGCTCAATTGCACGGGAATTTCATTCACCGATCACTCTCGATTTTTACAACTTTCAAAAGATGAAAAAACATAAGCGTGTGAATGAAAATCCACTTTCCGGACTGCTCTTTCGATTTTGTGACCTATCGCCATTTAAAACTCGAAAACGTTTTAAAGGTCATGAGCTGTGATTTTTTCCCGAGCAATCTGCACCAGTCAGTGGGTTTGTGGACAAGAAAATAATAAAATCTTTTAAAAAATATATAAAAATACCTGAATCAATATGTTTCTGTCTCCCTTAAAAGCTAATGATGAACATGATTGATTAAAAAATGTTCTTCTAGTGTGGGTGCGTGAACTAGGGTGTGGCTGTTGCATGTGTGCGCATGCGAGTATCATTGTCTAAGAATCTCTCCCCGAAAAATCTCTTCGTTCCTCTTGAGGGGAGAAGTCTCCTCAACTTATCCTTTCAAAAAAAAACTAAAAACCAGAATTCACAAAATTATATATATTAAAGTTACGTGCGTACATACAGATAAAACGAGAAACATGTGTCTCTGTTGCGTATGGATAAAATATATAAATATATATCTACATTATACATATAACATAAGTATAGCGTTACACACACATACATATACATATAGGAAAAATTAATATGTGCTATTAATAGTGCTAAATGAAATCAGTATTGAGGACTATTGGTTGTTTCTTATTATTGTTTATTTTTTCTCATGTCAAGTGAGAGCAAAATTCACTCTTCTTTCTCCTAGTCATTGCATGAAGAACGCTCTTATTCAATGGCTTCTATGTTGAAGTCGTTTTATATGCAGGTAGTTGAAGTTTTTGAGTATGTACATTGATGGCATACAGGAATAATGTAAAGCTAACAGAGGCATCAATGGGATTACCCAAGTTTTAGCAAAATTCGGATCATTTTTGCCTTAAGTCCACCATGTCAAGCAACTTGCTTGTAAGATCAAATTCCATGGGTCTCCCTAGCTAGTTACTTACTCAAGCTTCTGCAGCAACCCTTGACATGCAAGAAAGTGTGAATTTTGCTCGCATTAAGGTGACAAGTAAAACAAAAATGTTGGAAATTTCTGTATGATTGAATTGACTGATGAAAATTTCTTATATTGAATTTATTGCAATAAGGTTTAATGATTGAAAATATATGCATATATGTATATGATGTGATGATGGTACATAGTATATATTATAACTTGTGGTTATATAGGCAGAAATTAAATGTACTACCGAGAGCAATGTTGTCTTTTTCCTTATTGTTTGTACCATTGATTGATTCCCGGACTTATTTTCCTCTCCAAAATTTCTAAGTTCAATGAAAAAGTACTGGGGTTTTAGGTGGCAATGCATGAAAGAATACCGACAGTTTAAATTAAATTGCCGGCCAAATTTATGTCTATAAGAATGATCGAGAGACTTCATGAGTGATATTCAGCTGCTGGCCTGTAATGTTGTGCAATGCCTATTGCGAGGTAGTAACTAAAAGTTAGCCTTCCTTGCATTCCATATGAAAAATTGAGCTCTTCAGTTATCATGTATTAGCATCTCTTTGCATAGTTTTGATCTGAAATCAAGATTCAGGCAAGCTGTTTCTACCCTCTAATGTATTTCCCCAGGTTTGAATGACATTGATTACAGTGGACAATATTGTTTAACTCTTGCCATAATTCTTCCGACTCTAAAATTAGCCTCAAAGATCATAGGTGGCTAGAGAGATGATGTTCCCCTCATATACTTTTGTTGCATTTTTCTCTGGTAAGTTAGATTTGGTATGATGTATCTTCTCACCTTGCTAGCAAGAATTTAAGTAATTACCTTTTGTCTTCATCTACAAGTACTATCATCTGAAGTGCCATATTTGTGTTAAGGTTATGACTTGAGATTAGATAAAATACTTATAATTAGTCATTTTAAATAGTTTTTATAGTGGGTGATGGAAAACTTGGCACAACTCAGGATTCCATCAACAATGAGGGATCAATTTTAGAGCAGGTCGTACATGACTGGTTATTTAGCTCTTTGAGGTATTGATTCTGAATAATCTACATTTTGGCCTTTCTTCAGAATGAAATGTTAATGCTAATCTCTGCTCCTCTGAAAATATACAAAGACATTGAGTAAACTACAGTTCACATGTTTTTATTCATTAATTGAGAGTTTAGGCCAATTTAAAAAGGAATGCAGTTTGTAATTTCTTTTCTACCTTGGATAAACAAGGTGGTGGTGAATAAAGCTACCACTCTTAAGAAGACCTGATGATAAAATTTTGAGGCCACTAAATGTTTATTGAGATTATTCACATTGTAGGAGTTCAATTAGAGTGGTTGGGACTGTGCTGTGTTGATTGAATATGAATGCTTAGTAAACAGCAGAAACTGATTTAATCCAAGGCTACTTATATTATGGCCTACAGGTTCTCATATGAAATGGCTGCAGGATCTTAAGTGAGGGAAATGCGTAATAAACTTCCTTTAATAATCACCTCTGTATTATTGAATTATTTCATTAAATCCAGTTTCTGGTTGGTGATTTAGGGAAGTGATTGGCAACCATGTTAATTAGCTCTGTTATATAACTGGAGTAAGTGGGTTGGTTGATGTGGTAGGGATTACATAAGGAAAGGTTGAAAGAAATTTTTTAATGGAAATTCTTCTTCTTTTGCTTTACCATGTTGGCTATTACAATGGTGGTATCTGATTGCTTGATGTAATTAGGAATATGTTTGGAATTTAGTTCCTCTGATGTTGCTTTATACCACCTTCACAGATTTGCAAGTTAAGATATGCTTCTTGTACCTTAAAGATCTGACTGAAAAAAGTCAGTATTTGTGGTTGTCTCATTACATGTCTAAGATATTGTTATTTAATTGTTTTTTGTCCACTATAGCTATTATTCACTACCTATAGCTATTATAGTCAGTTGACTACCCTTTCTAAAGATCCTTATTTCAAGGCTTAAATTTTCTGCTCTATGATCTTTGTCTTACAGTAAATCCATTAAGGCAAAGCACTGAAGGATTAACCATTTGATGACAGGCTTAGATCTCCACCAATAAAAAGAGGCTTCTTTGATGTAAACATTTTTTAAACGTACGATTAATAAAAGGTGCCTTTGCATCCACAGTATAATATCTCATCCAACAGACAGCAGAGTACATGTACCTTAGGGTGGTCCAAAAACAGGCAGTGTTTTCAAATTTTTCACGCCGCCTCCCCAATTTGATGACAAATAACTAGAAAACTATTTTTGCAAAATATCAGCTCAATACGATCAGTAGAAGCTGTGCCCCATGCATTTTAAGTTTTGCAATTAACGCCCTTCAAATCCCATAGGGTAGGCAACAATAAGAAAATATTTTTTCCTCTACCTCGTAGGCACGCATTATGGGTTGGGAATCGGCGGTATATTTTCTAAGATAGTTTTTTATGTTTAATTGGCTGACAAATAAAAGCATTGTCCATTATGGATGCTTACTTTTTTATTTTTTGGCATTTACAAGGTTGAGTTTCTCCTTTTCACTCTCATTTTGTATAAACTTCGGTCCTAAACTCAGTCTTACACTGGTTCTGTTACATTGACATATTTTAGTATTGTGGAAGGGGACTAACAGATAATTGGAGTTTTTTTGCCCAATTTCTGAATGACTTCAACTAGAACATCACTTTCACCTGCCAAGCTATGTGTTGTAAATATCCTACGATCTTAATCCGGTCATAGTTCTCTATACAGGGAACCATTTTTAACAAAACATTGTTTTGGGCTTGGGACTTACCAATAGTACTTACCGACAATAGCTGCCGAAAACATGCTGTAACATTCATAGTTTCAGGGAACGAATGAGATGGTTGCAAAATAAAACTGCAAAAATTTTAATTTTCTGTAATCTACCGGCTACTCCCCTCTCCTTTCCTCTTTGCCTTGCCCCTTCTCCATCCTCACTCAATGTCCTGCAAAGCAATTCTCTGCATCCTTATTAGAGATGGGCTATTCTGGAAATTACAGTGATAATTTTTGGAAATAAATATGGTATTTTACATAATTTACTGCAGCTCCTGAAAAGTATCATAATTTTCAGCAATATTTACTTACCTACTTCAGTTTCAGATATTTTTCATACCAATATATCACAAAAATATTATCTTAACTCAGGTCTATGTACATTTAATACATTCTTAATTATTAATAAAGGCATGTCCAAATCATTTGTGGAATATGTTTACTTATAGAATATTTATGGGGATATCATTTTTAATGGTTTGAACACAAATTTCTCATGCCAAATTGTGTGCGGGCTGCTATGTTTGTCTTTTGAGTTTTCTTATTTATAATGCATTAACATAGCAATAACAATGCTTTTAATATCTTTAACCCCTTGCTATTGCTTTTGGCTCTCCTATTAAATCCTCTATTAGCTATTAATCACTGAAAATTAAAAATGACTGAAAAATTATGGTAATTTTTCAAAAATGTCTATATATAATTTATTACAGAAATTTACCTCTGATGAAAATTATGATAATTTACCCACCTTTAATTCTTATCAATGTCAGATACTTACTCACCCTCTTTGCTTGGAGTTTACATAGCTGCTTTCTTACAACCTCTGCCTCCTTTCTAGCCATGCCTTTCTTTAGCATTCACTCAATATATGTGTTGATGATTTCTTCACATGACCATAAGTATTGTTGACACAACTTGGCTACCAGTAAACATTCCTTGCATTGGGTAGTCCAAACCCACCCACATAATAATTCTATATGTAGTTTCTTCCATTGGTACGATAAAGGTACAAGAATTGAGGTAGATGGAGAGGGCATTACATCATCAAACTTAAGTCTGACAACTGAAATAACAACCAAAACAACAATATTGATTCACCTTGCTCATTCCTTACTTTCCTTCTGTTTGAAATTTAAAGCAAGTAACTCTTGAACTATATATTTGCTACCTAGTGCAATGAATTGTACTCAATTTTCCCAATATTCCCAGATAACATGTAAGCTTTCGCTAAGCTAGATTTTCCCCTGCCACATCAAGTTTGATTTTCGTAACCTTGATTCAAGCATGCCTCAAGCAGTCCATGCCAAGCTTACCGACTGATCACTTGATTCAAGCCAATTTCATGCTTACTGGAACCTTGATGCACACAGTGGCATAACTATAGTTCGTCTTATGTTGATTGAAGTCATACACCGCATTAAAATTGTGTGAGAAATTTTTTTAAAGGCCTGCAATACTTGCATTTTAAAGTTCTGAAATAGAAGTGATATTCAATTTACCTCAAACAATTAGTGTAGGATATCTTTCTTCATGTGCCTGCTTGTGTTCATTTTTAGAATGTAGCCTTGATAAAATAGTTGTGTGGATCACACATTGTACAATGATGAAATAAGCGATTTCTTGCATCGAATCTGAGCAGCTTGATTCAGACTTGCTGGCGAAGGAATAGTCAACCGTATTAAAGATGAAACTTATGCTTGAATCAAACTGCAAAATCAACTTGATTCAAGCTACACTGTTAAGGTTGTAGAAAGCTTGACTGGTGGAGACTAGCTTCCCTGGTGAAAATACCCTGTGCGGGAACTGTGATGGAAATGCGCAGGAAGTGTGAGGGAAGCGTGCAGGTGACGTTCAGGAAGTGTACAGATAGCATTCTGGAAGTTTGCAGGTTAGGTAGTTACAACCTTATAATGCTCCTGTACCAGAGCAAATTGAACAACAAATGATGAAAATTTAAGAATTAAATCACTAAATATATTCACAAAAAATCACAATTACAGGAAGTAGGTATTCCAAAAAAGGTATTGTTTTTCCTCCTCTAAATTCATTGACTTTGAATGAAATGGTGATGTTTGCCACACATGAATCTTTGGGGGTAATTTTTATTCCTGCCTTAGCAATTAGAGGGATTTTAAAAAAATTGTGTATGCAGTAGTATGCGAACAATACGTAGGTTTTGGTGACATTATGTCACTGGGTCAGAAAGCATATTTTATGATAAAACTTAGTGCAGCTAATGTCCTGCAGGCATAGTTATAGAGGCATATAATTTCCCATTCAGTGGTCCACTTTGAGCTTAAAAAATTTTATCCTGTGCATGTAACGTGCATGAAGTGTGTACACACTTCCTCACGTTTCCTGCTCATTTCCTGCACACTTCCTGCACAGAATATTTTCACCAGGGTTGCTTGATTCAAGCTTGAAATAAAAACTTAATAGCTTGAATTGTCGGGCTGAATTCCAGCTTGGTAACTTGTATTGTCAAGCTTAAATCAAGCTTAATTAAGGCTTACTTTGTTATCTGGGTTTCCACTGGAAATGCAGATAATTATTTTAAATAATTAGACAATAAATTTAGGTAGAATTCATATGAAATGAGTAATGCACACTGATTTCTAACTTGTTATTTAGGCAAGCAATCAAGCAAGATACATTGTAAAGTTGCAAAATTAGTGCATCTTTAGTTGGAAAATTGAATGATGACAAAGATGGCAGACAGACCATGCCCTTGTCACACATAGCAGTGGCATCCGTAGTAAGCACCCTCTCCATCTACCTTAATGGGTAAAAATAATGTAACACATTTAGCATAATTCGAATGAATTCTTTATTCATCCAAGGATTTTGCTACATCAAAATATAGGAACGGTCAAAAGTAAGACAACACAAAAAGAAAATAAAATAACACAAGATACCAGACAGCAGAGGCCATGTCCAAAATTTTCTTTTATAAAGTCCTTCACATTATAATAAGATTTATTAACACTAGAACCGCCGAGGGGTCATTTTGACCCTAGAGGTTGTGTATGTTTGATTGTCACTCTTAGAATTTTTTAGATGGGATCATCATATGTATATGACTTTCAATCTTTTTTCATGCCTAATTGGATGCCACTTTGGTAAAAGATAAATATTGTTATTTTTCTGAGGTACAAGACCTCAACCCCTCGGACCGCCAAGGGGTCAAAATGACCCTCCGTTTTTTTACATCGTTTTCTTGTTTGCTGTTCGTGGTGTCTGCCTTGTTGTACATACAATGGTATGCACCAATTCCTCTTCCCTTTTACCTCTTCTTGATGATAGCTAGCAGCCGGACTGGCACCAGCTTGTCTGGACCGCCGATAGCATGTGGTCAAATTTTGTCTCCCTTCCAAAATTTTTTCCTTGAATTGTCTTGTCTTTCACAAAGTATCAAATGCCATTTCTCGGTTCTTTCCCCGGTTTTATTTTGTATACTTTCTGGCTGCAGACAAAGGCATTCAGTGACGCACATGCAAGCTATTGAGCCGTGTCCCCCTTACAAATTCAACCCTTACCTTGTGTAGTCATTTACAAAATATCAAAGTGTGGTTTCCCTCCTCTATCCCTGGTTTTATTTTACATGCCCTGCAGTAACAGATCAGTGTGCTTAGTGAGACGAAATGGGACGCAACTCTTGTCAGTTCCCTAGTATACAATGGCTTGGAACAGGGTGTTGAATGAAAATGAAATATTTTAATTTCTTCACAACTTTATCCGCCGCGAAGAGAATTTATCAGAAAATTAGCGGAGGAGCTACGCGACAAACACCTTCCTACTGAGGAAACATCAGAATCCGATGATGAAGAAGGTGAAGAAAAACGGGAGGAGAATAGTCAGGGTCGCGCCCGTAAAAAATGCCAGATTGGAAGGTGTAAAGGCAATAAGACTTTCGACAAATGTAAATCATGCAAAAAATTCGTTTGTTGATCCTGCTGTGACAAAATAAGCAAAACATGTCTGGTCTACATATAGATGTACTCTACAATTGTGTTCACTAATAATTTTATGAAAAAAGTCGTTAAAAATTTTTATGCCAGTTTATAAACGATAAAAATATTATTGCCAATAATAAATTATATAATTATTAATTATTTTGCTGAATTATGCACCCATAAGTGACTTACGAACAAAATTGTTTAAAAAAACCGTATGTGTAAGTGATCATAATTTAGTTTAACTTGCTAAAATGATAATAAAAATATTTAACAAATAATTGTTATAAGTAATTTTAGATAAAACATTGACAAATGTATCTCCTTTTTAAGATATAGTAATTTATTTTCTAATTAAAATGAAGAGGGGTCAAAATGACCCCTTGGCGGTCGGAGGGGTAGTAAAACCTACGGCGGTTCTAGTGTTAAGTGAAAAATGTTTTAGTTTGTTTTTAAAAGTTCCCTTTGAGAGGGCATTTTTTATATTAGATGGTTAAAATTTTAGTTGCTAGATGAAATGGACTCGCATTGTACACTGCGGTAGAATGACAATGCAAATGTATGATTCACTTGTTCCAGCGCTTTTTCCAATCTTCGAAACACTTCTGGAACGCAATTTACGGTAGGATGTTTCTCTCCTTTAGCGATTCTGTTCTTGCCCTCTCAATTTTACCAAAACGCCGTCCTTTCATTTTTAATCTCCGCGAATCGGAAGGAGTCGCAGAGGGCAGCCATGGCTGGCAAATATAATTCACGAAACATCACAACGGTGATGATTTTGGCCAAAATACCTCAAACGAGTGGTACAGTGTGAGCAGTACAATTGTCATGAGTTATTTTGCCGGAAATCAGATCGTTTTCTTCGAATTATTTCACGAAAACGGAATAGAACTTCCAGGTGTCTCTACTCATCGAAAGTATGACCTAGTGGCATGAATTCGTGAACTCTTTGCTGATGAAATCGAAGAGAGCACTGATTCATCCCATTAAAAAAAATATTACATCGTCTAGCATATCAACTTGAGCAGTTTTTGTAAGTTTTAAGTACAGATTTTGCGAACCAGTTACTAAATTTGATACTGGACGTGAAGTGCCTGAAATATTTGTACTCTTCTAGTAGAGATATTCTCAATTAACTCCTCAATACCTACACAGGTACTTAGCCTCCTTGTCTCTTTAAAAGCGCTCTGTCTATCATCATTTCGACTTACTTTTTACGTCCAACCTCGGGCTATCCCGTATCCCCCTCTACTTCCTCCCGAAACCGTGCAGTGTACGCTGTACGCTCCCCTCCCCTCTCCGCCCCATCCCCCACCTCCTCCAGCTCCGCTGAGCGGTCCCTCCACCCCATTCGCCTGAAGAGACTGGTCTCCCCAGTGTGTGCCTATCAATTCTGATTCCTCTCCGGGGTGTTAGAGCGAACGAGGGACAGGAGCGTCGTCTCCCATATGGCAGTCCGCATCAAGGAGCAAGAGGAACTGGTCTCCTGGGAGGACAGGAGGAAGGAACTGGTGTCCCTCCGTGACCAAGGTACGATCTAGAGTGCATGATTAAAGACGGCTCAGTGTTCCACGGCAATCGGAGACCAACAGTTTGAACATCAGTGTCAGTTTGAACATCAATACTTAAGTGGATCTGCACGCTACAGAGCGAGTCACCTGCCCACATGGGCGTGTGGGAGGAATTAGGATAGTAAACCATGGAAAAAGGAGGCATTAAGGAAAAGGAACTAGAATATGATGGAAATTACGAAAAGTGAAAAGTGTTTGACTAAGAATATTAGCGCCTCCGTTTGTTTTTAATGCTTCCAGTGATGGTACGACGGCAAAG
Organism: Ceriagrion tenellum; assembly: GCA_963169105.1. Taxonomy (NCBI): domain Eukaryota; kingdom Metazoa; phylum Arthropoda; class Insecta; order Odonata; family Coenagrionidae; genus Ceriagrion; species Ceriagrion tenellum. Next base: position 75,581,359 of record OY720639.1, on the reverse strand, counting down.
GAATCCTACCTAATCTGCTCGGCAGTGCTATCTCTTGAAATGAGAACTAACTTTGTACATTCCACTCTATTTTATTTTCACCGACCATAGTTTCGACAATATCTGACATATCGAGGTACAATCTCAATTGTTAGAATCACAATAGAATCAATAATATCAAAATAAAAATTGAGGTAGTACCATGATAATGACAGATGTTGTCGAAACCATGGTCGGTAATAATAAAATAGTGTGGAATTTACAAAGTGATCTATCATTTGATGTGTCGCTTTTACACTAAGTAAAGCCTGAAAATTTAACTTGTATGTGCTATCTCTTACATTTTCCTTTATAAAATCTACTTACTACCCCGTTAACCACCACCTGTGTGTGATGAAGTGGGCGCTAGGACACCAGCCATGAACAAAGGAGGGAAATTAGAAAATGAACGAACAAAAGAGAGAATAGAGAGAAGGAATAAGAAGAAACGAGGAAAAGTTAGACGTATTATGACGACGAATGCTAGTGCCTTCAATTATTTTTGTTGCTGTCATCAATGGTTCGGCAGAATTCTTGTGCCTATCGCTCCGTTCGACGGAGGTAGGTTCGAGGTCTTTCTCATTTTATCGCTTCCGCTATTTATCAGATGTGGTGCGAAGTTAATGTAATATCCTCCATTTCATTTTGAATCTTGCTTATTGTGAAATCATCTGGTTTTCTGGTGAAGCCTCAGTCTCTGCCGGTTCTTTTCCTAATTCTTCAATCACTTGAGTAACACTCTTTGCTTGCTCTCAGTAGTTTTGTACGATGCTTGCGGATTGGCTTCGTATTTTGCATATTTAACTTATTAAATTTTCCGTTCTGAAACACAAATGTCCTCGAGGTATACTTAAAGAGTGTGAGGATCCCTTTTTCAAGCGTGGAAACCTCTCGAGGAGAAGTGCTTGTCAAACTACGTGCCTTTTCACAGGTCATATACCTCCGTGTACGGGTGTGATACCATTTTTGTCACATACCTATCTCCCATTCGCTGCTAAAATTCCAGCTAAGAAAAAGTGGTGTTTGTTTTGAAAGAAAGAAAGTTTTGTGGTGGAGGCCTCAATTCCCATTCTCACCTATCACACTCATGATTTGACTAGATGAGAATGTCCAATTTTCTGTGAAATAATAAAAAATTTAATAAAGACCCGGATGGCGATCCGACCTGGTAATGCTGTCATACATACATGGAAACCTGAGGCGTTAAATTGTTTTCATTTGCTGAAATTTTCTCATCTTTAATCCACGTATTTTGTTTAAATATAGCATTGTGCGATATCGTCTGAAACTTCCAATGAAGATAGTCGCATGTACACTTTTCGCTGGCATTTCGTCGCCTAGTATTAATATAATTAATTATAAAATCAAGCTGGGTGGCTCAGAAAATTAGGTTCATCCATTGTGGAGATAACAATTAGCATTATTTTACAGTGGCAGAAAATGATTTTTAATTTTTTCCTCAATTTGCAACCGCTCGAACGAAAGACATTGAGTAGTTTTTACGTGCACTTCAGAGGTTTTGTTTGTTAATTTGAGCCAGATAAGTAAATGAAAGTATCTATTTTCTTCAATATTACCGGATAAACGATCAGGTTTTCGACCTGATGATCTTTGTCTCCTAGAAAGGAGCTCTATTGATGTCTCATCGGCATCTATTATTACGCTCAGGACATGATAAATTATTACTGTGTGATGGGGGACATCGGCTGTTAATTAAGTTGTATCTGGTGGAAAACTGCTGATTATTAGTCACAAATTATAGCCTTTTGCGGTGATCTTATAGTTGTGAAAATATTTAGAATACAGGTTGTAAATTATTCCCGAAGATAAAAGACGTGATTGATCTTTTTTACGCAATATTTTTACATGTGATCTCGATCGTCGAAACTTTTGGAATGGACCAAGGAGTTTAGAGTACTCTATACCATTCCAAGGAGTATAGAGTCCTCTATCCTCCTTGGAATGGACCTCGGAATATTGCTATAAGTTGAAAATGAAATATAATTCCTTTCTTCATACAACATTTTCACTCGGAAATTTTTTAACCACCAGGCCACATTTTCTTTTCAATTGCTCGGAGAACTTAAAATAAAAAATAGATTTCACGGGTTTAATTGAGAAATTAAAGCTGGAAGCAAGGTTTGAAGATATTTAAAGAAAAATATGACAACTATGACCTGGGCCCGGGAGTTGATGTTATAGTATTATAAACACTCTTTTTGAGTTCAGTCCTTGGTTAAATATGCTTACTGACTTACATTGATGTTTTCGTTGCCTTTGGACAGGTGTTTCGGAAATATTTAAAGAGAATCGCATTGTTTTTGGTTGGGATTTTAAGTCTCATGTCAATCTCGTGAGCCACCTTAATATATATATATCTAATTCTTCCTACCTTATTTATTAGTATTTGCTTCCCTGTATGTAAGTGTCACTTCACTGGAAAGAGAAAGCAATAAGAGTGGAAATAGACCTCAAGCAAGAACTGTACGCACTGGAGGCCGTATCGTAATTCACATTTAGGAACAATTTGATGTGAGCCACAAATGAGTCCAAGTGTATAGAGGTGTAATTCATCTTAAGAAATATTTATATGGATTTGTATCGTTTACCCTCGCTGGACATCAGCGAAGTGAAATTACGTCCCCTATTCATGGATATATTTCGAGAAATGTGGGGACTAAAATTCAGCCATGTATAGAGTCAAGGAATGCTAGACCGCAGACGGCGAATTTATTATTGTCTTCGACGTTCTCTGTTTTGTCCTTCGTGAGTATACTGGTAGAGGTTTGGCCAGCCTAGAATAGGAAGTTGTGAGCTAACTATGCCTCCAAGGTCAAGGGTTCTGGACCGTATAGCGGATACCAGGATCTTGAAGCAGGTCCAATTTGATTGGATGCCATGAGTCCAATGAGGAATCTTATGGTGAGGTTTTCCGAGGCGATGAAAGACAGAGCAAAATAAGTGAGGTGATAGGTGAGTTTGAGTGCGTCCATTTGTCAACGTCAACTAAATTATTCAGCAAACTGATAATTTACCGCGTGCTATTAGTGGTTAGTTTTCTCTTACTGAGTCTTGAAGTGGTAAATTGTATCTTGGACGTGGAAATAAAGCAATGATTGTGAATTATTAGAAGAGCTGGCACCCCAAAAATGCCTTCAGTATGTAATAGAAGTACTTTTTTATTTTTAGTTATTTCGCATTTTTACGTCAAATAATGTCAAATAGCTATTGGAAAATACTACTGTACAGTTTTCTTTGGTATATTTCAGTTTAATCTTTAGTATTCTCTGGAAACTCTGGTTGGTGCTTCAAACCTTTGACTGTTATGATTGGGATTGCAAGCGTATCGATTATTCAGGTATTTTTTATCTCGCACGGAACCGCATAGGTTAGCGTGGGTATAATTTTATAATTGCGCAGCAGCCGCACCTAGGTATGAAGTTATTCCTCATTTGTTCTTAGTTTTAAGATCGATGTTTGTGACCCAGGATTTCGATGTGAGAATTCATGGATCATTCTAGTGCGATCTCAATATCTAGTATTTTATATAATTCAGAAGCCCATTTATTAAAATCAAAGTTCTTGCGGCTTTTTGTTCAATGTAAATTCAGCGATCTTAAATATCAGAAGCAATAGAGAAACGATCGCGCTTTCGCTATTTTTTGCAAAATTTTAAAGTAACTGAAGATCGCGGGCGTCACTATGGTCCATGATTGCGCCGAGGTTAACTGTGAGGGTTCAATGGTATCAGGCTCAACTATGTGGAAGTTGATATTCACAAATGAAAAAACGACTTCGTTTTCTTCCACTGATTTATTTCTTTGGTACAACATGTTTCGACACATAGAGGTCATTTTCAAGTACAAAAAATTTTAAAATTCAAGCAAATATATACCTGGAAGGCCACCCCTCACCTCTCTCCGGGTTTCCCCTTCCCCCCCCTCCTAACACCCATTCTTCCACCCCTCTCCAACCTCCCCCAAGACCCTTCCAGGTATATATTTGCTTGAATTTTAAAATTTTTTGTACTTGAAAATGACCTCTATGTGTCGAAACATGTTGTACCAAATAAATAAATCAGTGGAAGAAAACGAAGTCGTTTTTTCATTTGTGAACTGTGAGGGTGTTCCAGACTACGCTCACGCCCCCTCACATTCCTCACGCTAAAACAGGCTGCATGGTACACGCAGTTGTAATATAACTATGAATCAATGTTTATAGCGCGTGCTATATTTTACGATTTTTTAGGCAAATCTCCATAATGCTGGCATTTTAGAGTGCACAATGATCCAACTTTGGTTTCAATCAAACCATCCGCTTCCAAGTGGCTGAGCTCACTAATTATACGACAACTTTAGAAAACTGAGTCATAATAAGAAATCGGGGTCAAAAAAACTCTTAAAAATAAATCTAGATGTCTTAATTCCAAATCACAAATTGCCATTGTTTAAAGTAAGAGAATACCAATCGCTCAAACATGAGTGATTAGTTTTTACGCGCCGAAAGCTGTCATTTTTACAAAGAAAATTAAAATGAATGTAAATCTCAAGCAACATAACATTTTTTACGTAATCTAATAAATGTAGTAATCAACAAGCCTCCGGATGTATCGTCTTGCACTAAATTTCCCTTTCCTCTGCTAATAAATCTTTATTTTCCTTGAATAAAAGATCCCAGAGTATCTGAAGTTCGGGAATCTCGACTTTTTGTGCTCCCAGGAAGTGGAAGGAAAATGACAATGTCAATTGTGCTAAGCTGTGCCAAGCGAGATACCGAAATTACCATCATAGCGAAACATTGCGCAAGTAGAGGTTGTGAAACGGACACGTGAAGGATTAGGATGCTATCTAGAGAGCAGAAAGACCTCCGCCGTACACACTTTCATCATCATCATCACTGAGCCACCCCGTGGACCACGATCGGGAAATGACTTCCGTTTCATTTTTATCGTTTTTGTGAAATTTTCTTCTTTAGCTAATAGAGATTATTTTTTGGTTTCAATTTTAAGTATATGTAAGTATATACTTTCACACCCTGAAATTAGGTATTTCCTTGATCCCTCGTTTTGATAATATTTATCTTGTCAGAAGATGAAAGGCCTTGCCTTTTTTTAAACAATGGATGGTAGTTACTCCATTATCCGACGTTTTACAAAATTTACTATATTTTCTCGGGGTTTGGAGTATATTTTACTAGTTTCTTGTGTAATTACTTCTAGTATGCTTGGTATATATATAATTTTTTATTATCAATCATATACTTGCTATTATCCATGAACCGAATATTTGAATAGCTTATATTGCTATGCTACCAACGATTTTCTTGCTTCTAAAATCACAGTCCTTTCGAAAGTACTTCCCTCAGATTTATTTGATTAAATTATATTTTCAAGAAACGTGTGAGAAATGATGCATATTTCTCAAAATAATATCTCATAAAACCTCAGAAATGGGAACGTCTCATATTTTTCTCCCTGAAATGTTAAGGAAGGGATCATAAGAAGCAAATTTCAACAACTATGTCTCACTAAGCCTCAAACTCTACTTTGCTATTTCTTTGCATTTCCTCGTAAATTCTCAATGATACCTCATGTACATATCATTTGACTTTGAAGGTTATCCTACTTCATACATACTGCGAAATTCTAACGCAAGCTCCAGTTATTACTGTCCACGTCTGACAGTGACCATGACATTTTAATACGCAAATAATAACTTCAGTCTTCAACTATATCAGAATCGCATTTAATTCCTCAAATATTTTATTTTCTGTATAGGTATATTGGTCCCTTACTATTTTCATCTCATCACTGAAGAGAATATTTTCCCCCATAGTAAGACTCACCTACCCGTATCAGGTGAATCTTGACAGGACGTGATAAATAAGTGGAACTCTGCGAGAGACTAAGGGGAAACTAAGGCATATTTTAATACATAACCCTGAGAATATAAGTCGCTTGTAGAAATTTCAAGAGAAAGAGGTCTATAACAATAGTTAATGCATCATGATATAAGTAAAATTATTTGTAGTGTTGAAATTTAATCTAGAAATATTAGAAATGACTAAATCTGACCGTGGGGTAAAATGGCCAAGCTTAACGAAACAACCGACACCTGAATCTACGATCACATCAGCCTTGGAGGTGAATTATTCATTATACATTTAAAAGAAAGCATTTGCCAAAGATCCGACAAATCAAGGGTGCCTGATTCCCTCCAGCTCTCCTTTCCCATCTAGACTTGGCCTCTTTAACTCGTTTGCCAAAACGTTTCGCCTGGACGGAACGCTCGCCCAGCTGCACAAAGGCCAAAAACCTTCTTCAGTCGGCGCCCAAGAAATCGCTACGGCAGCCGCTCTACAAAGACGGGAAGCTGTAATATTCCTCGCCAAGAACTGAAGCGCGTCCGGCCACATGAGACACCTAAATAGATACCTGGGTTTGGGTTAGTTCTCTGTATGCTGACCGCTAGTGATGCTGCTTATTAACTCTTTTTTATACCGCCTATAAATTCCCTTATGTTTTGTTTCCCAAGATCTTACTGAAGAGCATAACACAAAACTCCAACGCATATTAACTTTATGTTTAAGGGTTATTTTCAACCTAAATAAAGATGACCATATTTCCCCTTAGTTTACCCGCCTCGCAAGGTTGAAGGTCAAAACCAAAAGAAAATACTTGCTTGGTACGTCCCTGTATTGTCTCTTCAATAATGAACAACCCAATTATTTGAAGCAATTTGTCCCCGTTATTAATAAAAAGTCAATTGTAATATCTATAATGGCTCCTGATTTTATAATCACCCCCCAACATAGAACAACCACTTTTCAAAAATCTTTTTCTGTTGTCGGAGCACGATGATGGAACAGTATTCCCAAGGATATAGAGGATTCTGCCTCTTTCTCTGTATTTAATCAAAGATTTATTATTGTCTACCAGCCCTCGAAAGAGTGTAACTTATGGCGTTTTTTTTTCTTTTTTTTGCTCTTTTACTTTTACTTTTACTTTACATAATGCGTCCCCCCATTCCTTTTCATTTTTGTTTGTAACATATGAGCTCTAAATATTGTATAAATTCTGTATGTTCCTATTGGACGATGAAAAAGTCCAAGAACAATAAATTATATCAATATTATTATTATACTCCTTAATAGGACAGGATATCTCTCGAAGCAGATAATTTTTGAATGGTGTATGAGCAAGGGGTAGAGGGCGAAAGTCTTAGGTGAATGTAATATAAGAAACTAAAGAATTGGAATATTACGAGTTTAAAGAAAGTGCGTGATGCAATGTATGAGTGTGACCGAAGCAAAAGAGCAAGTATTGCGAGCATGGAGGAAATAATGTAAGGAGAGTTAGCTTTACCGGTCGATCTCCGAAACTTTCACTTTTTTGACGGTGCGTGTGCCTTTGATGTAAGGGAATGGTGAAAGATGTGTATTCACGCATGTATGTTTTTCCCTTAAACCTTTAATTAAGTCGTAGCATAGTGGCTCACGTTCCTGCCTTTTCTCGGGATCGAGTCACTCGGGAGGTAATTTTTCCCCTGCCAAATACCCTTGAGGTGGCTTTCTGGATAATATGTAGATGTATTTGTCTGTATTTATTTCGGTCAACTTGCTCTCCAACGTCTCCTTGATATGGCATCTTTTTTATTACTTCTTATGACTGGCCTTCTTGATTTTTGTCTTTCAGATTTTCCTACGTTCTCTATACGGTTCTTGCTAATTTTTCTAACCCATTTGCATTAAACTGCTCACATCTCATTGTGCCCATATGGCTCTGCCAAGTAAAGAGTATCATTGGAAAAAAGGGGAAAAATAAGGAGAAACAGAATGACTCTCTAAACGATACGGCAACGTAAGGTTAAATATCTGTTCCACAGATGGGTGGCTATGATCATCTGAAATTTCCACGATGGGAAAGCAGATTAGTTGAAATCCTGAGATTCCTTCATTAAAAAACAATGTCAAAAGCGTTTTATAACGGATGTATGAACGTGCCTGTTTACTTCTAATAAATGACGTAACTAAGAGACTTTAAGAGAGGGTTTTATTGAACTTCCCTGATCTTAACACGACATGTCGGTCCTTCTGAGTTACGCTCCCCCTGTATATCCCTGGTAGGATACCACAATAAGACAGGTCTTAGTGATGCTTGTTTCGAGTTTTTCTCCTGGACTTAACGTAGACCATGTTCGGATATAGTCTTATAATTTAAGCATTTTTAAGACGCATGAAGTATATACAATAAGATTTATAAAGCAAAAATATCACTTCTCATTACAAAACTTTTATGTAATGAACTAAATATGCTTATTTTAGTCTACTGCTTAGTTTATCTGTTTCACTTCGGGCGCTAAAATCGCTAACCAAAGCTTTCTTTGCGACTTGATGAATATACCTGGTACGTTGAGTGATAATTTCTTTTTAGAAATAACTGACAATCCATGCTAACAACCACTCACAGTAACATTTATGATTCTCTCAACTCCTTAAAACGTTCTCATTTTGTAAATAATTGTTCTCGGGAGCGCAAAGCCTTGACAAATTCCATAAAAATTGGCTTTATATTATTGGAAACAAATCACGAAACGTAATGCAATAATTTTTTGACATCTTTGAAAATGTGCCAATACCTATATAAAGCGCATGTTCAATGTCCTAGTTTGGACTCGGCAGAGCGCAGTTTTAAAAAGAAATGTTTTGCGTCAGAGCTCATCGTGGGCGGAAATCGTTTGCTGCGAGGCAGTCCTCTTCCCAATATCCTCCTTGTGTTGTGTGTTTAAATCCGTTCCCCAATTGGCCTGGAGGGGAGGTTGGCTTGGCAATTGAGAGTGTTCAAGAGTCTGGCAGAAAAGACGTCATCGTGAAATCAAGCTTCCACTGAGGGACGGTGGAGCAAAATCTTCTTCGCTGGGACATAAAGGAAAAAAGGGAGTTTTCTGGCGAGTTGGGACGAATGACCGTGATTGTCTTGAATTGAGTCGAAAAAAATTTTATTCTGCTGAAATATATATTTTTATCTACGAAGCCTCTGACCGACCGAGGCCAGTTTGGTTTCACAATAGTTCCGTTGGCACTCAACTCAGGATGAGGCTTATTTTTTTAAACAACCGTCTGTAGCTTTATCTATTCACGTCACCAACCGAGGATAATAGCTTGGATGAGCTTGGATGAGTTCTTGAATATGGTATAGAGTAGATTAGATTTTTAATGATCGCTTTATACCAAAATCCATTCCAACGATCCCCTGTTTCATTTCAGAGTACAGAATCTTCTGCTAAATTTCATTTTTCTCCTAAAGTTATCGTACCACAACAGATTTTCTACTCCAGGGTGATTAAAAAGGTCACAAACTGTCCAAGAAGTCAAAATTAGACTATTTTTAAATTTATTATTCGATAAGAATGTAAAGCAATGGATACATTTTCCGTGTGACCTCGATGCAGGAAAATACCAAGCATTTAGCGGGAATTTTTTATGGGATGGCATATTATCTGCACCAGAAATAAAGGTTTTAGTCAGGCAGCCCGGACAAAAGAAATTTGGCGTGCTTCATTCTTCCTCCGAGTTTTACAAATTGCTCTCGGTTTCGTAACATCGTTTCCGACCACTTTGTAATTTTATTTTTACTCTTCTTTCTATTTTATCCTGGACATGAGTCCGCCGGAAATATCGTTTATTTCTATGTATTTGTGGGTAGATTTAACCAGTCTGTGTATTTGCCTCTCCCACTTCGTATCATCGCTTCATATCATACCTTGTAGTTTATTAGGCTCAGGTCAAGTTTTATAAGCCACCTTTTAGTGTTTTCTCGGTATGAAACCCATAGTTAATGCGTAGTCCCATCTCAAACATTCGAGTCAACAGTTTAATGTGATATGCCAACCCCGGACCCACAATTTATGTCAAGTTCGTAAGAAAGTCTTCGTCATTTTTCGGTTAACCTAAATTGAAAACCCGATCTCTATTTGTGTATCTTTTGATATTCGTGTTAAAAGTTAAAAAAAACCTTGATTTTATATGGCGTTCTTGGAGGCACGAGTTACGGAAAGAGATACAGAATGGTGTAGCTTATCACGCCAACAGGGGAAAGGAACTGCTTGGGAAGAAGTGGATGCGATTATAGCTGGTCGTTTGATTCCACATACATGTTACACTATTGCGGATCCAGACATCGAGCAGCCTCGGGCTGCCTATAAGGTCGTTCAGTGTCGTATTTTTTCTTACTTCGACACAGATCTTCGCAACATACACACACCCGCCGATTATGTGCTTATTTTGGTGTATTCTATATTCTATGTATATATTTTGGTGTATTATATATATATATATATATATATATATATACATATACATATATAAATGTATATGATGTATTCTATATATCATTAGTATTCCATAGGTTGTATGAAGTTTTTGTTGATTTGGCTGTGTATTAACTCGAGATGACGACTTGTGTCACATATTCGCTCATTTCCTTGGGTATGCTATAGCGAGGTAAACGCTCAGCCAGCACATTAATTGCGGCCGCGTAATGAAAATGACAGAGGAGATCCAAACCGAGCTTTTAGAGCTACATATATATCGAATTGAACGACCTTGGGCCGCCGGTAGTCAGTAGAGCCCCTTTGGTCGGACAAACGGGTCAATGCCCGAGCCCTCGTGCTTTTGTGAATCACTGGGCTTTGTAATATTCGCTCTTATCTAGCAAATAAACTTCTTACATGAAATATGTCCTAATTAAAATGCAAACTGTACTTTTACATTTTTGTACTAAAACTATGCTTCTGCTGAAACTCTGACGTGGAATACATGTTCTACAGCAGTGTAGTTATAGTAGTTACCACCTTAAGAAGAATCGAAGACCGAGTACGAAGGTATAATGATATTTAGTTTTGAGAGAGAAGGAAAGAGTACGCATGGCAGATATCATCAATATGAGTCACATAATGTTCAATAATACGCTTTTTCCCTAAAAGATGAAATAAACACCTCCAAGAAGGAATTTCACAAAATCGGCAGGCTATTTGTTAATATTCACATATATGCCTTTCCTTTCCATGGCATTAGTTTCCGATAGCAACTTTTTCAACTTATAAACCCTTGCCTTATAGTAGGCAATGGTTCCCTAATATTACTGCGAAAATATCTTCTAATTTATCAAGTACTGAAAATTTTGCTAAGGGTATGGATATATACACCTTTTTGACGTTTCCTACCGTCTAAGGAAGCTTTTGATGGAGGCAAGACTATCCCTATTATTTTAATAAGGCAGGAAAATAGTTCAAGCTAAGTAAGCGTCCATCGGAAAAAGACAACTGCTGTGATCAAAGAAGATAGGACTACAAACAAGGAAACAGTGTATGAAAACATGCGTGTGGAGCGTGGCACTTTATGGATCGGAAGCGTGGACCATTGGAAATGCTGACCAAAAAAGACTGAAAGCCTTCAAAATCTGGTGCTGGAGGAGGATTCTAAAGATATAGTAGACGGACAAAATAAGAAATGAAGAGTGTGTAGAAGAGTAGAAGAGGGAAGGACCATATGGAATACCATAGGAAAAAGCAGAACGAGATGGATTGGACACGCTCTGAGACACAATCGGTGAGTGAAGAACATAATTGAAGGTAAAATGGAGGAAAAAGTTCCCAGTGGAGGACCCAGGAATAAGTTAATGGACCAAATAAAGGGAAAAGTACATAGGAAGAGATACCAGAAAGTAAGGAAACTAGCAATAGATAGGGAAGGGTGGAGGGCTGCAGTCAACCATTCTTAGGATTGAACAACAAATGATATGGGCAGAACCTTACCTCAGTACGCGATTTCATTTTTCAACTCGGCGTACGTTCTTTATCTTGTTATCCTATCCATAAAGCTCATTCTCCTCCTATCCCTTCCTATCCCGGGTCGTGTGACATCTTCTGCTCTATCACGGTCTTCAGCGTCACCTCACCGCTTATTACCCCTTTCAACAACCTATTCTGACTCCTCCAGCAGCTTCCACTCCTCCTCTACCATGCCATACTCTTTCTTTCAGCAAAGGACAGCCTTTCCTCGAGATCCACGGATGTTGAACTTGTACATATTTTCAGCTGTCCTTTTAGACAACCTCGCATTATAGTTCCTTCCCCTTAGAAAACCGGAACGTCTGGCGGCGCTGTTCTCATTTTCGCCGTCTATGTTCTCCGTTTTGGCCGATTGCCGCTCGAAGCTCGCACAGTCGGGAAAAATTGGCTCAGGTTCCACCATTGTATTAAGCTTATCTGACGTAGAGAGACTTTTTCAGTTAACAATGTTACTAGGCACTGATGCGCGTGATACTCCTTCCAGTGGGGAAATTCTCAATATAGAATTTGAAGAGAGGAATGATTTGAGATAAACCCGTGGCGACAAACACGCAGTCTCACAGACCGCTTTGATCTTTAGCATAATTTTTTTTCCATCTCTCCCTCGCTTTTAATTTTAAAAAAAATTTAGAACCTTCAAATTAGATTGTATTTGATGAATCTATTGCCAAAATTGATCCTTACTGTGCCTCATTTCTGAGAAAAATTAGTTTTAAATTGTTTCTGAGGTCGGACAGACCACGAAAATAATTTAAAACTAATTCATTCGAAATGTGACCGTATGTCTGCGATTGCATAAGCATTTTTGATCCCATTCCATTGACTATAAAAAAATATTATGGAATATACTCGATCCGTGATCCTGACCTTAGTATTTGTTTTGACAGTACGGTATATAATGAATAATTTTTTGCATTCATAATACTTCTTTAAAACTCATAGTAAGTCAACGCTCGGTAAGCTGCAAAACATGTTTTGAAAAAAAAATGTTGCAACACTTTTTCATACCATGCTTCATATGAATTTGGCAACATGGCAGAAGTAACTTAAACTAAATAAATATGCCAAGAAAGTTTACATGATGCGTTTATCTAATGAAATATTGGGAAATGAAGAAAAGCGGGCTATGAGACTGCATGTCTATTTAAGGTTAGAGAAAAGGCTCTATTTGGTTATAGGTTTATTCGGTTCAGTGAAAACGTATATGCTTTTATCTGGTGCAGAAAATATATTATCAAGAAAGGCAGTTCCGTGAATAATTTATATCTTTACCGTAGATATAGTGTGCACGAGGAAGAATATTTGTTGGACTTAAAATAGTGAAGCAGATGTAACCACGGATTAATATATGTAACCACGGATGTAACCATAAAAAAAAATCATCCAGCGACACTGGAAAAATCCACCACCACCGAAAGGCACTACAAAATACAACGTGGTCACGACTCTCAGTTGTGTAACCAAGATAGATTACACGTTACCTAGTTCGAAGGATGGAATTCTTCCTCGACTGCATGTAGGTGTTTAGCTAGTGTCGTGTTCTTGTGGAGAGTCACATGTTGACCGAAATATGTGCACATTGAGCGTGTGAGTGAAAGAACGTTGGTTGGTGGATTAGACTGACAATCACAGGCGAGATTTGGTAGGTTTCCTTACTATTATAACGAAATGGCACTTTTCCACGAAAAAAATTATGTCCACAACGCGTTTCAGCTCACTCATTATCAAAAACTGTCACTGACGACGCTGACTCCCACGTAGATGGAAAAGTAAACAAGACCACCCTGTTCTTAAAATGTCTTCCGTGGAAATGAGCCATTTTTACTTTAAAAACACGAAGAAGAAGGAAGATTTTTCTTTAAGAAGGTGATCAGACATGAACAGTTCAGAATTCCTGTCATCTCTGAGAAATTTGGAGTGAACATGAGCACTCTATGCAGTTTGAACGCGCAAAAATAAAAGCAAGGGAGATTTTATATTTACAGGTAGATTATTATGATTGGAGAAGGCGTGGAAATAGCAGAAATGCCTATTATTTCAAGGCGAGGGACGACTATCTCTTACCCGGCTCATACAAAAGAGTGATTTGTTTCCCCGCCAATCGGCACCGGTGACGACCTTAAAGAGTCGCGAGCCGATTTGGGACCCTGGTGATAATGATTTAACCAAAAAAATATAGGATACAAAGAAAAGCTGCACTCTTCGTTAAAAACCTACTACGAGCAAACATATAGTGTTTCACAACTTTTAGAGGGATTAAAGTGGGAGCCCCTAGAGACTCGGAGGCTGCACGCTAGGCTTATCTTGCTTGAGAAATTTAGAATAGAGGTGTTTCAGAGCGACGCAGAGAATATTATCATGACGCCTCAACATCTCTAGGGAGCCAATTATGTGACTCATAACTCCGGAGTTACGGAGAGAATGGAGTTATAATGGCAGCCATAGCTCTTTCTGTAATTGCTAAAGGAGCCAGGGCCGGCTCGTCCATACAGGCAAACTAGGCGGCCGCCTAGGGCGCATAATTTTGGGGGGCGGAAAGTTGAGGATTTTTTTATTTATTTGGGGATTTAAAAACATAAACCAAATAAAAGTTTAGTATCTCGACGCCCTACTTGCTTAGGCAGAGGAATTATTAGGTAATGAAAGGTGAAGGGCATTTTACTTTATTTAAGTTGTCATTAAAAAATAGACGTTTTTCAAAACTTAAGCTAATTAAAACCTATCTGCGTAGTACAATGTGTCAGGAGAGACTTGTGGATCTGGCGACAATTTCTATTGAAAGCGAAATAGCAAGACAGACTCGGAAGCCCTCATACAAGAATATGCTAAGCAGAAAGCAAGAAAAGTACTATTAGAAGTATAAATACTGTTATACAGATTTTCAAAGTGACTTTGAGACCGTAGTTAAGAAAGCAATAATCTAACATCATCCAACACCAGGTACTCTTTGTGTATTTTTTAAGTGCTATAAAAGCGGAAAAACTATCTGTAACGTAACTGTGAGTTTCTGTTTGTTATTGAGTAAATTGTACACAATGCAGTAGACTTTTTACCTAATATAAAACTGTGTCATGTAGCTTTTCTAATACTAATTTAGATTTATAATTATTAACCTATAAGTCGTCAAGACAAAAGACCAAATGCAAAGTCATTGTTAGAACTACTTTTTCAACTAACACAATACATTGTGGACATTTAAGTATATGTATTTTAAGTAAAGTTGACATTAGTTTTGTTTACATATACCAGTCATTAATCAAAGGTTAT
The DNA here is from genome assembly GCA_963169105.1 of Ceriagrion tenellum. Classification (NCBI taxonomy): domain Eukaryota; kingdom Metazoa; phylum Arthropoda; class Insecta; order Odonata; family Coenagrionidae; genus Ceriagrion; species Ceriagrion tenellum. The sequence continues at coordinate 75,566,225 of OY720639.1, read as the reverse complement.
AAAAATAAATTTCTTTATAATACCAATTATTAACATTTTTTCCGAAATTCCATACCCCCCAGGCCGCGGAAGGCGCTTGAATGGGGGCACAGAATTTGTTTTCGCCTAGGGCGCCAAAAACCTAGAGCCGGCCCTGAAAGGAGCTATGGCGGCCATTACAACTCCATTCTCTCCGTAACTACGGAGTTATGAGTTGCATAATTGGCCCCTAGATCTGACAGAAGAATTAAAACAAGAGAGATACATTGCCAATCAGTTAGGCCCAAAATCTTGTTTTTTCCACGCACAATAAGGGACCAAAATAAAAAATGAGTTCTACTAAATACACTCCCATAATACACGTCACCGTTTCACCTCCCAAAACCTATTCCCTTACGTATTTACACGGCTTGTGTCCTAACACCCCCTGCCACACGCCCATGCAGCTGATCGCAGGGTAATATGTAGATGTAGATATAGAAATGGTGGCAACGGGGTAAAGTCCTTGTCTGCTAAGCGGAGGGTCGCGGGTGCGAGTCCCACCTGAGTGAATTTTTCGCCACTCATGACATGGGTGTTTGTGTTCGTCCGTTTTTACTTTTTGAAACCCCCGTCTTAAAAGGCCACTAAAACTGTTTGTGGGATAAGGGAGAATAGAGATAGAAGGATTTGGGATAGTGGAGGATAGAGATAAAAAAACACAGCACAAAGACAGAGCCCAGGACTAACTATTTTGAGTGTAGTACCGAGTCAATCTCTGTGAAAGGCCCGCCTTTTATGGGCCTTTTGCCAGCTGAACCACTGGCATAAACTGATGTGATACGAACTACTCGGGAATGGCGAGCTCGCGAAACTAAATCTTCATCTGCGTTCAAAGAAAGAATATTAAAAAAATATCTTTGAGATAAAGACGACCACTACACCGGACGGTAAACTTTTAAAGGCATAAAATGCGACTCTGTTTATTCGGAATACAGATTTATCTTTATCTATTCCTATTTGTATTTAGATATATCTTGTCAAGGACACTTTCTTCAAACCCTTAGCCAATAATTTCTAATTAAAAAAGGGCCAGTAGCTATTCAATGCTAGCTCATTTCAACAATTTATTGAAGAAGTGGTCTTACACGCGGAGGAAAGATTTTAAAACTTAGCTCCTGACAATACGATTCCAAGCACAACACAACTGCATCGGGGTTGCCTACGATACAAGGAGCAAGTCTTACCATGCCTTGGCACCCTTTCTGAGTGAAGTGCGTCAATGAAAGTTTTAAATTTACTGACGTAGCAATAAAGTTTTAAAATCTGAACAACAATTGCGACAAACTTAATCTGAGACATTCTAAATATTATTTTTGGGGTATGGGGGAAGGAGGGGTAAGATTTGGAAAAATTATTTCATGAAACAAGGAAATGAAAAAAATATTATTCATAAAAAGATATAGGATGGGATTTATAGTTTAAGAGTAAAGATTTTTTTTCCAACTTATGATCCTGTTCTTTTTTAAATATCACCTATCAATGTCACTATTATTTAAATGTATTCATTCAAATTTAAAACAAGGAAGTCAGAAGGAATAGCCAAATTTGAGGGGAGAGATAGGAATTTGGGGGTGGGAGGTTTACTCTATAGCTTTTGAGGGGCATCAGCAGCCCTGGTTAAAAATATAAGAAAATAGAAAGATTAGAGAGATATTTCAAACAAATTGCGGCTCAAAAGACGAAATTTTAGCCTGGGGAAAAATAAGAAATCAGAGGAGTTCAGACTTTAGTAATAGCCAACAGTGGATGGTAAAGAGCCCAATTATAGTCATATAATGATTTTTTCTTCGCTTTCTTAGTGTGTCAGAACATTTGCGACTATTCAAACAATTCTATTTTAAAAATCATTTTGAAATGAGAGGACTTCGATTTGAATATTTATAATTTATTTGAGTATTTATTACAATATACATATCTAAATTAAATTAATTATACATTTTCCTCCATCAGGTTCTGTTCCAAATTATTGGTGCTCCTTTGTTGAAGACAAGGCATAGGCAGCTAGTGTAACTTATCTAATGCATATATATTTACACTTTTTGTTTATTTAAATACATTTTTTCATGTTATTTATTTCAGGTATAAATGGCTTCTTTCTATTTTCTTAAACCTGATAGTTATTAGAAAATAAAAGAGTAAAAGGAAGAATTGTAGGATATAAGTAAATTTTGGATCATGTAAGAGAGAATGACAGATGGCCAGGAGTATGAAATTCTGTTCTGACTGCCTCAAACTGAAAAAGTACTCATATATTAGGTTAAAAAATGTTTATATGTCTGGGTTACTCATAACTGCTCTGTAAGTCATAGTCTCTCTAGCCAGTGTATTTCATTTTTCAACTACTTCTTGGGATACACTGGCTAGTTTTGAGTCTTAAAAGAAAAATGACCCTCCTGAGGGTAGAAGATAAACATCTATTGAGAGCATTAGGGATATATAATACAGTTAACCCAACTGAAGACATCAATTTTAATGCTTGATAGAATGGTAGCTCAAGGTAAATTTATTCCCAGAAATGTTAAAATATTCAAGAATTTGATCCAAGTTTTATGAACTATGTCAGATGTTATAAGTCTAAAATTATGAATACTGTAAGTCATCAGTCATCAGTTCTTCGGAGGAGGGATGGGAATGTTGTAACAAAAACACTTTATCTATTGCACATGAGTGTATTTAATCTTTGAGCTGCATACATGTTGCCTTTTTCACTGATAGACGAGGAATGCCCTCAGCCCTATGTCATACCTTTCCACCCTCTAACCGTGAGCATCCCCTCTCTCATCATTGGCTGGCATGCTGTTGTATGTTAGGATCCAAAGTATCTTTTCCCTTACTTGGGCATGCCAGCAGCCATGGTAGACAAAAGGAGGTGGGATGCATGAGAGGTAAATGTGCTGAGTTAGTAGGTTAGGTGTGGGGAGGTGGGGTGCTGGGGAAGAAGGAAGGAATATATCAATCACCTCTTACAATACTTATGAATATGCATTCAATTTTTCTTAACAGTGTAAGATATTACATAATAATACAACCACCTTAGAGGCTTATCTTCAACCTACAAAGATAAATTTAATTTAATTTTTTGCAGATAAATGGCAAGATATTTTATCCACGTACAAGCATTCCAAAGAAAGCTGTGGAAAAGAGAGTTGGGACTGTGGTTTACTGTGGCTGAGGCCTTCTGAGCGCTCATTGCAGTTTGTGGGGGAACAAGTCATACAGCATGGGCTGAATAAGCTACTCTCAATAGGATGTGGTTCTGGTTTACTTGAATGGCTTATTCATACCTCTACAGGTAAAACATGAATTCATGCAAATATGTGGTCTCCTTTCAATAAATTAAGTAGATATCTAGTGACAAAGACTCATTGAAAAATTGAATCACTTTAAAAATTCTCTTTGTACCACTCGTTTATTAATTTTCAGCCCATTCGATATTCACTCAAGTTAGAAGCGAAATATTTTCCTTATGGTGGGAATAGTATTTAAGATTCATGGTTAGAATGGGCATTATAATTTCAACATTCTCATGAACTCTGGTCAATATTTGAGACCAAGATAGAAATGTTTGATTTTATCCTTTTGAAAAACATGTGATTCACTGAAGTATTGTTTTTATTTTTATTTTCTGAATTTTGATGATGGATAATTGGGCAAAAAATACAGGGATAGAAAGGGAATTCAAATGATACCTTTCTGATGAGATATGATCAACATCCAAGGACTAGACTGAGGGTTTTTCATTCTTTTGATAAGAAAAAAACTACTTTTACTTATTTCATTGTTTCAATTTTCATTTTAAACATTTAGACATGATTAATTAAGAATGGACATACTATAGGTGGAACATCAGTCAATCTTGTCTCTACCTACTGTTTCCATTTCATGTCTCTTCAATCAATTCTTCTATGAATTTTCTTACCCCCAGCCTCCTGAACACTGTCCACAATATACCAAGTGCTATTATATATGTCTAGTGTCCTGTGCCACCTATTTACTCCTTTTATTCACTACCATTTGCTATGATATGCCATTCTGAAGAGCTGGACATACTACTACCCTGTTTTCCTGTTGATGGGGCAAAGAGGGAAAATACATTTGATGGACAAAGTGTTTGGATTTTGAATTAATTTTTTTATGCTAGATATTTCTTAAAAAATAATAATTAAAGACATAATGATGGTGCATGAAGGGATATAGGACAGGTCCTGCTGTTCACAATCAAACTCAATAGCTACTGAAGACCACATCTATCACAGCCTTTGAGTACACAGTAAGGTTGAGGAAGTGATGGCCAAGCAGTTCACTTGTAGTGGAGGTTTCTTAAGTCACTGACTGCTGTCAGGGTTACTCTGGTTCCTCAGGGTCTCACCATCATACTCTTTTGCACCCTGATGGCTGTGTTTGGTACTACCTGGTGGTGCTTATGTGGTGAGTTTCTGTACTGTACTTGATAGGAGATGGCTCCTCCACAGTGCACCTGGGATAGAGAAAAATTTAATGCATGGGCAGTGACTGTGTTAAACATTTCCCTTACCTCATGTCCCTTCTAGATTTTCTTTTGTCCTCAGGGGTCATGTGTTAGCTCTTCTCCATTTTAGGATTGAGAAGGAAGAATTCAACATGGTGCTATTGATTATAGTTTTTTATTTCTTCTCTATCAAACTAAATTCCTCAATCTAAGGAGATATTATAACATGTGCAGTATGCATGGGTTTAGATTCATGGCAGCACCGTACCTTAATTGCGTCATAATAGTCAGCAATCACTTTTACTCATCGGTTTACCATAAGGCATATCGATTATATCTTGTATTGAATTCCTATTAAGTAACTATTGCCTCTTTAGTTAATTTGACCATATGACTTTTTCAGTCTGAATGTCTTTTTGAATTTAAGTTTTTTTCCAAAGAACTATGTACTGTAATTTTAATTCTTGTCACTTATTAAAGGTGTCATAATATGAATGAAAGTTGAATGCAGAGTGAATAAATCAGATTATTTTGACAGTAATTTAAATCCTGATCCTCTGAGTTTGAACCCATTTCTTTTACAAATTTAGCCATCCAGTGACTTTTTCCCCAGTTGATTTCATAAAGGTTTTATGGAACCAGATAATTTCATGAAGTAGTGCATATTGAATGAAATGAAGAACTCACATTACTCTACATAGTGCCTAATATACTAGGCTAAATCACTTTCTGCTTTTTCAAAGTCACTGAAAGTAAGCATCTACTGCAATTTTGAATTGAACTTTATAGGTATTTGAAGTAAGGAACCCAAAGTTTTATGGTGCTTCTTATGCCTCTGATATTTAGTTATATCATTTTATATGTAACTAAGGAAATATATTAAGCTGCCAAAAACATTATAAGAGTAAAATATGCATCTATCATTTAATGCAATTGCCAAAAGTAAATGTAGGTAGTAGGCAAGTATGCTATGAATGTACTGCTGTTTGAGTTCTAGCAGAAAAATTAAAGACAACGAGAGTGTAATGCAAGGATATTAAATGCAACAATAAATTGTAGAAAATATTATCATACACATTCAAAGATCAAAGTGGTTTAAAACTCATTGAATGTTCACTTGTGCCTGAACCCATAATAATTTCATTCTTTTTTTGTTTACTATATTTTTCCAGGAATTCATGTTGAGGGCTTAGAGGTTGATGAACCTTGGTGGAATTCTCGGCATGCACCCCCATGCTTTCTCCCTGAGAACCAGATACATTTTCTCGGGCCAGATGAAAAATTGAATGTTAATATACCTGCAGACGTTGCCCTCCTTTTCTGTTATTTCAACAAGTGAGTACCTAACTTCAATTCCAGAGGTGGAAATTTTATTTAATGGTACTTCAGAGGAAAAGGTTTGAAATCATAACTTCATCAATTTGACAAAAAATGTCAAGAGAAGGTTTTACATGTAATTTTTCAGATCAAATTGTACAAAAAGCTGAAAATTGTTCAAATGAATTGAAATATAAATTTAATCTTAATACATACTTATTTGTACATTCATCCCTCTAAGCCTCCATGATTAACTCTTATGGTTCATAAACATATCCTGAGTCCTTGCCTCACCAGTTTTAAAATATTAACAATTTATTTTCCCGAATGACTTAATCATTCTGATAATTCCTAGTAGGTACCTGTCTAATTTGTATGATAGTATCATAGCTTTGACCTCATTAATTCTATATGGAGACATTTTATACTCCCTTCCCTGGATAACAGCTTCAAATTTTTTAGCTATGCTATGAAATGGAACAGATAGATGAATGATAGAAGTAGAGCTCTTTGATATTATAAGTATTCAGAACCAAGAGTGGAATTCCACTGAGGGAAAATCATTTGCCTTGACTGGGACTCAAACTTCTCAAAGCCAGGATCTGTGAATAATGTACCAAGTGCTTTTGCCACTTAATCTACAGGCGTAACTGGCTAAAGCCACTTAAGTTACTGCATTAACCCTTTGACATTCAAAGTGCTGATATATTGGCTTCATATGGTTGGCCTAAAATTCTCAAGGTGCCGATATATTGGCTCCAATTGCAATATTTCAAATAAATCTAAAATTTTCTGGGAATGAAAAATAAAATTTCTGTGAGAGCAAAAGGGTTAACTGGCTAAAGCACGTGGCACAATATTAAGGGATCAGGATTCCAGTGTTGGTATAGGCAAATGATTTTTCGTCCATGTAATTTTGCATCATGGCCACTTGCAGTTGACTCCAATATTGTAATATGGTGGCTAGGCCCAGTTAGTGATGAGTGAACTACCATAATTTTCATTTGAGGTAAATTTCAGCAATGTTTAAATATTACAATTATTTTCCAGCAATTTTTAATTTTCTGCACTCACTAGCTAATTGTATGAAATATGTATGTAGACCTGGGGCCTATTTCTTCTTAGTTCTACAAGTTACAAGTCTACATCACAGGGTGGATATATAACTCAAATACGTCAAACAGAAGACTTGTACTAGTCCAAACAAATGACGGACGCAATCCAGACCATACATAACTTGACTTTTGATGATTGTGGTATATTTTGCGAGTGCACTTTGCAATATATCCAATCCAAAGGTCAGTGCCATGTTTTTGGGTAAATATAAATGATTTAATATATGCTCAAACATGTATAAATTCTGTAATTTACCTTAAAGAGTCCCAAGCAAAGTTGGGATTTTGTGGAAACCGAACATCATATGAAAAAATTCATTTATTTTGCTGTCTTTCTTGAAGCATGAGTTTGAAATAGTAGTTATTTATAAATCTTATTCATCAAGATATAATGTTGAGTTGATTTTCTCTTTATTGAACCACTATTAATGACTTTATAATGCAATATCATGATGGAACTTCATGGTAATGTACTGTATGTTGAGTTTAAGACACTTTTTCAAACCTTACGTATGTACATTTCCCATTTCCAGTCATTAATGATTAGTTAGTGTCATTCATCAGATGGTTTGGCAGTTCATTGAAATGTTTCATTAATTATTTCCAATACTTGTGAGAAAATTTGATTTCAAAAGTTTGAATAAACAAGAATTTTCAGTAATTGATTTTACAAGCAGTACCCTTATTTCATTTGTTAGGGAAGAAAATACACTTTCACTGATAGAATGAAGTATATTGGTATATGTTAGAAATATATTTACCACTTTTGCTATCATTGAATATAAGATTTGCATTTAGGACATTGTCTGCTCTATTATTAATGAACTATCTTGTTCCCAAAGATTGAAGACAGGGAAGTTAATACCCTACAGAAATTGTGTTGTAAGTAGTCATTTTTCTGCAAATATTCCTATAATGTTTTCCATAGAGGCTGTTTCATAATGACTGCATAATATTTTCAAACGTTGCTTTCATTTTTTTATTGTGACCTTATTTTTTGAACTTTTTAGTTGTTTCTTATTACCGTAGTTTCCTCTAAGATCAGACTTATATTCTTGATTTTCAAGGTTTCTTATAGATATGACATTTATAATAATGAAATGGTGCTAGGTAATAGAGATAATGGTAATAATATTGCATTCCTTGATGTGGACAACTCGCTTTTTATGGAACAGTTCTAGTCAATTGCATGGGCAAATTAGTGTAGCTGAATATTAATTTTGTTTAAGATGTTATACCTTAAATGTTATCTAAGCTGGATTTGCTATGTATAGAATAGTCCATTGGTTATATACCTCCAAGGAATAAGAATGGCAAACACGTTAAGACATTTACCCATTTCACAACAAGTGACAAACTTTATAGTACCTGACGAATTGCATATTTATGGGGCCCATTTCCCATCAAGATTACCAAATATTTACCCAAAGTAATGTAAATAATTTATTTTTTACACGTGGCATAAAGTTTCACATTTTAGAAATTTGCAGGGCAATAGTAGGGCATGAAAATTAAGAGATACAAAATAAATGTAAAGCCTGAATCACACAATCATTTTTTCCATCCCTCTGAGGGATAGCTCCAATGATAGCTTTTCAGGGACCGTGACAATGATAGCTCGAGCTATCATTTTCTGAATCACATGGTCATTTTGGTCATCCCTTTTTCCATCATTTTTTCCGTCCCTTTTCGCATCATTTCTACATGTTTACTACTTTTACTACTCTCATTCCATTGAAAGCCGAACGTGGCGTTAGAGTCGCTCTTTGAGGCTGAGCGCTCTGATTGGCTACATGATGGAGTCAGCGATACCTCCAGGGACAGAAAAAGGGACTTGCCCAGTGATGGAAAAAACGATAGGGATCCCTATCGCTGGAGCCATCCCTGACTTTGTTCGCGTCACATGATCAATTTCGAGCGATCATTTGAGCTATCATTGGAGCTATCCCTTAAAAGGGACGGGAAAAATGATTGTGTGATTCAGGCTTAACTGTTTTAGGCTGGACTTGGTAGAAGTTGTCAAAATTCATGGTGAAAAACAAACCCTTGGTAATCTTTCAGTGATTAATTGACTGGCATGACTTGTTTCATCACACTGTGTAATATTCATGTGCAACATTCTTTGGTTAGGGTCATGATCCTAACAGAGGCATAGCATCATTACATTCAATAAATCTGTGGAAGTCCTCTTAGAACTCCTCAAGTTTATTTTATTCATTATGAAAGAGTCATAAATTTACTCAACTTTTGTATACATATTTCATGAATATCCTCTTTCACATGAGTAGAGATGGCCATGATAATTTTCATAAATGGAGAACTTGCAAGGTTTTTTTAATAGCAATTTTAACTCAAACGTCATATAGATAAACATAATTGTGTCATGTATGTACATTCCTTAAATCTGAGTGACCCGAATTTATTTAACTACAGCAAATTGAAAAAGATGATTGCATTTTAAATGCAGCTTTTTGTGCACCGGTTTGGAAGTTATATGCGTGACGTAACAGCTGCCGTCCACCATACAAGATACCGGAAAATAGTTAGAGAATTATTGTTCATTTTCCATTCATTTATCTTTAGCCTCATGTTAGTTCATTGTAATATTGCATCTGAGTTTCAGAAAGTATATATGTATTTTGGTGTACATCATTTTCTATTAGTTTGATGATTTCTAAGTGTTTCATCAGCGTGGAAGTTCATGCCAAGTCAGATAATCTGCCTGAAGTTGGTACTCAAGTGATGATGGAGTTCATATAATGAGATGTGACATGTACATGTAGACCAAAAAACAAACTGTTGTATCTCTTCATTGTTACTGTTATTTACCCGACAAATGAATATGCTAATTGTTTGCTATTTCTGTTGCAGTATTTTGGCATTAATAGCAGTGTAAGGTACTGGTGTGATCTTTTCGAAAATTTCAATTCTAAATCTTTATCATAGTTCCATGAGAAATGATTACATCAATAGTGCAATAGGTCATGTGCAGTAGCTACCATGCTATTTTTCATAATTTACCACACAACCCCTGAAAATTATCATAATTTTGGTAATATTCACTAACATTTCAGATATTTTTCATTCTGCTATATTCAAAGCATATTCTTTTTAAACCGGGTCATTACATATTTCATTCAGGCTGAATTGTAAATAAGGGCATGTACAACTCATTTGTGAATTACTTTTACAGTTTTTACTTCTGAAAAATTTGGGGGGTATCATTTGAACAGTTTGAGTGATAATTTCTCCCACCATTACAAAAGAAAGCCAAATTGCATGTAGCCTGCTGTATTTGTTTTTATATTTTCTTTAATTGTAATGCATTTATGTGACAATTATATGGGTTTCAATGTCTTTAATCCCTTACTATTGTTATTGGCTGTCCTATTAAATACCTACTTCATGAATTATTACTTCTGATAAATTTAAAATTTTGCACAATTTATAGCTAATGGAATGTAAATACTTTAATTTTATAAAATTATTGTAATTTACCATGGTACTTTACTGTAAACAAAAATACAGCAATTTACCCATCTCTACACATGAGCAAAATATGTGATCAATACCTACAGAATATTTGGTACTTTGGAATGCAGTATTTTGCCGAAATCAGTAATTAAATTTTACTTGAATAAATAAAAATGTGTTAAGGGCATAAGAGCAACATGAAAATACTTTTCCAATGAATAGAGATATTTTTTCTGTTAGGATTCTTAAGGCCTTACACTTCAATTTGCATCATCTAAAATTCATGCTCTCTTTTTATGGAGGAGTGGTTGTTACATTACATGGTGTCATAAAAGTACCACACCATAGTAGTTACAAAAAACTCTACCCATGTAGCACCAACAGTTGGGCCAACGTTGGAGAACTGTTACATGCAACGGTTGGTCAACCGTTATTCATGGCTGTTTTTCCAACTGTTATTTAACTGCAATGGACCGACGGTTCCCCAACCGTTGGCTCAACAGTTCCCCCACCATTTCCCAACAATCATACAACCATTTTTCTATTAATTTGCATTGCCATTAGGCATAACATTGGTTGATATATGTAAGTGCCGAACTAATTACCATCCCCTTTCTCTAAGCCACCCACCTACTTTGTGTTAACTCGATTCGGCCATTACAGTCATTACAGCCATTGCAGCAATAGGTCTCACTCAGGCTAACGTTCCTGGGGGTCAAGTTTGATTTACGTCAAACGACAGCCATGAATAACGGTTGTTACATTACATGGTGTCATAAAAGTACCACACCATAGTAGTTACAAAAAACTCTACCCATGTAGCACCAACAGTTGGGCCAACGTTGGAGAACTGTTACGTGCAACGGTTGGTCAACCGTTATTCATGGCTGTTTTTCCAACTGTTATTTAACTGCAATGGACCGACGGTTCCCCAACCGTTGGCTCAACAGTTCCCCCACCATTTCCCAACAATCATACAACCATTTTTCTATTAATTTGCATTGCCATTAGGCATAACATTGGTTGATATATGTAAGTGCCGAACTAATTACCATCCCCTTTCTCTAAGCCACCCACCTACTTTGTGTTAACTCGATTCGGCCATTACAGTCATTACAGCCATTGCAGCAATAGGTCTCACTCAGGCTAACGTTCCTGGGGGTCAAGTTTGATTTACGTCAAACGACAGCCATGAATAACGGTTGTTACATTACATGGTGTCATAAAAGTACCACACCATAGTAGTTACAAAAAACTCTACCCATGTAGCACCAACAGTTGGGCCAACGTTGGAGAACTGTTACGTGCAACGGTTGGTCAACCGTTATTCATGGCTGTTTTTCCAACTGTTATTTAACTGCAATGGACCGACGGTTCCCCAACCGTTGGCTCAACAGTTCCCCCACCATTTCCCAACAATCATACAACCATTTTTCTATTAATTTGCATTGCCATTAGGCATAACATTGGTTGATATATGTAAGTGCCGAACTAATTACCATCCCCTTTCTCTAAGCCACCCACCTACTTTGTGTTAACTCGATTCGGCCATTACAGTCATTACAGCCATTGCAGCAATAGGTCTCACTCAGGCTAACGTTCCTGGGGGTCAAGTTTGATTTACGTCAAACGACAGCCATGAATAACGGTTGTTACATTACATGGTGTCATAAAAGTACCACACCATAGTAGTTACAAAAAACTCTACCCATGTAGCACCAACAGTTGGGCCAACGTTGGAGAACTGTTACGTGCAACGGTTGGTCAACCGTTATTCATGGCTGTTTTTCCAACTGTTATTTAACTGCAATGGACCGACGGTTCCCCAACCGTTGGCTCAACAGTTCCCCCACCATTTCCCAACAATCATACAACCATTTTTCTATTAATTTGCATTGCCATTAGGCATAACATTGGTTGATATATGTAAGTGCCGAACTAATTACCATCCCCTTTCTCTAAGCCACCCACCTACTTTGTGTTAACTCGATTCGGCCATTACAGTCATTACAGCCATTGCAGCAATAGGTCTCACTCAGGCTAACGTTCCTGGGGGTCAAGTTTGATTTACGTCAGAACTAGGTAATTTAAAACTCAAAGGCAATGCTATTCCCAGAAACTGACTGTGAAGGTGAAGATAATGCAAAAAGCCAAGATTTTGATTCACCTTCTCCAATGAGTGTTCTCGACCATGCCTCCTCCATTTTTTAACCTAAATGAGAACTATTTAGTGGGAAAAAAATTAGTAGGCCAACTTTGCTTTGGTATGAGAACTGCCGATCCACCTACTTTGTGATAATTCAATATCTTGATGCCAACTTGATATCTTGATCATATTTCCTCCTTTCGATTGTGACTTTCACCATCTCCCAACATTGGCCCAACAGATAAGAAATAACCGTGAAAATGGCACCATTGGCCCAACAGATAAGAAATAACAGTGCAAATGGCACCATTTCCCAATGTTGGCCCAACCATCTGTGCTGCATGGGTACTCTATGCAATTAATGAAAATTATGTAATTTGAAAATGAGAATTTAAGAAAGTCTTATAGAATGGGAATATTCAGGCTCCCTGCATACATATCTTGTTAGATAAATTGGATAGCGTATGTGATTTGGTTCTGCATTACATGTGCCTACTCTCATTTGGTCATGACATCATGATGAATTTAATGTGGAATACATATTCATTTAATGGCATTTGAATGTGTAGAGATCTTAAATTTGAAACTGAATGCCTGATTTCATTAATTAATTAATCTTTATCATATGGGTCAACATTTGTACAGCAAGCGCTGTCAGCTGAATTCAATATTGGACATCCAGTAGAAACACATAGGTTTAAATGATACATAAAACATTCATTTTTTTATATGCTCAACCAGTTGACTCCTCATTCCAGTGTACATAAATAGAAGCTAGTACTTGGAAGATATATTATTAATTTCAATTTCAATATGAAGATGGGTAACTATGAGTTAGAAACCTGTCGGTAAGGACTCCAGCCAGAAACAGGTGTAAATTTGCCTAAGAACTTGTAATATGTAGAGGAAATTCTCAGCTTTTGTAACAAGTGCTTTACTTGAGACTTACAATGTGATTTCTTTTAATTCCAGTGAACCAGCATTCAATGAATATATGGACAAATATTTAGGAAATTGTCTAATTGTGGTTGGGCCTGCTGCAGTTGGCGACAGTTTTCCCGATGAAGAGTTGATTGAAGGAAAACCTGGACAGATTGCCAAGGGTGGCAGGCACTGTAATCCCAGGCCTTTCAGTATTAAAGAACCATGGGTTCTCTCTGCAGCTCACAGTGTCTCTACATCCCCTGGGGATTATATAGCAGTGTACACACTGTTAACGTGACATGGTTGTGTGGATATGGATTTTAATGGACAATACCCAATTTCTCCTTCAAGCTTCCTACCTTTATTCACAAAATTGCCTCAGTAGCTGATCAGCAAGGTGGTAATTCTGACATTATTTCTCACTTGGGTATGAATTATGCCATAATCAAGACATTGTCCTGGATGTAATATTACTGACATTTTATCAGTTATGAACTGAATATGTTATGCTATTTTTGGCAAAGTTTCAGTTTAAAATGCTTCCTCTTACTGTGGTTTCTGTGAAATCTATGTTAAGAGAAGGCTCACTGGAAACCAAACGTCTAAAATAAAATCATGCTCATGAATAATCACCTATCGGTGCTGTGGGGAGCAATCCAATATGGCAGAATATTAATGTTATTTTCATCAAATATGTTGGTTGCAAGAGCAATATGTATACTATTGCGTCGGCAACCATTTACAATGCCTATGCAGACACTTCTTAGGTAGCTACATCCCCACATGCAAAAGCTGATTAAAGCAAGGAATCTCTAGCTTCATATATTTATTTAATATTTATTCCCTCACCCATTAGAGAACAATTAAGGAGAGCCAAGTAATATTGAAAAAGTACAAAGAAATTTTATGAATGATACATACATATACACTTGGAGTGATGAAGAGAACTTCGAAGAAAGACCTAGGGATTCTCTTAGGCCTCTGAAGTGTTGGTATTTACCCTGAGTGGTCATACAATAGGTTATTATGTTCGAAGTAATTGTTCTTTGTAATATTATGTTAAAATATATTTTTGCAAAATTTTACACGAAAGCTCTGCAATTTTGAGAAAAACCTATGTAGAAGGAGAAAAAGGTTGCTATCCAAGTTATTGGTTGAAAGTTAATCCACTCACCAAATCCTTTAATTCTGTACTTCCGGCTAGCTCATCATCAACTGCTGTCCATTGCCTGATTTACTAATGCCGAATCATCTGTGAATCTTACTGGCTTCATCAGTATCCCCCTCACTTTCACTGTTACTTTCAACTCAAACTAAGCTTTGCAAAAAATTTCCTCAAAGTGCAGACTATTGAAGAGTGGTAATAATGGTCACATCTGTCTCACTCTGCTATCACTTTTCTCTTCTTATCTGATACTCCATCTGCTACGATTATCTGTGCCATTTGATTCATGCATAAATTTCTTGGTAGGGTATATCCCTTCAGTAGATATCTTGCTTTTGTATGAATTTGAATCCATTTATCAAATACTTTCACAAATATTACAAAGCAGACCAGCACATCATTCATTAATAAATTTCTTTCTGCTAATCCCCAAATGACACCTGCTGCACTCAGCTGTCCTCTTTTCGACTTTCACTGGTCCAATCTACATTGTTGTTAGTCCTATCCTTTACATTTCTACCACTAATCTTTAGAACTATGTACCTAGCCACATTTGCTGTATGCAGCTTTAAACTTTAAGCTATACACTCTCAGCCTGCTTTTCCTTTAATCTTCAAAATGACTAAGCAAAAACTTGAGGCTACCACCTTTCATCCTTTATACCTTGTATGAGTAAGCTCTCATTAATTCATTTCTACCATTTATTGCTTGATGTTTAAGTTATTCTGCTGCTATAATTTACTTCCACTGCCTTATTCATTAGTATTCAATTGAATAGGGCTATTTATGTTTTAGTATTTATTGTTTCTGTATTCAAACAGTCTTTGTTAACCCTTTTAGTGCGGCGGGCTGATATATCGGCTCATAGGCGAAATATTGTTTAACTTTTGCACACAAATATAATTACAATTATTTTTTGTACAAAGTATAAGCGTTTTTTTTTATTATTACCTAATTCAATGCATACGCAATTAGAAAAACTGCATATGGATATTTTAAACAATAACTTTATAATATTTATTTTCCTAGAGTGATACATTTCATTCTAGTTACCCTCTGTATTTCTCACTAGAACCGCTGGCAGGGGTCAGCATTAGAGGGTTAATAATAAACCACTCTCTACTGGAAAGTTCTTCCAAATTTTTTAACTTTTTTCCTCAATGTCACTTGGTTTCAAAGGAAACTGTTCTGCCTTGTCTTATATTCTTAGAGTCAATGGCCCATTTTTTCTGTGAAGGCTTCCGCAAAGTTTTTTTGATGAAGAGAATGGATTTTCAGGTCTCCTTCTGCATTTATCCATTTTTGATGGACAACATTTCGCCAGCTTTGTTGAAGCTTCGGCAGACCTGAAGAAGCTAGCTGGAATGCTGGCAAAATATTGTCCATCAAAAATGGATAAATGGGGAAGGAGACCCGAAAAACCATTCTTGTCATCAATTGCCCATTTTTCAGAATACTAATGGAAAGATCACTTTCAGGAGATCCTGTACAGTATTTATGATTATCTTCTGTGTGAGATGCTTAATTATGTCTGTTAAAACTGTTCTGAAAAAATATGGAGGAAAATAAAAATTTGTACAAGAGATGTTTATATACAGTTGAAAAAGAAAATTAAGACTGGTTGAGAACAGTCGTGAGATTTCTTTCTAAAAACTTGGTGTACACTAATTGTTTGACAATAATTTTGATAGAATTTTTGTAGTTAAAACCAGTGCACATTAGGTGAAAAATGGGAGGGCTCCTTTTTTTTAATTGTGGGGGGTATATCTTGAGCATAATGACCTCTGCAATGCAATGACTATGGGAACAATGCATACTATTTTTGAAGGTGAAGTAGCCTAGAAACTTTAACCCCATGGAATCAATACTACTCATCAGATCAGAACTCATGGTGAGTATTCAATGCCATTATTCATCAATTATAACAAAATCATGTAATCATATTTGTATGTCCTAAATGCGACAAAGACATCCAATGGATTTCCAGGGGATATCTGTTGTGGATATTTTGTGTTTCCTTAAGATACCCAATAACCATCCATGGATGTCTCAAGCGTAAAAAATTACAATCATATATAAAAAAATCAAATGTATAATTACTTTGCATATGATGTTCATCATATAATTTCTCTTAGCCTTATCCCATATCAACAAGGTTGGTGTTTCCTTCTTTTAGTCTTCTTCTCTTCAGATTTCTTTCTAGAATCTCTTCTTTAATCCAGCCTTTATGTCCTCGGCCTCTTTGTCCTTCCATCTTATCTTCGGTCTTCTACTCTACCTTTTTCCATCAACTTCCATTTTCTCAACTCTTTTCCCAACATAGTCCCTTGCACTTCTCTTTTCATGTCCATACCACTGAAGTCCATTTTCTGCCCTCTTGCCCATGGTTCCTACTTATCATTCCTATCATGCACTCACTTTTTACCTTTTCTCATTACTCCTCTGATCTAACACAGCATCCTCATTTAAACTACTTCTAGCTTTCTTTCCTTTTTGAAATTGGCCATGATTTCACTCTGTACAGCATAGCAGACCACACCACAGACTTGAATAGCTTTCCTTCCATCTTGTAGCTCACCTTCATGTCCCATTGCTCTCTTCTAATTTTTCTCCAGTTCTGCCATCCACATTTTATCATGTGTTGTATTTCAGTTTCCAATCCTCAATTCTGTAAATTTGATCCTCAGTACTTCAACTTCCGAAACAAAGGACATCGCTCCTCCTCAATCTTTAGAGATAGGCCCTCCACATTCTTTTTTGTTATATATGTGTACTCTTTTTAACATGCTGATCTTCATTCCCCTTTCTTTGAAAGCCTTCCCCCATTCTTTAAGCCTCATTTTTGGTTCCTCCCTGGTCGATTGTCAGAGGATGATATTATCTACAAATTAAATTCTCCCGGGTGCTGTACTCCTCACATTATTTACAATGACATCAATAACCTGATCAAAATGACACTGGCAGAAAATTGAGCCTTGGTGTAGTTCCACTCTTGCTGGGAATATTTTCATCCTGCTTTCACTTCTCCTCATTTGTATCTCTGCTCCTTTGTACATCACCACTACATTCATATCCTTTTCTGTTTAAGCAGTGAAACCTGCCTTGGTGGGCACCTCCCTCGAGTGGTCATCTCCATGAGCAGATGAAATTTTACCTCCATTCAGCAGTCACCTCCTCCAGCAGCCATTATTTCATGGGTCTGGCAGTGGCTTCTCAATACAGGTTTCACTGTATATGATATCCATATCATATCAAAATCAGATATCAGTGTACTTTGGAATGTATTGTTAAAATCAGTTTCTCTATTAAGCTGCATCTTCCCATAGATAAGACTCCTGGTAATGATCAGAAAACTCATTTAACAGTTACATATGGTATTCATTCAGTTGAGTGAGAAAGATAACTAGTTGTTCAATGCATGTGTAATTATGATGTGCTAGAAAAAAGTTTCCCTTAAGAAGAGGAAGAATAATTTCCAAATAAAACAGCCATTTGTTTTCAACTATCAAGACTTTTGTAAATATATAGGTGTTCCGAAACTGGACATTCAATTGATATCTAATGTGGATGCTTTTGGGATCTTCTGCAAAGGGATATTCATGGGATATGCAATAGATATCCTGAATGCTATCTGTTTAGGAGCAGACGCAGTGGACATGACATTATACTTTTTTATAGGCTTTAAAGGAATAATGAGACATGAATACATATACAATAACAAAAGATACCATAAATATATGACATAAAATGCATAAGTGTTTCTGTTTTATGCCATCATCCATAAGATTGAGTTATACTTAAACAAATGCATTGACCTAAGATCAATGGTTACTTAACTGGGCTAAATAAGTGTTTGATGATGGCTGATGTGTGACAAGTATTTATCCATTGAGTGAAACGTCCAACTAATTGAGGGAAATGGGCTATTACAGGGGAACAAAAATTAAAAATGGTTGGGAATAGCCACCTTAGTCCAATTCAATGTAGCTATGTACTATGCTACACAGAATCACTTCATTTCTCTCTTAAGGCTAGAGGCACCTGAATAATTGTGGCTCTTAATCCCCCTTTGTAGTAGATTTAAGCATGGTTATTAATGTCTAGCCAAATATATTCTCAGTGTGAAAAACGATGTTAAAATATTGTCCTGTTGAGAAAGCTGGCATATACTAACCAACTGCCTGATGTGACAAACACCCTAAATCTCAGTTAATATCAAGTAAATGGATAGGCTAGGTTCTTGTGATTGACATTAACGAAGCATTTTAAACTGGACCTCATAATTCATAGAAAATTGCATTTCCTGCATAAGCACTGCATGAAGAGAACAAAATCTTCAGTTGAAATTAACAGATAAAAAATCCATCTGCCTGCATAGGGATACAAGCCTGTACCCCTTAATATCATTCTCTATGCTTCAATGAATTAATGATGTAATGAGTGAAGGTGCAATTTACTTTTTTCCATGGTGATTCTTGGGAAATGACCATTCTTCATGGAAAAATTCATTACTGATGACACCATTCACCAATTCCCATTTATGTTGAGGATGACCAAATATCCTTGGAAGAAATGTGGTAAAGGAAGAGAAAGTTGAGATTTTATTCTTTTATTATTACTTGATATGTACACAATAAAAATGTGGTAAATACACAATAGTTATCTTCAGAGCTCTTCCATTCAATTCTTAAGAATGACTACATTACTTCACCCTAGTCAAATTTTATAGTGTTGGGAGCAAGAGGCAGAGAGCAAGGTTGTAAGTAGTTTAAAGATAATGAAAAATATCCTATATCCCCTCCAGAAATCAAATTAACAACAGAATTTTTCATTATGATGCCTCATATCTACATCTACATACCACCCTGTCAGCCGCCGCATGAGCACATGGCAGGGGGTGGTAGGTCACCAGCCATGAAAAGATGTAAAATTTTTGGAGGTGAAATGATGACATGTACTATGGGAGTGTATTTAGAAAAGATCAGTTTATATTGTGGTCGGAAAGAACGAGTTTTTGTACCTATCTGTTTTGCAGAGTATATCTCTTATTTTATCCCATCTGTCAGACCTAGAAATGTAGTGAGGCGTCATGATAATATTCTGTGTGTCGCTCTGAAACACACCAGTTCTGAATATCTCAAGTAGCCTAAGCCTAGCGTGCAGCCTCCAAGTCTCTAGGGGCTCCATCCTTAATCCCTCAAACAGTTGTGTAACATTATATGTTTGTTCATAGCTCATACGACTTATCCTCATATTTAGTGACAAATACTGCCTGTTTCAAACTTCATGTGTAGATTTTTCATAGAGTTATTCTTGTCAGTTTCTAGTTTGATGTGTGTGATGTATGACCATGATTTATTTTCAAATGGTACTTGGGCAGTAAAAATGGGGAATAAATTTTCTAGCATTTCATCAATATTGGATTTACAGTTTAGCAAATAAAAGTGTTACATTTTTTAGATTAATCAAAACTGTACGGGGAAAGAAAAAACTGGATCATCAGTTGGTCTCAATGCTTCTAAGTTATGACAAACACAATCACCCCCAATCAATTTTAAACATACAAAAAAAGCCTTGTAGCCCATTCTTTTCTAATTTCAGCTGGAAAATATTAAAGTGAAGATAGTGATAAAATGACAATAATCATTCTTGAAGTGTACTCATTGATTCAAAGTGTTACTCAAGTGTTTTCCACTGATATAAAAGAGGGAATATGGAGCCTTTTTTAAACTTGGGCTTAAATTTCCTTTGAGCATCATTCACACAAAATTTATCTTCAATTTTCATTAAGACTAAATTGGTTTTATTGGGTGCTTTGATGGCAATTCTTATCACATATTTATATGTGATTTCATATGCCATTGCTACGATTGAGGTTGCCAGTATAGAATGAGGTTGGAGTTTACTTAATTCTGTGCTTAATATTTTTTTTGCTGTGGTGATACAATCTTATTGTCCTCAAGGAACCCAAAAATAACTCAGTGATGAGAGGTAGACGGATTGGTTACTTTGCACCACATAATAAATATATACTATCCTTGGTGGATAGAATAACTTGGTGGCTGTTTATTGGCTGATTCTTTTAGTCTTTCATAAGAACTGTGCATGTTCAGATTCAATTTATATTATTTTTGATGGAACAATTATCACTATAAGAGTCCATGCGACTATGTTGAACTTAAGAATCTTATGGCCAGACCCATCGAGGCAGCACTGCCCCCTTTATAGGTGACAGAGCGCCTCTGATGAGCACGCGGTTTCTCTGCGTTCTGATACACAATTACGGATTACTAAAATCTCGTGGGCACCACGCGCTTCCGCCTATTTATATGTTACCCGATAGATTCCGCGCCCCTCGTCACGTGAGAATTTTTAAAAGCATAGACGTCTCGCGGATGTGACGTAGTCCACGAGAGTGCATTCTTCGAGGCACGAGTTTCGTTTGAATTTATTTCAGGGAGAGGGAGGGTTGGAATATAAGGAAGGGGGAGGGAATGAGGGGAAAGGGGAAACGGGGGGAGTGTGGTCATGAGGGATAAATTTAGGGGACCAATGAAAGGGAGGAATTCGCTGAGGGAGCGGCCGACGGAAACGCCTGTGATCCAAAGATTTTACGGTCAAAACACACGAAACGTGACGACTGCTCTGACGTTGAACGCGTAAAATTCTCGTCAGAAAATGGCCATTTAATTCCTAAAAATAAACTATAGGCCAGCGTTATCAATTTTAACTTATGAACGATAGAATGGAATTGCCTCTCACACTGTGACGGAATTCCCCAAAGCGTTTCGGGTCTGTAGGAAGTAAAATGCATTGATTATACGACATCCACCTCTAAAACGTGTCCTAGAAACCTTGAACTTTGACATTTCTCGATTGTTTGCCTGGTTTGGTTAATTTGATGAACCTTTCATGATGGTTCGGATCCGGAAAAAGATAGTAATTTTTTTCGACTTTATTGAAATAAATTTCACCCTATATTGTTTTGTCGATTGTTTTGTCATCCCGTAGTGCACAATATTTCTCATGGAGATTATTTTCTATTTCTCCACTTCATTTCAAAGGAGGCCAAATTTCTTGAAAATACCTATTTTGTGAAATTGTATCGCCTCAATATTTTTTAAAACTATAATGCGTAACGAAAATCGGGAAAATGATTACGCACAATATTATCGTGATTAATAAGAAACCAGAAACTGTGGGCGGATTGAAAGATTTCCCCAGTGGATGATATTTATGAATAATGTGTATTTGACTCGGATGAGAATATTTTGAGTTTTGTGGTGGAACGCCGCTCAGTCTAATCGCTTTGACTATGGACTTAGCGTATTTTGTCCTCCACAAACTTTTCAAGGGAGTAGCTCTATGCTACCTGTTGCTTCTTGAGTGAATTGGTTACTATCCAGCGGGTGCATATAGGAAGTGGGTTAATCCTGATTGGTGGAGAAATAGTTTTGCTGGCAGAGGGTCTCTAGAACGAGGAGGTTGAAAAATAAAGGTGACATGCCGTTTGACTCGCCGATACCACCATTAGAATCAGCACAGCTCAGACCTCACCAAGGCATACCTACGTTTTCGGCAGTCACGTTTGATTTCTGTCGAAGGCAAGTTCAAATGTAGTGGTAATTCGATGTTTTGTGTCTGGTAGGCCACTTCTGCTCGGCACTAAATCCTCCCCCTGCAAATTCTCACTTCAACTTCTCCCATGAGAGTTCATGGCCATGCCTCTTCCACTTCATTTTAGCCAACTTGCGCTAGGAGCTCAAACGCGACTGAGGATGGAAATACTTTTGCGGTTGATGATTCATTTGTGAGTGCTATTAAGAGTCTCCTGTACTTCAGAGAAACGACGCTAGAAGTAGACAAGAGGAAAGGATTACTTCAGGAAATACGTGAGTAACATATCCACGATTTAGATATCTTTTCTCCAGGTGCATTTGAGCATATTGGTCCGTCATAATTGTAGGATTAAAATTTAATATTGTAGAATATCTCCATAGTTGAAGTAATAACATGATTTTGTGTTTTCCTCGAAAGATTTAACATGTTGAGCACTACCAGTTTTGGCTGTGATGCCATCATCAGGTATACAGATTACATAGCGGTGTAAACTGGTAGTGTTCAATATAATTAATCAGTGGAGTACACAAATCTGTGTTATTTCAAATGTTGATTCGCGTTACGCCAAATTTATCCTAATTCGCCCGGTTATATGTTTGATTGAAGTTAGCCAATAGACGGCGTAGCAAATTCTTTAACTTCAGAGTGCTCTTGAATGCATTCTCAACAATACTCTCTCACTAAGTACCCTATAATACCACCATTGCCATATAATAACTACTTCGTAGTCCTCTAGATTGCCATATAATAACTACCCAGTATAGTTATTGTATGGCAACCTAGAGGACTCTGGTTAACTTCATATCCACCTAGAGTTAGGGGTTTTTTCGTATTACGTCAAACGGTCGGCTATTGCATCTAACGGTCTATATTGGTTCAGGGTAGGATTGCAATAAAAAGTTAAATGTGTAAGGATTGTGGCGATTGGTCGTGGAACGATGATCTTGAAATTATGACAAAAATTAGTACATTTTTACTCTGTTTTTGTTGCCTTCAACCCGTTTCGATGACCATAGCGTAGTTTTCAAGACAAACAGATAATGCTAGCTGCTGCAAGTCGTTAGTACAGATCCAAAGTGCAAGAGGGAAAGGAGGAGGGATGTGTTAGATGGAGTTCTTTAAGTTAAACGGAATTCTGTGTGAGACAACAAGCGAAGGGATACCTGTTTGTAAGTCCGCAGCAGTCTTCGCCCACTTTAGACGTCTAATTGTAAAGGACTATTTGATGCCTGTTCATGTATATACCTCTACTTACATGTAGCAGACGGGCGCGGGGAACGTGTGATCAAACCCTTTCGCTGTATTCTGTTAAATCCGCAAGTTTCCTTAAATGGGTGAACTCTATCTTCATTATACTCCACACTTCGAGAGTATACCCTGCTTATAACCAGTGGGGAGGTATGTATTATTAGCCGGGGAGGTGACTATGTTTAGGGCGGAGGGAAGCGGAAGGTCAGGTCGTGATGACATTCAAGTTTTAGGACGGGATAGTAAGAAAGGAGTCTGATTTTAAAACGGTGGAAAAATATCGTTATTTATTGTTTGATTGATATGTATTTGGACCTATTACGATCGCTGGATGTTAACGGCGCCGTCAAATATGAACTTATTTTGTGAACGCTTCCGTCCGTTCCCGTGACGCCAGAAAATGTGGGTCGTTATTCTACCATTAAGCCTTATATATTGGAAAAGGCGTCCACTACGGTTTTTGCACTGTGAAAATATTTAACCATTGGCCATGATCCAAGGTCGATTTGGTCGATTATTTTTCTGCTCTAAGGGTATTTTGAGGTTTTTCCCTAGTCTTTCCGAAAACCAAATTTGAATTTCATTTTAAAATCTCGAGCCCGTTTCACACAATAGTTGAACCAGTACAAGCTCAAAGATTCTTGCTTTTATAACAGATTTCCGGTATTGTATGGTACAGTACCAGAATGCTGGTTAACGAGCATAATTCCTACCATACTTGGCGCATGCTGAGCTGATTATTTCATAAGTGATGTAGTATCGCGCCCAGTAGCTACGCTAATCTCTTTATGTGGTTATCCGCGTTGGGATTTCAGAAAACAACGCTTTTTTCTCCTTTTCCGGAATACGACTCGGGGCGGATGGATCGTTTGGTAACTATTGAATCGCTAAAAAAATATTATTTTAAAAATCTTTATGCGTGCAGTTCAAAAGAACAGTGCTTAAAAGGACCGGGAAGAATTTAATAGTTTGACAAACACGTTAGTTTGCGGAGTCGCAACGTGATACTTAATTTTTAGCCTTGTAGGTCTTTTTACGTGAGGCAGTTTACTTTACATTGAAATGTATTTGCGGACGTGCAGTCAAATTACTATGTGCAAAACGTGGGGTTACCATTTGACCACCCAAATTCATGAGCAAACAGCAAGACGATAGCCCCAGCTCAAAGTCCGTGACTGCGTTCTCGCAACTTCCTCATGTCAAACTAAGCAATTAAGTTCCCGACATAAAATAGCCTTGCCTTATGCGGCTATTAGTAATGTTTTGGCCATGATATCGGCATTAAAAATGAATGTAACGAGAGTTGTTTTGGTTGCCTACTGCCTAGAAAGGTTAAGGTTAAATTTCGTTTACACATAGATCTGCGGGAAGCATTGCATACGTGTTCCTATTAGTAATAAGTATAGATAAAAGTGGAAAGAATTGTATGTTACAAATTTAGTTTATTGGCAGTTCAATGCTATTTTAATACGTCTTATGACACTTGACATATTTTTCGAAATAATTCGATGACATATGTACAAATTGTATCCTAAGCTTGAAAAAATACGTTTCATATTTCTTTAATGGTTTCTAATGCGTATCAAGGTATAATTTCGAATAAAAACACGCGTTTACGAACGATGTTAGGTAAAATTTAGGATTTAACGTCGTGAACCCAAGTCATAGCAATGCTGTAATTTTGACAAAAATTTCAAAATGTACTTCTTGCATAATTTACTTTACCACAAACTTAGTTATTTCAACCGCATAAATAGACATTTGAGTGAAGTAAGTCCCAAGAGTTAATTTTCGTCTAACATTAAAAGCACTCATTATGTGCACTCAATGGCTCACGATTTGCGCTCCAACTACCTTAAGTCAGAACTGTAGTTTATGTGCGCTACAATATGAAAGGAAATATCGCTACTTCGCTGGTTCAAATTCAGGGGTAGCATGAAACCTTGCCGGATGGCTTCCATCGTACTGTTTCTCACCCTCAATATCGAGAATAGGTTAGCATGGAAAGCCTTATATTGAATAAATTATAGTTGAAATGGACTTTGTTCTAAATGACTGAAGTTCTCAGTAGTTAATTTAATTCTCATATTTTGGTCTTCGGGACTCCACTCATTACACGCGGCACACTGAAAACTTACAACCGGAAGGATTTTTGCGAATCCATAAAAAAGTTTCACAAAGTATACTTAGTGTATTATTATTCATTAAACATACACGCTAAATGATCTCCTTTATTTTTCGGGATATACCGCGTCTTTTGTTGGATAGTGACAACAGTTTCGCGGACACTACTGTTAGCGTTTTCAGGTCGAAGATGCTGACCTGAAGACGCTGATAGTAGTGTCCGCGAAACTGTTGTCACTATCCAACAAAAGACGCGATGGATCCAGAAAAATGAAGGAGATCAACGTAGAGAACCACCAAAGTCTTCATTCTCACATCATACCCACAGCATTTTTTTTACATTTCTTTCTTATTTTGTGCGTTAGAAAGTCTCCATTTTTTCTGTAATCTCCGGAACGCACTGCCAAACTATTATGATGTAGACTTCCATTTTTTGGCATGAAATCCAAAATTTACGAGCCGTTAGTCATTTTTCACCACTAAACTCTTTAGTTTTACTTAATCTACAGTTTTGACTTCAGGTTCCTTCATCGGGATTACCTCAAACAGTTGTTAAAAACCTACCCCTAGCTATTAGAGGTTACTCATGATCATTGAATTTGTACGGACGAAGAAGCGGGATTTTCAGCCATACTGTAGTACAGTCAACTTAACCAATTTTGACTCAACCGATCTAGGCAGTTGGTGACCATAAAAACAGTAGGAACATTTCAGTCTACATATTGTTTATTTCTGTGCGCTATGATTTCTAATGGTCGCTGGGATATATTTGCAGGTGGCGCTGATTTTAAAAAGTGACGATCCTTCAGCAACTGTAAAATTTAACGTAATTTGTAGACAGAAGAGAAGGATAGGAAGTTAATATGAATAACATATTGATCGTTTAGGTATTGGGAAAGAAGACTGTCGACCTTGAGAACCCTATCAGTCGAATACTAGCACGGAGCGAGTTCATAAGGAATCAACTTTTATTATTTTCTTTTTTACTACCCCGAATACAGCGCAATCGACCGATTTAAATCGGGTGAATAATAAAAATAATAGACGAACACAAACACCCATCCCCTAAGTGGTGTAAATTCCATCCAGGCGGGACTCGAACCCGTGGCCTTCGGTTTAGCAGCTGAGGACGTCGTGTCGCGGTGGTTTTACACTGAAAATGGTCTATTTCGCTACTACCACCATGTGTCGCTACCTCTATGAATACGCATTAATACGTGAGTGAACTTCCGCACAGTGGGCTGAAACCGAAAAAAAATAGCCAAAAATTATTTTTTCACGTTAGATTTTAAAAGAGCCACTTGGAGTTTATGATAGTACAATATCCAAACTACAATAGCCTACGTTAATATCAGCTTTAAGTGATTTTTAACGTCAGCAGAGATCTTTGAAGCTTAGACAAAGTTGCCACAATTTCCAACTGCCTATTGTTCATGAAAACTGTTAAATGCTTTTTGCTCTAGACGCCTTGTATGATCATACATGAATTGTTCCAACATATCATAAGAAGCTCGAGTTTGCCTATTGATAGAGGTATAAACCATTTCAGATGAAGAGAGTGATAGAAGCAATTTTGATGAATATTATCAGTTGTCCAGTGCATTCGTATAAATTATGATTGATTATGTTGTGTATTTTATTTACTATCTATTCATCCTTAAAAAGTTATTTGAAACAACTAAACTTGAAATTAAACTACCACTCTTAAAGAAATATTTAGTTTCAATACTGTTAGGGTGCGCGGAATTGACTTTTGTTTTTTTGCCATTTCCGTCATTCTGTTTAAAAAAAGCCTAGGATCAAAATTTGGGTAAAATAACACTAAATTTATGCTTGGAAGCCTACACATATTTAACTGAGAAGATTTCGTTGTACTAAATTAAAAAATATAGAAGATATAATTTTTAGCCAGCTTTTTTATACCCTACACCACTACCTGGTCAGAGTACAGTAAGTCCACGATTTATGTCGGAGATGCGTGTTGAAGGAGATCGACGTAAGTCGAAACAAAGTAAAACGGATCCAGATATTCGCGACCACTTTAACCCCGCGATAAATCAAGACGTTAGTTTCAAAGTTCGATATTTTTGCCTTTATCAAGGAAAAAATAGCTATTTCGGATAGGATGATTATGCCTCAGTTATCCAAAATCCAAGCAAATGCACATACAGTCTATATTATTAGCATTAAATGGGGACAAATTTTCCGACGACCCTTTTCAGCATGAAAGTGACATCGAATCAGACGTAAATCGAAACGACGCATACCGAGGACTTACTGTAATATTGATTTATTCACAGAAAAAATGTACCGCATTGAAGGAGGCGTGGTAGGTATGGAAAAGTACATATAGAAATGATCAACATCACCTTTCGAGTCAATATAGCTATGTACACCTGTCTGTCTGTCTCTTCGCACGATAACTGCCGTAAAACTTGAGATATTGAGCTGAAATTTGGGTCATAAGCCTCTATTAGTCCACAGACGGCACAGTTCTAAAATGGGTTAGATCGGACACCTAAACCTTGCCTTATTTTTTTTAAAGATAATTGAAAGTGGTGTTGTGTATTTCAGCTTTGGCGAGGCCGAAGATAATTTCTTTACTAGTTTTAATTTTAGCCCACTGGGTGCCGTGAGTTAAAATGCTTATCAACAGCGAGAGAGACGAAGGAATTATTTTCATTCACAAATAAACCTATCATACAACCCCACGGCGTTGGGTCATGTGTTTTGGAAAGTTTCCGCGGAATGATTCTGCGTTGTTTTTTGGGAGCGTCTGACAGGGGACAAGGTGAAAGGGGAAGGGGTGGGAAAGAGGAGGGACACGTGACTGGATTGAGGGGGTCGCTCATGAAGGGGATGGTGGCAGAGGGGAAGAAATACGGAGGAAGAGAAGGAGAAAGGGGAAGGTGGCTGTGGAGATGTGTTTCACAAATGGTCCACCAGGTGGCATTTTAAATGATCCACGGTAAGGGTGGAGTGGATATTGGAGGGAAGAGCAGAATAGTTTTAAAATACGTTTATTGAACGAAACCAATGACTATACACGTTAAATTCGGCTGTGACTGCGGTGAACCTACAGAATGCTACTTCTCGGAGCTTTATCGAAAGGCACACCTGTGAACATCGATTAAGTTCATTGTCTTTCGCGTGACAAGAATCGTTTCAATTTCCGTGGGAACATCAACGCTCAGAACGGAAAACTCCCTCAAAGAGACATTGGAGAGAATGACTGGCATGGCAAGAAGAATGTAGCTGTTGTACTATGGGGTACTGGCATTAATTTAATGTTACTGGTCAATTACCAGTTACAAATTGCGCATTGCTGCATCAATATAGCTCACAAATGACTAACCTTTTTCCTGGGTTTCATGCATTTTTTTCAATCGAAAAACTGAAGGATTTTAAGATGAGTAAAAGGGAGAGTTGCTACCTCCTACAATATTTCGATGTCATTAAAACTATTTACTCTAGTAAAATTGTTTTCGGGAGGCCCCGTATGAATTTCTTTTTTCCAAAATGACAGCATGCCGCTAATTCTAAATAATGACTTATTCGAGGGTTCTATTTCCTTTTTTCCTTGCTTTCGTTGTCCAAAATGCCAACCGATCCTTTAATGCTCCCAGTTACTCTCCTAAGAATCCACAGTACCAATTAAAGCAAACTATTTAAACCGCCTGCCAAAGTTTGAAGGGCGAATCTAAATTTTTTTTCTAATGATCACGATCGAAAAAAGCAAAAACGTTAGCGTGCTATTGAGAACTGTCTTTGTACCTCATATCTGAAGAAAAGGTAGAGTTGGAGAAAATGCTGTTATTGTCATTTTATTAAAAGGAAATTCATGCAGAATTTCTTAAAGGCATACTAATGATGGCCAAGCACATGGTAGCTTACATTTGAAGAAATAGATGATAAGTTAAAATGATTTAGGGTTCAGTTTTTAATTTGCAATCGTTAACTTGAGTACGAACTGTAATTCAGCCTTGGATCGATGGGATCATTTAGTTTATTACTCTTGCGTCAAGAGGCAAAAGTTTATTTTTGTGTAGAGGGATGGTGCCTGATGATTTATGCCATCAATGCCGTACATTGTAGTAGCAGAGTAAGAGCCCCTTCAGAAATCCGCTTTCTATTTTCCATTGGACATGACTAACATTAGATATTATCTGTGAACAATTTGCAACAAACATTTACATAATTACCTTCTAATAGAATTAACTCCACTTCTCTAAATTTCTTCGCCATTTCTTGAACTATATTAGCTTTAGGTACAAACAAATCCTTATTTAAGCGTTTGAATCAATGTAAAGGAACAATGCACCATTTATACGTCTTTTAAATCTTTCAGAGTATCGCCAAACTTTTTCGATCACAAAACTTATGTTATATCGCTGATTCCCTCAACACGGCGACCAAAGCAACGGTTGCGGCGATATGATACTGCCTTAAGACGTCACCTTCCATCCAACATGGCGGCTGGGTGTTCAGCGCAACGTAAAATTTTTCCACTTTTAGAGGTCTTTTAAGCATATATACTGGCCATAAAATATTGAAGCGACATTGCTAACATTTCTTTTTTAGCCTAAAATTTCGATTACGCATATAAAAAAGGTCGAGCACAGCCCTGTTAGTACGTGAATGTTACTGCAGCGTGTGGAATAATTTTTTTTCGCACACAAATGACCTCCCTTTTCTCTGTAGCCTTGGGCTACCTGTTAGACGTCAAAATTCACGCATCCTTGCGTCTCTTTTTTATATCTATCTTTTAAGGCGGAAACCGAATGTTTGCCGGAGGAAGATCTTAAGCGGCTCACTTGAAAGGTTGCGTGGGCGTGTCACTATCCGATTTGATCTTCCATTAGCTGAAGGGGAAGAGTGTTATCCTCTTACCAGTACGTACATATGTAGGATTTCTGGCTTTAATTCAAGTATACTGGTCAGTTACCAGTCATCTATAAAGAGAACGTTTCACAGGAGATATATCACCTTTGAAAGCTGGTTTAGACAAATGTTACCCATTGAGTGCGATTGTAATTTTGGCTTCTCAGAAATCATTTTTTTCTTGATATTGGTTTAGTTTAGTTTAAGTTTAAACGAATTTTTTTGAATGAGGTTTATGAATGATGAGATTTAGTTTTTGTTGTAATGTAGAAATAGTAATGAAAATGAGGTTTAATTTAAAATGAATGAAAATAAGATAAACTGTTAAATTCAGGCAAGGTTTTTGAAGTATGGTACCGCTAGGATTTCGTGGGTTAAATTCATTCCGAAGTTGCTTCGTTAATTTTTATTGTGTTATTTATTGATCTGGGCGGCTTAAACATTTTATTGCATCAAAAACGCATAGCGATAGGATCAGGTCATCAGATCAGATAGGACGATGAAATTTCGCCTATTCTCGTACGATAAAAAATCAATAATAGGAGAATTTACGAACTTTTTTAAAAATCTGAGCAGGGGTCGGATCTCTAAATCTAGAGAAATGTACTTCAGGGAAAGATACAGGTTTTTGCTTCAGGGTCTTTCTGCTTTCAGGGTCTTTTTATCCAAGTTCTAGTTCAACCAAAGTTTAAAAATGTTTACTCTTTTTGCTTGATCCTTGATCCTCCGCTGAATCACCATCTTGGTCCTGGTGTGAAGGTGTTGTGACGGAGGAACGTTGCCCAACCTGAGCTTGACGTGATCCGAGGCCTCATGCTCTGGTACTCCCTCTACAAAGACGTCATGGGACCCTTTTTACGGATCAATTGAACTTCTCCAAGGAGCTTACTTATGTAGGAAAACGAAATGTTGTGGGACCAGGAGTATATTTATGATAAACACAGATAGACTTGATACATATGTTATGACACATATGTATCAAGTCCAGTCTATTTAGCCGGAGTGGCGATTTCAGGGAAAATATCTATTGCAACAATTCTGATATCTCTTAATTCGCGAAAATATTGCATTTTTAACCTATCCGCATCTTGTCGGGATTTTCGCCTAGAAGATTCCATGCTTCACCTTAAGGCACAGACGATCGTGGCTACACAATAATAAAAGGAGAAGGCTTATTACGTACCAGTTCTAAAAGTTCTCATCTGAAATTAAAAATAAGATAAAACAATGACTAATAACACCATTTGTTGGAGACATTTCATGCATATCGCCTAAATGGCTGTAATCATTTATCATGGGATTAAGAAAATATTGATAAAATAAATACAATTGGGATGTAAATGTATACACTTGCACGCACATAAAGTACAGTGGAACCCTTCTTAATGATCACTCCTATCAAGCGACCACCCCTCTAAACGACCATTTTTCAGCGTAACCGTCGGTGTTCGCTTAATTCAGGTTTTAGTGTATGTGTACATTTATATGTATTGACATTTCTCAGGAGCAGCTATACTATGAGGAAGGAAACGCCATCAAGGGGTAGGTTTTAACAAAACCGTCACTTTATGAGTTTTTCCATTTTTTTTTCAAATCTTCCGCCCGTTCGTTGGCATAATATTCTTATAAATTGAACCCCTGTCAAACGACCATCCCTCTTATCGACCATTTTTTAGCAGAACCGCCAGTGGTTGCTTGGTACAGGTTTCACAGTATTTATACACATTTATCTGTCCATATTATTAGTATTACTACGATGTAATATATTAGCAAGTATTAACAATAAATTAATGTTCAACTTAAAATTTTTGCAAACCAGGCACCTTCAGACCAGCCCTGAGCTTTGGAGGATTAGGAAATTAAAAACCTTTCTGATAAGTAAATTAAGTTGGTATTTTAGGCTCAGAAGGACCAGAGAATGACCAAATGATCGATAAATCACTAAGAACAAAATATATTAAATGATAATTCACTGTGGTACAATAGGAAAATAATTAAATATAAGTGTTTGAATAGGGAAAACCCAACAAGCCCAGTCCGGTGATTTCTCCTTTCTCTAGGTGACCGTGAACGTTCACTTGCACACAGAGGAGGAGTGTTCACGGACACACGCACTATGGGAGACCTCGTGAGTGGTTTGGCGGCCACGAGTGGCTTACAGCAATCACTGCTGCTAACAAACTAGATTTTTTGTATGCATATTTTACCATTCAACCTGCACCCCCCGGTGGCAGCCAGCTGAACCCCTCAAACACGCGATTTACGAAACACTTTCAATGCATACGATAGGTATGTGATGGAGTTTTGAATCATGTTTAATTTTACTTGGTTACCTTAATATTTAACTTAAAATTTGTGCTAACTAGGCACTTTCAGACAAGCCCTGAGCTTTGGAAGACTAGGAAAATATAAAAAACTGCTGAATTTCGTGCAATATATAAAGGAGTTCTGAATTGTGTTTAATATTACACAGTATTTTAAATGCGCCTAAAATAGACTTGTGCTTGAAAGTCAAAATAAAATACTGACTTCGAATAAACTATTGCACAACATTTGTTACGAATAAGGATTAATCTCGTTTACCGCTAAAAATCCACCATCATTCAACTTTTTTCACGCGTGGCATTGAACTTCAGGGCACGTATCCCTTAGGGTACGCGTGCTGAAGGCTGGAAATTGCTAACGTCCGCTACTTCACCCTTGGGCGCCGACATCGTGGTTACCGCACTCGCTCCAGCGGGGCGACAGAAAAGAGTCGGGAGATGCGTGCGTGGGCATGGAGGCGAGGCTAGATAAACAGAAGCAAGGGGGAAGGGATGGGGGTGCGGGGGGGGGGGAGGCGTCCGCGAGGCTGAGTTTTTAAGGGTGGGAGTGGCGGGTTAGGAGGGGGATGCTGCCGAAGGAAAGGGAGGCGGGGGGTGGGAAGAGGGAGGTGGTGCAGAGGTGTGGGCAGACCGAAGGGAGAAAATAGTGAGTGAGTTGGGAGCAGTGTTGCCAAATTAGCGACTTAGTCACTAAATATGCATAACCTACCATGCAAGCCACCTTAAGGATGTGCGGTTGGGGGTGAGGTATCACCATTGAAATAGATAAATAGGGCATTACGTCATCAAACTGTAGTCTGACAACCGAAATTATAACCATATTGGTATTGTTTTGTCGATGAATAACTGTTACTAATACCACTTTTTATTTAAATTAAGCGACCCGGGTTTCAGTAAATAATCACCATCATCAGGCATTAATTGAGATCTGTTTATCCTATTGTTTGCGTAGTTACGTAACGGAAGGGGAGAAGAAGTTTGGAACGGAAACAATAAACAGATCTCAATTAATCCTGATGATGGTAATTATTTACTGAAACCCGGGTCGCTTAATTTAAATAAAAAGTGGTATTGGTAACAGTTATTCATCGACTAAACATTATAATGGAATACCACAAAGTTAAAGATGAACTAGTGCATATTGGTATTCCCTGCTCTTTCCTAATCTTCCTATGAAGAGCGCACAGAATGGACAACGTAGCGTAAGTAAAGCCAACATATCCAAAATCTATTTCAAATGAAAGCAAGTAACTATTGAAACATATATTAGCAACATAGTGATATGGGTTGTACTCGATATTACTGCAGTTTGCACCGGAAATAAATATTATCAATTTAAATAAACAAAGAATATAATAATAATAATGCGTCTTTATTGGGGCAAGGTTGAGACTAAGATAGTCCCTCCTTCCATCTAACCCCTCGTCAGAAAAATACATGAAACACACATTAAGGGGAGTGTGAAAAACCTGCGAAACCTACAGCCAGATCGCTACATATGCAAGGATGAATATTAAAGAAGTAAGTACATACTGAATTCCAGTAAGTTATAGATGGAAAACATCATAAAATTTCAAAATTTATGCGTCAGCTTGTTAGCGCAATAGGCAAACTCGGGGTTAACAAAGATGGTGGACAGGCCACACCCATAGTATAGCTTCTAGCATTGGCCACCATAGCATTTGCCCTCTCCATCTACCTCAATGGTTTTCACCAACACTCACGACAATGTAACCAAATGAAGTTAAACATACTACAACTATTACATCTACATCTACGTGATACCCTGCGAGCCACCACGAGGGTGTGTGGCTTGGGGTGAAGATCACCAAACATGCACTATTGACATGGAACTAGGATATTTAAATGAGTCATGCTAGATAATAGTGTCACATGCAGCTAGATGGTTAGTATCTACATAATATGAAATGGATTATTGGTTGTTATTACATGCATCATGCACTACAGACTATTAATGCATCATCTCATCACCTAGAGTTGTCCTGCCACGTGGTAGGTATAATCATGGTTATCTGTACTGTTCCAGTTTCTTGGTTTCGTTATACTTTCCTCCAATCTTAACTATGCCCAGCAGCGTATACTCCCTTCCTCGTCCTTTTTTCCCTTCTATCTTTCCCTCTAACGCTGTCCTCAGCAAGCACACATTACACATTCATTCATTGATCGTTCTATCCTGGGTTTGGTTAACTGCAGCCCTCCACCCTTCCCTATCTAATGCTAGTTCCTTTACCTCCTGTAAACTCTTCCAATGCACTTTTCTCTTTATTTGGCCCATGAACTTATTCCTGGGTCTTTCTCTGGGGGTTTTTCCCTCAATTTTGACTTCAAATATGTTCTACGCGAATCCATTGTGTCTCAGTGTGTTTCCAATCCATCTCGTTCGTCTTTTCTGTTTGGCATTCCAAATGGTCCTTTCCTCTCATAATCTTCTGTACACTTCATCATTTCTTATTTTTTCCGTCTATTTTATATTCAGCATCCTCCTCCAGCACCATGTTTTGAAGGAATCTAGTCTTTACTGGTCAGCTTTTCCAATGGTCAATGCTTCCGATCCGTGGAGTCATTGCACATACGATATCCTATTTAGTTCTTCTGTCTTTTGTTTTCTCCACCGATTGTCTTTCATCTCTATTTCTCCGTAATACCTCAATGCAGTTGCAAAAACAAGCGAATATTTGTCAGGAAGTGATATTTTACTAACGTAGACTATACTTCAGGCATGCTACCTGACTATTAGAAAGAAAAAGTCGTAGCCGGTGGAGACGTATATGTATATGGCTTATATGCAGAATAAAAACAATTGAGAAACAAAAAGCAACTTCAATGTATGACGTCTGCGAGTTTATAGGCGCTCACTTCAACAAATAGTCTTCTCCTATGGCCTTCTACTCTATGTTGTGTTAAATAAGGGAAGAGTTGTCGCCATATCTTAAAAAGAACATAAGACGTCGCAATACCTCAATGCAGTCCAAATTCTCTTAAAACTCCGTGGCGCAACGGTAGCGCGTCTGACTCTAGATCAGAAGGTTGCGTGTTCCATTCGCGTTGGGGTCAAAATTTTGCCAGCCCCGGTGGCGACGGGATAAAGCCCTCGCCTGCTGAACCGAGGGTCACGGGTTCAAATTCCACATGATGGAATTCCTAAAGGATATCACCAATTAGGCAAATGGGTGTGTTCGTATGTTGTTGTCATTCATCCGATATAAATTTGCCAAAATGCGCTGTATTCGGGGATGTGAAAATAAAATAAAATTTAAAAAAGTAAGCATAACCATGTAAAAATACAAGAGCCTTTGGTATAAGCATTCCGTTTTGTTCTTCTCTGCGCAAAAGATTTCTCGGCAAACGTCTCAACCTTCTTCCTCCCATCCATCCCGCCCTGTTTCTTCTTTATCCTCGTTTACTCAACATTCTTCCACTAAATCACGGTCTTAGGCAATCCTCTGTCTCTCATTACCTCCTTACCAGCTCAAGTTTCCTTTCCTCACCAGTCATACCAAGCACCTCCTCGTTTTCGTCCACCGCACCTTCATCATCCTCACTCACTACCATATTCCGATCGTCTGAGGCTGTCTCTCATCTTCATTACTCAGTATCTTTTCTACTGGTTCCATACGACGCAAACTTTAAAAGAGGCGGCTGCAAATAATCATCATCACCACAACCCTCCACTTTACCGCAATTTTAATATATTTTCGTTGCGTTACTCATTTACGCCCAAACTTTTTTCTAAAGAATTATTTTTTCAGATGCAGAATTTTAGTTTGCACACAGTCAGCAATATAGGTGGAAGTTTCGTGCGCAGTTCAATTTTTAACCCTCTAGAGCCCGTATTACCATATCACAAAGGTGTTGTTTTTATCTCGCTCTTAAACTCTGTGATTAAATATCTGCAGAAAATAAACTAATTAAAAACGGAAATGATGTTAATTATTCTTAAATGAAGCGTGATACAATAAAAATTGACTGCAGTCGATCATATGAAAATGATACGTGATAATGTATTCGGGAATTTTCTCTTTACAAATTATAGTAATAACATTTGATATGGCATTGTAACTTCATCATTGAACATCAATAATGCAATAATTTTCATTATGTGATATGCCATAATCTACTGGTAAACTGTTACCCCGAGCACAGGTATTTATCTTTGGTGTAATCCTAAGATTACATAAGTTTGTATAATGGATATTCATTATACAGGGTTATAAGTGGAATTAGTAGTTACTATATTAATTTTGTAAAGCTCAAGCGTCTTGTGGAAAATCTTGGTACTTTTCTGGAACAAAGTTTATTTTACGGCATATGGAGTGAATTTTTGTCCTCTTCGTTTAAAAACTAATTGCACCACAGAATCGTTACTTTAATCATAATGCGTTTTCACACATTTCCTTTTTCTCTTGAGATCTTGCCACTATGACACCACGGAGGGATTATCTTGTCATAAATTGTGACACAGACAAAAATTAGGAATCTCAATTTGTAGCTCTTATAACCTCTTTGAAGCTAGTAGAAAAAATTATAAAAAGAAACAAAAAATAGTTAAAAAGTTATCACACTTCTCATTTTATGGCACCCTTTCCAAAAAAAGCAAAAATATTTTATCACCGATAATTTTCTTGATTTCTTTTCAATTCTAGTTATAATTTATTATTTATGTGTGCCATCACTGGACAGCATGAATCGTTAATATTAGAAAAATTTTCTGAACAGGAAACATTAACGAGTGCACCCAGTGATGAAAGCGTGACTTGAATGAACACGTTAATTACACGGTTGAAGAAAGTGTAGTACAAATAGCTCTAGGTAAGTTACTGTTAGGAAAAAAGCGAAGGAAGACCAAAAACTGATGGCGTGAATACCCTACCTTCAAACAAGAATGAAGGACGGAGCAACAAAGAAGGAACTGGATATTTAAACAGGACCTCCTAAACAAGGAAGAAGATGCGTAAAATATACTTTGGAGCACTCTCATCTACAAAGTGGCGACTTCAATTATTTTTCATCTGGCAATAAATAAGCGACTTTTTTTAACTCGAGGTTAGTGACAATCCAGTTACAAGTTGGCTACAGTGAGGGGTGCTTCGTTCATTCTCTCAGACCGCTCAATGGCAAATATATACATAAAAGTTTTGAATCGAATTCGAATTTTTTCCACTTGAAATCGGCCATCTTTACACCTTCACACCACCATTATGTTAGTCATTTTTATGTGTTCCTATCCATTTTCTTTCTACTTTTCTGTATGAACGTTTATATATATATATATATATATATATATATATATATATATATATATATATATATATATATATATATATATAATATAAAACTTCGTCACAGGGTGACACTAAACATAAAACATAAAAAAGCAAACTGACGAGTTTAAAATTTTCGGTGGGTCGCCCGCACCTTCGTCAGTGATAGAATGAGGAAACATATAGAAGAGGAGGAATACATACATACACGATGTTGATAGGATGGAGGAGATAGATACACAAAATCTATCTCCTCCATCCTATCAACATCGTGTGTTCATCGCCGCATGGCTGACTCCATTCCATCAACGTATATATATTTCTAGGTGTCTTCGCTCTTGCGACCAAGGTGCTAGTGGCACCGAAATATCAAGAAACTTTGTGCGTTCATCATTTTTTTGTTTTCTGTGTTTGTCGTAAACATTTATATATATATATATATATATAGAAAACTTCGCCCAATGGCCACAAACAATAATAGAGGAAACTTACAGGGGGGTAAAAAGACGAGAGTAAAAAGAAATCCTTACTGGAAACGTTTCGGGTGTTAGCCCTTCCTCAGTCACAGATTTTTTTCTTAACATTCTCATCTAGAGATAAAGCGTGATTTCAATTATTTTACATCAATATATGGCTTTTTTAAAACTATAAGTTTGTGACAATCCAATTAAAAGTTGGCTACTGTGAGGTGTGTAAAATATATATTCTCATTTACAGACAAATCTGGTACTTCAATTATTTTACATCAATGAACAAGGAAGTAATTTTTTTTAAATTTAAAGTTAGCGACTGAATCCAATCAAGAGTTGTTGGCAACACTGTCTGGGAAGAAAGAGAGGGAACCAGCAAGAGGATGGGGGAAGAGGAGCGAGGACCAAGTCGGTGGAATGGGTAGAAATAGGGGGGGCGGTTGTGGAACAGATGCGTAGGGAGTGAGCGAGCAAGAGAGCGAGAGAGAGACGTAGTGAATGCGTTGGATGTGGCAAGGGACCAAGAGTAGTGGAGGGGTGAGGAATGAGATTATACACAGACGTCCTGAACGGGGCTTCAGTGTTCTCACGGATTCGTTCCGAGGCGGCCACGGAGCCTGACCAAATCGAACCTTCGACCAACGGTTTAAAAAAAAAGAGAGAAACAAACAAAAAGTTTTGTCAAAATCAACCGCGGAGAAGGAATTTGACCCGAGCACCCCTGAGCACCTCTAAAGTTCAGTAGGTGACGGGAATCCTTCCGCGCGGGAGCTTGAGGAGATAGACAGTGAAGACTTTTTCCTCCCGAAAGAGTCATCGCGATGGATCGTGAGGGTTCACCTGACGAGGACTATGGAGTGGGCTACATCCAGGATGACCACCCGCTGAGGTCGAATGATGCACAGATGACCCTGCTGCAGATCCCTGGCAGCAAGGGGATCAACAGGGATTCCATCTCGTCTTCGGTCACCGACCTCAACGCTCCGATTTACGCGAGTCAGACGGCTGGAAGGCAGCACGTGAGTACTTGAACTGTTTAGCGAGAGACCAGAGCACTTTGGTAGAGGAACCATCGATTCTTGGATTCTTGAGGAAGCAACGAGGATGAGAAACCTTTCGCCATTTGGGGAAAATCTCATCTCCAGTCAAGCCGGTGATTCATTGCTGTTTTCCTGACATTTTTTCAGCGGGAATCTTCAGTTTATTTTGCTTTGATCATGATGCACATTTAATTTGGGTGTGATTCTACATGTGACCAGTTGCACCGCTAGCGGTGGCATACGATCGACGAATGGCACCGCGGTCTGCCTCAGAATTGAATCGGAAATATCTGTAGCTCTAAGAATTTCATAACCACCGCGTTTATGTAAACAGGAAAAGGCTACAACTTTACCCATCTACGACATTATGAAATATCACTAGATTCCATATTTCTGTATGAATAATGTCGCGAAATATCCCACGGTTCACCATCAGCAGTCAGAGTAGGAAGCCGGGCAAGCTTTTTTGAACCTTTTTTCTCCGGATACATCCGTTGCTTTGACCTAAATGAAATACTACGAGCGTTTTAAAAATAAAGTTGCACAGCGTGGGAGAAACATGCAATACGATTGTTGCAGCCTATCTTGGGGTAGAAATCACGTTCGTCATAACTTTAATGCGAGAAGGTTATGGCCACTTTTTTATGCACACAATTATTTGAAGGGTTGGTCTTGAAGTAATCAAGTTAATCACCTCTTGCCAACGTTTCGTATTTAATTTCTGAATCTTAAGTGCTTGAGATTAATCAAATGACATGATCTCATGGAAAGATCAGGCTGAAAATAATGTACTAGTAGGTTAAATGAAAAATTGCTACAATTTATTAGTACATTGTGTTCAGTCTGCTCTCTCCATTAAACTCATGTCAATATCCACGAAGTGAAGCCTCAATCGGTGGAGACATATCAATAGTTTAATCTCATGCCCTGATGATGCAGAAATCAAACTGCATAACGTTGGACATAGGTGATTAATTTGATTATTTCAAGACCAAACCTCCAAAATAATTGAGTACTCCTCTTAACACGTGCGCTAGTGATGTCGTTACTTTCCAATTGCTCTCTTAAGAGCGAAAACGTGATCGTAATTTTTACAAATTTTGTCCGGTGCTTAAATTTACTGACCTCAGTGATAGAGTGCGTTGTTAGGACAGTATTGCTTCGCGCATTGTCCCTGTAAGAGTGGATTTTGTTTTGGATGACGCTATCGACAGCGTGACACAAAGAATCGTGATCCCACCTCAACTATATTTCATAGTGATGAATTAATCTTTATAGAAAAATGATTGGTACATTTAAATTTTAATTCACGTTTCCTCTTCTAACTGTAACAGAGATGTGGCGATGAATCAGGCATGATGGAACGCAATCATGATAAAATATCAAATAGTGGTGCGTATGTGGTGCGCCATATATCGCTTTGTAGTGGCATTGGAGCTGAAAATTTATCCTTAATGTGGAGCGCATTGTGAAAACTTTGAAGAAGAATGTGACACTACAACGGTTGGTTGATCCCGAGTTTTATGTCAAACTGGTCAAGCTGAAATTTGTGTCCCAAAAGGAACTTCTTCCCTGACGTGTGACTTTGTTTTGCTGGAGGGAATCAAGTTTTGATAATTTCATTTAGGTTTCAGCAGAATAATCACTATCATATTTAGATGAGTCACCATTTTTGGAATATTTCCAAATCTCACTGGCACATTTTTTTTTCCTGCTGGCGTATCTTGGTACTTTCCTATTGCGTTCCATTTTATGGGTTTACTAAGAGGCCAGCTTTTTCAAGTCATTTATAATTCTTGTGCCCTTCGTCGACGTGAAAAGACACGCAAGTAAAAGTAGAGAATCTATATTTAAATATCTTCATTCATCTCGTTAGAATGAGCATGGCGGTTTTATTTTAGTTAGATTCCTTGAGTTTTTTTCTTCGGAACGTAATCGGGTTTGAATGAAATTTATATCTGAAGGCTTCAATATAGTTATACCTTGCGTACATTTGTTAGCACATCAACCGTGTTACTTTGCGTAGGCACAGGTAAACGGCACATGCGAAGAATTTTGGTAAGTTCTTGGAATAGTACATGAATAGATGCCTCCGTAGGGTGACAGGCATATTATATCTCGTTTTTCATTCCTAATACAGTTTCACATGTGAAAGTGAACACTATATTACCATATCACTATACCATTTTGCTAAATATCATAGTTAAATTTTCCTCTTTCAATTTAGTCAGGATAAACTGAAAAAAATGCCAAACTGAATATGGTCGACGTTTTTCAGGATAAATGAAATGTTTAAAGCATAGAAAATCGATATATATCTTCTTACCATATGCTATTTGGTATGCCTGTGGTATGATTGCAAGCCGAGAAAGATGTTACATATTAATTTCTGGAAAAAGATCGAATAAATAAGTGATGATGCACAATCATAAAGAATTAATCCTGTTCAAGATACATCCTGATACATATGAAAAAAAAAATCTTGTGGAAGTATACGGTCAGATTTTGTTGTCCCATAACTCTGATTAAAGATTTTAAGCATAACCACAAATTGAAGCTCGATAAGTTTCCATTTAACGTGAAATATATGCACGGAACTATGTAAATTATTTTAATTTACACCTTTGGGTAGAGGAAACCACAAAGATTAATGGATATTTTATTCAAAACCTGGTACTAGGTGATTTGATTGGCTGCAACACATTCTGTTTTGTCTCTTTAAAACTGAAAGCACAAAGCTGAAGCAGCCATGAGTTGGTGCCTCTTGATCTTTAAGAGGGAAGCTGAAACAGCCTCAGGTGAATGGTGATTGCCATTAATTGACTCACTGTGTGCACTCTGCCAGTTTCACTGCGGCAAAGATGGATAGATGTTGGTTTCGTGCCAAAGTTATTGCGACGCCATGGCATATTGTTCTCATTCGGGCGAGACAAATAAGATATCTACTGGCCAACCATGGGCACTTGAGGAATGCATTGGCTCTACTATAAGATGCACTCATTGTCCGTCGGATTCTAGAACTCAAAAGAGAAGGAAATATGTAAAAGAACGATCAAGTTCCCATCAGAAACATATAATATTGAAAAAGAAAGGCGGAACTGAAACCAGAATTTACTTGGAGTTCATCACCACTTATCTTGAGCTATCTTCTTATCTTGAACGGTTTTCATAGTATGTTGTTGATCTATTTTTTCTCATCGACAACAATAAAAGTTCATTTGCATCGATCGGAATGATCAGAAAAATGCTAGATAATAGCTGTATTTGATGATCTGTATATGTGTATTCTGTCTGATCTGTATTTGGGAATATCTGTGTATGATTGTGTGAAACAAAGTAACTTTCTCTTCATCGGTTGAGGATTGATTGTGTCGGTAGTTACTCCTCTAGACTTGCCTTGAAGTGTAAAATAATCATTTTCATCTCGCATCTGGTGAAATAATATAAGTGGTGATTTACTGCAAGTAAATTATAGTTTCAGTTCCGCTCTTCTGTTTCAATAGAATATAAGTTTACAATTTGGACCTAATTGTTATTTATCATAGTTCCTTCTCTTGAGTTCTCAAAACTACAATCACAAGCATCATGTCCTTATATGTTCTGTTCTAAGGTAAATATTATTCCGTTTTTTATCTTTTGGTTTACTCATTTACCTATATGATTACCAGAGGTATTAATTGAAATTTTGTGCTGTCCAAAATATATCGAGAAACTAATTCGTAGCATTAAATGGGTTTGGTAGTAATAGTTTATTATAAAATAATCTTTAATAGCTTCTTGGTTACTTATCATTTTATTTCTTGTAGCATGTGACAAGTAACTAAAGGTGTGTAGCCAAGAAAATTTTAATGCTTAAATGCTGCGTACCCCTGTCCCTGGTAACTACCCGGATTAAAATGTTATACCCTTATAGTTTTCCACAGTAGATTTTTCTTTCAGCAAGCACTATCACTGGTGATCTTGAGTTTTTACGATACACATTTAATGCGGTGGAATTCTGAGCGGCAGGAAAGAAATTTGACGGAAGGACAGAAAATTCCTTCCCTTTGGAAATTTTTAAATTGCTAAACCGCAGAGACTCCCAAAGCACTCTCCATCTAAAGCATTTGTCCGGGTTTTGCGACGCTCCACACGCAACAAGTAGCTGAATGATACCCTGAGATCTCTGGGATCTCAGGGGTCTCAGGGTATCACTCAGGGTTTCTTGCAGCGTTTCTTATGCAACAAGTTGCTGGTTGAGGTGATACTTATATCTGAGTTGAAACTTATATCCCTAGAATTTTCAACTCTAAGGAGTCACATTAACTGTGGATTCATTTGACTATCTGTCGAATATTCTTAGTTTTTCTACGAAACAAAATAATTTATTATGAATACGGCACCTCTTTTAAAGAAATCCCAGTCCATTGAGAAATGGTAGGAAGAAATATTATTTGCGGTCAACGATGTTTTTATTGTTTTATGTGCTTACGTTTTATGTTCAATTTCAGGCGCCTAATTTGGCCACTGTAAGTAACCAATGCATGTCGCTCAGGATAACTAGTAGTGAATGGCCATTGACCTTGAATTACTTTTTTCCCCTCTTACTATAGCACCTATTTGTTACTTAATTTAGATGCGACCTCAGCTTGTGATTTATAGTCTTTTTTTTACAATAAATTTAATTTATACTCGAAAATATCATCAAAAATACTGCGTAAAGATCCACTTCAGTAATTATGATTCTGAATAGCATTAACATGAATGTAGTTGTGATACATATTATTGTTTTAGGGGACTCATCATTTAGGATAAAGACGTCAGTAGCAAAGGGTCAACTGCTCTAAGTGACTTTAAGTGACTATGGATATAATTGAAATTTGCTCATAGATTAATGAACATTAATGGAGCTGACAGGAAAAAATTCATCGCGAAAACATCAT
This sequence comes from Ceriagrion tenellum, assembly GCA_963169105.1. NCBI lineage: Eukaryota > Metazoa > Arthropoda > Insecta > Odonata > Coenagrionidae > Ceriagrion > Ceriagrion tenellum. The sequence continues at coordinate 75,521,684 of OY720639.1, read as the reverse complement.
GATATATTATTACTAATATTTTAGAAGACCTTTCCTTTCTCCAAAAAAATAATGATCACTTGAATTTATTTATGATTTTGATTCCTAGTGGAAATATTTGATTTGTATTAATTGGAGATCAAATTGTACATAAATGTCTTTGAAGTAGATAAGTTGCAAATATGCATGCTTAAGGTTCTTTATTGTAGTTAATACATGTTCAATTATTCACATTATAGTTTGAATGAGACAACAGCATGATATAATTTTATATACCTACTCTTAACTTCAAAAACCTTAATTCATTTTAGCTCTTGGTGATGCTTTCGAACCTGCGGCTATTTTTTAATTTTAGGAAAAATATTCATAAACTAAGCTAAAGATTTTGCTATTGAAGCGTTTAGTGACCAACAAATGAAAGTTTTAAAACATATCTTTAAAATATTCACGTTTCGTCGAAGAGTTAAAGTGGTGAATTTCTCAAATTCTATTATTTTTATGACTTTTTAGAGGAAAGGTAAAGTACTGTTTTACTGACAATTTTTTCCATTTAGTGGACAAAACCTTAATGTCAGAAGAATTGTGTAGTGGAGGTATTAATTCCAAAAAATGAGGATAAGCTCCCGCTAGGATTTAAAGAAGAAAACTTTTGCGTGCTCCGGGGTCAATTAGGTTGCTGATATTCATTGGTGTGCTGTGATACGATTCATTGCCAATAATGTGTTTCACTACAGGTCTGTTTTATGGAAAGAAGAACCCAATCCAGCGCCGAAAATTCGTCCCAACAAAATAACCAAATAATTTCCATATGCCCTGGACACTAAGTTTATCAGCAAACTAAGCGAAAGAACATAGTTTACATAATTTATGAGCTTATGTATATCAGCAAACACAGATGTTTATCCCTCAATTGTCTTCATCCTTTAAAAATTTGATTATTACATGCGTCGGTAATGTAACCGAGCGCAACGTCATTTGTTTTCCGCAGGAACTTGGAGCATGAGCAAGATAGTGGGTAAATATCTGAAAATTTTAGTCCATGGGTCACAAATGTAAAACTAAAAAGTCACTTACTAGATTGATACAGAATCTGTAGAATAGTAGGGAAGTGAGAGCAGTTTTAACCATTGTGGGACATTGGAAGCCAAAATGTTGTTGATGCCTTAACACTATTGGATAGTATATTACACTCAGAGATGTCTTGGGAGAGATAAAAAGGGGGCCAACGTCATGTGGGTCTCCCTGTTGGATGTGGTGAAAAAAATCTACATAAGAGTGCCTGGTGACTTATTTGAAGTTTATAATACAACAAAAATAATCCCACGTTTAATGACGTAAGCATCACAAAATCAAATACGTGACAAAAAGGAAGGTATTGAGCTGATGCTGGGCTGGGCTGAGAAAGGGTATGAGATGTAGTGATTAGGAAAGTGAAATGAGATACGGAATATGAAATACGCTAATGATAATGGGAAGAGAGATGACATAATATTTGAGTACTTGCCACTCTGATAAGAGTTAGTTTCATCAGAAACAATCTCAGAATGAACTTTATCATACTTTAAATCATAAAATGGTGCAATTGAGGGTATTCTCACCACCTTTATTTAGCTGTTCAACGATTTCTCCTCCATTAATGGCTACTGATGGGTGAGACATTTTCATACAATTTTTATCTGCCCTAACAATGCCTAAATTTTCACTTTTCTCTTCCTCTCTCGTTGTTTTATCTGTACGTTATCTTCCTCCGTCACTTAAAGGTTTCTCCTAGAGTTAAAATTATTCTCTAATGTCGAAACTGTTTCTGAATATTGAGCAAAAAATGGAGTCGGGCCGTTTTCGTAGATAGACTGCTGTCTTCAATACCCGAGGGCTCGAATTTGAATCCCAGCGGTGGTAGAGAATTTTCAGTCAAGTCTGGATCCTTACTTTGGTGCATTGAAAGAGCGCTTCAAGAAGTAGTGTCAAAAGTAGTACAACAACTCCATAAGATTCAACGACTTGAATATCTCGAACTTACTCTCTACTACATCCAAGCAGGTAAACCAAGCCTGGGACGAATAGCGCGTTAAATTCTCCTAATCCCAGCTGTGCACAATGGCGCTTATCCTTCGTCACGCGCGCGATCTTTTGACTCATTGATATCCGCGAGGATTACAGATATGCTCCGATCCAATTTAATAACTATTTTGTTAATTTTAAATTGAGCAGTCAAAATTGTATTTAATTCGATGTTTAATATGTTAGGTTGTGATTATAGAGTTTAAAAGTTAAGAAATATTTGTCAAGTCCTTCATAAAACTACAATAATAGATGTATGTCATTTTGATAGTATCTTACTATTGTAAACAGGCAAGAATATTCATAATTGAGTAAAGCGAACATAGTGACACGATCTATATCCATTTTCATGCTTTTAATCATGTACGTTTTTAGCTTAGAACCTCAACTTCAGTCATTGAATACATGTATGACAAATTAATTGTTCCGTACGCAATTTTATGCAATTATTGTTGCAGGCACCTACCATATTGGCAGCAATTTACTTTGACTAAAAGTTCAAACTTATTAGTGATCATGTAAAGTAATTAGCTACGTCACCTAATGACGAAGAATTTACAAAAATATTTACATTACTTACCGCATCACATGTATGTGACCGCAGTCCATCAAGTGGCGTGAATATGATAGTTGCTCGCCCGTTGTTTGGCATAGTTACGAAATATGCTCGGCCTTATGGCTACCTTCTGCCCCTCGTGGTATCTCTGCCAAGCGGAAATTTAGCCAAGGGAAACCCTCCCACGTTGCTGGGACACGGCGCGGCGGGGACACCAGACCGAGGAGAAATTAACGTGCCGCGTAGGGTAAATGGGGAGGGAGGGAGAATTCAGGCAAAAACCATCCGTGATTTAATGGGGCACTCGTACAATTTCCGAGAAACCATCGTCTGTGCGTGGATGGGAAATATTTTGAACAACTACAATCGATGCAAAACGTCAAGATACTAGATCTTAAGACTATATTATGTTTTGGAGATAGGAGCCATTTTCGTTTATGTATTTAATTAAGCGAAACTTTGCATCTGTGTACTTATTAATGATATGTGCTGATAATAGAGAAAAACAACATGATTTCGATTGTTTCTTGGAAATTTAATGCTCTTTTAACACGTGGCGTTATGGCACTCGACTTATGATTCAAAATAATTCGATGACATAAGTACCAAGTTTCTCCTAAGCTCGACAACATACGTTTCATATTATTATAATGGCTCATAATAACAAAGGGTCGGGCCAAATAGAAAAAATATTTACACGGGATTTTTGCGTAAGTTTCGTATTCCGTGCCGTAAACCCAAGTCAAACAATGTTATAATTGACTCGAAATTATTAAAAAATAATTCTCGAATCATTCATATTACAAAATTCCTGGTGATTTGCAAGGCATAAATTGATGTACTTAAGTGCAGTCCAAAAATAAGTTTTCACTTACTTGAAAAGGCATTAAAATGTGCACTCAATAACTCACGGCTTGCGATCCAACTACTTAAGTGACTTTCAAAGCAACAATGTTTTCGTTTCCATAAGCGTTGTGTACGCTTTTATCTGATGCCCTCGATTTTTTTTTATTCTCGCTCACTCAAAGATTATGGAAGTAGTCACGGTTTCAAACATGTCATCAAATCGGATCTATGTTTTACAGTACAAATATTTTTCTTCCTAACTTTTCATGAATGAATAGGTCCTAACCTTTATTCTAAATCTTAAAAATGTACTCCGCGTTACTTTTAAGTTGATTGCATTCGTAAAGGCGATACCGTCTTTACTCTAGCGAAAACAGAGGCTTTTACTATTTGAAGCCTCTCGATAAAATTAAACTACTATTTTATTAACTTTCCACACTTTTCTTTGGACATAAAAATTAATGACATTTATTGCGAAATGGAATCCGTTGCAATAAATTCGCTGGTTATCGAGTTTTGACGTCTCATCCTCTGGTATCTCAATATTTTGCACGAGCATTCGCCAAATGAAGCCCACCTAATGTTAAAAAAATATTTCATGCTACAATGTAAAAAAAATCCTCTGAAGAATTACTATGAAATACTTAAGTGTGTTCATTGAGGAAAACGCGAATTTAGAATTCTTGTAATTGGGAAACTATTCCATAATAATGCAATTTTCAAAATTTGTAACAAGAGTCTTATTGAGAGCTACTGTTCCAAGAGAGGCCAATCACCAGCCCCAAAATAGGCCTGTGTATCACTAATTGTAGTAATAAATATTACTGTAAGGAAAAAAGTAGGCTGAATAAAATTACAGTAACTGTAATAAAGCTAAATACAACTCAATGATCATTTTCAATGGGTTGCAATGAACAATCACATTCTGCTATATCATGCCCAAAGCTTGCATTTATCAGAATCTTAGAGTGCAATGAAAATGTCCATTTTCCTATTTATATGAAGACAAACTTACCCTATTTAGCCAACACTCTTACCTATTTTATCAAACATTGGATGAATAATTGAAAATTTCAATAGGTCCTTTCTCTCATAAGAACGGTAAGGAAGGCAATCAAGATGCAAGTTTAATGAAAGTAGAACGATGTCAAATGACCGGCGAATATTAATGTTTGAATGGATAAGAGGACCGAATTGCAATTAAATGTACATATAACAATGAACATGTTATTTTAATCTTCTCCTACATCATGAGTTAAGGTTTATTACTCTTACATTCGGTGAAGAGGCTATAATTTTCCTGATGGATTAGAGTTGGCTTTTATTTTTGCCTCTGAACCGATCCTCAGCACAATTAGTTTATCACAGACAATGATATTTGTGTCATACCTCTGAATTTAGAGAACAAATTGCACAAGTCTGGTACCTTTCCTACGTTTAAGATCAGGGAGGTTGTATAGCAAATATGTCTACGATATCAATGGGAGATTTTAAACGCTCGGTCGTTCGTCTATTGTCGCTCTTACGTCCAGTTTCCTCGCGCAGAGGGAAGTGGAGTGAGCCGAAGGGTAGAGATGAAGAGAGAGAGGTGGCGGCGACGAGTGGCGGGCACGCGAACTAATAATAGTATGGGATGGAGAATGATCTCGTCTTGGCTATGGAGCCAATACATATTAAGACCCAGAAGTGAGTCGAGTGCGTCGGTGGGAAAGGGATGAGGTGGCTTGTGGATGGAAGACGTGAAAGACGTTAAAAGACATTAAAAGAGTCAAAGCAAGCGGTGTATATGAGGGGAGGCGTGTGAAGGGAGGGGATTATGGTGGAGAAAATGAGTGCAGCGTTTGAGATAGTTACTACCATAAAAAAATAAGGAAAAGAAACGGTATGAGCTCTCTGGGGATAGAAAAAATTATAGTAATAAAAGCAACCATAATTTCTTCGGAATTTCCCATTTAAGTTTATTATATCAAATAGAAGATCATGAAAAAATTATGTTTTATCGAAGTTTTGGAACAAAATTCGATAAGTCTGCTCGCCGCTTGGGATAGAATGATTTTCTCTCGAGGTTTTATTAGAAGTAAATACGTAGACTTAAAGGAGTACTCCATAAATTCTGTAATATGAGGCTAATAGGATTATTTATATCTTTTGCCTAACCAGACAATTTAGCCTCTCATCACCACCTCAACTATGTGGAAATTCATGATTACTGAATAAATCACTGTGTGCATTCGATTTTATATTCTAAGTGATGGAACTGGCCGCACATAAAATTACTCTGAGAGAAAATCAATAGTTATATAATTTAGAGTAGTCAATGTTAACTAAATTTGTTGGGTAATTTATGAGTTATTTTTAGTGTTACTGTGTAAAAAATGTCATGGCAAGAGAATAATTGATCTCCGACTCGTATCTGTGGAAGAAAATCGCCTGCACGATATATAAAGTTCACGACCTCCTTAGTGACATGTGTAGTAGAAATTTACTCTTTGAAGTGCTGTAAAAATCTAAAAGTCGTCCGGCTGCAGTAGTGCTATGAGAGTATATCAATTGATAACCATATAATTTCCTGGTAATGGGTGAAAGAGCGAGTTTTGTACCGCCTCTTTTAGATAAATTTTCTGAGTTTTGCCATTCGCATAGCAATCAGTTCTTCCCACGAGTAAGCGGAGCGGAATTCACGAAAAATGACGGATGAACAAAATAATAATGTGGTCACTATCCCCTAATAATCAATTCATCTCCTCGATTAGTCCGTCACTGTAGCCGATTATTACCTCAACCTTAAGTGAGAAAAAAATAAATATCAAATGGGCCCAACACAATTTAGTCGCCATGAAAAAATACAAGCACGAAAAAATGAATTTGCTGATAAATTGTCGGTGGTATCTGCGGTATTTCCTCTTGCTAGAATTATGATGCAGTTTTTTGAGTTGCGTTATTTTCCTGATTTAACCTTTGCGTACTAAATGCTTAAAATATGTGTACAAAATGCGTCAATTTCCTTCTCCTCCTCATACTAAAAGTCCTAACTTTTATCGCAGCATTCAATATCCAATTGTCTCCCTCAAGTTTCTTCTCTTTTCTTCAGCTCATAAGTTTTTCTCTTCTAGATAATTTTAGTTTCGGCACTTCAAAAAGTTATTAGTTTACTATCCTTTCTTACTCTAATTTTTCGAACTAGATTCTAAGCTTATCCTGCATAGATATGGTATTAAAATCAGAGATAAATATAGTTTTGTCATTAGCTAGAACGGACTCAAAGGAGAAAAATTTCTTATATTGAAATTATAAGGCCATTATTAGGTTAGCTTTCTTTGAATATAAAATCCTGAGTTACCTTCATCTCGCCACAACCCATTAGAGTTTTAGTCTATATTTATAAGTATTTCACAAGAATAGGCACATTCGAAACCTGGTTGTGGAGGAGGATGCTGAAGATAAAATGGGCTGAAAAATCAAGAAAAAATGAAGTGTACAGAGGAGTAGAAGAGGAGAGGACCATAAGAAACACCATACATAAAAGAAGAACAAGATGGATTGGACACGGCCTGAGACATACTAGATGTATGAAGAACATAATTGAAGGCAAAATAGAGGGAAAAGCCCCAAGAGGAAGACCAAGGAATAAGTTTATGGACCAAATAAAGAGGAAAATACATAGGAAGATATACCAGGAGGTAAAGGAACTAGCATTAGATAGGGAAGGGTGGAGGTCTGCAGTTAACCAATCCTAGAATTCAACGACCAATGAATATGAAGTGTTACATATTTTCCAATATATTTATTCAATTACTGGCCTATAAACCTAAAGACTATTTTCATTATTGCTTTTTCATAGTGATATGGCTCATTTAGTATAGTCGTGGCCATATAAGGTGTATGGTAAACTATGTCTGAGTGGAGAACACCTTGGAAAAATATGGAATCAGTATGTGTTATTCAAGGCCATCAAAGTGTATACTTTTCTGAATTGTTTGATTTGCTATATTTCGTAGAACATGTCGATACTTCAAGATTACTTTTTTTATGTTCAACTACGCTTTCTCTGTGTTACATAAACTTTGTTGCTATAATTTATGTTACTGCTTTAGTGTGGTGACTTTAATGTAACTGAAACATATTTTGATGAGCAAAATTTTCCTATTTCAGTAAATAAATTCTTTTACGAGGAGCTCTGTTGTGATACAGATGTTTCGGTCATTTAGGAATGAGGAAAAAATAAATTTTAGCTAAAAACTATTTGAGTGACTTAAATGATTTGAAAAATAATGGATGCGGGGGTGCTTTACGTGATCCATGTTTATTATGAAATATGACAGAACAATGTTTTAACCGGTTGTGATACAGGGGAGGTAAACGATTGAAAACAGTACATTTCGATCTTAGGCCAAAAATCACGAGTAGTAGAAAAATGATAAGTACTTTTTAACATCTATTAATGGTTATGCTCATTTTATCATGGTATATTTGATTAAACATACATTAAAAAATTCGGATCAGTATTGCTATGGGACTAGGTATTTCTTAGGGAACTTTTTTAATTTATTTTCAATATTCTAAGGTACAGTTATCACCATTATTTCTTTACAGGTTAATACGATGTTTCCATTACAGTTGAGAATATGTATCAGGGGTATTTCATAAACTACGAGATATTAAGATACATATTTTTACTGTATTTTCGTGTGTGTTTCTCTGTGCAAATAATACTATTACATCTAGTACGATTTAGCTGGTGATATACTAAGATGATTTTGATGCTCACATTGATTGCAATGCAGCGAAGCACAGTTTATCGTGCAAAGTACCTACTGATCGAGGGGACGCTCAGTGTCGGCCGTGAAGAATTTCAGGGATGTGAAAGAGAGGCACGGAATTTTATGAAGGCTTGCACTTAATTTTAGACTCGCGTTTCTTATACGCGCGGCCTCGCACTTGGGGCGAGACAGAAGCGATAGAGATCAGGAATGACCGGAAATAGAGGCGGGGGTGTGGAAAGCTGGGGGAGACGAGGCGGAGAAAGAACTTGGAGGGTGGTGGGCCATGCCAAAGGGATTATTTATATTATGCTTTATAGATTCACCGACGACCAGACGCTGGTTTTTCAAACATCGACAGGGTTAATAGCGTCAGTCAATGCGATAGAAAATCTGTATAGGAATACGGAATGAAGGGAATCCTTAAGAAAGAAAAATTAAGGAGATTTTCTAAAGGCTGCTTTACACGGTACATTTTATTGCACAAACAAATGTATCTCAGATTGTACAAGAAAATGAATGGAATTGGAGCAGATGCTATATTCCATTCAGCCATTCAGAGAGTCATGCAAATTGCCGCTTTTTACGGTACAATTTTCCTCATAAATGAGTTCTTACATGCGTTTTTACCATAAAATGTACCGTGTAAAGTTGCGTAAATACAAAGAAAGTGAAGCTGGACATAAAAACAGGAAGGGGCAAACTGGAGAAGAATGAACAACTTTACCACTTGGATGGTACGTGGGATGAAAATGAGCGTGGAAGAAGTGAAATTTGGAGGGAAATCCCCTTAGCCATAGAAATGTTCAGAAATAGGAGGGAACGGATGTCGGAAAAATTTGGTAAGGATGCGAAGAAAAAGTTTCTAGAGTATCCAATGTTCACAGTTAGAGTTGAAATTTGCTATGGAAAAGTCATTTGACTTGATCGGAAATTGGGAGATCTGGGTTCGAATCTCGGTTAAGTCAAATGAATTTTTCATGGCGAATTTCAAACCTTGGTGTATTTTCACCGCATCGTTTGTCAATGCGATGATTGGAAAATTGTCTAATATAGATTGCAGCGTGGTATGAAGCAGAAACGTGGACTCTAAGAAAAAAGACGAGAAAAGGCTGCGGGCGTTTTAAGATGTGGATGTGGAGGAGGATGGGGTGCTTGGTGTAATTGATCGTGAGAGGAAGGTTTACGGTGAGATTAAGAGGAGGCAGAGTGGGTGGTTGAAATAGGTAATGAGAAGCAAAGGGTTGCTCAAGAGAAAGGAGAGGATGCAGGTAAGGGAAAAGTAAGAAAGAGGATAATTTGTCGGACTGGATGAAGAAAAATAGGATGTACACTAATATCAAGAAAGAAATTTTATTGTTAAGTATTGTATGTCTTACATTTAAACAATATAAAATATCTGAAGAATTTCAACCCCCTTCAATTTAAACTTTCCTTCATACGTAAGTTACCTAAATAATTATAGTAATTCCTAAAAGACCGCCTCATACTACAAGCAAACATAGCCTCATCACAGCCCATACAAATGAATAGACATCATAGTGCATACCACTATGCGCAATCTACATGCACATGATTGTAAGCCACCTCCAGGGTATTTCACAGGGGAAATTTCTCCCCGGAAATGCAATAACTGTCAAACATAACACATGATGCTATTCCTTATTTTAAAAAAAACATCATACGTGGCGCTTGTACAAAGCTTGTGCAAAACCTCACATGCAACACTCCCTCTTAGTACGGAAAATTTTCTTCTAACGCATGCTACCAAAAATCTACGTAAACTTAAAAGCCCATGTTTGGCTCATGACATCTTCCGTTGCCTTAAATAGGGTTGGGGAGGGTAAAAGTGCCAAAAATTGCTTTACATAATACGATTATAAATAAAGGGCTCTTTTAAACTCAATATCTCCTTCTTCCTTCAATCCGTGCAATCCCTCACTCTAGCTCATACCATTCCTATCACCTTCAACATTTCACACCTCTTAAGGCTTTCTTCCGTGCGTAAAATTTGTGGTGGTTTTGATGAGAAAAATATTGACAAATTCTTACCAAGAGATATTTATTGAACAGACCTTGTGTCAAGCACATAAATATTAATACGTATTTTGCATTAAATGCAGCACAAATTACTACCAAAATCTAGGGAAAAGAGCGGAGAAACATACAATTTTATTAATTTACGAAGGACCTACGGGTCTAACTCAATCAACTTTTATATAGACCATATGAAGTAAGATCGTGATAGAATATTTTATTGCCCTTCTAGATTTTGAACTGTACTGCTAAGATTAACTTTGGGATGAAAGAGAGAAGCTCGCATAGCCATTGTTATTCATTTTGCTAGCATATGGGTGACGTGGAGAATTCAGTACCATAGGTGATTTATCGTCATAGCGATATATTAATATGATAATTAGAAAAGGTTGGATCATATTCCATTCCAAGTAGCATAGATGAGTACCACCATAACTATGTAAAAATTGCTGCATTATTTTCTAATTTACTCTCAACTATATCATTCACTTAAGAGAACTTGGTGAACGGCACTTGTACCTTGTAGCACTGAGTCGCCAATATAATAGCTATATTGATAAAGCGCTGTGACATAATGGAATTAATTGGTGATTTTACTTTAGGAAATGAAATTCAATCACAGATAAATTAACTTCATGGTAAAGATAACAGGATGAAGCAACTAGATGGCCAAGCAGGACAGGTGTTATGAAAATAAACGCAAATCCTAAAGCGATTCTTCCCGTCTAATTAATACAGAGTGATGGAACGTACAGGGTAAGGTTTCTGATACATAAGAAAAAGTTAAGGAAAGAGATAGTGAAATGATAGAAAACCGGAAATTAGGAGAAAAAAGGTTTTATTTTGCATTTTAATTATTTGATTTCCTAAACATATGTTTTCTTTGAATGAAATAGCGGAAAGGTGTTAGTATTACCAATTTTTATCAGCATTTCAAAAATACAGTCAAATTCAAATTTTTATGTATGTAATGCTACTCTGTACCTTCGTATTTTTGGTATAATTATTTAATTGTTGCATTAACTGTTATAGCCATACTAGTGATATGAGTTAGAGTGTTAAAGTTAGTACTTTATTAAAGGCAATTATTATTTAGGCGTGAATAAGTAGCTTTAAAAGCAGTAGTGAACACGGTGAATCACTCTGTCTTCATTCGATTAATGGGTATGTCTGCAACAAGGTATTTTATTCTGCTCTATTGATTTATTTCACTTCCTATTAACATAAAATTCATATTAGAATCCGGATGTCACTCTATATTCGGAAGCAGGTCATTGGTTAACTTCTTTGCTATCCTGACTTGTTGCCTAATGAAACCGCCGTGTCTTTTATGCTGGAAAGAATACTACTGATTAAAAGCATTGCCGACACGCCTTTAGAGGTAATGATTTACCTTTTGTTTCATCTTAATGGCTGTGGGGAGGGAAAAAGTAGGTGTCAAGTTGATATGGGGCTATAAAAGGGGTAAATATAAGCGTTACGTTTTCACTTCCATCTGAGTTGTTGCCAGAGCCGAACATTTCTCCCCTTTTGTAGTTTTGTTCAATTGTGTGAATGATTTATGGGAGACATTCGTTGAATGAAGGGGGTTTATTTGTTTGACTGAAAGCGCAAGCAGCAAAAAAAAATAGTATTACCTCCCATGTTTATGCTGTAGCTGTTAGTTTGGTCAAATAGGGCTTCTATGTTCTTTGTATTACTTGAGCATTTTCACTTATCAATTTTAGTCACTCCCTGTCTGCGCAACGTAAATATGCAGCCAGATACAGCATCAACCGTAAGATTTTACGCCATGTTACAGTGTAGGTCATTACCAGAAACGCTTCACCCGATGAATCCGAATAGAAAACATGCGGTCCTCCATTACCATTCAACCATTCCTAGCCATACACTTTTTAAAAAGTAGTTTGAGCTAAATATCATTTTACCTAGAAATCAATGAATTTGATCTCATTTTAGAGAAAAATATCACACCCTTACAAAGATACCAAAATTAAAACCCCTTAGTGAACTACTTTCCGAGGTTTTTATGAAAAATATCAGCCCGTTTTACATGGGAAATGGTACGTGTATGCACTTCATGAAAACCTTATTTAAAAACAGGAGGAATTGTTCTAGCACCTAGATTTCGCCAAATATATTTTTTGTGTAGTTTTTGTTTTTTTCAACCATTTTTAAAAAATTAATTATATTTTTCCCGCCGTTATTTCTGCTGGATCAAAATTACTGTCATATAAAACTACACTATTACACCATTAATAGCGCATTATTTTATTCATGTGTCCCACAGCTGGTGAAATTAAAACGTATAATTTGAATATGGTTTCTATTATGACTAGGGAACTATCTTGCTAAAATTACCATAAACTCTCTTGACTTGAGCTTGGTCTATTTTTGGGCAAAGTAAAAAGATAAGGATCATTATCAATATTGTATTCAAGTCCAGTTGGCACGAAACAGACCGGGATTAGAGATATTGAGTGGGATAAGAGTATGAAGTTGAGTACTAGATAAGGAACCAACATAAGCAAAATGAAAGATAATGGACAACGGTTTAACAGCTTACCCCACAGACGGAGTATTGTGCTAGCGGTATCTCTTCATCTTAGCAATGCAATGATAACAAATACATTGATTTGGAATAAATGTCTGGAGTCTGTTCTTTGATCGGATTATAATTTTTCTTTAACTAAATTTTTGAAGAAATCACAATTTATGATCATTTTCATTTTCGGAACGGCGCGCCGTTAAAAAATCGCATAAGACCACAAAGTTGAAATCGGACCTTGAAAATAGAAATTTTAACTTGTCGCGCAGTTTAGTCGAAGTCTCACTTTCTTGAGTGCAAATATGATGTTTTAAAGCCGTAAAATAAAATAATCTATCCTGAAGTCCCTACTCTTTCCCATGCTTTCCGTGATTTGGCTCCTAAATCATTTTCTGGGGTCAAACTCGGTCCCTTAACAAATTCTCCTGGAAATCAAACCCAGCCCAATCAACTTCCTATATCTAAGACTCGCAATATATGGTGTGTCCTCAAAATGAATAGTGCTGTACTCGAGATAAATTTTGCAAAACTACGCACTAGTTTTTCCTGGAACAATGGTATGGGTTTGGTTGCGACTTATGGTAGAGAGGAGCGACAAAAGAGATATCCATTGTACTTTTATACAATCATATATTGTTCAGTAAATTTTACATTATCTGATCCATCATAACGGGTTTTTGAGTACATAAAGCCGTTAAGAAGATCCATGACTAAAATTTATGCATGGGTGTTAATTGAAATCATTTTTATTTCATTCATTATAAGGTGGGTCTGTTCCAGAAACGTGAATTTGACGATAAAACATGACGTCCTCTATGAATATTCAAACATTCGTATTCCATTAATCGCCTTAAAGTACATTATTTCGAAAGAAAGCAAATTGTTAAACTCATAACTGGTAATCATGAATAAAAAAGTATCAGAACAGCTATGGTAAATGAAATGAAGACGAGCCCAGATACATCCGAGTATTATTTGAGGCTACAGAGATGAAACTATTTCGAAGGGTTGCCGACATAACACTGATAAATGAAGGAAGGGTTGAAAATATGAGGAAGCGATAATAAACGGAAAATATGCATGCCCAGGTACTGAAATGGATATAGAAATGGAACAAACGTATAAACGGTGAAAAACAACAGATTGGTATGTATTGCAGGAGATGAACTGCTCACAGGTAGGAGAAACGTCGACCGGACGACAAAAAGGTGGTGCGACAGCTGGGAAACTAGGGAAGATTGTAATTGAAGAGGACACAGACCACAGGAGCCTGCATTTAAGGAAAGAGTAATCTGACATCTTTTCGACGGTAAATTGTTGTTCTTGGCACGATTATTGTGTCCACATTTTCCACTTCAGTGGTCATGAGAGTCGTGAGTAGTTGGTAGGCTGGTTGGTTACTATTGAATATTACGTTACAGTATACGACAATACACTATTGTTTTTAATATTTTCCTCACGGTCTGCGCATTCATAACCTATAGACACGCGAAATTTGTTGTTTCTACCATAAAGATAAGCAAAGCGCCTTTTTTTCGGACAAGTTGTTGAAAAAACAAATGAAGTAGTGGCAGAATAAAATTCTCTGGGGCCGAAATCATGAGTCTCTACTTTTCTTTTCGTGAAGATTCAAGAGGAGACGAGAGAGTAGAGACCCGGTGTGTCCACCCATTTTTTCCTCACCTCTTGAAAACTTCGCCCGAAGAGAAGATCCCTCCCTACTGTGAGGATTGCGACTCTCCCTTAACTGTGAGACACCTTCTGACGGTGTGTGATAGATACCGTGCTCTGCGCATCCGGCTGAACATCAGGGGAGACCTAGGACACGTCCTAGGAGACGATCCTGATTGTGTCAGTCGGATAATGTTATTTTTAAAAGAGTCTGGGCTTTTTAACTGTTTGTGACCAACGATTATGTGGTGTTTTATCTTACGCCCATTTTAATGAGAGCTGCGTCGCTATTATCTATTTATTTATTTATATATTTAAATTTTTTATTTAAAAAACACGACTTGGTGATGTTAGGCTGACGTGGTGCGAATGACCTCAGTCGTCGAAGCACCCTAATCACCCAAATACTACTACTATGAAAACTTCGCGCCCTAAGGGTTTATTTTTAAGCGTCACGCCCGATTGATGCCGGTAGTCTTTTGTGTCATGTTTCTCTAATTTAGTCACCACAGTGACTCACTAGCGGAGCTTGAATATGTGACGCTAAGATAAAATAATCAAAGTGAAAAGATACTCCTCAGCAAGTTGGCATAAGCTCAACTTGATAGAAATTAGACGAAAGAATTCTCAGATGAATTCAATTCTTTAGTATTCGCATTCCGAACACTTGATATTTATGCCATATCTATGCTTGTTTTATTTCTAGTTTCTTAGGTTCTACGCGTATATTTTGGCATTAGTTTGTTAAACTTTTGACATAATCGGATATTTACTTGACAATAGGTAGATTGTAAAAAACAAATGGATCGAAAATCGACAATCAATAATTCTTATCAATGAACTGAACTTATACTGTATTCCGCTTCATCCCACATATTAGATGTCCTTATACTCCACGAGGGAATCGTTCTACTCGGTTATTGCTGTCGTTTACGGACTGGTCCGTTCTAACATTTGCTAATACACTCAAAAAAGGTGGATCATAGGTGGATCATCATCATCATAACACCCGCGAATAAATAAAATATTTGCATTGCTTGGCGAATTAGGGCGCATGAAGAAAGATTCATCGCTCTTTCATTGAATTTTAACAGCCAATATATGATTTAATAATAATGAATATAATTGCTAAAAGTAAAAAAAATATTGTTAAAAACTAGCTTGCTAAGGAAAAGAATTTATTATAAACTAAATTTTAAGACCACTACTTAGAGAGCGTGTTATTTTTATCATAAATGCAGGTATTAATATATCATTGTAAATACAATTCAGGGTTGAATTCCGTATAAATACCGTGAAAAAGAGGGACCTCAAAACACATCCTAATCTCTTAAAATCCACTATTCCTTGTTTAAAAAATTTCTCCTAGAGCTTCATGGTGGTAACGTTTCTACTTATCAGTAATTGGCTGAAAAAATACCGGTCATGGATTGATTAGATGAATGAACATTTGCGGCGGAATATTTGAAGATTTCTGAGGGTAAATACATTCATATCAAGGCATCAAAAGGCGTGAGTGAATATTGATTCAACTTACTGGTATATGAATATTGAGATATAGCTGTATCAATCATCATCCATCCCATCTAAAATTTGTCTTTAGTATCCACCTTTCGGTTTTCACATATCAGGGGCGTCAGTTTTTTTATGGCTTGGGAATAAAATTCTAAAACCTCTTTGTTCTTCTTTCATCCTTGCCCGCTCGTTCTCTCCTCTTTCTTCACGTCTCTGAGTCCAGCCGTTCAAACTCCCCTCCCCTCTAACCTTGTATATATTTTGGGACGAAAGAAAGGGATTCAAAATAAAAAATAAAAGCGCATCCAAGTTCGAAGGCAACTCCAAAGCTTTCCGCTTCCTTCCGCCCACAATCAATGCTCTTTGCCAGAGGGTGTTTGAACAATCGCATTTATTCAAAAACACTTATGGGCAAGAGCATTTTCAGACGCCTATAAACCGCATTGTTTCCATCACATAATTTTATTTAAAACGTTTGGGAAGCACAATAAAAAGGAATCTATTATATTGAGATAAGGACAAAAGCTGGAGACCAGACGGAAATGAAGAAAAGTGGAGAAGAGCAGACGAGGAAAGTAAAAATGCACCAATAAACATGAAATTATAGCTAGATAGACTGGGCAAACTCTCAGACATGATGGGTTTGTGAGGAAGCATTCTCCATTGTCCCTCGCAAACGTTGTGGGGAAAAATAGGGGGAAGAGTCCAAAGAGTAATGACAAGGGATTAATACATTGACTAAATAAAGGGAATAGCGCATTTGAAGAACAATCTAAGAGCAAGGGAGCTAGAGCAAGATAGGAAAAATAGGGGGATGCAGGGAGGTAGATCATTAAAATGGATCTGCCAATCAACGCGTGAACTAAATTGTTATTAATCTAAGTTTACCACAAAAACATGCCTTTAAAATTGGGCTTACTCAAATAAATAAATCAAATCTAGCATATTACATAAAAAAGGTAATATGAAATAAAGGACGTAGTATGAAAAACAGAAAAATAAACCACATTCAGATAGATATTGACGGGATGAATTTTGCTTTAAAAGGTAGCGTTTTAGTGAGGAGGTAAGTATGAGAATACTTATGCTGCTTGGAGAGAAGAGGTCAAGAGGAGGATCCCTGCTGAGGGGGGAGTGTAAACGGGTTGGGATTTGGTAGAAAGGGATCTTTTGTCTGCTGGGATGTGTGTAAAGTCATGTTTTGAGTGATGTAAGTTATAACATGTAGTAAGAGGGATGAAAGGAGTTCAGGGGGTCGGAAGGAACCATGTAAGATATAGTGAAGGAACTTCAAGTCCTAATTCTATCTGTTGGATGTGAATTGCCAAAAGATAACATTCTATTTTATGAATTACGTCTGAAAGGAGATGGCCGTGAAGTTCTATGATGTGATGACTGTCCATTTGTTGTTCTATGCGTCTGAAATATGGACACATATAGACAAATCACCAGAAATAAACTGCAGAAATGAGACTTCTGAGAAAGCTTTCGGGCTGTAGACTACGGGACTGACAAAGATTTCGGGGAGCAGCCAGACATTGTGGGATTTTATGACTCAGTTTTGGATTACAGTAAGTACATGGTGACATGATATTGTCCTAATGATGGAACAGAACAGTGTTTCTTAACAAATACAGACCCATTTGGGGTAGTACTGAATGTCCTAGGGAGAGATGAAAGGGTCAGAAATGATTTGTTCGGAACAGGTAACGTCATCCTAAGAGGAACGTTTGCGATGTAGAAAATTTATATTGCATGACTCTGAAATGTATTGACCATAGTAACCCGTAATTTCTGATGGGTGTTCATTCCCATCAAGCCCCGAGACCATTAGAGGCTCTTACAACGAGTCAGTACGGACATCTGATATCAACTTTTCACTGATAAGTTATAAGTTATATAAAAACTTTTTACCTCACTACTGATTATACTTATCAACGTATAAATATTAAATAGCAAATAAGCATAAAAGATGTAATTTAAATATATGATTTTGGTAATTGGGTAGAAGTGACATATCGAAGGAAGCTGATGGAGACGTTTCTTGTGGTTCTGCGGATTTTTAAGCCATGGCTATCCCATCAGCTCAGATTGTAACTATTATTGGACACATTTAAACCAGAAAGAGATGTGAATTTTATGCAAATCACAAGAATGATACTCTGATTAGATTTTCGCGGATAGAAATGTATTAGTTGATAAAAAATGTAATGATATTAAATGAAGCAGATTGATGAAGCGATTAAATTGCTTGGGCTGTATTTTAGATAAAAATATATGCAGTGATCAGGAATTTAGAAAAAAACGGTCAAGCAAAAGAGGTGTTTGTAACTAGGAGCGAAGCGCTATACCCAAATTTTGCAAAAGAGGCTCTTACAACTAGTCAGTACGGACATCTAATTTCAACTTTTCACTGATAAGTTATATGTTATATAAAAACTTTTTACCTCACTACTAATTAGTCTTATCAGTGGTGAGGGAAAAAGTTTTTATATAAAAATACATAATAGTATAAATATTAAATAGCAAATAAGCAATCGAAGACTTTGATTTGACGCTGCGTTGAGGTGAAACGTAGACCTTGGCAAAGGAGGATAAGAATAGGTTTCAGGCGTTCGAGAGAAGATTGGAGATTGTTCGAGGTCGATACGAAAGCAGACAAACAAGGATGTGCTGGCTGTGGTGGGAAGGAAGACAGGGTAGCTCGACTAGATTAGGGTTGAGGAAGAGCAGGTGGATGGAGCAAGTGATTGCTCTGGGGGATATGCCAAAGACCGCCGTTGAAGGCAGAATATTAGGAGAACGAGGAAGTGGAACGAGACGATGGTAGGGACGTTAGATTGGATGAGGGAGGTTAGGAAGTATGCCGCGTTGAAGAGAGATGCAATGCGAGGAAAGAGACGCTTTGAGGAAGATACGTAGAGCGGAAACGGGTTATCAAAACCTACCCCTCAGAGGAAGGCTACTTATCCTAATAATTTTGCCAATTTTATTACAGGTTCATTCTAAGTCAGTGGTTCTCAATTTGGGTCCTATCTCCCCCTTGGGGGTGGCGCTTTAATATATGGGGGGGGGGAATAAACAAGGGAGTAGGTTGGGGGCGTTGGAGGCAGGGGTCTGATGATTTATACCATGTCCAGGACGAATAAACTGTCAATATATTGAATTTAAAGTAAATATAATTTCATTATTATTATTTTAACTTTATCTTTGTAATGTTCCTGATATGTTCACTCAGTCAATAAATTTAAACGTAACATTTGGGGGACGAAATGTAACGTAGGATATACTCGTATTTTGTGGATCACAAGGTGGTAGCTGAAGTTTGTGAAACACTTTCTAAATATTTTTGAAGAAACATTTCACGACACAGTTAAATCAGATTTTAGTTAACAATGAATCATACGGCTTAATCTTAAGTAAGACTAGGCGAGCGGTAATTAATATCATTCATAAGGTTCGCAACGGCTGTCACAGCAATAAGGAATTTTCCGCTGTATACTATAATTGCCTGGATTCTCGCTCTGACTTTCATTATCTTGATGATGATGGCCAAGTCTGCAATCAAATTTTTGCATCAACATAATCCAGTGTAAAACTAAAGGAATTTTCACTCAATTAATTCATCGGAAACACTTAAAATCTTTAATAAGAATTCTATATATAGGCAAGTCCCCGAACGTTTCACCTGAGCATATGTCACATTGCTGATCGTAATTGTGCGCGCTTAAGTGTGCTGATATTTTCCAATCTCTACAAGCTTCAACACCTTTGATGGTAAAATTTCTATGAAGGAAAAACATAGCTAAGAGGAGAATGGAGAACTGTAGGAATCGAATCTTGGAATTGATGACTGCTGATGATAATACGCTAACTACCGGCTGTTAGCTTTTTTGTTAGTTCAAACTTTGAACATGTTAGATTTGGCAGTAAAAAAGGTTCTCATACTTGAAGATGGTCTCTTGGTTCTCCATTCGGATTAGAAATTCCGACCGACCGACATTTCGACAGACTGGTATATACCTCTTCATATTGATCAATTGGCCGCTAACTGGGATGGAATCACAAGAGACCTTCATATTATCTATTCTACGTGAAACCGTGTAGGAAAAAATCACATTTGGACAAAGTGGCAATGGCTGTAATAATGTTTTACATAATATGCTAGTACCTAGCAAATTTATGGATAAGTCGGGGTGAATAGTGAGGATAAATGGCTATGTCAAGATAAAATTGCTGAAAAGTAGAGTCCAACTTGAGTATCATTTCTTATTTCGACGATTTTGAGTCTAATACCGAAAATTTGTCTACTCCCTAAAGTTTAACAGTGAAAAAACTATACACTCGGTGTTTATGTGTTTCGGTATGAACAGATGAAATAATTGTGCAATACTTCCTTCATATTCCCCTAATGCAGCAGTTCTCAACCTGTGGGTCGCGACCCCTTTGGGGGTCGGACGAATCTTATGTAGGGGTCGCCTAAGACCATCGAAAAACACATGGTCTTATGAAGTAGGAAATAAATAAACTTTGAATTTGGGGTCACCACAATATGACGAACTGTATCTTAGTGTGGCGGCATTAGGATGGTTGAGAACCACTGCCCTAATATGAAAAAGATATGAACAATAAAATTAGCCGTTACTTCAAGAAAATGTTGGGTTTTCAGATTTTCCATTAGACATTTGGAATCGTTATTGCCTACCTTTTTTCCAAGTTCATTGTTTTCACTAAGCAATGGAAGGATGATAACGTTTCTTCCCCTAATGACTGGTGATTTTAAGTATGTCAACGTTTCCTCGATTTTCTGTGTCCCGTCTTTTTTTACGATCATCCATTCGAGCTCCGGAGATCATCTCTGGCTATGCGACCTGATTTTTCCTCTTCTCTCGGGCCTCGCTGCCTTCATTATCCGTTTCACGCCTTGTCCTCTCCTCTTTGTCGGTTCCATCATTCCTACAGCCCCCTCCTTCCGTTCCCCTCCCTTTTTTCCCCGCTACCCCCTTACACCCTCCTCCCTCTATCTCCCTCTGGCTTGGCCCGCAAAATTCGTCCATTTACACCCTCCCACCGACCTTGGTGGGTTTCTGTTCTGACCTCTATTCGTCCTTCCCACTCTCGACGTCTCCCTTCTGGCCTCTATAAAGTGTTTCGAACCGCACTGGAGTCAGCTCAACGCTCGATAGAAGAGACTCACGGACCGATTTCGTCCGATCCCGGCCATGTGATAATGCTTCCTCCTCTGTCTGATCAATTTACCCTTTTTCCGGCTGCATTGAGGTTCCACAATACCACATTCGATCAGCTTTCATCACTCTCTCCATCGCAAGCATCGCATCTATTATTTTTCTGTTGGATATTCATTCGAAGGAATGGTAAGGTTGAGGCGTGCAAGTTTTATATTACGAATTGGCAAAAAGAGAGGATCGTTTACGACATCAGAGTACAAGGAATGATGCAAAGAAAAATTTGTATTTTTTCACAATTTATTATCAATGGTACAACTAGTTTCGACGTACCATTGAAAATAAATTGTAAAAATATACAAAGTGTTCTTTGCATCATGATTAATTTCCACGAAGTCACGCCTAAACTCACCGAGTTATAAGGAAGTTGACCGAATTAGAAAGAAAAATATACGACGATTTAATAAAAAGTGTGCAGAGATAAAAATTGGCAATTTTGTTTACATTTGACGAGATTAATTTGAAAGTAGATTATGATCCGTAAAGTTTTGATGCCAATGCAGAATCACAAGTAATTGAAAAATGCTGTAGCTTGTATACTAAAAGTGTTCAGTAAAAAATCGCGTAATGAATTTTCTGTATAATTAAATCGCTGCTCACAGGATATAGTAAATCGCATTGATCTCAAGCAAATAATAAGTTGATTGCTATATTTACATTTTCCACTTTATTTGAATTGCTCCATCATCTAAGCTCACCGGTGGGATCAGATGGTTTAAAAATCAGTTCCAACCTCAGGTTTTACGTGTACAGTTTGGATTCAGAGACATCTCTGCTTTGAGTCTGCATCTCGGCTTTCCAGAGTCCTCAATTTAACCGAAAACGAAAAAGTGGTGGAAATATTTATTTGCCTTTGTGGTGAACACGGCTATAGTAAACAGTTTTATACTGTATAAAGAAACCAATTCAACCTCAAATAGTAGGCATGGAGTAACACAGAAGAATTTTCGTTTAGCACTTTATAGGCAGATACTCCTCCCGTAAAGTAATAGAGCGTAAAAGAATCCTTCCTGTGGGCACATTTTCACCGAGACAGCAGCACTCTCTTACAAAGATCGAGGGGAGGAAAAAAGTCTGTGCCTACTGCAGCTCAAAGAAAAGAATAACTCCTGCTGGACAGAGAATAGAGACGTCATGGAAGTGCATAGGCTGCGATTTACCTCTGTGCAAATTAGGATGTTATCTTCAATATCACCAAGAAAATGGATTGGAAGTAGGTGGAAATAGATTGGAAGAAATAAATTATTATTTATTAAAACATTCAATTTTTTAAATAAAATACTTCATTATATTTAAAGTTATTTTAAGTTAAATGAAGTAACGTCAGTAAGTTACTCATCGCGGATCGTGGTAAAAATAGGTCTACTGGTGGGGCAATAGGGTATTTAAATTTCTTGCGTGACGGGGAATTGTTTACGGCCGGTTTCGGGCGGGTTAGGAAGGAGAGGGTTATAGGCTGGCTTGAAGCTCAAATACGTAAAAAACTCGTATACCGAGACAGTGCACCATATTTATTTTGATGTTCTGCCTGATTTCCTGGAAATATCTAATAGATCCCCACAAAATCATACAGCTGTGGTGCAACTACACTAGTAATTGAGTCAAGTTGGAAATCAGATTTGAGCCCATTATCTCCTCTCAGTTGCTCATACCTTTATCCACTTCCCTGTAACTCCATCTCCTCTAAGGAAAATGAATATTTTGTAATTATTAGAATGCTGTTTCTGTTTATTTTAAATGGCATTAAATTATTGCAATCTTTATGAGTGAAATAATTTTAGTGATCGCGTCAAATAACTAAGTGAATATTTTCGATATCAGATGGTATTAAGTCTAGTTAAGAAAAAAAGTCTCCTCAACAAAAGATTCAATATTTTGTAATAATTATAAAGATAGTTTGTGTAATTTAAGTAAATTTAGAGAGCTTATCTTTAGATTTATAGTGCTTTCCGGTAAAATTATGGTTGGACATTACTGAAGTAGTAACGATTGTGAATTCATCGATTTAAGGCGAATTCTTCTCCTTACACTTTCGGCGGACACTAATACATATCTGTAGAACGTAAATTTTTGTCTAAATTTTTAAATAATTTTTCCATGGTTAATTATTGTTATAAAAAATTTGCGTTCACTCACTTAATGTTTAACTCTTTCATCTTAAAACACTTGCAATTTTTGTCACCCATTACGTCAAGTGCCCTTTCATCTTAAAAAATTACTCAAAACAATCTGATCTGGAACATTTAGAGAAAAAACTAATAGATATTTTTTCAGAGTGACCGAATAGAGTATTTTGCCGAAAAAAATCTTACGGTGCAACTTTAAATTTTATATAGTGACCTTCAAAATTCCCCGGAATGATTAAACTTTTTATTTATTCTTATAATCCCGTAAAGTTTTAATAATGGAATGGCGCTGAGGAATTAATTTCTCAAAGTTCCAGACCAATGCATTAATATCTTGCTGAAGCGAGATACATTTTTTGCAGCCTCAATCTACGACCGGAAACACATTATCGACCAGGAACGCAATTGAGGTCAGAAGGGTGCCAGTAGCGTTATTCATCTCGTGCAATATTGCTGTGTAAACACAGTCCAATCTCGAAATATGACTATTTAAAAGGATCTAAATCCTTGAAGGAAGAGATCAGATATTCATGGTCGTAGTGCCATCGACAAAGGCTTGATTTAAATAATGTATGCTGTGTAAGAGAAATTTTTTGGCATCATTATTTGTTATCGTTTCCTTTTTTTTGAACATTTGGATTTCATTTTCTATGCATAATATTTGATCGCTAATAATGTACATTGTTCGTAAACGCTCGTTTGTAAATTATGTTTGTATCATTTTAAAAGAAGTTCGTTTTGTATGTTTGCATGACAGTTAAAGAAGAGTGGTTCTTGTGCATTCTAACTGAATCGAAGGTAAATATGTTGTTTTTATGATCAATACTCAAATAGATGATGACAGCTTAGTGACACTTCTGTTTTGTTTACGTTTCTTATATAATCCTTGCTGGAGTAAATTTAAGAAAAAGAAGCGTCGGCAGCATTATTTAGCTTGTTAAGTAAGAAAGACGGAGTAATTCATTACCATTTGAGTATAATACTGAGGTGGGAGCTTAAAAGGGATATTTGTTCTTACCTTTCTACCGCTAATAACTCTAATTGTTACTCCCGAGAAGCTCAAACACTTACCTTCCGAAAAAAATTTCTTACGCCGCCTCTCTGGCTCGATGATGTAGGAAAGTCATCATGTGCTCGCTTTTCCTTCTATTTACTGACCTATTCTGTTCATAGTAATTTCTTTTTGTCTCAAAATGTGGCCGATCCATCTGGGCCTTGTCCTGAAAGTACTCCCTTTAGCATTTTTCTGTTAATATATGGACTTAATCGTCTTCCTTCAGCACCATTTGTCAAAGGCCTGTAATTTTCTCATTCAGATTCCCTCTTGTCTAGTTCCAAATCCTCTGGAAATAGCAGCATCGAAAAACCTTGGTATTTGGTTCCAAAATCTCTATTGTCTAGTTTCAAATTCTCTGGAAACGGCAGCAGTGAAAAACCTTGGCATGTGGTTCCTGCTTGCCAATTGTCTAGTTTAAAAACCTCTTTAAATTGCAGAATCGAAAAACCTTGATGCGAAATCCAACTAAGGCGGATAATTTTTTGCTCTAACATTTCACATATTTGTGTTATCCCCAGCAGTGGAAAGCACTAAAGTAATGTCCCAGCCTTTTCCGCAGTATATTTTAATTTAACTCCTCCTCTCTCTAAATAAAAACTCTCTCACGCCGTTTATCTGGCTCGCGGTTGTGGTGGGAAAGTCATGTGTTCGCGTCATTAGCATCGCTCACCCGCGGGAGGCGCCGGCGTTTCGCGGAACCTCGACGGGGTTTGGAGGGCGCGAAGAACGCTTTCGACTCGGGTTGCCAAAGTTGCACGTGCCGTCAGCCGACTTCTACAGCCTCCGTCTCGGTGGCGGGATCCTCATAAGCCTATTCTTCCGCGGAACACTCAGCTATGCGAGGCCGGGAGGAGGGAGGGAGAGACCCCGCCTCCGGTCCCGTGACCAAGACGGAGTAGGCGGGAGGTATGCGTTCGTGTTTTGAGACGGGAGAGGGGGAGGTGGGTTTTGGACGACCGCGTGATCTGGCACGGGTCCAGCCGAGACTACTTTCGCCTCGCGAGAGGTGTTGGGGAGAGAGAGGAGGGAAATTTTGAACGGAATGCCCGGCGGGAGTGCGAGGCTAGGCGGCTAGAATGGCAATCACCTGAGACGAATAATGTAGGCCTTGAGACGCGCGAAACGGCATTTATTATAAAAGCCCTATAGCATATTGTTTATTATGCTGGGAAAATATTCGTGTTCATGAAAAAAAACCTTCGTGTGGAGCGTAGCACTCTATGGATCGGAAGCATAGACCATTGGAAAAGCTGACCAGAACAGACTAGAAGCCTTTGAAATCTGGTGCTGGAATAGGATGCTGAAGATAAAATGCACGGACTAAATGAGAATTTCTGAAGTGTACAGGAGAGGAGAGGACCATATGGAACATCATACAAAAAAGAAGAAAATTATGGATTGGACTCACCCTGAGACACAATGGGTTTGTGAGGAACGTAATTGAAGGTAAAATAGAGGGAAAAGTTCCCAGAGGAAGACTCAGGAATAAGTTTATGGACCAAATGAAGAGGAAAGTATATAGAAAGAGATTTCAGGAGGTAAGGGACAAATATTAAACAGGTAAGGGAGGAGGACTGCAGTTAACCAATCATTGGCTTGAAAGACCAATGATTTTGATGAGGGAAACTGTTCCTATGAAACATGGAACTGAATCAATGTAAGCACTTTGCCGTAATAAAAACGAATCAGGCAAAACATTTTCTAAAATTATCATCTAATTTTTGGGTGTAATACTTCACTCTGATTTCAGGAAACAAGGAATAACACTATATAACAGAATAACAGAAACTCGGAGAATGGTGGTACAAATAATCAGGACGTTAATGGAATGCCTAAATATTGACAGAATACTTAATTTCTTCCAAATCATTTAATGAATATCGAATATATCATTAAACATGTTTACTAACCAGTCTGGGTATGGATCCACTCGGTGACCCTGATATCCGCTGTACTACGAGAATTCATGAATGTAACGTGTTATTTCGTAATTTAAGTGCGCCAGACTACCCATTCGTGCTATCAGAGTTTTTTTAAAATTTGTAATTGCTTCAGTACATTGAAACCTAGAGTTTCGCGCTAGGTTTTCAATGAATTGCTCTACCTCTTGAAATTTGCTTTATATTACAAGCGAGTTTAATACGAGCTTAAATGGATGGATATTTTCTGTTTAAACACAAAGAAGGAACATATAATTCTTCAGTTTCCCTCGTGATTCTTTTCTCTTTGAAACTATTGCAGTTAAAATATACCTTCATTCAAGTATGAAGGAGATCTTTTTAGGATTGATTTGGGTATATACATTTCCTTTTGATGTGACCATCTTTGTAAATTTTCCATCTTCAAATTAATTCCTGGACATTAGTAATTGGAAAACAGCTAGTTGGCCTAGCACTCGTAGAATGCAATGATTTTTTTTACCGATATTAAAATGAGGTTTAATCTAGACAGGTGACAAATATAAAACACGAGGAGGACTGGTTTATATTATTATCATTATTTATTCATAATTCGCTTAAATGATTGTGTGGTGCGATATTTGGAAAAAATCCTAGACAAAATCAAACTAACCCATATTTGAAGGAACAGTAAGTCTCTAATACACCAGTCCTTCATTACCAATGATCCGTGTTATGTCAGATACTTATTTAGCAAAGTCACCAGTTATTAAACCAGTTATATGTTGAATGTGATTTCAGTTTTGATTGTCTTATTAGGATTTTAAATCTCACTTAGTTTTGTTCAAAACTTTTTTGGTTACAAATGGCTTTAATATGTATAGTAGTGTCCACTACAGATACGTTTCCGCTTACTTATTAGTGATTTTTTGATAAAAATATCCGTTGTAATACGAGAATGCATTAATGTAACGTGGTATTTTTATAATTCAAATGCGCCAGACCATCCATTTGTGCTATCATAGATTGCAATTGCTTCAGTACAAATCATATCGGATTATCGAGAGACTACGCATCCTATTTCTATTTTTTAACTAGTCAATTTTAAATATACCCTAACATGAATTTTTGAAGGGTTTTTTTTCGCAAACTCCGTGGTATAGCTATATTTTTTTTCCATTCATAAAAAGTGAAAGTCTATGGAAAAGGACCCAGCCAGCTCTTTTAGTCAAGGTCGCCATTCTCCTCCTCTACGAATCCACTCAGCCTTCACCTTTGTTGGTTTCGTGCTTAATATCGTCTGGCCCTCTGACCCGCAACTTGACCCAAATAAGGCGTACGAAAGGTCATTTGTAACCCCTGATATCCTCGTTTTTTTGGAAGCGTCTGCACTCTTGAGGAATGTCGTCTGCCTTTTTACCACCCAGGCAGAGTGAGACTGAGTGGAATGGGGAGGAACTGTGGGGGTATGCAGACCAGAACGGTCTGGCTGCCGGTGTGTCATTGTGCGAGACTACAGAGGGGCTGATCATAAATATTTAAGATAGTTCAAATCCTGCCGAGAATCTTTAACTCCATACCACGTCGTGCCAATGCTTATATTATGATCAATTCAAACTTACTTTTCCATCGGAATGAAATTGGAGGATGAAATGAAATCTCATATTTTAAGGAACCCTTTTTTTATGCCGACAGAGTGTTCAACATCTACAATCATTATCAAAGTAATTGCACCAAGATTTAATTAAATATATTTGGGGAGGCGACCGACGGCTAAGGTTAAAAGACCATATGGGACAGGCAAGGGAGGATAGAAACTTGGCGTCGGCATTAGCCTGCTCTCAACGAAAAGCGCTAAGAGTATCACGGTTTAACTTCTCATCTGACAGAAGGAATGCTGCACTTGAAGTGACCTTCACCAGACAGTCAAGTAGGAATCATCCTCCGACATTCTATTCTGCAGGTATTTGAACCCTGACCGTCAAGTATATTGTTAGACAATACTCTTGAACTACCAATTTGATCCCCTTGTACCAAGATGTCTTGGTAATATTATTATAGGTGTCAAAACTAAGAGCGGAAAACTAAAAAACGTAGAGTTCACACAGAAAATACTCATATCATGCGAGCAAATTCCATAAAATTAAGCCTAAAACATTAACTTGAACATAAACATGAAGCATTACACGATCCAAAATACAAATTTACATTTTCCATAGAAAAAAATGTGGTTTTTCCTTAACATCGAAAAATATATGCAATAGTTTGAGTTTACAAATTCCTTACCATCAAGCAACAGTGTTTCACTATATGTTGTATACTGTGTTGTTTCCGTAGACTTTTTTTTAAAGATTTGCTGATTTGGGATGATGTTTATATTTGAAACATTCATAATCACTTTAAAAGACAAGATGTTCAGGAATTTCTAAAGGCAAAATAAAAATACTGATTATCATGTATATTGACTCAGTGAAGACGCCACCAGGGAATTTAATTACTCATCACTTTTCTCATATTGCTGTTAAATTGCCAGAAAATTTAAGTTTTGGCATTTAATGTAATTAGCATAAGAATAGACTAATCACAGCGGAAATGGGGTACCTGGGTAGTGTTCAGTTTTTAATTTACACTAATCAGAATAAGGCTGTTTCTAACGCATAAACTATGACTCAAGGTGATGGGAGTATATATTAATATAATATTTCATTGTTGTTACCACATTTAAGAATAAACGTAACCAGGAGATCAATTGCCCAATGTAATAGTTGCAGAACGCTAATTTGAACTGATCGTCAACACTGGAACCGTGTTTAGAAACTTTAACTTACTCAATGGGTTCCGATGCCTGCAAATGGTGCGGTAAGAAAATTACAGTTAGCTTTAAATCTCTCACTGGTATTCAACCCAGATTCTTCTGGGAGTATTGATATTATTTATGTTAAACGAAGGATAGGATAAAATATTTAACTGAGACGCGCAAGATAAAATCGATTCAAAAATTAAATATTTTCTATTCTCCGAAATTATTTGTATACTCAAATTTAGATGTTACTTTACCAATCTAGTTTAAGTATCATAGTACTCCTCTCCCGTATTTTCTATGGCAATATTTTAGTACAACTGACCTCGAGAATCATTTCAGTGAAATAAAGTAATTAAAATAGCTCTCATTCATAACAGACTGCCAACCGAAAAGTAAAACTGGCACCTACTCTTTAATCGGTGGAAAAGTAGGACATAAAGAATCATGGAGGCAACCAAAGCCTTAAGCAGTTGGCAGCACTGACATTGGAACCACAAGAGGCACGGTTCCATTTTCACCTTCATGTTTTTTTTTGAACCAACAAATCCATACTCTGAAGGGACCTCCGTCCCACAATGGCTTATTTTTCTTCTCGTTTCCTCTCCTTCGCTCGCCGTAATTTGATACCAAAGCGTTACCTCATCAACCCCCTTTCACAAATCACCTCTGTAAACACGATTTTGGCCAAAAGGCGCACTTCAGTTTTCTACCGAAAGGTGTTCATTTCACGTTTACACTTCCCTTTCAAGTAATAGTCTGCCGTCAATTTAAATATAATGGCCTCAGCAGCGAATATATATGAGATGTTTTAAAGCACAACTAGAGCAATCAAAGAACTCTAAGAACTGGTTGTTTTAGTACAAAAAATACTAGTTCAATCTCAGAACCATATAGGTATATGCATTGCCTTCAATTTATTAATAAAGACAAACACGTATGAATATTCACTCATGGTGTTAAAATTTTACGCTTGAGTAAAATTAACATTTCCGTATAAGTTTTAATCCAATGGCATGTTTTTAGATTGATGGCATTCATAATTCGAGTCTTTAAATATTCAATATGTATAATTTTGGGCAATCAACGTTAAATTTATTTTACTGTAAGGAAAACTTTAAATTTTTTTACAAATTACTTTAAGTCGTCATTACGCTGGCCAAATTGATTTTTGTGAAAAGCTTTTCATTTACTCAATGAATTATGCTGTAGCTGGTAAAGATAGAGGTTGCATCATATCGATGACGCAATGCTGGTTACGGGGTTACGCGACCCTAACAAATGAAGCCTTGCCGAAAGGTATTTCATACTTACCAAAACGTTATTAAAATAACCAGCTTAGCAATGTTTCTACTCGGTCACCACTGAAAACTTTTACAATTTATTCAGCCTATTCAGTTAAATAGTTATTAACTATGATATAGGTACAAAATATCTGTGATTTGTAAAGTCCAAGGAGCGTAACAATGATCATTTATTTTTTCTGTTCATAAGTGCTAATTGCAAATCATTAAGCTCTGAATTAGCGTTGGAATCCATGGGTAATTATTTTAAATTATATCATACCATTTTTTCAAGGCTGTCATATGCGTATCGGTATATAATATATTTTTCGGAAATTGAAGACTTTTGTTCGATCAAATCCCAGAAAAATTTCACATACCTGAATTTTATATTGCAAGATGTTTAACCACACACTTTTACTGCACTTTTGCGTTCATTTAGAACTATGCAACAGTTGTTTTCTCTTTGTGTCGTACGGTACTTCTGTACCGTTCTGTTCGCATTCCCTCAGTTTAATAAAATTTAAATTCTAGTAATTGACCTCTATAACATACTTAACCAAAAGAATTCATGGTCTACATTGAAAATTACTTATTCTTGTTCTTTTTCTTTATTTTATGATGATACTTTCCTGATTGGACAGTTTCATAATAATCAGTTGGTAATATTATCCCTCAGAATGAGGCAACCCGCACGCATTTGTGTAACGCGGGATGTAGATTTCAGGATAACACAAAAACAAAGGCTAACGAACAATAATTTGTTTCCTTCTTTGATTAATACCTAAGTACCAGTTAATTGATTTTTTACCTTGTCTTATCCTCTTTAGCAGCTATACGATGTGGTTTAGTTAAAATGGGCTCACCTTTAAGCCAATTCTAGCGTATCACGTAATGGTGAAGGTGTAAGCTTTCGAAGCGTAAAAGGATTAAGAAGTTAAAACCTACTATAGCTGCCCGTTTTTCTGATCCCATCTCTATACCGTATTTATCATACAAGAATGGAAGCCATGCGTGTTCAACATAATGCCCAGGTTACGAGGTCTGATACCATAAAGAGGGAAAGTCCCTCCTATGCCTCGGATATTATGAGCATATCAGCGAAAAGACTACGACCATCAAAAATGGTTTATCCTTGGAAAACAACTTTCCCGTGTCGCTTCGACATTTGGTTTCGTGGATCCAATCTCCTGATGGGGTTTTAAAGCGTCTCTTGAGCTATAGATGGAGCCATAAAAGAGGATCAATCATGAAACTTCATGAAACCAATCCTCGTAATTAATTTTCACGGCTTTCTCAGAAGACCGGCTTGTTTCTGATTATTGGCCAGTTATAAATACTGCTGACTATTTATTGCTCCCTCTGATGACATTATTCTTACCCCAATGTGCTCTCTGATATATTTGACTCTCGTTATAGCGTTACTCATATTCGTTCCTCCCGACTCTTTGATCTTTCCTACCATATCTTATATTCTTATTAATTCATTTGATAGCCCTAAAATTTATTGTGAACCAAGTTATATTCTTCGATCATCTTATCCTTGCTATCTATGTAAATGCACATCCCGTTATACAATTCGTCGTATAGCTGTTTATTTTACCATTTAATTCAATTTTTACAGTCCTACTCCGCATTCCGGAATGATTCGAGTATCCAAGATTTTTTTCTTTTCATGTATGATGAGTTTAAAGTAACCGCTATTACTTTAACTACACGGTCACTTGAAAAGATTTTTATATCTTCCTACCATTTTTTTGAAATTTTTGTAGATTACATCAAAACTTTCATTTAAATTACCTTAAGAATAATTCACTAGTGTTCATTTTCGGCTTTGTTCTTCGTTGCAGTATTTATTTTTACAGCTATGGATAGCCATAGTTTTATAGCGCATTCCACCGGCTATTGAGTGAATTACAAGGTCTCTGAATAAATATTACGTAGTTTTTTTATACCAGACGAATTTTTTCAGCAACCATGTGATGCAATATATTATTTAAAAAATTTCTTCAGGGTCAATATTAATTTACATGTATTTATTATTACTGTTCTTATTATTCCATTCATTTTACGCTAAATAGTATTGAACTATTGGTGGATTAGTAAACAATAAAAATTTTAAAGAGAATTTGTATATATCGACTTTGATGTTAGTGGTACAATACTTCCGTCGTCATTAAGTTAGCATTTTTCCTGCGTGATGAAAAGGTATATGTATATCATAGCTACGGAATCATATTTTATTAATTATTTCATTATTGAGGAATAAAGAGATGTAGTTTATGATACTGAACTTAAAAGCAGTGGTTGTGAATCGAAAGCCGTGGTGACAGCTATGCTTGTATGTGACGTGGGGTTTATATATTTCGAGCATGTCTTCAATTGAGCGAAACAGTTAACGAGAACGCTTTTTGAAATAGGTCACGTCCGCGATTGTCGGTGAAAAAATGGAACTAAGGCCTGAAAGCCCTTTAAAAGCTATATGAGCTTCCGGAAATCAGAGAGAAAGATGAGTGGAGAAGGTGAGTGACAAGAGTGAAGTATTGAACAGCTACTCCCCACGCGTCGAATTAACAATGCACTTGCTTCAATTAATTTGTCACTTTATTGCTCATGCTTTCTACGAAATGCTATTTCGAGGTAATCCCAGGCAATTCAGCATAGAAAAAATAGCCGAATGGCAATCTGTTTTTATAATGATAATGATAATAACATTTATTCCGCACAAAAGTACCTACACACATTAAAACAAATATGTAAATAAAAAAGGGTTATGAACCTTGAGGCACTCCTGAGACAATATGGTGTGTTGGGGTTGTCATCTTTTAAATTTGACAAATGACTGGCTGCTGTCGCTAAATAGAACATAAGTAAACAATTAATAATGCAGGAGAGTACCATATTAATACTTGTCCGAAGTGTGTTTGTACAATGTCAATTATTTTACCATTATGGCGTAAATTTTCCCTTATACGTCATGTATCACTGGTGTACTGACAGATATGCTTTAATTAATTCTTGTTCACCAAACTAACCCTTACTCTTAAACTGATTATTATATCTTAGTATGAAACAGAAAACTACTTGAATAATTCTTTTGAACAACAAGCCAAAATGTTATTCATCCTCAACGCATTGTGTCAGAAAATGTAATAATTCCTGCCAACACAAGAAATTAAAATATATAACACATGTTTAATGGACATACAATCATTGTTAAATATTGAATGTTGGAAAAATTGACTCGCAAGTCGTGTGGAATTAAAACGTATTTTGATTCTGTCTTCGATCGAACGAAGCAGAAAAAGGGAAACATTTTGGAGAAAGCTTACGTCCACAGTTGTCGAGAAGGAAGATGGGGAGAAGTCTCGAAAGCTCCTTTAATGTTATGGCGAGTTACGGGAAAGCAGAGAGAAATGGAGAGAGAGGGACGAGTGACGATAAGGAATTTAGTGTTTAGATGAACGGTGTGGATAAGGGAGGGGGGTTAGGAATGTTAAAGATCTGAGGAGGACGGTGAGGCGCTCGAAGCATTTGCCCGTCTTTGACGTCACCCGTCCACGCGATTACGTCATCCGTCGCTCCGCAGTCACACCCCTCCCTACATCCCTCTCCCCTACTTTTTTATACGCCGAATTTCCGACGCTGCTCCACTTTCACCCTCGTGCGATATTTTGGGTCGGCAGAGGGTATAGACGATCGAACGCATTTGTAAACAGTAGTAAATTATATCATGCAATTGGTTTTAAAGCTCCATTTTACCACACTTGCGAAGGAATGTGCATTGATAT
Organism: Ceriagrion tenellum; assembly: GCA_963169105.1. Lineage (NCBI taxonomy): Eukaryota > Metazoa > Arthropoda > Insecta > Odonata > Coenagrionidae > Ceriagrion > Ceriagrion tenellum. Next base: position 75,487,510 of record OY720639.1, on the reverse strand, counting down.
GCATATTCGTTATTTTTTGGTGGACTGTTTTATCTGCGCACTGTTTTACTGGAAAAGAATCTATGTGGCCAAACCTCATTGATTGAGAATTGCAGTGTAAAAATAGCTGATTCAGGGGGAAAACAGGAAAATATAAGCATTCGGAATCTTTGACTATGATGGTTTCACTGTAATTCACAAGTAAGGCGAAAGGGCAGAGGGGAATTAAGATTTCTATGTCTCACCAGGCACAAAAATTGAACCAAGATAAAATGAATTCTTGAGTGTGGAAAATAAATAATTACGCTCGAAAACCCCCATAAAGTTCTACTCTTTGATGAGTTTCTCTCTTATTATTAAATATAGTATAGGAGGAAGTATTAGCGTTTGTATAAGGAAGTATTAAATATAGTGTATAAGTAGTATTCATGGTTACAAAGAATTATTTTCCATACTTATATATTTTCATATTTTCTAGAGTGTTCAATAATTAGTGAAACGTAAACAGAAAATTGTTCATAGTATTAGACCTTGATTTGTTTGAATTGTGATGCTAAAGGACACTGCAAAATAGAAAAATGTTGTTCCTTGATATCATTTTCTGTTCCTGCAAGTCAAATACTATTGCATAAAGTTGATTTTTAGTAATTATTTCATTGGTTGTTCAATCCTAAGATTGGCTGACTGCAGCCCTCCACTCTTCCCTATCTCATGCTAGTTCCTTTACCTCCTGGTTTCTCTTCCTATGCAATTTCCTCTTTATTTGGTCCATGAAATTATTCCTGGCTCTTCCTCTGGGAACTTTTCCCGCTATTTTGCCTAAAATTATGTTCTTCGCAAACCCATATTGTCTCAAGGTGTCTCCAATCCACCTTGGTCTTCTCTTCTGTATGATGTTCCATACGGTCCTCTCCTCTTCTAGCCTTCTGTACAATTCATCATTTCTTATTTTCTCCGTCAATTTAAGTAATATTGCAGCAGATTTATTTCCAATAGTTAGCACTGATGCTGCCTTATCTTTTTATTGTTATATTTACTGAGAACTTTATGTATGGTGTTGACCATTGACAGCCATTTCCGAGAATCCAGGAAATCAAAAGGGAATGAGGGATCAGGGCTGGAGTACTATCGTCCCACGGGAAGATTGCGTGGCCATCGACACGAAAGGTCCGTCCACCCACGAGGGAAATCGTCCTCCGTTCGAACCAATCCGACCTTCTTAGAGAGGACTTGTTAAGGACTGGCGTCCAATTGATTGCTATTGATTGCCCTGCGCTTTTATTCGTGGTCTCGCTTCAAATGAAAGATTCTAGAGCTGCACTCAAATAGACTTGTTGGAAGCAAGACTTGGGTCCGGCGTGGCGGAAAGTAAATGACTGCAGAATTAAATTCGAGACATAATGCTGTACTGTCGGAGTAATGGAAGAGAGATGTGGGAGGCGAAGTAAGATAAGGCAGATAAGTGCGAAAATTCTTTGCAGGAAAAATCATTTTTCTTGACCGGGACTTGAACTGAAATCGACCCTAGCCGAGTGCTTTGGCTAGTTACCCATCCGAAGTGGCCACTGGACTATTCCTGTGACGTTAAATGTCCAATAACCTTAAACAATCATTTAAAGCAGTAATTTTCAAATGTTTTTAGGCCCTACACCTCTAATAATTTTAATGTCTTCGCACCCAATAAAGTAATAATGCATTTGAGAATGAGAGGTAATGTGACCATAAAAAAATAGTGGCCATTTTTTTTGACACATAAATTGAAATGAAGCGTGTGGAAAATGAAAAGAGTATTGCTGGAAATCAAGAGCTGAATAGACCCTAAAAATTGTACCCTTAAAGTAACCGTATTACCTTAAATGTTATCTCACCTGTGATCCTTTCTCGCACTCTCAAGGGGTGCAAATATCGATGGTTGGGAAATCCTGCTTTAAAGCGAAAATAACAAGGGGGAAAATGAGACTATGGTAGCTTACTGACTAAAACCATTATCGGCGTGATACGAGATTAGAGTACTGATAAAGGTGATTTATTTGTCACTGTGGCACTTTAGCTCTCATGGGCGCTTTCGGCAAATCTATATAAATTTACCGAAATCCAAGACTATTCACGGTATCCTTAAAATTTGTTGAAATAAAGAATAGCTAATTCACAAGTTTTATCTTTTGTATATGAATCGTTAGAGAACCAATACGATCTTCATATTTCTCCCCCTTTGGCACCACAGTATCTAATCCCATTGCATGAAACATTTATTGCTGAAATTTATATGAAAACAGGCATTCTTTATCTTCAAATATGAATTGACATTGTTTACTCCTTACCTCTGACTTGTGTTTCTCCTTAAAAAAAATGTTTTATAGAAAAGATCCTCCGAGAATTTAAATCAGTTAATAGGTATAGGCTAACCATTTTTCACATTTTGAGTTGTGATGTTCTAGTATTAGTATCATTAAGTCCTAAATGATGACTTAGGCGATTATTTTCCCTCAAAACTGTAATAATTTACTACTTACCTCTCAATTTATATGATGCGATTGTCTTTTTTCAGATTCTGAAATGCTTTAAACGATGCCTAAGGCAATTAAATGCATGAACCAAGTAGTTTGATTGGAGATTATGAATCACAGTGAGAAATTTTTATTTGTATGTTAAAGTTCTGAATTTAGGTCAATAGAGTCCAAGATAACACCGATGTTGAATTAAATTTATTTAGCTTTGAAAGAAATGCAAAGTAAATATTTTTTCAGTGTTGTATGGCTTAAACACTGGCCGCCATAGTGAATACTTCGACCTTGTAATTCCCTTCCCCAAATGGCAGCGGGCGTGTTATTAAATTTGACGCATTTCTCTCAACTGTTCTATTATCTTGGGCGCACTGCAGTCAAATTTAAGAGTAACTTGTGGGCAATGCAACTGATGAAACTGATCTTAAATTTATTAACTTGGAACTTTTACAGACCACAGAATTTTTCAAACTTTAACACGACCTGGGTTTTGCTGGCTAAGAATCATTTTCGGGTGATTATACAAGTATCTTATTCCCTTACATACAACCAATAGAGGAAAAGGGAAGGAGGAAACATTTCTGTGAGAGGATAGATTTGAGAGAAGGAGATGTTTCTACAATTGCTGATAGGATAGGGAATTGGCGGGACTTAAACATTCAGTTACAAGATTAACATATGGGTGATCACATATTTTCAAACTTTAGAGCTGTTCTAAAGCAAGTAGCTCACGTCAATTGTCTTGAATGCAGAAAATTCACTTTGAAATTACTACTGTGGTTACAGGTTAAAAGTCATTTGGCTAGGTTGCTCTTTTTGTTATGATTGTTTTTAAAAGAACTGAAGCTGACCTAGCAGATTTTATAGGACGTGTGATCTTACTCGAGTGTGTTGCACCGACATAACTAATGCGGAAATGGCTAATTTATGACTTGGATCTTCATAAAAAATTGGACGACTTTATGTATGCCATTTTGAGCTTCAACTCAAATACTTTGCTAGCAAATTTGAAAGACGGTGATCAATGAAAATAATTGTATGATAGTTTCATTTATGAAAATCCACTATAATCGTAAATGAGGTCAGAGAAACAAGGAAAAAGACAATTCTCAAGAGAAAAGTTGATACCCCCACTACTTTCACTCCAGCTACATCGAAATCTATAGTCAGCTTATCCAAATGGACTATTCATATCGTATTAAATTTGAGCTCAAATTTTATTCACAGAATTAGGCAAGGGCATGAAAATTATGAAGAAAATAATGCCCGGTAGCTCCCTATATGAAAATCAACTATGATCACTTTTGAGGTGAAAGAAGGAAACAGAAAGTTTTAAAGGGTAAAATCGATATCCGCGGTACTTTCTCTGCAGCCGCATCGACATGACACATCCAAGTGGGCTAGACTTTCAAAAGCCATCCAAAAAAATAATCCCATCGTGTCCACAACTTCCCTCCAGCGAACTCTCAAACTGAGATTTTTCTCATTTTCCCTCCACTTCCCCTCTTCTCCCGCCCCCATTCGGCGTTCCGACCCGGGCCAAAAGTCGCTATCCGAGCCGTCACTTTCACCCCACTGTTCCTTCCACCCCCATCAAAACACCACAGAAGACGCGGAGGGAGTCAGACGCCCGGGCACCCTCAAACGCCCACACAGCATCGCTTTTTCCCGCCAACCCGCCCACGACCGAGTCCTCTCCTCGAACGTCCCTCCTTATTCCTTCTCTTCCCTCCGTACTTGGATCTTCCGTTTCCTCTCATTCCCGATATGGTTTCTAGGCCGGTATTCCGCTATCAATAATTTTCTTGAGGACTCCTTTGTTCCGGAGTTTATACCTACGTAGTTTTTTGTAGAAGCTAATGTGGCTTTTATGCTGCGTTCGGCGGATATTTCGGCGGATATTTGGCAAAACGTTTGCCTTTTTGAAACTGTAATTGAAAATAGTCTGGTGGGACTATAAGTCCCTTGGAATATTGAAACATAATTACATGCCACAACAAATGGGTTCACTGGTGACAGCAATACATACTAATTTCAATAAGGAGCACCACATATAAACCAACAATAATCAATGAATATGATATTATATAACGTGAAAATCAGGGTAACAGTAGGTACACCGATTTAATACCAAACATTAGGGATTAAGAAATTTAAACAGGCAGCATAGATAACCAATTGCATCACCTACACATTATGCATTAAGAATAATGGAATATAAAGTAATAGACACAACATTAAATAGTATGATAGTACAACAAAACATGACGAATCTCATTCAACATTGCAATGCACATGTATGAAATCACATTCTTTCGTACCAGCATGCGTTTAAATGAGCGACTTCGTTTCTTAATACGCTCGCTGTGACGAGAGAGACACTTTTAGCCAAATATACCCCAAACAGCGAAATTTGAAAGCCATGTCAGCCTCCAAAGATTCAGGTTTTACGTCTCTTCACCCTGTAACCACTTTCTATGGGTATTCACTGTCATGTTTTTTTAGGGGTTTTGGTATTTTCCCTGATGTTCAGAAAGTTTATCAATATTTTAAGGCTTAAATTTAATAAATTTTTATAACCTTTGCAAATTCGTTCTTTTGGTAGTTATATTCCATAGAACTGTCCGAGTTCTTTCAAGTGAACGTACTTGCAAACTCTTTGTACGTTTTGGCGTCAAACTGCGCTAATTTTACACTGGAGATGACAAGGCTACCTTTGCTTGGCAGGTGACTCCTTTCATACTTTGGAGTCATCTATTCCAAAATATTAGTGTAATTCACTCCTTCCACTCCTTCCATGTGAACGAGTTATGGCTCACTCAAGTATCGATCATACTACTTACCTACTTAAAAGAAGCATTTTCTATACAACATGTTGTTACTTAGCCATGAAAAGTCAAGATTCAAGAAGTTAGTTAAGAAAATATTTAGTTCTTTTTCCATTTTTTTATTTGTACTCAAAAGTTTTTCAGCTATTATTTACTGCCTAAATATAACAAATTTACCTCATTTTTTCACAATAAAGTTAGGAAAGAGCAAATTAGATCTAGCAGTAAGACAGAACTGTGTCTTGGAATCACATGCGCGAAATTTTTCATTAAATTTTAAATTTCTCTCAGTTAGATCCTCTCTCGCTCTTCTAAAATAATGATCCACTGATTTTATTTTCCATCTGACTTTGTAGACAGTACAATTTTCCTTAGTATCTAGTTATAAATTAAACATGAGAAAGATAAATTATGCTTGCCTTACATTTGATAGCTCGAGATCAAGGCTAGGATTATAAATGGAAGCACTGCAAACAGTATGATGACGAAATAATTCGGGAAGAAAGGCTGTATGAAATTTTTGCGAAAGGCTCAAATGTTAATCATTCATTTTTCAAAATATTAGGGTTGAAATTTAAGATGCCTATAACACATTTTAGACATCATATGAAAGTGTACACATGTTTTTTTTTAAATCGAAGAATATTTATTTGATAAACTGTTTGCGGTAATATATGGTGGAAAAAATTTAATAATATTACACAAAATATAATTGTATGAAAAAGAATTTTCTTATTAATGCTAGGGTTGCCATACGGTCTGAAAAACTTGGGTTATTTTTTATTTAGGTGCATAAAAAGGTGTTGCCAACACATGCAAGGCTACGAGGTAATTCGCTAAAATCACCCATATTTCCAAATTATCAGATCCCTATCTTAGGTCTCATGAGACGAGATGAAACGAGACAGCAGGCGAGTGTGGCGAGTTGTCCCCTTTATAGGAACGGTTTTGTGCGTTAGCAGAAATTGGAAAGGTTTTGACACTGACCTGCTTCTCTAAACAACCTTCCTCCCCCGTTTAGCAGAATTTTCACAGTGTTGTAGCCCAAATCCCAAAAATTATCCAATTCACCGCGCCAGAAACTTAACCTCCTCAGTCCCGAGACATATCCAGCATTATTTTTGGCACATTATTCATACTTACGTTTTGCGTTGTAAGCCATGTTTGCAGAGTTAATATCTCTGTGAATCAAGGTTCTTCATGATGCTGCCACATATCAGCAAGCGTTAAACTAGTGGCGTTGCCAATATTTTGCGTTGCTGAGCGGGAAAAAATTCAAAATTCTGTGTATTGTGTACAATACGCCAGGACCAAGGAGGTTAAGTGAGGCCAATTACTCATCATGCCAATGCTCCGTTCTGAGCGATATACTCATGTTCTCAATATGCAATGACATGTAATGGCACTATGAGAATATCAGCGTGACAATACAGAGCCTCATGAGGAAAACAGTGTCACTGGACCAGTTTCATTCAAGGACGGGAGATTTATCATTCCTCCAGCTTCCTTACCCGCACTCCGTCTCACCCTTATTTAGACAGCTTGTCCATTTTTCTTCCTCCAACCTCCTCTTTACTTTCACTCCCGAGTTCCATCTTTTCAAATACTCCCCATCTTTCTTTTCTTCCCCAAGGCTTCCTGGCTCACTCTCCCCTTCACTACCACTGCATCCCAAAATCATCCCTCCCTTTGTTCTTCTGCCGTACGAAAATCCTACGTCCCCTGCCCTTCTTCCTTATTAAAATCCTCTAAGCCATTATCTTTGGCCAGTTTTCCTCTCCTTTGTAGACATATCTTTCACTTATCTTGAAACGCATGGCTTTTTGCGAGACAGTTTCCTTACCTATCTAAAATACACTACATACTGACCTGAAATCCATAATAGAGGTGATAGGGACAATAGAGGTGGTAGTGGTTTTTATAACACAAGTCATGCAAAGAAGAAAGAATAGGGAAATTAAAATGTGAACAGACAAAGACGGATTGCATGTTCAAGGTATGCCTTAATGCATTGCTCCAATTTTATGATGGATAATAATGGTGTATAGAAAGAAAGTAATTTTGTGCACCAATTACTCCTATCAGTTCTGGAGATAAGTGCGACATCAAAATAATATTCCCTGTGTCATACTTGCGCTTGCACGATGTGAACTATACGGGTAATTTAAGTCTAGCGCGTGTCCATCGGGTATATGTAACTCTTAATAATTTTATTGCTTCATAGACACCCAATACTTATCGAGGCATAATTCACGTAGGAATTTTTAGTCAAATTAAAATACCCGATTCTTTCAGAAAATTACCTGACTGGAGTGTAGAGAACACGTTAAATGTAGACAAAGCATTATTGTTAAAAATCAAGTCGCTATTTCGAAAATACCGTTGTAGATATTTAGAGCAGTTTTCGTTAAATAAACTTTAAAATTCGGGAGTTGATTTCCTCTTATCTCTATATAAGATTTAAGGAAAGGATTTTCATTAGAATTATGAAAACTGGTTTCCATATCCAATAAGCCTACTAGGACGTCATTTTGTCATTTTTTTCAGGAATTCAAATTAGCAGGTTTCAGCGCTGAGATGGGCTACATGATCTTTTTTATTTTCTCTTCAAATCAATTAAATGTAGCTGATGATGGGTATGATGCACTGGGTGAAAAATTAAATTTATGCAGAACACTACCCGAGGTATAAATCACCCATTGGTATTCGGTATACTTTTCTCAATCACTTACCTAAATCAGTATATATACCTACCTTATCCGTGGTTGTAGTTAAAGAAATCGGCCGGTTGAGATAAAAATACCAGTTCCAGATCATCCAGCGGAGTCAGGACCATTAGAGTTAGAACACAGTGGAGTTAAAACAACAGCGGAGTTAGAACAATGTTGGGTTGACTGTAGGTAGCTATGGGAGCACGTAAAACTCAAGAGGCAATGCAATCTTTGCCAAGTTGAGGGGTTTGCATTTAACCTTTTACATTACTGAACAATTGCAAATATTTCTTAATGGATTAGCATAGGCTATTAACGTTAGATATTAAAACTACACGAAATTGGTTAACTCTTTTTTATTTTCCTATTTCGTCTCACACTTTGTACACGAGCCATTTGGCAGAAACATAAGCATCACTAAAAATGGCGAGGTTAGCATATTTAAATGGAGGTAGAATGGACAATTTTTTAATATATCGAAACATTAACCGCTCTCAAATTCATATACCTTCGTACTGATCTTTCCTTAATACTTAATAAAGATTTCGTGGCCTCTTGGTCCCTTATTGCTCGTCATTCTTACTTCCTTGGTGCTTTTAATAGTTTATAGCAACGAGGTCGTTCTTCGCAAAAAAAAGTATTACTCGCCTGTACACCTTGCTGCTTGAGTATTGCGTTTGTTTTGACTGAATTGAGCATTTTAGATGATTACGCCATACTGTTGGAATTTTCTTGTATCTCCACATTCATGAGCTGTGAAAATTTCTCTTCAGTCTAATTAGCTTTTGAATTCTTCAATCAAAAGTAGAGCGCAATTTGGGAATATGCTTTGAGGGAAAGAACTTTAAATGACATGAAGAGAAATGGATGCAATCGAATCATTCCAAAATCACAATTCCTTGCCAAAGGTTTGCAAAACAAATTCAGTTCATATGCATATAACATTAGCCGCCTATAAAAAGAGAGAATAGGATTATAATAATTATTTATCTTCGATTTTGATTAGTTCTTCAGTCTTTTGGAAGAGTAATCACTTCAATGTGACTAAGAAATAAATTGAAGCATAAAATACGTTGAAATGAGGAGTAGGAAATTTTATTCGTATCTTATTTCATTAGGATTGTTAGATTATTTTCGCATTTTCTTATTAAAAATAAAATATTTCTATCTAAATGTCCATTCCCAAGACATTTTATTATCATTGTACTGCGATATATTTTTTAATTTTTAGTATATATGGTGTCCATCTGTCATATTAATAAAACAATTCTACAATTCTCGGTACATCTTTCCTTCCTGGCTCATCAAGACAACTAATGCAGTATATTCATATCATAAGTTGCAAAGTTAATGGATTGAATACTTTAAAAACCTAAAGTAAATTATTTTCTAAGATATAAATTTGAGCCAGGATTCCCAGATTCCATATAAATATGTTTCAAGTATTTTACAAATTTTGCCATTTCGAAAGCGCGTTGAATTTTTTAAACGAGTATCACATTAGCATTTAGATACGTTTAAGGTATTAGCACCACGCTAAACCAGTATATTTTTACAATTCATTTTCTTGGATCATAATTAACCGAATAAAAAAATATCAATCATTTTTAATGTTTGAGAGAATCAACATAGTAATTGTTGCATCATCTGTAACCCTACCTTTACCAAGTGGACTCATACATCTCAATTATTTGAACGAGGTATTTATAGCCCTACATGTCAAATTTGACGACCCTAATTCACCGAAAGAAAATAAATACATTGACCAATGATTGATGACAGAACGGAATTCAGACATTTTATTTCTTATGTCACTCAAGTTACCAAGTTCGTCCACAGGAAATGGTTTTCTCTCTTCGAAGTCCATTGTTTTTCGACTCATCGGAATGGTTTTTTCCTAAGGAATATTTTCCACTGGTTTGATCAACCCTTTTCTCATGGGGAAACGTGCTCAGAGGATAGTCTTAGTGATTATGTTTTGACAGCGATTGCCGAGATCTCTGTTTTCGCCCCGAGATTACCTCGGGCGCCTCGGCGTCGGGCGGAAGAAATCTGCAGCTCTTTCTTGTGTGAGTGTGTATGTGTGTGTGTGTGTGTGGAGATATGCTGATCGGCACGTCCATACGTCTCAACCACTTAGCCTCACCATGACCTTCCTCACTACGAAAAGCCGAGACTCTTAATGCTGTGTCGACTGTGTATCTAATTTTCCCATTTTAGAACAGTAATCACTTTAGACGCGAGGGTTTGGCAGGCAAATTTGGTTAGCCTTCATTGGAATATTCCCACGTATACATATTGGAATAACGTCGTGGAATATAATTACGTGATATCGGAATACTAATTATGCCTAGTATGGAATTCATGGGTTTCACACCGGGTTAGATTATTAAGAGCCAACTTTTCATTACCAATCTCAGCCATCGTCATCTGGGTTAGGCCTAATCGAAGTTTCAATACTTCATTCAGCTGTCGCGTCGTCTTATTTTTGAAGTCCAACCAACATTTCAACAACTGATTCAGCCATCGTCATCACGGTTTGATTTCACACCGATGGTAATGGCTGAGCCAGCTATTGAAACGCTGGTCGAATTACCTGGCGCAAAGCCCATAATATATCTCACATACTTGCAATGAAAGTAGTAATATCCACAAATTGCTCTGTTTGCTATATCTATCCACCACGCAAAGCTCAAACGTTTTCAAAGCACCTGTTGTAGGAATATCTACAGGCGAACATACTCCGGGCATCCATTTACAGATAAGTATTTTTTGTTTCTGTACATCGTTGTAGAACATCAGCAGCGTTAACGTGACGTAATCCTACTGCTTATGAGATTGACAATCTAACGATAGGGATATTTAAGAAATTTACTTTCTCTATTGCAAAATTGCAGAGAGCAAGTTTCAAAGATATAAGTTTTGATGAGACCGTTGACCTAGAAACCTGAGTCTTTCCAGAAATGCTCTTGCAGATTAAAAGAACAGACATTTATTGCTTCAAAGGGGAGTTGTTATAACTGGAAGCTATCTGTACAGTTGTGTGATTATAGGTTTTAGTAATGTACGTATATAATGTGATTTATTACCATACAATCTGCTGTTGTGTTTCAGTTGTAAAAACATTAATTCATGGGGCAAGTATCGTGCAGCCATTATGCGTTGAAACCTCATTGTGATGTTACTCAAGTAATATTACTAGCACCCCTAAGCGACAATAAAATTTCTTAGGCTGCTAAAACTCTGGGTAATTTAGGCGATTCATACCAGAATTAGCACTCCATTTCGTAGTAATTTATTTGACCTCCATAGCCAGGAAGAGAAAGCCTCAAAAATAGAAAAAAAATCAGCAAGAAGTGTGATACATTTGATTGTCTCCTCAAATGTCCTAAAATTCTTTTATTTTTTCAGAGACCTCGTTTCAATTTAACCCTATCTGATCCACCATTTGGCCATTCCCTTGTGTTTCTACTCTATTTTTCTATTTATTCTTGCCTTCCGTGGGTAAACTTAGGGTTGGTGAGAGTTTTTCCCGCTTCTTATTTGATAATTTCTATCGGCGTCAGCAAATGTTCACCTTATCTTAAAAAAATGTTCGTCCACCTCTATTTACTCTAATCCTGTGATCTTTATTAGCATTTCCAAGCAAACATTCTTCTCTTCCGTAAAGCGACTGTCTCATCCGTAGAATATATTTTTATACCAGTATTTATGTCAATTGTTGCTAAAAGTATCATTCAGATTTCCAATCTTATTTGTCACTCGTCATCAAAATTCAATATAATATTCATCGTACATACCAGGGGTATTTTACTTTTTGGCAAAACCTGGCCATCCTATAAACATTTGAATTTGACTTGCAGCAGACGTGGCGAATTAGAAAAATCTCTTAGTAAATTCCACACTTAAAATTGTTATTACCGACCTAGGTTTCAATTGCCTGGTTTAAAATGATTGCAAGGCAATTGAAACCAAGGTCGGTAATAAAAAATTTAAGTGTGGAATTTACTAAGAGATTTTTCTTCTTCGTCATGTCTGCGGAAACCTTTCACAAAGCCACACCTTCAACCATTAGGTTTATTTGACTTACAGTGCGAAACGTTCTTATGTATGCACTTTATCTATTTGCTACAATCAGACTTCGTATATTAATTTATTAAAACTCTAGCGCAGATCTGTTTTATATCATGGAGGCAAATTGATAGCATGGTTAATATTGATTGCTTCACTTACGTCTTAAAAGATAACGGAAAAAATGTGACAATGTGACGTATGGAAAAGCAGCAACTCCAGGAAATACGTCCAAACAAATGGCCCTTCTTTTGATCGGATAAATGAATGCATGCGTTATAAAGTATTTTATTGGAAATGAAATATCCATGAATGCCTGAATGAATGAATGAATGCCTGCCAATAGCGAGAAAAAATTGCTAAGTTTTGCCACACCGACGTTCATTTGTTCCTAAGCAGGGGGTTATATATTCTTTGGACGCTCTTTTGGGAGTTCCTCTTCCCAATACACTGCAGAGGGAGTTGAAACTTTCTTTTCTGGCATCGATACGATTCGATGTTGGAGTGTTTTACATCCCTCGCCCACTTTTTTTCGTAATGAGGTTTTATATATTCTTCAGGCACTCTTTCGGGAGTCTCCTGTTCACCATACGCTACGCAGGGGTTGTTGTTTAATCCCAATACATCCAATACGAGCCGATACTCGAGCATCGCCAAACCCTCACCCGTATCTCAAGTCCCTCCCACCACTTCTTATATGTCGTCGCTCTTCTCCCCATCCCTTTGCCGCATCCATTCCCTACCTCTACGTAACCCGCCCTCACCCCACACTCCTGGGAGCCGATCGATCCGACACCCACGCCCCCTCACACCCTCAGAACACCCCTGCCACCCCTCCGAGAGACATCCTTCTTGGACCCATCCGTCGACGCGGTCGAGGGTGTAGGAGGAAAAGCGCGCGGGACCCACGCGAGTGCCTTGGGGCACGCCTATTAAGCCGGGCTCGCGTGCCGGTGCGCACCCGTCGTTCCTTGCGCGTATTTCGCTCAGTCTATGCGCAGAAGATTCACATTCAAGCATCGCGTCGGGCAAGCTCGATTCCACATGCGCTGGTAACAATCGGACAGACGAAGATAGCAGAGAAAAGAAAACGAAAGAATGACTTTGACGATGAAGTACGTAGAAAATGCCGTGAGAAAATCCATCCACATCAAGAATCGAATCACATATAATTCCTTTCCTTCGCTACCTCCCCTTAATTGGGCCATTCTTCATAGACTGTAAGATCTAAGGGATGTACGGTCCCTTCGCATCAAGTTCCAATTCCCCAGATTTTGCCATTGAAATCGGAAAACCTAGGTTACGCGACGAGCATGTCTTTTGATCGGTTAGCTAAGGTTCTATTGCTGGCGCAAACAAAATGCAGATTCAAGTAAGAATTCGATCTAAGTATTTGATCTAAAGTATTTGATCTAAAGTAATGAGGGTTACATCAAACTTTTTATTTTTCTTTAAACAATACTGGCTAATGTGTTTAGAATAAGTGTTCCATTTTTTATCGCAATGATATATAAAAAATCCCAGTGGATTTTTTTTCATGACACCTTATACATGCTTCAAAGCCGCGATTTTTATCTGGGAAGGGCCTTTATGGTTCATGACTTAACCTAAGTAAATAGTAATTGTACTTTTTGGTCTGGTCTTCCATGATATATTTTTCCTCTCTCGCTTATGAGGTCTAAGATGGACCGACTTGTTGTAGTGACAGCAACTGGTGGGAAGCCTAAGAAATGCTTACCCACATATTTTGCCGAGAGAGTGCTAAGCAATTGCAGTTTTGATGAGAAATATTTTACGGCTTTATTTTTTCCCTGGTTTATATTTTCAATATGTCGTCTAACCATTTTTGGCTTGCATCTGTACAGTTTCAACCTGTTTTAGGGAAAGCAAAATGACTTGAGTCGGCACTCCTCACAAATAAAATATTATTTAATATTTTTTACTTATATCATCGCCTGGGACAAGCATATTTGTACCAATCATTGGTCCCGCCCCCAAGTTTCACGATCCCTCTAGGAAAAGGTTCCTTATCTTGCGTGACCATGCGTACATTTCCCAAGGGAGAATGATTTCGGTTCGTGACCACCGCGTGCGTGTAATCGTGCGTATAGGAAGGGCTCTGTGGGCACAGTAGAGGCAGGGTACCCCTGCACGCCACGCCCTGGAGTAAAGGGTTTCCTGAGATATTCCCCTAAGGCGGAGGGATCACGGGTTAGTTCTGAGTCGTAAGGCCTCCGCCGTCCTTGACCTTTCCCTCCCCGATTCAGCATACGCACTGTTGCACTGACAGCGCCCCAGGGGAGGGAAATGTGAGCAAGATGAGGTCGGGTTAGCTCATCTCGAGGAACGAAACGACTCGAGATGGAATGGGCTCGGGGGGAATCTCAGATTTAGCTGGAGATTGGGATCTATTGAGATGGTGCTGGGTGAATGTGATGACATGGAGAGAAAGAGCGGAGCCACTTCTTCTTTGCTGTTCCTCAGAATACGCAGCCAAAAAGTGTAATTCTTTCGAATCTGGGTTGACAGTAGAATCGGGGAGAATGTGGCGATGATCAACCAGTTTTCTGGTGAAAAATTTTCCTGAATGCTAAGAGAGCAAACATGGAGATCATTTAATGGATGTATACGTGGAAATATAGGGTTGTGGAAAAAATATTTGCATCTCGTAGTGCGGATACAATATGTTCCCCATCATCATTAGTCGTTCAATCCTAAGATTGGTTGACAGCAGCCCTCCACCCTTCCCTATCTAATGCTGACATCTATCATTCTGGTGTCTCTTCCTATGTACTTTCCTCTTTATTTGGTCCATTGACTTATTCTTAGAGTCTTCCTCTGGGGACTTTTCCCTCTATTTTATCTTCAATTATGTTCTTCACAAACCCATTGTCTCTCAGTGTTTGTCTAATCCATCTGGTTCTTTTATTCTGCATAGTGTTCCATATGGTCCTTTCCTCTTCTACTCTAACCTACTTCTACTATATGTCCCTCAATACAGTTAAAATAATTGTGGATTCTTGCGCCACTACACAGTTTTTCTTGAGCTCAAGATCATTTGATATCGTATTACAATTTTCTCTGCGATTTGGGTAGCTCTTTTGACTTGTTGACCAGCGAATATTTAATATAGCCTGCAAGTGGTATCTCTATGTTAATCCTTTTTCATTATAACCCTAGCAAATATCACGCCCTAAATGCAGATTGTTACTTTTTTAAGACCGCAGT
The DNA here is from genome assembly GCA_963169105.1 of Ceriagrion tenellum. Lineage (NCBI taxonomy): Eukaryota > Metazoa > Arthropoda > Insecta > Odonata > Coenagrionidae > Ceriagrion > Ceriagrion tenellum. The sequence continues at coordinate 75,472,189 of OY720639.1, read as the reverse complement.
TCCCCAAATTCTGCGTAATTTTTAAGATCGCTGTCTACCTTAAGTTATATTCCCGATTAAAACTAGTTCCGAGTCGATAAATGCACAAATTACGCTGTGAGTATCTGGTAAGGAGCCAAGCTTAAGAATACATCTTTGGAGAGTATCTAGTTGTAGGCAACATGTAAAGAAACGTGAGAAAAGAAGGAGCACAGTAATTACTAATCCATTACAACTTTCTCGACCAATATAATATAGATAATAATACCATTGTTGAATATTTGGTCATTGATGCATTTAACTCACAGCCAACGTTTTGCCAAATATATTGGCATCCTCAGGGTTTAATACTGAACAATAACGAAGTAAATAACAACTCCAAACAGTAAATAAACATGAAAACAACAACAATTTATTTATTTATTTGCAACATTTGTTTTGTGTTGCTAAGCCCTAAGGATGCCAATATATTTGGCAAAATGTTGGCTGTGAGTTAAATACATCAGAGACCAAATATTTCCTTATATCCAATATATATAAACCAAATCTTACTATAAACAGTAATTACTCTTCGGCAGATTGTTTATGAAAACTACGTTGGTCTCCCCTTGCTCCTGAATTAATATATAGCTGGTTTATTTAAGCCGTCAGGTGACTAGCGTTCATTATAACTCACAGTTTGCGTTGTATAAAGTACATCTATCTTCCGGTCAGTAAACACATGTATCAGTTATGAGAGAGAGCGCGCACTTCCCTCGATTATTGTACTAAGAATATTATTAACCTGATATGACAAAATTCACATCTAATTTACCTCACATGCGATCTCACCTATCTACCAATCTCGCCTTTCCTCTTCAGTGTAGGCACAGTCAGAGCTGAAATCTCGGTGTTGAGTTTGCTCTGCTTGAATCATTTCTTCAAAACAGTTACGATCTTGAACACCTCTTTTGCTTAAGCTACACACAGGCGTTGCTTCATTGAGTCTCGACGCTTTGGCAGAACGTTCTTAGTAGAAAGTTAGGAGGCTAGGAAAGGGTACGAGGCCGCTCGAAAAATGGTAAGGGGAAAAAATAACAGTCAAGGATGCTTAGCGGTCTGTGAGACCGACGTCACGGTTTGAAGGTTAACGCTCTCCTGTTCCTTAGACTCTTTACGTCCCTTATCTAAGGAGTATCTTCCACCACAATACCCCTATCTATCTCGGTCTATCTCATCCTCTCACACTATTTATTCCTTTACTATTCTTCTGTTTCTTTATTCGACTCTCATCCATCCTCTCGACATTGCCAAGCCAACGAAGCGCACTCATTTCATATATGTACTTCACCGCTGCTTCCAATGCACATTCTTTCATTACCCATTCATTACAAACCTTCTCTCTCCTCCTTCTACCAAAATTTGCCATACATTAATTAATGGAAAATTCTCGTATTATCTGTGATAGAGAAATTCATAGGGTCATTTGAAAAGGAGGTCGAGGTTTTTATGAGAATCTTATACTGGAGACAAATACTTAATGGAAAACTTAGGAGACTAACGGGGAAGTGTATAGAGGAACAGAAATGGAAGTCTTCATATGTAGCCCCTTCACTGAAAAGGAGAACCAGATGTCGTTCCCAATCCCTTGGGAGTTTCGGCGAAGGAATCGAAGAAGGGAAGATGCCTCAAAGAAAACAAACAGAGCAAACGGAGACGAATAAGAAAGAAAATGGAGAAATCGGTTGCTCTTTGAGTGAGAGGATGACGCTACCTCGTGAAGAATAAGGGGGTTACGTCAATCAATGTCAGTATAGACTGACGAGAGATAGTCATCGCCCTCAAGCATGCTTTGTCCCCACGCGGAGAGAATTGTTTATAGGAAAAATTCTTCCTCCTTTTTGAAGGTTTCAGGTCCAATCAGGTGGAAATTCAATTTCAAAATTATAAATAAACGTATTTTTCCACTAATATTTAATAATTGTATGTTCAGATTACAACTAGTTTCAACACATAGGCGTCATATATAGGTACACTCTTTGTACCTTAAGATAACCCTTATGTTTGAAACTAGCTGCAAGTTGATCATATCTGCAATAATAAAACATCTGTGGAAAGATACAACGCTCCTTTCTCTCTTCTTCCTCTACATATTTTTCACTTAGATACTCTTCAGAGACTCCAGCTATCTTAAATATTACACATACTATGGTTTACTGCTTAATAATTCTTATAGTGAAGGTTTTTAAACTGGAATTGGATTGGAGTGTTGGCTGAAGTAGTGGCTGGAGTATCCTGAGGGTTAAGGGTTCGAATCCTTGTCGTCATAGCAAAAACTTTCCCATAGAATCCCATTCCTTTCTTGAGTGTTGAGAGATTACTTTAAGTGGATCACTCCTTTCGTCGGATTGAGCGTAAAACTGTGATCCCATGTGCGCTCTAACGTCACTCCTGATTTCTCTCGTCAACCAGATTTGCAGTTTTGGCTAGAAGTTATTATGAAGGGGGTATGAGTTCTGCTTAAAAAGTATTTGCACGTAAACTTAATACTCTTAAATGCATATTCTGTACTAAAATTTAACTTTCAAAGTGACGTAGTTTTTTAAATGTATGTTAAAAATTCCTCGTGGTTAGCGATATCAAAAATCTACCTCTCTGATAAGCATTGGATGATGCCACAGAACGACATCGTTTCCAGTTACACGATGCATCTTTATAATATTTTATTATATATTTTATGACGCATTTTTGTGGGGGTTTTCACCGCGTTGTTGTTTTTAGTGACAACAGTTTGGCCTGTGCTCCAGCAGGCGTATTCAGGTCAAAGTGAAACTTTTGTCATTAAAAACAACAACGCGGTGAAACCCCCCCCCCAAAAAAAAATGCTTCCTATATCATTGGAGCATCTAGGAAGCCTTCGCACCAACGACGCATTTTTATATTGAATCGAGCTGGCTCATCCTAATTTGACGAAAACAGTCCTTTTTATTACCTTCATTTTTGAGATTTAACTAGAAGGATTTGATCCTTGCTTTTGAAATACTTGCAGAATGCAAAAGAGATGTCATGCGGTGACGAATAGCCGTTGAGATACCAATTTAAAATACATGATTTATTATTGTTTGTATTTTTCTCCTGAGGCGTACTTATGTCTGTATTTGACGTGTACATAATTTTCACAATTGCGGTGGCTAAAAATTTGCCAAGTTCAGGTGTTAGCAGAAACTTTAAATTATGATCTCCCCTGAGACAAAAACTCTTTGGAATTTTAGGGTTATACAGCAGCCTATTCGTGAATGAGAAATGAAAAATTGCTCCTCTGAATCATAAGAGTGCTGCAAAAAAGTTGTAGCTCAACGTCTCAAGCTATAACTAATATAGGCTATGCACTACATTCATATAATGAACAGCGGTTGGAACGTAGATGTTCTTTATAACCTATCACAACCATGGCTACTTTTTTCGATCGGCCAGTCAAGAATCACGGCTCTCATTTATAAGCCATTGTGCCACTGTTTATCGTTAGATTGATTTTTGCTCAAGGCGCGCCCATGAGAAATGCGGTTCCAGTTCTCTCGGCGCCAGCTTATCCAGCAACGCAAGGCGTCGCTCTTTTGTCTGTGGTCGGGTATTGTATTTTAGGATCGACGAAGATGCTTCGGTGAAACTTGTAGGTCTTCAAATAGTTTAGTGAACGTACTACTTAGGCATCCGAAGATGAAAAAAGTAGCATCGAAAAATGCAATAGTTGTTTTCTTACTACACTAAAGGCGTTCACTGTGTAACTTATTTGGACCAGAATTAAGGGGTATTGGATGGATTTTAAGAGTTAATACTAGCAAAACCATGCAAAAAATGAGTATAAGTTATATATATCAAAACAAACTGGCAGGAAACATTTCCTATTGCAAGAGTTGGCATCTTAAAGTTGTATCACATTTGGCATAAGTAGCCTTTTGGTTTATAATATATGGACTTGATGAAAGTTATTTGGCCCGATATTCAAGCAATCGTATCAAATTAAATTATTATAATGGTTAATGATATTTCATAAATATCTCATCGTTATTTTAATATTTATTCTGTCAATAGGAAAACCCCATTGTATAAAGAAGTGAAATGTATTTTATTCCAACAAGGGAAATAAATTTTACAAAGGTTGTAGCAAGCCTAATATTGTTTTCAAGTTCATGGTGCTACACAAAATATTTAGCAAAAGTCTGAATATTTCATTTAAATGTTTCACGGCTTTCATTAAGCACTTTAAACACAGGCTCTTTGGATAGGATCCAGACGTCCTCTTCAAGCGATCAGCAGCCTCCGCTGCCGAGAAGAAAACATTCGATTCACTTATAGTGAAAGTGGCGTAAATAGGTGGGACAAGTAAACAAAGCAATGTAACCTTGAAAACGAAAAGAAATCAAACCGCGCTCGAAAAATAGAGACTGAGGTGTTTACCACTCTTGAGGAGGGGATTAAATGCCGCCTTCTTTCTTATGGAACATTTATCGAAATACCTATGAGTACGTTATCAAATCACATACAGACTTAAATGATCGGGAAATATTCGTTTCATAGATTAATGAACGTAGAATAAGTTTTAAAAATAGGTTGTTTTATGAAGGTTATACCTGCCAAAATTAATCCAACTAATATTGCCTACTGAAGGTGAAATGCGCCCTTCACTGCCGTCTTGTAAGCATTGAAAAAATATTATTGCCAAGCAGGTTTCTATCTTTTTATCGAATTCTTTATAGAAATAAATTTGCTTTACACCGTTTAATTGAGATCATGCAGGTATTGAGGGATTGAAGAAATGGTCAATTTAACTCTTTTTTGGCAACACCATATCGATGAATATAACACTGCATATTTCATTGGAAATAGGGAAATATTTTGAACATCACAACAAATAGGATCCTGGACAGAGTATATTTAAAGTTGTTTTTATTATGCCAATTTCGTTTAGGTAACCGGTAACCTCGTAATAGTTGATGCATTTAGTCTATCTTACATTGAGCTTCATATTAATTCCTTGTATCTGAGCCACACAAATTCATTGCTCTGTAATTAAGACCATATAATCTGTTGTTACAAGTTTACATATGTTTAAAGGAGTCGGAGATGAGGAGGAGTAGGAAAATTTCAGTAGTAGAAATTGACAGAATCCAGTGCTTGAAAATATGGCAATTGTTTATTCATATTTTGTTTATGGTACAGTGGAACATATATTCACGGTCACTACCCTCAAATGGTGACTTCTCAAAGTGGCCCATTATTTTGGGGAAGGGAATACATTTTCCACACATATATGCAATGTAAATTTTACCTTCCTGCAGAGATTATCTCCTAAAACGATCGTTTTCTCATCGATCCGGTTGTAGCCGCTTAATTCAGGTTTCATGGTACTTACCCATCAAGCCGCTCCTCTTCAGGGTGGACATAATAAAAAAAGGTTCATTCTCGTTAACAGGCGTGTAAAGGTGACCAGACTTTCATTCATTTCCTACCTAACCTTATTCTTCTTTTGCTTTAGTTGCCGTCATGAATGGCTACTTGCCCAACCTTCTTATCTTAAGAATACTCATTTTCCTCATCTCAAAAGTATCTTCCACCAAATTTTCCCATGAATTCCTTGGTCTAATTCTTCCTATCACACCATTGAGTCTACTATCATATATTTATTTCTGTGTTTAACTCTCTTCTATTTACTCGACATGGCTAAACCATCAATGTACAGTCATGTCATGTATGTCCATTACTGGGGAATTCGACCCACATTATTTCATCAACAACTCATTTCCTACGTTATCCATCCTAGTTATGCCACAAAAACTTCTCAGGCGTCCCATTTCCACTCCATTTAGCGTTGCTCTTATACTTATTCTGGTTAACCCAGTCTTTGATGCTATACTATAAAGTCGTGATTGACTGTATATTTGTGTTGTATTAATAATTTTGTTATGTAATGCAGGTAAGAAATTTGTAGAACTGGCTTGATGGTTTAATAGTGGAAAGATTTATATCGCAAAAAGAAAATAATGAACGAATTCTATAAGCTCCTTTTTTCCATTCGTACAGCCCAACGGATTTAAACAACGGTCTTCTTGGCCTTGTGCTCAGCTAAACGGGTTTACAAAAAACTTATCTGAAAAGAATCAATACTTATACTGATAATATCTCGCCTAAAAAATAAGCTTCCTCTTCCAGAATACTGTTTCCGTGATTGATGTTCGCTAGCTACTCGGAAGCCGATGTAAATTGATTATGCAAGAAAGCTCTGCCGCTGACTCCTTTTGCTATTGGTGCTCTATATGCTTGTGTTTTCCCCCATGACAGCTCGTCACCCTTGCTTGTCTGTGCTAATGACACCCGTCAACTCCAACTCAAGCTACCAATCTCCACCAACGATTATCGTTGCATACAACCATTAGGAAACGCTATAATGATGCATACTAAATGTGACAGACTGGTAGTTAAGAGAGTGAAAGCCAGATAATATCGCTTTGGGACTCTGAAGTCTGGGACGAGTTATCATAAAATGACGAAATTCAATCAGCCATTGCGTCATCAACGAGGGAATTGAATTTATATAACTCTTGTACCTTTTCATTGCAGTAATACGACGTTAGAAAGGAGCATGAGTGAGCAACTGGAGACAAGGTGAAAAAGTATCCTATGATTAACTAAGTCGGCTTAGACGGCTGAATGTTTCGAGAATCAACTTGCGGTTGTTGTATGATACCATGTGTTTCACTTAAGTATAATACATGTTGATTTTTTTATTTACATATGAAATACATTTAATTCTGCATTTGGGGGAAAATTTATCTATGAATGAAAATATTTGTTCTTCTCTCTCTTCGTAGATATTTTACAACTACGTTCCGTTGAAGAACTTGATTGTTCCCTAGGTGTTATTTCATTAAATTATTTCCCAATAGAGCGTAGTTTATAAAGAGAATCATACAGAAATTGTCATTATGAGAAAAGTAATACTTTTAGTGAGTGCTAGGAGTATTAATGCCTGAAAATCATTTAATTTAGAATTTAATGGCGATAACTTAATTATGAACTTCTCTCTCCCTTACAAAGGAGGAGACGGGACTAGACTCTTTTTGGTTTAAGTAAATATGTTTTTTTTTCTTCAAATATGGCTCTCGGGTTTGCAGAGAATAATCTTTTCTGAGCCACTTTAGAGAAGATCAACTGATCGAGAAACTTACAAGACCGCTTAAAAGATACACTGCTGGATACATCCTCCCACATTTCCGTTCAAGTTTGGACAGTTACCTCCTACTTTCGAACTCCAGCAGAAATATAACAGAATAAAATTTCTCGTTTTGTCGTACCAAGTATTCTAAACAAATAGTTTATTGAAAACTCAGCCTGAAAATTTTTTATAATATGTTTTAGCATTCATATAAGAAGATTGATTGTTGGAGGTATACCCTGAATAAAGGACAAGTACCCCGTAAAATTTTGTGTCACTCATCAAATCACATTAGTTTTTGCTTGTTCCAAAGCACTAATAGTGACATAACCTTCTAGCAAAATATTATCAGGGTCATCAAAGAATTTAGCTATATTCGGAGAAATGCATGAATTGATTAATTGATTGACCCGAGATATTCATCTGGATCAATGAATTCTTCCCTTGATATTTACTAGCTCGGCAGAATGTCTCATTCATATTCCTTTTTTATTCTAAGTAGCGTTTGATAAGAGATAGATTACCTTCGCTTCTATATCCACCAATTTTTCTTCCCCTGGCACAACCGATGGACAATAACTATTCTTTTCTACATATGAAACATTCATTGGGATTGAACTCAGTGATCCGATTCTCTGTTCGATCTACTAACCGAGTATTTGCGAACTCCTTGGTCTTAATTATAACGCTCACATTCATCATGGTCCCCCCCTCTCTCCCGCGCAGATTCGGATCCGTCTGTGTCCTTCACTGCCCTCTCTTGGCTACGTGACGGAGCTCAGATCTCGGATGGCACGGACAAAATCCATGTTGCTTTTCCTTCTTCTCCCCAACTCACACATCCTTCGACTTCTTGCACCAATCATGCATTCAGGGATAAACTATCATTTTAAATCCTCAATGCGAGCTAAAATAAACTAAATGATATGGAACAAAGCATTTTCGATTTATATCGAACATTCAAAATTCGGCATCAAAAGTAATTTGTTTTTGATATGTCGATTTTTAACTCTAATGCTTGTTCTTCACGAAGAAGCATTCCTGTCACAAAAAAAGTTGCTTTACTACTGATCATGAAGAATGTTAGGAAGAAAACTTTATCTTGAGCTATTTGAATTCCTTCACCATTTTGATTTCCCTATAGGACATAACTTATAATGAGTACTTCATGGAGGTTTTCATTGTAAGGAAATTAAGACTTTTAGTGTGGGTTATGAGTATTAATGCTTGAAAAGTATTTAGAATTTAATGGCAATAACTTAATTCTTAACTTCTCCCTTACTCACAAAGGAGGAGAGCGAACTAGATATGCTTTGATTTAAGTAAATATTTTTTGTTTATTCAAATATGGCCTTAGGTTTTGCAGAGAATAATCTTTTCTGGGCCACTCAAGTGAAGGTAAACTGACCAAAAAACATACAAGATCTCTTAAAAGATATGCAGCTGGATATCTTCCCTAAATTGCTTAAAAATAAAATTATATGATTAAAAAATTGAGAATTGAAAAGAAGGCTCTAAGCGTTGACGTCACACCAGTTGAGACGTAGTACCGAAACGACGCAGAGCAGAATGACGTAAGCGAAGAAGACAAAAGTCGAGGATTCCACATTGGGTACATCGCAAATGTTGCTGTGCTCCATGCAACTTATACAGTCTGAAGACTTAGTTGCGACGGACGGTGGGACTGTGGGTGGGGGAGCATGTGGAATTAATGGACTGGACCTATCGGAAGGATAACAAATAAATCTACCCTGTCGACTTTCGCTTTTATTGGAGGCTCCTTTCGCCAATTTTTTTTCTGGCCAGTGGGAAAGGTGAAATGAAGGAGGGAAGGGACGGGATTTGCGACGAATAGCCTAGGGCGGGGTTTCGTGAGGTCAGTTGGGGAGGTGAGCCGGAGTTTTTAGACGGGGCTTTGCCCAACCATTCCTGGAGGATTAATTAAGCCGTGGAAAAAAAACTCGAGGAGGGAGATGTTCGGGGAGAAGACGCTCCGACAAAAAGTGTGAAAAAACCGACAATCCTCCTTCAACGACATCCTTTTGTTTCAACCTTTCCGGGTTTCCTCGAGGACGATCTATTTTTCCGATGCATGAACATGGCGCACAAGCAATTCATAGCTTCTCTTTATTATGCACCCTCCTCCCAGGGCAACCTCCAGTACATAAGGGACAATAACCGACCCGGTTGGGAGAAGGAGGGTAGGTGAGGAAGTACAGTATGAAAGGGGGAAGGGTATAAACATGCGAAAGGGGGGAGAGCGTGGAAGGATACGTTCAGATAGGGAGGAAGGTTGGGGTTTTCGGTCGTATAAAACCCTGGCAAGCGTAGGCGGTTTTGAGGGGAAGGGGAAGAATCGAACTGTAATGGGGACAGGAGGGGAGGCTTGGGAAGGGGAATGGGAACTAGCAGAGAAGGGGAGGGGGGCTCGTAGCGGCGGGTCACGTGGTGCGGGCAACCCGAGAAGCTGATTGGCCGACTCGGGTGGGCGTGAGGGGGGTGTGAGTCCCGCTGGCGCGCATACACTGCCTGATGCGATAGCAGCGCTTTCACGTCCTCTGCGCGACCTCAAGCCGGCTTTTCTGGACGGTACAGGGAGGGGTGAAGAGAGGGAGAGGGTACCTTACCCTTATAGGAAACCTCGTGCGTGCGTTGCAGACCCTGCCAAAACCGTCGAAGAGGACGCACGCGGCTCTCAACGTCACGCCGGTGACGGGAATAGAAATCCGCCCCCTTCCTGCTCTTCCAATACAAACGGGTGAATTCTACTCGTGTTTCCTCTCCTTCCGGCTACTTTGAGAAGAAGACCTCCTTGAGAAACCGTGCCGTGGAATTCTGGGAGTGACTGGAGAGTGCGGTGACCCCGATAGGGAATATAGGATACAGAGGAGGAGAAGATACACCGCAACACATTTGGTCCAGCATATAGAATAGGGGAGATACCCGAGAGCCTGAAAGATTTAAACGAAAGGTAAGGCTCACTTCGGTTTGCCGGAGGAAACGTGGGAGAACTGGTCTATTTTTCACACATGCACGTATGTAAATATTTATATAAATGAGTGTGGTTCTCTAATGCGTTTCGTTGCGTCATGGTCCTCGGACACCTGTTCTGCTCGTTCCGATAGGTGGTGCAACGTTAAGGGGGGAGCCATTTTCGAAATTCTGGCCATATTTTCATGAACTCGTCATCCATTCCGGGGCTGTTCTTTATTAAATTTCATGGGGATAACCGTTTTTGGTGGTGACTAAACCTCCAAGAGTCTGCCTGTGATTCATCGTGTTGACTTATTGATTACCATTAAAGTTTTCGCGCCAAATTTAAGCACTCCAGGGTTCCTGCTGATGGTAATCTACCTCCCATTGCGTTCTAATGTGTGTCAAGAGGGTAAACGAACTATCGCTTCCGCCAATCTCTGCTTGCGGGTATGTGTACAAATTTTGGTTCTGTATAATTCATTTCTAGCCCGTCTTTTTATGGAAAATTGGACTGCAAATCACGGTTATCAGTGTGTGCTTGAAGGTGTTTGTTGGCAAATGTGTGTTGCAATTGAAAAATATTTGTTGCAAAGCCAACACTTGGGAAATAGAGCGTGTGTTATCGTGTTTGTTAGGCTAAGGGTGCTAAGTTTGGTCTTGACTTGAGAAAAATCAGTGTACATAGCCCTTAAAATTCAGGAGTGTTACACATTGATACCTCTTGTGTGTCTTCAAACACTTGAAATGATGTGAGCGAAAAGTTATTCGATCACAATCGGTAATGCGATAATTCAGTGCATGTTTGTGGCTTGCTGCATGCATGAATTTTGTAATTTTTCCTGTACATAACAGTATATCTCATTAAATACTTAAATAATATTCCAAAATCACCGCGAAAATATTCAAGAAACTCTTCTAATTTTTTTGTAATATGCACTAACATTCTAATACTGGCGATAATAATTGTCCGCGGTGAAATATTTTCATTAAAATTTCTGTTTATTTTTTTTTCACAGTAATTATCAATCAGAATGTTAAATTGTCGTGATGCACGAAATTATCGCGATTGACTGGCGTGTTTTACGAGTGTTCTCCTACCAAGTCTATTGATGCTCTCACCCATTCCCTTTCCTTCTCTTGATATTGCTGGCACATCAGCCCAAGGATAGTCCAAGGTTATGGAGACCGAGGTAAGTCTCGCCCGTCGACACAAAACGATTCGTAGTTCCCCGATGTCCTTTAACCTCCGTCCGGTCACGCGAGGTCATTTTGTTGACTCGGTTCCCCAGAGTACGGCATCTCATTTTCGTAATTTCAACTCCCCTAATCGCTTAATCGGAGCATCAGAACGATCCTGTGGGAGGGATTTTGTTTCAAATTATGGCTGTCATTTTTTTCAAGTTGTATTCAATATTATGCAGATATCAAATCTCTATTAAATTTAGTCAGTGTCCATATTGAACAGGTTTAAACGTAGCTACTACATCCTATCCAGTGTGTATTTTGAGGAAAATTCTTATTTTCAAAATTAATGTCTTGATATAATTTTTAATTAATCTAAAAGTCAGATGATAATCTGATATGCCATATGACGAAAAATTTTCCACACATAAATGTGACTCTTAAGATATATCACCCTCGTGTAATATGTTAGTTTTTCTAATGAATGTAATGTTTGAGGCCACGGGTAATTGGATCGATCGTGACTCGTGCATTAGTTTTAGAGTATTGTGGATGAATACACATTTTTTGAAAGTTTTGTAATCTTCCTTATATGAGACTTGTATACATATTAAATATCCATTTGTGCTTATTTTTATGCTGCGCGCAGAAAATGTCTGAGGATGAGAACAAGAAGGTGAGTGTTGTTGAACGTTTTATTAATATTCCATTGACATTACGATGTATATTTTTTGGATGTTTGTGCAGACGAGAGAGGAGAGTAGTTACAGTTGGTTAGTTTTGAGGTAGCTCTGGATAAACTTATGGTTTTACATTCTATCCATGAAGATAAATATGCCAATAGCTACTTAAACCATACCGTGCTTCTGCGATGGTATGAATGTCAATTGGGTTCACATTAATAACTCATAATCAAAACGTTGTACAGTCCCACTATGTTTTAATGCTGTCTACCGGTTTCGACGTCTATAGCGTCATTTTCAAGACAAACAGTTCACTATTGTATCAATCATGCCAATTGGCCAGTCCTGACTAAAAAGGTCGTATTATCATTTTAGTTTGTTCTCCTCTTCAGATTTGACCATTACACAACACAACACACTTTTAAAAGAAATTTCTGCGCAATTTAAACAAATTTTTTATGACCATAATATTCATTCAAACCAAGGGAAAGGCAAAATGCATTCAAGACTATGTATCGCTATATGTTAGACATCCTATAATTAACATTTAATATAGGACTTTCTATGTACCTCTCTCAATGAGCATTCCATGATACTCTAAACCTGTTGTTAACAACTCAGTAGTGCAAATGTAAATCAAAAATTTGTTTGGTAGCAATTTGGTAGCAATTAACGATGTATTTACAGTAATATCAAAGCCATTAAATGGTGAAATGATGATAACGAGAGGAATATGAGAACTCATGAATTCTATACTACTAAAAATGTGTTAAATATTGATTTACGGGCATAGAAGACACTGGGAGATTTTTTAAAAACAATTTCACCGAATCTGAAAATTGAAATGAACTTTCTCTCTACACTAAACATCTCAACCCAAGCCAGTCACACATGCACAGTCATTGAAAACTTGAATTCTAGTTTTTTCGTTCTCACGTTTTAAATCCATTTTTATTTCCGTTAATATCAGTACCTTTTGTTTCGTTTAGCTCACTCGACACTTAGAAACTCACGTTGTCAAACAAATGAACGACGGAGACACTGCTAGAATGTCGTATGTCACGATAGGGTGCTCCTTCGATTGCTTAAATGTCACCGGGGATGCAATACGCATGCATTGCATTCGTCGATATGACCCAATTGATCCACTGACCTCGCTATCTTTTTCGTGATAATCATTTCGTTTCTCTTCTATCCGTGCACGGCGCGACATGCGTCCTTTAGAACGAGGAGAAGGCAGACACCCAGGTAAATTTAAATTTCAGTATTTATGTGTTCATACAATAGTTTATAGAGAGATATATATGTTCAAAGAAACAAATATTTAAAAGAGCTGAGAAAAATACTCTCTCTCTCTGGTGATGATAAACAACTTTTACGGAGTTAAAAATTTCAAAAATTCCAAATTTCTCGTCAAACCCTTAGTTAACCTAATCATATTTCTCTGAAATGTGTGTTGACAATCCTTCAAAATAGGGTGTAGGAAAAATAAAGAAAAAAAACAAAAAAGAGTTGAAATGAAGCTTTTCTGATTTAATAGACGTATTTTTAGGTGTAGGTATGTGCTACTCCATTATTGAATGCTAGAAATTTTGTATAACCCACGTAAAATTTTTATTACACTTTCTGACCAAGCTTTACCCTCCAAAGTCATAAGCAATGATTTTTTGATTTCTTCGTGAGTAAAAAATTGAGTCGGCAAATTATATAAAGTTGTATTCTGGTCTAAACATCTTCTACCACTTCCTAATTAATATTCCTAGTAGCTAACTAAAATATCAACGCGGATGTTAATAAAAATAGTGTGTTGTGAGCGTGGCTACATTTTCGTATGTTAATGTTTGTTTGTGTTGGTGGCAAGGTTTAGACATTTCACGGGATAGTTTCCTACACACGTAAAAGATTATTGAAACTACTCACCATTGATTCGCGCTCTATTGTGTAAAACGATAACGTAACACGAAACCTTTGTTATTGTTCACCTCTTCGGGAGTTCACACGAGGTTTTGTAAAATGACAGGGAGAGTATTGAAGGGTAGCGTGTCTCAACGGGTACTGTATATCATTACCCTCCTCTCCCCCGCTTCGTATCCAAGCATTGAGTCCTGTAGAGACACCCAGCGGCAGCTCGTTGTAACATAAAATCGATTGCCGCCGGCCGGCGACATGGACGGGGTCGGGAAACGTGACGTCACCGAAGTGGATCGAATTGTTTTGGCGGGACGAAAAATAAAAACTGCTCCATGCAAGATTCATTTTTCTCTCCAATGCGCGCTTTTACTGCGTGACGTCATTCGCGTATCTTCTCAGAATTTCATGAAATTATGTCGCTTCTCATTTTTTGATAGTCCTCGATTATTTCTTCGTCAACTAAGGTGTTTTTGTTTCCATTCCTCTTAATGGAAATACCGTTTTGCTTCTCAACTTTGTATATTGTCATATATTATGGTAACCACGCGGTATTGATGTTTATGACCGTGAGGGAAAATATCAATAACATCAATAAAGAGCTTTATTGAAGCAACTGTCATATATTAGGGATACAAAATTGATATTTGGAGAATTTAGGCGATCGTAAAATACTTAAAGAGTTTAGTTTAAGTGTTGAAAACTGAGGGTATTTTTCTTGAAATGGTTTTTCATTTCATGGTTCACAAAAATAAGTCTCATAATGGCATTTTATTTATAATATAAACTATGTTTAAAATATTCACAACTTACAATATGCTTTAGCTTTTAGCCACTAAACATATTCCCACAGAGCTGTAAAAATATTCAACCAATATCCCAATATTTATAAAGTATTTTGTCTTTCACAAGCAACCGACTGAGGACAAACCAACAACCCCAACTGCTCCACCTACAACAAAGGTTGGTATTGATCATACTATGTACATACCTATGTTTTGACTACCTTTTATGCTATCTGTAGATTTACCATACGTGAATGCTATTATCCCTTCTTGATATTCGAAGGTAAAGCAGCTCAGTTCAGTCTTAGATAGCTACCGGCCTAGTTTAAACCACTTGCTTGGATAATCGTCATCATTGATTTCATCCATCATTCCTATCCCTATGAATAACTCACTAAAATTCATTGATTCCAATGACCATTTATAATTACTTTTCATCAATCACTGGAAGATAGCCAGTAAATTTGAAAAATTTTATTTCTCGTGACAAAAATGCTATAATTTTATTTCATAGGCATTCATCGAGACGTAAGATTTCATTCTGTCATTGATATCTGAGTTAGCTCAGTTCCATAATGACTCTAAGTAGGATTAATGTTAAAAAATAAGCGATTACATACAAACAACAGCACCAGTGAACTTTTGCAGTCACACATAAATTAAATAATTTGTGGTGTCAATTAAACATATAGCTACATAGGGTTACAATTAAAAACTATGTCTAATTTTCAAGACTTACATCTAAATCAAGGAGAAAGTATCCAGATTTCTAAATGTAGTTGACCAAAGATGAAAAGTTATTTTTAAAAAATTAATTTTCTTCCATGAACACATCATATAATGATTTGGGGAAGATGTCACATTTAAGAATGTCTTTTAACTAAATTAATAATGACAATACCAACTATGTTTCAATCTGCAGAGTTTTTTTATTGGCACAACTAGTTTCAACGCTACTGAGTCATCTTCAGGTACCGCAGAAAAAACTCTGTTGGTTGAAAAATAGTTGGTATTGTCATTATTAGTTCAATAATGGACTGTCACAAGGTTACGCCTGAAAGGATCGAATCTTTTAACTAATTTCAATTTATAATCAGATTCTCTGTATATATTTGTCCGTTTCATTTTCTTCATTTGACACCTATGGCTACTGCTCGGTGTAAAGTTTCCTATGATTGGCTTCATTTTTCTCTATTTTATGATCCATAATTGGTCACATCATAGTTACGAATGTTTTTGCGTTTTCTGCACATTTCAACATTTTAAAACACATTAGCTTTCAAGCCGTTTTTTCCTCCGAGCACTCTGCACAACTTGCACGCTCACCTCCATTCATTTGAAAAATTTTTTTAATCATTAATTTTTCATGCTCGAGGTGACCCTGCATTTTAGGCACCAAGGAATGTTCATGAATGCTACTCCTTGAAAGCACCTTCTCATCTATGAACTCTTTGCATCTTTAATTTGTTTAAAAATACAGCCTCAAACCCCACCTCCAGTATCATTATTTAACTTTATTCTGCATATTTTATTATATATTTGATTGTAAATTTCTGTAAAAAAAACTCCAGGCTATCATCTGCTTCTTCTTCGTGAGGCTTGAATATGCTCCAAACGCTTCGTCTTGTACATAAAAACCCGACATTAATAGGTTCTAAGCAATTATGATATCTAAGTAAGCATCTCTCTCTTTACTATAACAACTTCTGTCAAAGAACTTGGGACACTCGTATTTAATTTATAATGGAAATATGAAGTATTGAATCAAATCATGCATTGAAGCTATGGCAAGCTACTTACTTCCCTGCTAATATGCCTATCCTCTACATTATCTTGTCCTGTCCTCATCTTTATTAATTTTGCCTTTGGCGTCCAACTTTCCTGCTCTTTTCGAGAAATTCCCGCCTTAAGTTGCTCATTGTCTCCTTTACTAATAATGCGTCTGATTTTTTTTCACTTGCATGGAATCATTCGTTTGCTTCTAAAATATATCAAAGCCACTTTTTGGAAGACTGTATGTCTCGATGATTCAATTGATTTTTATAGCACGTCGTTATGCCTCTTAGAGAGTTGAAATTATGCAAACAAGCCATTTTGGTGAGTTTTTACCATTTACCCAATTTCTAGTCCCTTATTTCTCGGGAATTCAAGTTAAAAATAACTGTAATACAAATCCATTTCTTATTTTTCATTTCAAATATGAAAAATTAAATTTTTATGGGAATTATCTGAGAGAGTTGGGCGAGAATCCTTGAAAATATGGGAAGGAAACAAGAGGACGCCCCCAGAAGGAATTGAGAGGTTTAATTTTCTTTGCAGAAACTAAAGCCAAACCCAAAGAGTTTGAAACTTAAAGAGAGAGGAAATCCAAGTATGGACCATTTCTAAAATGTTCCTGCTCTAGTCCAATTTGCGTCTACAGTGCAACTAAAGCTGAATGACTAAAGCATTATTTTACCAGGGAGCTCATGTATTACGCATTTGTTTTACAAATACTTTAAGAGTTTTTATTTATTAAAACACCCATCGTTATAAAGTGTTTTTTTCCCCTTAGGAGACTCATGCGATGGCTAGTAAAAGATTGTGTTGTTCATCAAGGATGTTGTATTCTGTGCTTGCGTAGTTGATTTGTAAAATCACACGGACAGGAGGTCATTTTTGCCAATTTATGTTCTCTTTTATATCTGCATCTAACTTATGGCCCACATTTCCTTTCATTTTTTACTTGTCGTCTTATTCAGTAGTTTGTATTTTGTTTGAAGGTATGAGTATTTCGAAAATTTCGAACCAAGACAAAAAATTAGGCTATTTACTCAGTAATGGGAGGTATATAAAGCCGAAGCTATTTAAGTAATTTCCTTAAAAGAATCAATGATAAGCCTTTATTAACCATCTCTATAATTCCGAATTGTGAAGAGGACAACTGAATATACTCCCAGTGAGCTTACACCTAAAATCAAGGAATTGATTTTATTGGGAACTTAAATTAGATTTGAAGAGCTCATAAGCTCACACGTTCCTCAATATAGAGCCGATTCATAATTGTTTCACTAAATAACAATACTTGTTTAGTTGTCATCATGCGATTATGTTTTGAATTTCTAATTATTCTTCAGTACATGTTGTACAAACACGTCATTGAATAAGCCAAACTCGGAGGAAAAACTGTACAATTTTTTAATCAAAAGGAATATTTGTCAAAGGATTATGAAATATATGTGTTCTATCAAACGCAATGCAATGAACAAGTTGAGTCGATATACAGTAGCGTAGTTAATTGCTGCATGTTCTGAACATGTGTTCAATTGTGACTCTTGGGCTGTCACATTAGCTATCATTGTAAACATTTTGAAATGGGATATTCATTCGCCAAAAATAGACTAACCTTCCGGAATACAGCCGGCAAATATGCCACCATATGTTTTACCCGATAGATTAGTACCAAATTATGAATTTATGATAGCGCTTTTCTCAATGGAAATATGACAATTTTGTTGCACGATGGAAGACGATTATCCAATCTAAGTCCGTATCGAGGTCAGGGCATAAGTGTTGGAGGAGAGCAAGCTTCGGATATCAAGAAGACACTGAAGTACCTTTTAAAGATTATCTGTTTTAAATGTATTATTAAAATTACCCTGTACTAACTCCGTGATGTCCAATTTCCATTTCAATTATCAGTTGGAAAAACTTACACCTACGGATGCTGATTGGGTAAGTACTTTAACAAATTCCAAAAATTAATTAGAAATATTTTTCCTGGCATTAAAAAATGGTCCATTCTTCCAATATAATGCTTCATGCGTGTGAAAAAATTGATAAAATTTATTCACAATGCGTACACGTAGGTATCTCATTAAAATTTAGATATATATGAATGTCTTATTTAGGGACATTTATTCACATAGATTCCTTTATATTCCTCAAATCTAGGTTATTACGAGAATTCTCAAGTACGGTTATATGCCAGATTTACTCGGAGGAAGTTTGTTGTATTATTGCTGGTTAATAGTGCCTATTACCTCGCTTCCGAAATTCATATCGCAAGGTCTCTTTCAAACGTGCAATCCTCGGCCATTTTAAAACATGAGCATACTGAACCTATATGGGTAATGGAAGTATGTTCATTGAATTTTGTTATTGTATTGTTGGTTGGAGTGAAGGTCCAACTCTTCGGTAGAATATATGTAACATTTTTTGAAGGCTAGCCCGCCCGCAGAGAGGCAGCGAGGAGCTCCCTTTTGCCTCAGTTGGTTGAGTAAGTTGTCGGCAGATGGCACTAATGTGTGTCGAAGCGGTCACGACAGTGCTCTTCAAAGTCTTCACGAGAAGATGATATCTCGCGGTAATTTTTAGAAGCCACCACGAGATACAATTTCTTTCTAACCACGGCGAAAATACAATGGCGAAATTTGTCATTATAGGCAGTGATTAGTTCAAACAAATATTCACTTTTATCATCTTATATGAAGTTGTTTTTTTACTAATTTTCATAAGGCTATTAAACTTGCATTGTGATGCCATTAATAAGCTAACGTGACTGTTGATATAACAACCCTGATATAAATCCTAAATATTTCACTGCTGAAAACATTCTTACGATCCCTCCAAATGTGTCTAACTACTATTGGTGTGGACCAGAGAATGCAGCGAAATGTAAATATTGATTAATATAAAATAATTATCTGCTGAATATATGTAATAATTGTAACTAATTTGATTAGGTAATGCACAATGTGTAAGCCATTAATTATTTCATGGCTTTGAAATTCTTACATAGCTGAAATAAATTTGGTGCCAGCGTTTACGAGCTTTTGTAGTCTTTCAAATTTTTATGTCGAGTTAAAGCATACAAAAAGTTTCTCAAAGAGCGTGGATAAATCGTATCCGGAAAAATCGGGAAATGGTTGATTTTTTACTCTTCTCTTAAATTATCCTCGAGAAATCATCCATCATTTGGAATTCATCAAATTTTACATTTCAACCGTTAAGCTATAGTAACTAAAAAAAGGAATAAGCAGCGCCGAATGGAGAGGATTCAGTTTTATGGTGAAGCAATTATCATGAGCCTGACCTATTGTGCTTAATATCCGTCATAAACTTGTTTTCAACTCCTAGTGTTGCTCCAAGGAGCATGAAAAAGACGGTTTTTTTGGTTGAGTCAAATGTGACGTAATTTGAGTAACAAATATTTAGTGAGAGTATTGATGATATCATATGTGATATGTCATCGCAGACATTGGAGTAATATCGTTCGGTAATTTTTCCGGTGTACGATCGAAATAGTATTAATTCACGAATCGATAAAATTGATTTATTGAGTCATCAAGCTAACGAATTGTTAAAAACGACTATGGACAGTATTTTATTCACGAATCGCAGTCGGATGATTTCTTTATTTTTTTCTGCTGATACAAAAGTCCTTCTGTGTGAATTCTTATTAGAATACTTATTCTTGGCTAGTTAGAAGTGTTAGCGTGATGGTTTGTGCCGCTCAATCAAAGATTTGTTTTTCCTAAGTCACAGTGACTTAGGGAAAACTGTTGTGAAGTAAGCAAGACTGACGCAGAGAATGAGGGAGAATGGTATACACTTGAAGACGGGATGAATACGAAGTGTATGGTCCTTGATAATGTAATATGCAATCATGACAATGTATTAAATCTTCCCATAACCATGACCTTTTAACGATGCTATTTTTAAGCTCTCCAGTAAGTTTTCAGTCATCTACGATCGAATTGACATCTTTATCATTTATTCCTTCTCATCATTCTCACCAATTGGCAATGGATCTTCAATTATCCCATAAATTATTTTAAAATAAGCATTATTACCAAATATATTGTCTAGTTTTGTGCCTTCTGAAGGTATATTCGAATAATTCAAAGTACGTTAGCTTTCAAGCCGTTTGACGTTGGTTCATGTTGTCATTAAAAGTTATCCGTGATTAGGTATGTAAAAGTGCGTCCCATTTCTGCGCAAATCAGTGATGAATCTGTGAAATATCAATCATATTTTATTAGCTTTTATATACATTAGGTTTAGTTTTTCCGTTTGCATCAGCACACGGCAGCAGGAGATGAACTACTACGATACAAGCCTGGGAAAAAATAATTTTACCTCATTATGTATTGAGATTTGGTTTCACCATGAAATGTCATCATGCTGTACTTGATATTTTTTGCAAATTGAAATAATAGGCAAAAATTTACACCTTATAGCTGTAAGTGATACACGAGTTTATTTTCTTGAAGCCATGTTTCTAAACCCCTTTTTAAGAAAGGTTTTCAGGTTTAAGTGAGATAAGCCACAATAATATGTTCATTGGATTTAATTTTGTGAATTTCTGCTTCCAAAGTAATATATTCGTGGATTGTGACGCGTAGAGTATAATTGGTATAAAAATTGATATTATTCTGAATGACCTTCATGTCCTATGGGTAAACATTATAGCCTGAAGATGGAATAAATTACGTTCTTAAACGTTGGCAAGGAAAAAAACATCCATTTATTTGATTAAAAACCTAATAATTATTATTGAATAACTGAGGTTAATATAAAGAGCATTAAGATGAAATGTTTTTCCTCTTCTGCCATAGTTTTCTACTTCCAGCTTACATTTTTCACATTAGAAGCCACTGGCAACATCTCCCTCTATTATCACCTAAGTCGGCTGTAAGCCGTATTCAAAATCACACACGGAATTTTTATACTGGCAATATTTAAGCGATGGAGTGGAAAAGCCGAGTTATATCAGTAAAGATACCGCCGTCACTAAGTAGATACGGGTCACGAAGTACGAACTAAGATAACTTATAATTTTTTAACTGGGGAATCAAACAGGGGAGCAGTATATCTGACAAAATTAATAAGCCCTTGCCCTAAAACGTTCTCTCATATGAGATGAGGCGAAAAAATGTTTTTAACAGAGATACATGCATAGTGTATTTTTATTTTTAGCTCGCGACTAATATTTAATATTCTTTTATCTTTTTGTTGCAATGACTTATCGATACTCAAGTATTTTCTGATGGTATTTTATAATTAGCGATATATAGTTTTTCATGCCTGATAAAAAGTTGCTAATTTATTAGACTCCGAATTATATAAGTTCAGTATGGTCATTGCCTCTGGGCAGATTTCCCGCTTACAATCTATTCGACGAATATCAATTAAAATAATGAATATGTAGCAAACACTTGGTCAAAATAATCTGTGAAAGTACATACATTTAAATAATACGAGTATTTGAGGTTCCATCGGGTAACAGAGAATTCGCAAGTATTGCAGAATGGGCTAACTGAACTTCAAGATGTAGGTACTTGGGCCTCTTCCAAAACCGCCACTTTTATTTAGGACCGCGGCCGTGAGTTGCTGTGGAATGGGCGCTGGTTGAAGCGCTGACAGACACGACGCACACATAAATCATCATCCCGACTTTGACATTAGTTTTCCAATGTCGCGCGACACTCATTTCATCGTGGATGCACGCCAAATATTCGAGGTTAGGATGACATCTTCCGGGCATAAGACCAAAATGTACCCATAAAACGGTCAATTTAATGTATTGTCCCTTGGTGGGTTAACAGTCCATTATTTTCATAGGCACTTTGCACCCATTTGCAAATGTGAGACACACACATTGAGAACAATAACTCAATTAGTTTTTCCCAAATCATTCCGCGGTTCAGTCCAGAATTTTTGTATTATGAAGATTGAGTATTGTTTAACAGTATTATATCTCACGGCACTGATTTTGCATTTGAAATGATCACTAAAGATTCAAGCGGCATAACAAACATTCTATCTACATTGGAGAGAGCAACAAGGATACTCAAGCACAACGTGGTAATACTGGACATCTGATTGAAGTTAAAATATCGATATAGATAATTAAGTGACAGACGTCTACTACTGATCAATTCAAAAATCTTTAGGCTATGGGTAGTAGAGCGCAGATCCTATTAACTGTATGACATTAAGCGTAAAAATTGGACGTTAGAACTGCTAAATTGCCGCGATCGACGCCAATGAATATGTTGAAAATATTTGTGGGAGAAACGTTCACGAGACTGGGAGTTAAAGCAGGGAATTGTCAGATTAATTTTATGCTGAGAATAGCAAGATTTCCGGATTAATTTTGTTATCTAAGAATACGATATTCTGAGAAATGACAAAATCCTAGAAATATAGCCCATTTTTAATAATCTTAGATGTGAAATATCTCCTATATCAGGCTAAGATGTTGATAAAAGAAATAAACACAGCGGAAATTTGAATAAATATTTTAGCTCCATTATTTTTATTACTTTATTTTACTATATTCAATAGTTGAAGGTTTAACACGATGGAAAGTCGACGTTGTAACAAATCAGTCTCTTGGTAGTGTATAGTTTTATTGTTAAGAGTACAATCAGTTTTGGAAATTAAGCCATCATCAGGTACACTCATCATACACATCAGGCACAGTGGACTTGATGGTGGTTTTACTGCCAGAACCTGTTGTACTCTTGATAATAAAACTGTAGAATATACAGTTTGATTTACTACAACTTTATTTTATCTTAGCACTGTACGGTAGCAAGACATAGATCTTCTTAAAGAGTCAGTCATTGAAAACATCGTCTTCAATCAAATTTCTAACCACTCAGACCACAAGATAGGATAAGTAAAGAGATCTTAAAAAAATAAATATTTCTTATTATGAAGAAAAATATTAGAATACAAAGTACTGTGGTGCCACTATTTGAGAAGAGCACGGCAGAATTATCTCCCCAGAGTTTTCTTGGAATATCAGCCTTGTAATCATCGCATTATTGGTCGATCAGGATTAAGGTAGTTCGAGCGAGATAGTTCCATAGTCATAATAGAGACCATTTTCCAATTTACGTCATAATTTCAGCACCTGTAGGGGGAATGAGGTAAATATTGTAATGTTAATGGTGAAATGTTAAACTATTATCTGCCTAAAATTTTAAGTTATAAAATAAAAATATCAATGAAACTTTAAATCGACTCATTTTTTCCTCGCGGTACGTTTATAACTCCCTCGCGACGGTAGATTTTCTGTGATTCTGAAAACAATTTCTGCGGTGGCTTTTTGGTTTATTTTGAAAATTTGACGAGAAACTGTATAAACTACGCAATATTAGTTTATTGACGAGATCTAGGTGCTATAAATTCGTCATTTATTGAATACTATCTCTCTGGAGTGCATACACGTGCCTTTTTCATGCAAAATGGCGGCATTTTTTGGAAAATACGAATCGGCAAGTACTGTGGAAAGGGGCATATATTTTGGCATATTTAGTTGGGTTAGATATTTTTCTGTAAAATGAAACCATTTTCATTGAAGTATAAGTGAAACGGTATCTCGCTCATACTACCTTAGGATGGTCTCTGAATCAAACTACAATTTCTGGTGACGATTATTACTATTTGGTAACGTAGGTGCTTGCAAGCACTTGGACATAATGCAACTTATGGCAAGTGGTGAGAAGATGCCTTACCAAAGTTTTCTCAATGGCCATTATGAACAAAAAATAAAGCCAATGAACGAAAATTAGCACATAAGCATTTTGCGCAATCGGAAATTTTACCACAAAATATTCTCATGTCACTCGCGGAACACTTTCTACAAATATTTGAGATAATAGTGCCCAGTTGAGTAATCTGCCGCCAGAATTCGCTCTGATGCTCGTTCACTTGATTCCTTGTCTGGAATGGCAAACTTTAAGACCAAAAATGTGGCCATGAAAAAGAAGACGCGGGATTTACACTGTCTTCTTAGCTTTTTCAAAAATCCCTTCAGACATGGCTATAATAGTTCCTTGAAAATATGTTAAATTGAACCTATTTATTTGCTAGGTTACTAAATAACTTTGTACTGTTGGGAATTTTCAAACAGACATGCCATCATGACTGAAAGATATGTAATTAAGACTGCCGGCAGTAATTACGGCATGCTGCAGCTATTAAAAACAAATTTAAGGTACCAATTGGGAATTAGATGCTTCGCCAGGTATATTTAAATGGACCCTTTGTTCAATCCAAAGGAGCCAACTAAAACGCCATATCTATTTAATCAACGCAATTTAGCTTCAATTATAGATGTATTTTGGTGATTTCTAAACAAAATTGGTATGACGCCAATATCTTATTTTTCAAATTCTTAAAAAATTCTCTTTTTTTTTAGTTTTCAGCTATAATGTATATAAAATGCTATTGGATATATAAATGGAAAAATGCTATTTTATTCATGTTTTTCCATGTGGTTATGAAATTTCCCCTTCAATTTGGGATTAAATAGCGCAGAAAAGTATGGTTTTGTTTTCCATAGAAACTATAGGGACTTGTAAGAATAGATAACCAGAACATGAATTACACTTCATTCTAGGCATTTTATGATGGAACAACCTTAAGAAACCTTCCACTAATGAGCCTCCCTTCACCATGAAGGATGGTCTCGGCTAATTTTCGATCAGTATTTATATTTCAGCGCGAGTAATGATATATGTATGAGGCGCAATATGCAGGATGACGCGATTGAGCCATCCATGGGTGATGTGGCGACTTCTTTTACTGTTGAGCTAGCGTTTAAAACACGGCGTGGCTCAACAACCAGCTTGATGAGGCCTTGAAGGAATTTCGCGGACGAAGAAGTGGAGGGGGTGCATGAGATAACGCTTTATTGTGTTCCTAAGACCTTCATGGGACCAGAAATAAAGTATCATAAAAACACTGTCGTCACAAATCCTATTCAAGTTTTCGTTTGGGCTTGTTATGCGATTCGCGTGCCATTATTTAACATTACGTGCAATTCGCTGCAAGCATAAAACTGACAGTAGGAATTTATGGCAGATAATTTTTCTACAAATATGATTCTGCGTATTGAAGGTGTTTTTTATTTAGGTTTCCTTTTCACTGGTTTCTGGTATAAAATAAAAAAATTTTTTAAAAATTCGAGTTGCAACATGGAGGTTTTGTGATAATAATAATGGAATAGATGTCGTTTAAGTTAAAATTCCTATTTCACATCGTTCCATTAGTACCAATTTTTTTGGCTAATAAGTTTCACAACTCTCTTCGTTTATATTGAAGTTCAGGTACTTAAAAGCGTTTATAAATCATAAACTGAAGCTCACCTAAATATATATAATTTTTCAAAACGATATTGGCATGATTAGAATTGAAATCAATTAAGTGATAACTTATTTTTGGCCTTCATTTAATTGCAACCACCTCATTAACACCCCTACATTCTCATGTCATCTATAAAGAATTGGTGCAGCAAATGTTCCTAGTTTTTTACTTGTAAAGCTACCTATTCAAATCAAAATAAATTGATAGATATGTTGCTTTGAAACTTCAATTACAGTTGTAGCCGAACTTCAAGCATATAGAATAAAGATGTCTTTTTAAAAAGTGAGCTGAAACGCCAGGAAACGAAAATGATGGAATAGGAAGATTTTTTTCTGCTTATTTACAATAAAAACCTAACGTATTGAATAGGCAATACTCCACAGAAGCTCTGCAGCGCCTTTAGTTAAATCTACATTTTTGCAAAATTTAAACCTGCATCATCCAAATTGCTTTACTTCCCAGGTCATCCCTATTTCTTGCCCATTACCTTCGTCCAGAACGCGTTTTAGTTCCCAACACTCAAAGTTCCTGCTACAATGTCTTCCTTAATTGATAAAACACAGAACTTTTGAGAATCTGGTGTTGCGTCTCCTGCATTCAACAGATTAGCTTGTAATGATTTCTCCGCAATAAACAAGAAACGTTGCCACGCACGGTTGAGAAATAATTTCGATGATAAATGTCACCGACTTTGATTCAGGCTCCGTTCTGGATTTTAAAAATCATTGGAAAACTTATATTCGTCAAATTTTGTGAGTTTGAATTCAGGAGTGAATTGAAAGATAGGGAAGGAAGCTGTATCTGTATGTGTTGGAGATTAGAATAGCATCTTTGCAGCGAAGTATGAAGTGAGTTTCCATGCACCCTCAGTATTACTTGCAACTACTCTTATTTGATCTTGTGTTCTGTTCCTTGTAAACATGTGTTAATTCACTTAAATATCACTCTTAAATTTTTATGGCCACAATATCTGCAATTTAAGTGATAAAAACCGTTAAATGATCAAAGTTAAAGCTTCAATTAGACGCGATATTACTGATTAACCGTACCGTCTTGAGGTGATACGCAAGATATTCAGGAAGGGAAAATATGTAGAACCTATCTACTATAAGCCTATCAAGCCAAGTCACTTGTGAACTGTCTTCGTGAAAGTAAATCCTTTACCTCCATCGCTCCGGATTCAAGTTGTCTATCCTCTGCTTTAAGATTGTACTTATTTGTTTCGCAAATGACTCGCTTTAGCTTTCATGAATGATTAAATATCCTTCACTTCCATAACAATCCTCGAAATCCCAAAAGTAGATACTGTTTTCGTTTTTCTTTGGACTTTTTCTTGATTAATGGCCGGTTGCAAGAACATGGAATCAATAGTTAAGAGATCCATAAAGTTATAGATCTCATAAAAATATTTGGGCTGCAGGAACACATCTAGTAGTTACATAACTTATTTACCAATAGTCAATATCTTTGAATATTCATTCTAATCTTATACCACTGGACAAAATTTACGAAAGATTTGCCCATGAATAATTTCTTATGCTCATAATAATTAGTCAGTAAGAGTATATTTATTGGTCAATTTTCTCAAAATAACTCATTTATCTAGTAGTTAAGTCTCCAAGCGGTTCATTGCGCATCCACCGTCTTGGCTACTTATGGAACTCATAACAAAATGCCATAAGTTATGAAACCAATAAATTTAACGAATATTTCGGCAACACTCATTGAATGGTTGATATGGCTTATAGATTCCATAACTTTAAAGAATACATATTTTTCGTTCCCGCAACATTCTAGCGAGATTCTAGTAATCCTTTACGGCAAATTGAAAAACTTTATTTCTTCACCACTTAGTCTAATTAAGTGTTATGGCGGTGAACTATGTTTATGAATTATACAACATTTTTGGTAGTTTTAGGATTTCTACCGTCAGATACATATTTATCAGTCGAAATGTTAATAGGCTCCTGTTTACAATTGATTACTCGGCTTACTTTGCAAACGATGACATCAGTTTCCGATTTCTAAAGATTAACTTTCACTCCTCCGCTATCTTACTAAGCATCGATCGTGATCATGACATTCAGTTTTCTAATGGGCGTGGTATGGGTGAGAGATACGTGTTTTGTGGCCTCTGGAGAGAGATCACCTTCAAACAACCTTTGGCCTTGTTTGTTGGAGCGCATACATATTGATGTTGCTCACCTTTCAATGCGAGGGCAATAGCTATCGCATTTCCGTCAATAAAAAGACGTCATGTCCGCTTTTTGAGCGAGATCGACTTTGTTGTGATGCCTTGAAAACTGGCCTCCCACCCGACGTACCCTGGTTTATATCCCAACGGGGCCGAATATTTTGCTTTGGAATACCAATAAGACTTAAAATTTTGTTTCTATAATTCGTAGTCATGGTAGAGATCAATTTGTTATTTTGATATATTTTAATGTTAAAGTTTATTTCTTTTGTTCAATTTATTATCCCTTGTTTTTTGTTAATTATTGCATTACTATATCGTTTTTATTTGTTAGTACTTTGGTTTTTTTGTTGTTTGGTCATTTAAATTTTTATGAGAGTAATCTAGATTAATATTTTGAGGAGGTTATAATGAGTTATAGTTTCAGCTTACTAAGCTTTTGAATTTATTATTTAATTACCTTGGCTATAAGTGTTTTTTATTTATTAAATAATAATTTACGTATTTTTTAAGAATATTTTATTATTAATTTTTTAAGTTTTATCCTTCTTGAGAACTAATTAATTTATATTTGATTTCTTTATTGAAATGCTCTGTAAGGACCGGGTTTATAATTAGGTTAACGTAAACTATAAGGTGATATATCTTTTAAGTTGACTGGATGTTATCTAAGAGTTTGTCTTTTGGAGTACATCAGAATATTAGCCAGGGGAGCTTGTAGAACCATCAGTGAGAGAGATCGCATTGGCGTAGGTTTTCCAGCTTATTAAATATTTAACAAGGGGTAATAAAACCGGATCTTAGTGTATTCCGCAGTGTGAGACTTCAAACGGCTAACCCCTTGACCATTATTATCATTAGCAGGTAAATATCAACGCTAGATTTCCCTCCAGCCCTAACAAACAAATTCACATGATTTACCCCAGTGAATACATTTTTGTTCAACAGTTGGAACCATTAATTATCAATCGCGAGATCCTTTGATCCTTACCTCCTGTATGTCACTCCCATGAGAGAGATGTAGATTAGCTCATCTCAAACTTGCTCTTCTATTTCTCGTTGGAATTTTATCTTACGACTCCGCATGGTGGAGTCCTACATTTTCGCATCCGTATCTTTATTTTCCGTTGTATTTCATGCAGCGGTATAATGAAAATATTATATTTTTACATGTATATAGTCGGGTCACCTGGTTATAGTTTTGAAAATATGGTTTTCTAATACGAAATAAAGATTAGGGGCGTTTAACTTTATTGTTATTTTACTTTCATATTGATAATGCGCAGTTAAAATTTTATTTTACAGCTAAAAAAATATAGGTAAGTGGGAATACATTTTAAAGACCTATTGATATCTTAATTTATTCAACCTGAAGACGAAACAATTTGCATGCATAAAAAAATATAAGCAACAGAAAAACAATTGTGATCATGTATGACCCAGCCTTGTGAAATGAGTAGCCAAAATATTACCTTAGGTCTAGGGCCAAGGTGATATTGATTGGATTGTGCACATGATGGATAGGGGATAATGTAATGACATTTAAACCTATGACATACCAATTAAAAGTTTCATTAAAAATTGGAAATTGCGTCTTTTATCCCTTCACAAAATTATATACGATGGTCATATTTCGATACGAGGACCATAGCCATCGCGTTTTCATCAGTAAAGAGACGCAAGTCCCGCAATCGGGTGGAGGAAATTTGAGCGCGGCAGTCAGGAGTGGCGCTCGCAAAATTTTCCGGGTGTGAACTCACCGCCAAGGCCAATGACAGAGAGAGGCGTTCGGGGAAACTGTCACCATTCAGTGA
This sequence comes from Ceriagrion tenellum, assembly GCA_963169105.1. NCBI lineage: Eukaryota > Metazoa > Arthropoda > Insecta > Odonata > Coenagrionidae > Ceriagrion > Ceriagrion tenellum. The sequence goes on along the minus strand of OY720639.1, from coordinate 75,442,334 downwards.
CAATGGGCCCACAGATAGCAAGCGATGGCGGGAAAAGTAGAATCAACAAAAGAAAGATAAATACTGGGAAAAAGACGCTATGACGCGAGACTCGTTATTGCAGAGTGAAAGTGGGCGTGTGATAAAACGATAAAGATACACACCTCTTTTTTCAAGATATAATGGTTAGATAGCGGCTCTTTGCGTCGTTCGAAATAAATCCACTGTATTCCATATGAAAGAAGGTATGTTGATAAAGTGAAGCGTGGATCTACAACTATGCAAGGTCCTTATACCTAGGTCACGACACGAACCCATAATACATTCTGATTTCTCCATTTTTAGTCGGACTCGACGTTCCGTAGTATTGCTCTTCTTCATTGAGTAACCAAAAGTGATTAGGCAAATGAGGCAAAGAAATGAGTGCCGAGTGATGAAATTGGCTGCAGAGACCAGTGATTGATAAAACAAAAAGGCGCGAAAAATTAAAACGATGCCCGCCAATCGCGAGTCACCTGGACGGAACAAACAAATATAAATATACCCGGACAATGGCCAGTGGCTCGTCGAAAAGTCGGCCATGGAAAGCCTAACATGGTCCCATTCCCGAGACATTAAAATATCTACTTTATTTGTCGTTTCTATTTATCCAAGAGATGTTGTAAAGGGTTAAAATTATGATATCCGTGTCACCATGAAACTAGCGTGATTTGAATCTTTCAAGTAATGCTCACATATCGCAGCGTAATAATAATACGGTCGGTCGGCTTGGGATCCAGTGTCATTACTCGTGGCACCTCAAGGGCGTAGCAAAAGTGGAGAGGCAGTATAGAGCCCGGAACTTACATATCCTCTAAAATAATATAAGTACTGAAAAATAATACATCACTGTGCTTAAATTTATTTTGTTGGTAGCCAAGCAAATCTTCTCCGAAACATAGCGACACAAATGAAATGAAGATTATTTCAAAACTACCATTGCGGTAGATGGAGAGGTAACTTGCCATTGTGACCAATGCATTTTGTATCACACATGATGCTCTGCACACAATTCCGTCTATTGCTAATGGGCATAGTTCTTTTTATTTACCGCATGGTGTGTGTAGATGTGATACACTCCGTTGTAATACTACGTGGTTCTCGGTATTATAATGTAGTATTTATACCGCTTCTGAATGTATTTTATATCGAAAAAAAATGTTTGGTACACATTAAGAAATTCATGCTGTGATGGGTGCTCTATTTTTCTTTTGAACTTAACGAGCTGACGCACGAATTTTTATATTTTAAGTTTTTTTCATCAATCACATACTAGAAATCATCACGTATTTCCTGCTTTGATATGCACTTTTAGACTTTAACAGTTTATTTCTTTAAATTAATAATAACCGCATTCCCCATTATAACTATGGTAATATTGAGCGGAATCCATTGCACTAAGTAACTAAAATATGTTTCGAAAGTTACTTGTCTTAAATTTTGAACAGGCAATGAATATTTTTGCTGTACTACCATTAATTCGTCCATTCTGAATTTCTATCCAAGGAAAAGTAAGGATAGATTAGAAATAACCAATATGGTTGTTATTTTGGTTACCAGGCAATAGTTTGATTGTGTAAAGCCTTCTCCATCTTCCTCAATTGGAAGACCAATAAAATAATAGCCATCGGGAGAAATAATGTAATTTTTCACCTCAGAACTGCCTTCCTCCCTTATAACCAAAATTCTGGCTACAGCTTCAGTGCTCGGCAGTATTCTAGAAAAATATTAGTAACAGCATTGTTAAAAAAATGAAATGTTTTGACCAAAACTCAATATTGATGCAGAAGTGAAAAAATTTGCAATCATCCACAGAAATAAATTTTAATGCGACCTCAACTTTTTAAAATTCAAAGTAGGTTGCGGATATGAATAATTGCAAATTTTTCATACCTGCATCATGCGTAAATTCCACTCAATATCGCATTATCGGATTTTATACAAAACTCAATAAAGTTTCATTCCTCTAACTACTTGGTTAAGAAAAGTCCTCATTTTTTACCAGAAAGTTCTGACCGCTATGATAAGCATCTTGGTCACGGGATTCCAACCCGGGCCCTTTGTATAGCGAACCTATTCTATGGCCACCGCAGCAACCAGAGATTCCCGAGAGAGAATGGATATACGAAGTGGTGAAAAGGGGCGGATCGCCGCGTGGACCTCCGCAGGGGAAGCTCAGCAAATGCCCTCGGGTCAATGCTCCTGCAAGCTTCGGGGGACGTAGGCGCTCTGGTCGAGCACGTGTGCCCTCTTAATGCTTTAGCGGGCTGGGACCCAGCGCGGGAGAAAGCCTGCCGGCTGCGACGCCACCCGCGTGTTAGATACGCACGCTCGCACACATTAACGTATGCACTCCATGTTTACACATGGCTCACGCACGCGCGTCTGAGAATTCGACGTTTTACGTGGAAAATCCGGCTGCGAGCGTGCTGCTGGGCACGGAGAAACACGACGATTCGCCACGCGAAATTTTGGTGGCGCTGCAAGGCATATGGTACGAGTGAAAAAACATAAACTCAACTATCCTTTAAGTAAACATACTCTGGGAAACGTCACAGTCATTGCAATAATGGGACGGCCGTGTCATTTCCGTTGCGGCAAACCCGTCTACATCGCTCTGGCTTCCTGTCTGGCTGACCCGGCTGGTGGTTCAGGGCTAGCGCGCTCGTCTGTCAAACGCTCGGCCCGGGTACGTTTCCCGGCCCCGCAGCTTATTATTAGTTAATTCTTTTTTCTCGCACTTTTTAGACTGTTCTAGAACATTGCCCTGGAGTCTTCCTGAAATTGTGTGGCATATTCTAAAAATGGTCGCTCTCAGTATAAATACTGAAGCCCTTGGCCCCACGAGCCAGTCTTGTATCGACATCGGAACAATAAATAACAGTGAAACTTACCACAAGTCTCTTCAATCGCTAACTGACCTAACCAACCATCAGCTATACTCAACCATCGTCTTTTCTTTCCGTTGATTTTTTTGTCTAAAACTAGCCCATCTTTACGCGATTTAGGAAAGGTAGCCAATTGAACCTTGGCAATGCATAACCTTGGAAATGGCAAGTATTAAAATATTCTAAGTAACGCATCAGAGACTTGGGAATGTTGAAAAAAACTAGGCCAAAAGAAACAAAACTCCATCAGCATCCCCTTGGAAATGTAGAATAAAAATTCTGCGAGATTTTTGAGGAGTTGTCATTTTTTACGTTGATGTGAGTATAAGCAATGATAGGGCACAAATTCTTGCTCATTGTGCTTGCATGGATCAGAGTTTAACCCTCTGGAAGGCGCAATCAAAACGTTACGTGACGAAAATCGCGCAGTTACCTGAAAGGTTTTCAAGTACTTGTTATCAAAAAATACATTTTTATGCAATCAGGAAATGCAAATTGATATCCCACTCCTCTCTCATGACTGTATCGGGTTCGTTAGGAGAGGAAATTTAAATGCAAGGATGACTTCCCAGGGGACGCGTTCCAATGGTTAATAAAGTTTTTCACTGGACAAATAAATTTAGCAATTATAGATTGAATATGTGTAGTTTAAAGTTATGACTAACGGATTAATTAAATCAAATATGCCGATGGGTTAACTATTCAAAAATTCTATTTTCAACTTAAACAAACTAAATATGCCGAGTCACACACGTGCAAACATGACTCGTCATCCGCACAGAGATTTCAAAGCAAATAAAATGCGGGCATATCATTTACTGCTATGCATGGCGAGTAATGCCTCTGACTTCAGCATTCCAAAGTTCAGCTATCTGAGTGAAAATGTATTCGATAATATCACTGCCGATGTATTGAAATTACGAATGAATTGTTACCCGATGAAAGGGCGAATAGAGGCAAAGTCCATGATAGATGCAATATCAGGACTTTACTCGAGCATGCTTTATTTATCGCATTTCCAAGATAAACATAATGCAATCGGTGAAAGGAAAAGTAAATTTAACCACATGACACTTCGTAATTATCAGCCACCTTTTAATCACCTGTATAATGGACGCAGGGGGGATGGAATGGAATGTAGAAATGAAATATGGTGGCAGTTGCTCAGGAGGGACTTATGAGTCGAAGAGTACATTATCGTGGGAGAATTTAAAACACTTAGTAATATTCCACAAAGATTTATTTTCACAACTGGTTTCAACGCTGACGCGTCATTTTCAAGGGTACAATTCTCAAAGTTCTTAGGAGGTGCGCCACATATATATCCAATTCTCAAAGGGGGGGAGGGGAGGTTAAGTAAAAAGGGTTAAGTAAAAAGGGATGGATAGGGAGGGAGGGTGAGGGTATTGCGAGGAAGCAACCGTCAAGGTGAGGGAAGGGGCTGTGGGTGTAGCACAGAGGTGAACGGAGAATATTTCAAAACAGAACAGTCATTTAAAAGCACATCATCAGGGACACCTTGTCTCATACTAATTTCAAAATTCTCTAAAAAGTCCAGTTTAAAACCTTTGTCATTAACATGTAATACCTTAGGTTTAAAATTACATTGGTGACCAGTTTCAATTATATGCTTAGCATTTAATAATGACCCAAAATCAGGTTTAAATTCTCCCACGATATGTTATTCCACCAAGTAGAGTCGTCAACAGTTGAAAAGAAGAGTACATTACTTAAGGACTACATCCGCGTGAGGGAGTAATATCGTTTGAGCTTGACTACCAGGATTCTCAGGGTCTCAGACCTTCATTTTCAAACTTCAAATCTCCAACCTTTTATTCACGACAGATTTATAGTTCATAAGGTGGCTTTGGCCTGTCTATGTGAGTCAACACTAATACAAAACTGCACATTTTCACGTATATTCGGTTTTTAAAATCCTGCTTTTACTGATGAAATTAGTTACCTATTGAATATAAAAATTAAGGTTTACAAAATGTTGATAATTCCACGAAAATATGTTTAATGACCACATTTTTCTCACCAAAGAAGATGACTGCAGCGCCATTTGCATGGAATTATCGCATTTTGACTTCGACTAAAGCAGTAACTCGCTAATAACGTTAAAAAGAGGATGTCTATATTTTATTTTTATTTATTTTCCCTCGAATTTTTGCTTCTTGTAAACAGTTTTTGTTAAAAGCCTTAGTATGCTGTCTCATAAAAAGCCTTAGTATTCTGCAATCTGAGCAATTTCCCTTAACAAGAACCATGTTAAAATCTTCAATTTCAAAGCTGAATTACAGTAAAACTGGTGAGGAAAGCCTAGTTTTTCTTCATCTCGGTTTATGAATCGCGATTAAAAGAAGCTTTGCTTAAGTTTTCCGAACATCTGGAATTAGTGACCCAGAGGCCAGAGTAACCTGAACGCAGTAGTTTAATCGGCCTTTCCGATAAATTGAGAACAATGTCGTTTCATCTAGCTTTGTTTGGATAGAAAACTTACATTCTGTGTTACGAGCATGAGGCATTTTCCAACTCTCCGACTTTGTATGCAGTAACCATTTTGGCAGCGTTTTCTACCATACGCCTCTCATTTGCCAATCCCTTTCGCTCAAGCCTTCCCCTTCTTGACCTCACGTGCGCGGCTCCACTATGTTTCGCTACAACTCTACTCAATTGATGATTTGGAGTATATACTTCAGGAAAATAACCGCATGTGTTACGCGGCAAAAGAATTGGGTTCTGAGAACGAAAGCGGATGGCTAACGCATGCAATTGGTATTAGATACTACGGATGCTCGTATCAATCTCATTCACCGATGACGCAATGCCAGCCAGAGTTCAATTACGTGCGGGGAGACGCGTGGTTGATATCGCCAGCCTCACTCCGTCCGGCCCTCGATTTGGCGGCAGGTGATTCGCCAGGGAGATAAAGACACCTCCGGGAAATTCATTTAGTCGTTGAGTCATATGTATGTACATACCAGACGTGGACTCCCCAGGGAGCAGTTACGCCCCTACCTCTAAATCCCTGGCGGTGCAAAGGGGGCGCAGAATATTGTTCATCCCTCTTTTCTGCGGTTCTCATTGCTATCGCTACCAATTATGCCTCAAGGGTTAAGTTATAGCCCAGGGTGCGTTCAAGATATTTGGGCAGTTAACAGAAATGGAGCCAACATGTAAACACTACCATTGTTTAAAATAAGGAATTTATTCTTTCCCGGCGAATGCTGGGAGTAAATTCTTCCCGGGTTCCCCACCGGGCCAATGTATACATATTTCCAACGTTTCGGCAAGCGTCTCGCCTACCGTCATCAGGGCCCTGTAAAGTTGCACGAAAATTGGCTGCCTTATATAGCCGGGTGGTCAGGCTTATATATCCCGCCGAGGGCTCAGGTCACCGCTGATTGGTTGATTGTTGCCGTTCTTGTATGCTGGCTATTTCGAACCTTCTGGATGGCGCCAAGAATGGGCTTTCATGTGTTGTTTAAATGAAAGCTCGAATATCAGCTGAAATTCATTTTATTCAGGCGAATTTTGATTGCATCTTTGGCAAGGCGATCCCAGTAACCTTTGAAGTGGCAAAGTAAACGAGTATTATCCCATTTTAATATATGATCCAGGTGAAAAATATGTTCAGCAATGACCGATTTTTCCCTTTGCCCTAGCCTCAGATGGCGTTAATGCTCTTTAATTCTAATTTCCACTGTGCGACTCATCTCCCCGATGTAAACCTTCCCACATTCACAGGGAGCCTTGCACACCCCTGAAGTTTTAAGACCAATGAGATCTTTTGCCCTAACCAACATGTCTCTCGTTTTCCTCGCCGGTATTTGGCAATATGAATACATTGACCCGGTGGGTAACCCGAGAATAATTTACTCATGCTGCCAATGTTGTTTGAGGAAGGGAATCATTTTGCCGTAGAATCCAAGATGGTGGCCTCTGTTTGAATCAAACTATCGCTAAAAAGACTGTTTAGCTTTCATTTATTTCTCAGCCCAGTCAATATATTTCAGCTCCGCTATTATCTTGGATGGATTCCAGCTGTCGGCAACCGATTATGTGGTGTTTAAAAAATGAAATCACAAAAACCCGACACGTTTCTCTACTAAATGGTGGAGCTTTATTTAATATTTCTTCTCAAAAGTGAACCTTTTCGTTCCGAGAAATCGTACACGTGCCATAGGTAGCAAATCGCAGGTAAAGAGTATATATTTGCAGTATATTGCAGTTGCAACTCATACTCAAGAGGTTGCCCAGCCGTAGGTAAACAGTCAGGAGTGAATTTGGAAGTATAAACTGACTCTTTGAATCAACTAATTCTCTTGACTACACATTCTAAATAAGTATTAACATATGTGCTCGTTAAGAGTCATTTTATATGGGGCTCGTGGTGCCACTAAGTCAAAATTTTTGCTCCCGATATTCAAGTTACCTAGTTGTTTGAACAATACATTAAAACTTCATTAGGAACGTCTGCCTTTTGCGATTAACAAAATTATCCAGAGTGTTTTAAAGATTTTTTTAACTTTTTAACTTTAAAATTTCCAAGATTTTAATAACTTTTCATACTTCATATTTTTTTCTTCCTACTGAATTGCATTACCATTCCACTTTTATGGCTTGAATTCCCTATTATTTTCAAAATTCATTTATACTCTATATAAGCGATATCAGAGCTTTTATGATTAGTTTAAATTGAAGCTCTATCGCTATTGGGCAGCTTTTATTCATGGTTAAAAATAGTTTGGAAAGGTATAGATATTATATCGAGTGCACAGCTCCAAGCCCTGATTCCTAAATTTCAACGATCTTGTGGAACTCTAAAACGGGTTCTATGAATGCAATTTGGAGAATTTGTGTACTTGTCTGTGGCATGAAACTTTGTTCGCTGCAGCATTGTGACATTTAATTTTCGAAATTTTGCAGAGCCAAATCACGACTTTCCGATACTTTTCTGCCCGAAAAGTACGGTACGAGTGAACAAATTTCCCAAGATTAAGCTCTTTTATCATGAATAAGAGTCATAGCGAGTGATTATATGAAAATTTGGCCCACATTTTCAGCGCAAATTACAATGCTGATTTCGTTTGGTTAATTCTGAAGAAAAAAGATTCGTTGGGTGAAGTTGGTTTTCTCTTATAGGAGTTAACGATCTGGAACCCATAGCAGATAATTGGTGACTTTTTGACGGATCGCACCATTATAAAGTGCATAGATTGGCGTCTCCAAGTGGCTGGTCCAATCTGATTATTCTGCGATCACTTTGAATTGAACAGGAGACATGGATGTCATACATTTATTGTCATTTGCAGAATATTAAATGTGATTCTGGTGGCTGAAAAAGTCAAATCCATTTTAGTCATAGTTTTCATCATCTTTCAGCCATAGTATCAAAAATTACCCCCTTTGATTAAGGGTACTAAGCAAACAATTATAACAAATAATAACAATTTATTTTTAGCATTGGTCATGTAGAAATACATTATAATTGTGGGTTTCTACTCAAGTTATCTTTATTGTTACTTTATCCGTATTAAATTGAACTGTCCATTTGCCCATGAAGGTCCCAATTTAGGGTTTCATGTCGTCTGGGGTCTTTGTGGTCATTTCATGTTTCTCTCATAAAACTCTAGTTTAGAGATTAACTAAAGAAAAAATTCTTGGATATTTTAATTTTTAAAGATTTTATTGTACGACATTATATTTTTGTTGCGGGAACTGCCAGCTAAAATTTATTTTTGCCCAGCAATAGACTATGGGTTCAAATACCAAATTGAAGTAGCGTTTTTTTTTTAGGCATAGCCGGTGAAACCCTCATTCCTGGGTTATTTTGAATGTACACTAGCTATTTCATGGTTTTACCCAGGCTATTCTCCTTTCCTCTTTGGAATGGAGAATTGGATATAGCTGTGAGTGAATTAACATAAAAAATATGGCAAATAACATATATTATTAAAAAAGTGGGTGGTTAATCACGAAAGATATGAAGTTCATAGGCTTTATTTCCAGTGGTATGGACAGCACCAACGTTTGGGGACACTGATTTTAATTCGAGAAATTTCAAGTTATAGCCACCAGGCCCAGAGCAATTACTTTTGTACCAAAGATTTGAATTAGAATTCTCTTTTTGTTCGATATTCATGCGATGGTACTCCATCAAAGGAAAGCAATCGCACTGGCAAACTGCTGACATCTACTCGTCAGACGCTCCTCTTGTGTTCTCATCTTCCTCTGAGGCCAGCGGTAACATATATTTGATTTATGGTAGGCAACACTCCATCGTAATCGACGCCTTTTATGTCATCTTCTCAATAACAGGCCCAATGTACAAGCTGTCAAGTATCTACGGCATCTGCACCTCGATCCATCCCATTGTTACCATCATAGAATAATCGCCGAGAACATTGAACCTTTTTTATGTCCACTCCATCACCTCCATTCTGTCGTCATCGACCAAGCTATATTTGAAAGCAATCCCTATTTTGATTGGTGTTATGTCATTTGAGTCCCTTTAGCTCTACTGAAGTCTTTAACGGTGAGAAACGAATCCTACTCCTTGGGAACTGATGCGCAAGCAACATTTAAGAAAATTAGTAAACTAACGGCCGCTGGCATCACACTTCTCTCTAAATTACATGCTAAGCTTCTCATACCTCTAGCGTATGTTAAAATTTCCACAAGTAGTGTAGTATATTACATCTGAAGTAAAAATTCACATAATTTTATAACGCTATAATTTTATTGCATGACTGGAAAAGGACATTTGTTCAATTCTCAGACTTCCAATCAGTGAATCCAGAGGAAGAATTTCACGCGCAATCCTTTCTGTATTATTCAAATAGCTTGCATATAATTAATCCCTTCACGGGATTTTGAATGATTATATGTATTTCTAATGCGCGAAGAGTATTTTTGAAGGTGAAGAATAGTGAAAAAAGTTTATTCGCTTCTTTCTACTATAGTTTAGCTGTTTAAGAGACAAAATTTCACCTCTTATTCAGGAGGCGAGTTTAGGTGAAAATTTTTAACGCTGTCCACCAAAATACAAAACGCAATGACAATACTGTACGAATTAAGCGGATAAACTGTTTGTGCAAAAATCTGGGGAAAAACAAATTTAATTCATATTCAGGAGTTATTCGATGTTTGGTTAGCATCGGTACGCAGCCTTACTTCGTAGAATGCGATTTTTCTATCATCTACGACTATTGAGTGAGTTGAATACTTCAGCTACCAGTCCTAATATCGTACTTTAATGATTTTTCTGTATAAACTACCATAATAACCTCATCCGTCACCTGGAAAATCGGTAGCTCGGTTGAAAGGAATTACTACTCACCATGTGCCATAAGAAAATAACTACTTATCTTCGTCTCTGCTTTGCTGCTTATAACTAAAACTGCTCCAATCCATACGGTTATGTGTGTTTTTTATAAAACGTCTCAAAACGTTTTAGTGGAATAGTTGGAATATGATTGGCGGTTAAAGATTTTTGGATAGGGACGTGTATGATTTAAATATAATATTTAAATGAATTTAACTCAGAATGTGCGTATGCCTTTAGGATAATATTGAAATGAACTTCGTTTGGAACGTGCGCATGATTTCAAAATAATGTTCTATGTTCCATATAAAAAAGTAAATAGAAATGAGAGCGAATAGCTTTCAAATCCAATCATGCGTCAAGGTCTAGAGGAAATTATAGACCGCCATGGACATATCAAGGTGACGGGATATAGAGGAAAAATAATAGGCATGCTGGTGGAAGAAGTTATGCCCAATTAATTTGACAGAAAATAAATTTATAGACAGTTCAATTGTTATTTTCATAGACGTGTCTGTGTCAAATGATTGAATCAAGTCAAAAACTGATCAAGAAAGGAAAAATTTAATGATCACAATGGAAGCGACTCGTATTCCTGTTTCAGGACGCCATATTAGTTTCATTCAAATTAGTTTCATCCAAATTAGTTTCAATATTAATAAATTTATTGGCTACATTTATTACAAATGCAGTCATGATGGTACAAGCATTTCCAGAAGAATAGTTCTTTTAATATTTATGCCAGTTATTTGGTGGAAGGGGAATGGTTCCCATTAAGTTCCCTTCTTCATCATTGACTCATGCCATATTCCACTTCTCTCTCTTTTCCATAAATGATGCTAAGGAAGACACTTTGGAAGACGATTACACTACACTTTACTGTTGGAAGACGATTAATTCCTTTTGAAACTCTTTTTGATGAATTCTTCTTTTGAAAACTGCAAGTATTTGACTTCTATTTTAATTTGGCTTTGAATTTTTTTTATTAATTTCCATCCCATAACTACTATTGTGATTCAACACCCAAACTGGGACTTCTTTTTCTACTTAATTCAACAGTGCCCACTCGGCATCCCGACGGTCGTCAATGACCTTGCTCCTAACTATTATTTCCACCTATACTTGATCAAACTTTAAATAGTGTAAGAACAAATATATCATACCACTAAATAATTTTATAACGGTTATGTTCTTGCAAAATTATATCTCCTTTAGTTGAGATTTGCTGTGAAGCCTTAGTTCATCTAGACTCGAGAGATTCCAGTGAACGTCTCGTCGTCTTGCATCAGTGCGTGATGCAAACAAATGAGATCCAAGCTACCTTACCTTCTCTTGTGAAAGTGCTTTCCCCTGCTTCTATGCGGTGATTCGGCAACGGCTCCAGGTTAAAACCGCAAAAGCACTAAAATTTGCAGAAATATTTTAAGTACCCCCAAATTTTCCCCATAACTCAGTAAAACTACCAAAATATAAAAGGAAAAATAAATCTTTATGTCCCTCCTTAACTGTAGGAGTGAGTAGATTATTAACACTTTGCGGGTGTTCTCAGCGTCTGCGATGTAAACTCAAAGCGAATTTTCTGGTTAATGCTCAGAGCTGCACTGAAAGACCATTATTTTATCAGGTTATATTATTATAAACTTTACCGTTTTTGTTTCTAGGATAACTTGAGAAAGTAATAAAACTTCAGTGTTGAGGATTCATATCACTGATGTTAGCTTCATAGTAAACATTGTTAGGTGATACTATGTAGATCGATGCGAGCAAAGAATAAAAAGAAGCCTCGATTTAAAGTGCGAGCATTAGCTCTGCTTTCCCCTACGAAAGCTTTTCAAAAATTCGCGCAAACAAGTCGTTCGGCTGGATAAACATTTTCCGCGTGAATGGCTAGATGAAAAGCAAACAGAAATTGCCGGCGAGTTGGGTGGGACAAGAGAAAATATGATCGTTCGGAGTGTATTTCACCAAGGAACTTGGATGAGAGGCAGGACCAAATCCATCATAGCGCTTTATGGACAGCTGTGAAGACAAGAGTGACTGGCATTTCAAATTTGAAAAAAGTTCAAGGTATAACGGAAAAGGCCGCTTCAAGTTTGTTTGCATTGATTTTCAAATACTGCCGTGGCATCATCTAGGTCGCTTTAATTCGTAATAAAGTTCAAAATAGTAGCTTACATTTATTTTCATAGACTTTATATCCACATAAACCTGTCAGGATCAATGGAGTGAGTTGTAATGCTGTAAAAAACCGTAAACTGTGTCACAAGCGGTTCCCGAAGAGCTTATGAAATATTCATGGATGAAGTAACGATACAGAGTTGGATATGATAGGAACTAATATGCAATTGCTGGATGGAATTGTCTACATTTAATGATTTCTTACAGCTGATAAATTTTACAGAAACCTGAGGCTAAGCATGATATTTTTGGCAAAAAGAACACCAGAAAACAGAGAATGCGTAGAAAATTGATAGAGCTATCCTCAACCTATAATTTTTGTTTAACTGTGGCAAGTGGATTTAGTTTCTGTAACGTCCATGGAAATACAGTATAACTTTGTGATATATTTATCTTTAAAAAAAGCTGAAAGTCATCGCTGATGACTATCTCTCTCATTACCTATTTACCTTTAAACTTCATCTGTACCTTCTATCTACTTATCGGCTACGTTAATTTTCTTGAAGTCTCGGTAAATTTGAAATTTTTGAGTCTTGATGAGTTGTATTTATTGAATACACTCATGTAGTTGCCAATATTTCAATTTATTTAACATCTTTTTGGGGTAATTAGTGTTTGGTCTTATTTTAAAATTATATTTCTTTCAGGCTATTCGTTTATTTGAACTTTTCCTGTTTCTGAAGAGACGTCGCGATTTTGTTGTTTATAAAATTTTGTCCCGCAACCAACGAAAACAAAAAAATCATAAATTATGTTTTTATAATCAAAACTATAAGTTTAAGTTTCAGGTTACATGAACGAGTATAGTTTTCTTGGTTTTCCTCGCTGAATGTACAGATTTATCGTTCTGATTCTGTGATACAATCAAAAGGTGTTGTATAGTGATGATACAATAGTGTATAGTGGTAATGATTGAGGGTAATTATGCCAATTATTGCGTTTTTGAGTATAACAAGGGTATATGATAGCCAGAGGAACTGGTCAAAATCGATTTACGCGCACTTATTTAATGGTAATAATGTTTATTTTGGTCGTATGAATATTTTTTTAAATTAATTTATTTTTTTTAAAATTTTGCTTTATGAATCTGATTGGCTAGTGCGTTTATCAAAAATTATTTTCAATCAAAACCCATAGCATGATTGTCTCAGAATTTGGCCCATTTAAGGTGGATGGAGAGATTTTTTTTTATATACGGACTTTCTAGAAACTTTTCATACGCGTACTCAATAGTAACATTTTTACATAAAAGCGAAAAAATTACATGTTATCGATTTGGTTTCTTGACAAGTGAATTCTATATTAACACGTAGCCTTATGGTACTTGGTACATGTTTCAAAAATTTGATGAAATATGCACAAATTTTCTCCTAAACGCGAAAAAATATGATACATACTACTATAATGGTTCCTATTTTATGTGAACATAGCATTCCGGATAAAAGCACGTATTTATTCACGGTGTCCGCTAAATTTTCGAATTCCTTGTCATTAACCCAAGTCATAACAATGCTTAAACTGAGACAAAAATTTTAAGATATAATTCTTGCTTCATTTATATCAAAATATCTAAGAATATTTCCAACGATTAAACTCATGAACTAAAGTAAAGTGTGGTCGAAGAAATTTTTGTTCGACTTACTTGAAAAGTTATTAAAATGTGCTCTCGATGACTAGCGATTTGCACACCAATAAACCAACTTAAATATGAGTGCGAGAGGATATCGAATACAAGATCACGTCGGCTGGTATATCTTACAGTCTCCGCTTAAACTCAACCGAGGCGTGACCGTTATAAGAATGTGATGGCCTCGGCAAATGGCATCCCAGGAAGGAAAGTCGGCAAGACAATAAGCCGCTTCCACTTTTAGCACGATGGGGAGCTGTCATTGGGAACTTTAAAAAATCACAGTGCTAGAAATCATAAGGAGCTTATTCACTAAGTATTGTTTTTTTCTTTTGAACCTTCCGTAGAACGAAGGTTAAATACTTCATCACGGAATTTAGGGCACAGAAAACCCCTTGCTGTACGAATTTTCTGACAAAAAGAATATCTCCTTAAAATAAACTTGATGTTTTGAAGAAAATCCATTTTTATTTTACAGGAAAAAGACACGCGAGCCAATTATAACATTCCATTAGTGTAAGATGCAATTGCTGTATCAGATATACCGAGTTTCTTGGAATCCTACGCTGCTCACTATGCCATCGGGGTATGACATATTTAAATAGAGAGGTATATGAGGAGGCAATTGTTATTTATTGCAAATATCTCAAAGCACAAGATCCGAAAAACATTTCGAACTTTTAGGAAAGAATTGTTTTTCACCCCAAATTGGTCTTTATAAAGTTTGAAACATAATTTAAATTATATCATGGCTCTTACCAAAAGAAAAGTATCAGGATTGCTGTGGTGGAAAGAATTTGTCATTAAGAATGAGAGTAAAGGCAATTTTCCACTTTGATACATTTTATTCTGCCTAGGTTTCAATGTAATACATCATCATCAGGCTTATTATTTGTGATAATTATGAGTGATCCGTTGATTATTCAAAGCCTTTTCTCATTTTCTTTAGTCCATAATAAAATTAATTACATAGAATTTGGTTGCGGAAACCTGCCTTTCAAATTCAGAGGGTATTGGGTATCTATGAAGTCTTCGTAGTAAAGGCTAGAGGTATACGGTCAGGAATGAAAGGGCCATGAAAAAATGTAGTATGGATTTACCGTGGCTAGCCATGCATTGATTTGAAAACGGATACCTTTGCCTTAAAAATTAATATTCAGTGCTTAGTTTAGGGGTCATAGTCATAAAAAGAATTCTGAGCTAAACTTGCAGATGAGAGACAAAGGTGAAAACTGTCGTCATCCTGAAATTATCGGTACTGCGATAACCTATGATATTGCAAGAATATCAGAAGGTGACTAAAAGTGCTTATTGCCTGTAGGGAATGATTTTCTTACCTCCTGAAAAAGCCGAGTATTCTTGAATCTCGATATTTAAAAGAAGGCGTCCTGACTTATATAATTAAATATAATATATTGTGTTATGCGGAATAGCAAGTTTGCAAGCCTTTTTTCTATTAGTAATTGAATATGTAATTCATCATGTAATGTTCGTCTTCTATGCGTTCCAAAATCATTCATCAGATTATGAATAAACTTTGGTGAGTTGTGCGCGTGCCCGCGATGGTTTCTGAATTATTATAATCATTGCACAATAGGTGGAGCGCGAGTGGTTTCAACAAATGAGTGTTGGCTCGCGATCTTCTCAAACAGGTGAGGAACGACTAGCAAGTAACGAAGCAGATCGTTTAACAAGGTATTAGGTCAATTTCTTTCAGTGTGTGAATTTATGTATGGAAAATCCATAATTTAACATGATCAGTCGTATTTTGCCTGCTCATGAGTGTAACAGTCGAAAAATTTATTCGTTTTTGCAGAGGGCGGTAAAACCAAAAATATTGTATATCCCAAGACACTTGAATATTTTTTTTTCAAATCTAATTTAATACACAAAAATACCATTGTCTTTTATTTATTTTGTACATGTAAATCTGTCTGCTTTGTATATGTGTGCCTA
The DNA here is from genome assembly GCA_963169105.1 of Ceriagrion tenellum. NCBI lineage: Eukaryota > Metazoa > Arthropoda > Insecta > Odonata > Coenagrionidae > Ceriagrion > Ceriagrion tenellum. Next base: position 75,426,337 of record OY720639.1, on the reverse strand, counting down.
CTTAGAATGCATGCCAGACAGAGATAGTTACTTTAAAAACCCACTAATGTCACTTTTATGATGTTAATATTAGGTCATTTTCCCAATTTTTACGTCACCCATGTGAAAATCCCGCTTGAAGGGCAATCATCATTCGTTCTTACCTCCGACAGTTTGAAAATTATTCTAAGGAAAAAAAAGGCATAAATTTCGTTCCCTTCCCTCTGCTGCAATCTCAGGCAGAAGACACGAAAGATCTTTCGTCATCCACTTCCTCGGAAATGTATGCAAAGCATTTCGCGACTGTTTTTTTTGTTTACGCGAGTCTCCTTCATTCTTGGCGCCGCAGTGACGTTTATCTTCACCCCGTGTCGGTTTTTATGATGAGAGGGCAGAGGGGGGCGGAGAGGACAATGGTGTGGGAGTGTGTGGCATATGTAGAGTGTAACCTCTACGCAAGGCTTCTTTCTGCGGCTGTTCCCGTCTGTCTGTCCTTTTCGCGCCCTTTCTAACCCTTCTGTCTCTCTCTCTGTCTCTCTCTCTCTCTGTCTCTCTCCCCACACCTCTCTTCCTCCCTCCTCCCACTCCACGTCCCCCCCTTCTCCCCCCTCCTCCCTAGCGTTCCCGTTCTGGCCGACGCGAAAGCGTGAGGGCTCGTCTCGACCGGCAGCCAATCAGCGACTTTCTTTCGCGAGGGTGTGTCCAGCGTTGCCAGTTTACATCTCTCGGCCTCTATAATCTCTTCCTACGGTATTCGAGTACCTCTATTGCATACCAATCATCACTCCAACTGTTGTCTCGAATCCGTAAAGTCTAAATGGAACGTTACTCTCAGACAGATCGTGACGACCACTTACATATTTGAAATACGTTGCAGCTGGGAAATACTTAAGAAATCTAGTCTAGTAACTAAATATTTGTCTGTATCTAACCTAGACGCACAACTAGATTTGGGGCATTTTCAACAATGGCAATTAAGCCTGGATAATAACTGATGCGGAACAAAAGATATTTGAAGGAATGAAGATTTGATTTTACTTAAAAATGATGATAATAAAATGAATGTAGAAAATCACCAGTGAAGAAGCTCGAAGCTTTAGGCGAGTTGAAATGAAAAGTAGTATTATGAAAATTCTGCGAAGGAGGAGAAACACACTCGTTGAACAAATTTATCGATACATTACCATCATGAAAACAGTACGGTAAGTTGAAGGGAACGGAAAGAAAAACATTGGCAGACAAAGAATGGAATAGTTCAGAGAAAGCATGGAGGCCGTCGAAGTAGGACTGAAACTGTTGGTTGTAAGGAGAGAAGTGTGGAGTGCTGCAGAAATCCAATTTCTGAATTAAGACTACCGAAAATCACGTAAACGACCAGTTTTATATGCTTTTGTCAACGTTAACTGGGAGATTAGGAACCCCTTTTGTTAAGTAAATGCCAACTGATGACGCGGGCTAATATGTACGAATGAATCATCAGGCTATCGCATGCTATAGATGGGAGAAATATCTATGGCATTTGGCGTAACGTACTAACGTGTTTTCTTGCCGAAAAAATATTTGACCTGAGACTACGAAGCCAAGGCGCTTACGCACGTGTATTAGTAATGTGCGTAAATATTAAAAATCTGAAATTACAAAAATCTGTTATTTCATGCAAGTCATTTGTAACACTGCGGTATTGTCAGCGTCGCCGACAAATATTTTTAAAAGTGTAATGGAAGGAATATATAACTAAATCGGCTACAAATATTTTTTCGCGTCTATTAAGTGATTAATGAGCAATCCAAATGTCTAAGGGATTAAAGTCAAACCGTAGCATTAATTCAGAAAAACTCCTCGGATTACGTAATATCTCATTTAAACCTAAAATGTTTCACTGTATTTGATGTCAGAGCGGGGGAAGATTTAGAGGGAAAGGCATGGTGGTAGGTAAAATTCAGTAGAATCAAGCATTTTAGGGACATGTGGCTAACCAAATGAAGATAGTATAAATGTGATGCAATTGGATACTCCTTCATAAATTAAACTCTTGCCGAAGGATATTGAGCAAGCGGGGAAGAGGAAGAAGGGGAATACTAGGTTTTATGGACAGAATGAAGAAGGGTAGATCGTATGCTGAGGCGAAAAAGGATATAATAGAGCGAGATAGATCCCTGAAAGTGTAGAAAACCGGGAGAAGATTATCTGACATTCAACAAAACCTACCTTAACCGGTAGAACACTTCAAAAAGTGGTATGATAAGCGTGTTTTTTACGAATTTATACTAAAATTAGTCGTGGAGCCCATTGGCTAAAAGATACTCAGGGTATGAGACTATAAGGACTAAACACCGCTCAGAGGGTAGCCCCTGTGTCCGAAGTAATGTTAAATTACGGATAAAATTAGAATAAGAGCCGTTTTCCTTGGAAGTGGTGTCATAAAAAATTCCAAGCATTTCCTTGCCGCTCCGCCTCTCCGAAAAAAGTACTCTGACTAATTCATAATTTTTTCTCCACCGAACTCTTACGGCGTTTTTCGTGGGGTCTCCCCCACTGTTAATTTTGGCAACGTGGCTCACACGGACATGTGGCATATCCCCCATGCCAAACACACTCACTCTCCATCCCCACCACCAACGTACTCTGGCCGTGTGACTGGGGAGGGAAGGAGGATGGGGGAGGGAAGTGTTCCAGGAATAGACGCCGTGAATGGGGGTGAGAGGGAAGATAATGACCTCCTGGTCTCAAGAGAGTAAGAGAAGGAGATAAAATGAGAGATGGATAGAAAGCTGTGTGTTCTGCTGCCAGGGGAAGGGGAGGAGAGTGAGAGATTCGCGTTGGAATGATACTCGGGGCACGCTGGGATCGCATCCACTGCCATGCACTTCCATTCCGGGGAGGGCACTTGTTGAGGCTGCAGGCTGAACTACAAGGACCAGGGTGAAGTAGAGATAAACGATCACATTCTCTGTCTGAGTAGAAAGAGAAATTTGATTCGCAGTTAGTCATTAGATCCACCAATATGATACACTGTAGTTTATTATATTTATTCTATATCTACATCTTCATACTACCCTGCGAGCCACCACATGGGCGTGTGACGGAGGTGTTAGGACACCAGCTGTGTAGAGATGTAAGGGATAAGGTTTTGGGAGGTGAAATGGTGACGTGTAGTATGCCAACGTATTTGGTGGAGCTCACTGTTCTAATTGATAGCTTCAGCAACCATTTGATTGCTGAATTTATCAATTAGGGGATGCACTTAGTGTTTGCGTTTATTTTAGAGAGGCGTACCTTCCATGTGCAAGGCAGTGAGTAATATCAATGGTCATTCTCCTCGACATTTCTTTGTGTCATGCAGTATGCTCTGCATCCTGAAATGCAAGATGCTCAGCGTTATTACAATTTATAATATTTTGGCTATAACGAACTTTCAAGCTATTAGCGTTTCAACTGCTCTTCTGGGGAGACGTTAGTGTACTGAGCCAGTATTATTCCGCTGACGTGAATTACAGGCACCCCCACCTCTTTCGTATTTTACTGCCCAAAATTTCAGATTGATATAGAAAGCGTTTCCTCAGCTGCCAGAGAATGAATTCAACGATTAATAAAACAGAAGGAAAGAAAGGAACAGTAAAAATTCATCCATTTTTCGCGATCAATTAAGTTGTTTATTATTCAATCCTCTGAGCGTAAAGATTTTCCATAAATGTCACCAACCAGCGCTCAATGTAAGAGAAAAACTCTCAGCTCTGCTGTGATAAAGTCCATGTTCACTAGGCTATTAAGTTTTCCACGATGCTTATTTCACTGACCTAAACGGTTTTACGGTTTCACATGATCATCATAGGCACGCGCAAATCATTTTCCAACCTAAAAACGTTCAAAAGCCTAATTCAAAGTTTTTTAACGATGGTGTGAAACATTGGAAACTGTCAGGCCAGAAAAAGCGTTTGTGGAAATGTTCTTTTTATTTCCTCATTCTCGAGTTAAATAATGAGTCGATTTTAAAAAGTAGGGTCGCTTATAGTTACTTCGATTCAAGAATGCTTTCTCCCACCAGCTCTGCCGAGATGGTGTTTAAGGAAGTGCCATCTGTGAACCTTTGCCCAACGGCACAGTTGCATGGGCATATACTCTGTCCTTAATATGGAGGAATCGCGCACACATTGGTGTTTGTCCTTAATAAGCAGGATACATCACTCGGCGTGACATGAGACTCTTAAGATCGCTGGCCTCAATGGCTTGAAGTCTTACACTGACCTCGGATCTAATTACTGAGGCGTCAGCCCTCGATCCGGGGTGGTCACTGGATACGAGGAAAATTTATAGGTTCGAATGCTAGAGTGAGATTCATATAGGGTAGAAAGAGCGTAAATTTGGAGTGGCTCTTCAGAGAATAAAACTCGATGTATAGTCAGCATACCCTTATTGTAAAATTGATGGATAAATTTTCTTGCGTTTTTATGACTCTTGCAAAAATAATAATAGTTCTTTTAAGCGTGCGTGTGCTTCAAGATGTATCATTATGCTTATGATTAAATGATCCGGAGATTTTCATTACGCAAGTGAATATAAGTTGAGCTGATCGTCCAATTTTAAAACATTTGCTGTCCCTATCTTGAGATCTCATTGTGAGATGAGTCGAAACGGGACGTCGTATATTGTTGAATCATCCTACTTCTTGAGGCGCTCGTGTAGGCGTAAGCATCTAGCCCTTTATACTAGCCAACTTCCACTCCTCGTATTGAATTTTGAAAGTTCCGTAGCCCATATTCCTAAATCGTCCGCCGAACAGCGCCAGGAACTTTTGTGAGAGCTACAGTGAGCGTGACAGGCGCCGCTATTTCGCGACCGCGTCCGCCGTCACGGGTATCACGCTCCGCACGCGACGATGTCTGTCCCCCCCTACCTCCCAGCCCCCCCCGCGGTGGAAAATTTCACGCCCGAGTCTCGAGCCTTGGGGAACCACGGGGGTAGTAATGGGTGGCGCCTGGAGGCTCGGAATCCACGCCAAGGAGACGACGGGGGAAGTCAAAAGGAGAAAGAGCCAGACACTTGAGATGAATCTCTTGGTGAAGGCGGTTTCATCCACAGAACAGGTTGTGTGAGAGGAGAACGGAGAGAAAGGCAAGGTGAGATGGCGCCTGTGTGGAGGACAGAAGGTCGAACCGCGAAAGGAAAGATGAATGGTGTCGCCCAAGTGGAAAGAGGAAGAGGGCATGGGGGGTTTGAGAGAGAAGAAAAAGAAATAAAGGAGAAAATAATAGTTGGACTCAGAATCCCTAAGAATGGAGAACAAGTTCCAAAAAGTCTGGAGATATGGAGCTGCTAACCCGGTGGAACACCCGAGAAACCTGTGTTCAGCGGATACGTCTGGAAAATTCTAGAGATTTCATCGATATAAGTTAGCTTTTGCAGTAAGAAGAAAGCCCAAGTAAGGAATGAAATTCTTTTTTAGAAACAAAATGCATTATTTTTTTACAAGAAGGTGGTGCCAATTGAAAGTTAACGGGAAGAAGAACAGTTTAAAATCATTTCATGGGATTAACAGTATCTACCCTTCCAGAGTGATGAGCGTAATGCAATTATTATGCAGCTGTCATCAACCACACAAAATAAGGATAAAGTAAACAATACCCCGATTAAATCACTGTAGTTGAGTTTAACAACTTAACTAGACATGAGAGTCTCAGGCGAAATTTAACTTTTTAAGCCTATTCCACAGTCACCATGTGAATTATAAACTCTATTGCTGAAACTGTGACACAATTGACGCTTCTGCAGTGAATAATCCAACCGCTAGGTAAAAACAAATTGAAAATAAATAGTTAAATAAATTCCAGAATAAAAACTAATTTAATCAGTCGTAATCCGATAATAAAAATATCAAACTATATCATGAGTATGAGTTAAGTAGTTAATTAATTAAAATAAGAAAAATTAGCAACGAAGCCGATGCTTCCCTTTTAAAAGAAATATTGGCCGGTAAGGGCCTACTTATCCTTCGGAGTAAGGATCGGTTTATGTTCATTTGGAGGTTAAGAGGGAAGTAAAAATTTTCAATAAACTATTACCCGCGGAATCCTCAATTCCTTATCACTATTTCTTTCTTCAACTGGGCATAAGCCCGTTCTCCTTTCCTCCTCTCAATTATACCTCTTTCATCTCCTTCTCTCCTCACTCAGCATCACCCTTGCTCTCACGGCCTTCAGTGTCCCCTCGTCCCTCATTGCCACTCTCAATCATCTACTCTGCCTCTTCCTAATTTCCTTCAAAAGTTTCCTCTCTCGCCATGCCGAACACTTCCTCGTACGCCCTCCTCTCTGTCTCCTCCTCTCTCTCTCAATGTATGAATATCTTATCCATCGTCCACCATACCCACATCTTGAACACCCATTGCTTATTTTCGTCCTCTTTCTATCAAGAGTCAAGCTTCCCAAGACTTGCTAACCCCTGAAAATGCACGCACGAAAAATATCTTAAGAATAGCCAGTAAAAAGCAATATTAATAAAAAGAATATGGAGCGTTGAGGTGCTGCGTCCTCATCATTCTTATGGTACTAACACAGGTAGAAATCAAACAAAATGGTAGGACGAAGCAAAATCAACATAAGGGATTGAAAATGGAAATGGTAAGGAATCATAAGAAATGCTTGGAGCGAGGAACGGGAGAAGACTGGCTGAGGACAGAGGAGAATAAAAGAAGAAAATTGAGGAGCCCAAGACTCGGAGAGAGAGAGAGAGAGAGAAGTTTGGGAGCTACGTCCTTATGTTCCTTGATTTGCGCAATTTCTACGTCAAAGATTAAAATGATTACCGCAGTTAAGAAAAATTTAAGTGAAAACGGAATTCGTGCAACATAAAAAGGATCAAACCCACACTCAAACGGGGTTCTTTACCATAATGTCTTCAGTTATACAGAAATGGAGTTGGTAACCCGAGATTTATTAGAGTTTTCATCTCCATACTCCTTCATTTTAACCTATTGGGGTCATCTCATAATATCTCTCCGTATGTAAATGTGATGTATTCCATTTTCGACCCATCTCATTTATCATTATTATTCCTTCCACCCTTTAAGTTGCTCATACATTTTTCGTATCCTGACTTATCTTCGATTGGCAATCCGCTCTCTCAGTAATCACCTCGAAGGTAGCCCAAAGACGCCTAAATTTAGGTGTCCATCATAGTAGGTCTACTCTACATCTGAAAGCGATGGAAATCAGATTTATACGACCGATTTTATCGCACAATTACGATCAAATCTCCTGAGATAATGGCTTAGAAAGATATCCAACAAAGTGCTCCATGAAAATTAAGCGAAGTAAAAGTGACAGAGAATTGAACTTGTGAAAACATTGAATCTTAACATTTAATCCTCCTGATTAGAGTACAAGTATGAAAAATGAGTGTTGGGAATAAGCGAGTAATCCGAAGATAATGGAAAAATAATGAGAAACTTTTAAGTTGTGGACCTGTAATAGAATGAAACGGTTTCCTGAAATGAAAGAGGAAGAGATAAGCTGCAACAAATTTTGTCATCAAATTAGTGACAAATGGTATTGGTAAAATCTGGTCATATTTCTGCTATCTTCTCACTCTTCCGAGTCGATGTTTTCTATTTCTTTTTCTTTTTAAGTGTTATCGACCTCAAAGCTTTTCAGTCAAATTCTTTTGTAAAATAACTCTTATGAGATACCGCTAAGGGTATCAGCGTTATCTTTTGGATTTCCAATTAGTTAGCTCTATCGTATCTTGCCATATTGTCACATTTTGTGGGGTGAAAAAAATCATTCATGAGAAATGGTGAAACAAATGGCGTTTAGAAAATTTGATACAATGGAAATGATCTTTTTCACGTGAATCCAATTGTAAATAAACACCAAATTCTCGCCCATCGGTCACAGATCGGTCATTCGGTCCATGAGCGATTCTATTTATACCAATATTTGACCTCGAGTGAACGTTGTCATTGAAATAAAATCATTATTTTGCCGCGTAGATGGTGCTCGTGAAGAGCTGAGTCTTAGTTTTGGATTTGGCTGCGGAGTATACATATTCTGACCTTCAATGTCATCGATTGCGTCCACCGCAATGATAAGCACCCTCGAAATATATTGGTCCTCGTAATTTATTACGACGACGAAAAATCACGATAGATATTGGAGTGACATAAATCAGCCTTACCGATTGAGACTAAATGAAGCGGCGGTTGTTGCTAACTGGTGGGAAAATCGTAGGGAAGACTTGGTGCTTCGATCCAGTCTACAAATGTGGCGGATCTTTACGCTGGTGCTACTTCACAGTGATATGCGCGTTTATTTTCCAGTAAATTTGAGATATTTACGAGTGTATTCAATCGGAAAAACCGCAATACGCAAAATCGTACTCCTACTTCTTTTTTTGTGTGGTAGCGAAACTTGGATATGCCAGGATAACCATGAGAGTAGAGAAAATACAGTAGGCATGAGGTATCTGAGAAGTTTTTTCAGCAAAAGTTGAAGTGATAGCGTCAGGAGGAGACGGCGTTTGATTGACAGATATTAAGGTAGGTGGAGTTTCTTGTAAGGAGTCCCTAACGCAGTTAGACCAGTTGGTTCAATGTGCCAGCCACCCTAAAAGTTGGAAAGGAGTTTGTAAGTTGAAGCACATTTACGATAGAGGAGCCAATGGCGTGAGTGGAAGCGTAAGACCAAGATATTCATGGGTGAATGTGATGGAAAATACTCTTACGAGAAGGAATATCGGTAGCCTTAAGAGTAGGAGGATGTAAATGAAGCAGTACATGAGTCGAACCAAAGCAAAAGAGGTATGGAAGGATAGTCAAGTTTCCTTCAAGTCGTCTACCATGACAATTGGGATTTCTCGTTGAAACCTGGGTCAGTTATACAAAGTATTCAGGCCTTCCGCGAATACGGTGGTGAACTACAATGAAATTGCCATGAGAAAAAATCGGACCATTGCAGAAAGTCAATTATCCGCGGTTCAGTTCCCGGTTAAGGCCGATTTTTTCTCACGGCAATTTCACTGAGTCGGTTAGTAGTGTGAATAAATTCGAGTGATCATTTTTTTCCTGATGAAAATGGAAATATCCCGCAGTCAAGCTAACGATAATTTTCTATAATTATTAAATTATTAGGACAAAAAACTGGCGATATTAATGAATTCATTTGATTTCATAAAAATAGTTCTTTTTACCGATGAGAAATCTATCAATTTTGGTATTATCAATATTTGCAATCAATTCTTATATTTTTCCTTCACATCTGACTTACAACTCATCCACAGAATGCTGGTGACTTCACCACTTCAACTCAAATACAGGATAGATTGGAAAGTACTAAAGCTATGATAATGATTTAAATGCAGATGCAGTAGCAGCAGTAATCCCATAGCGGTCTGCATTTGGTGAATTAGTGATCTCATTGGTTTCAGGGTCTACTTTGTGGAAGTTCATTATGAATAATGAAAAAGGAAACTTTTTTTATTCAACCCATTATTTTTACGGTACAAATAATTTAGACGTTGCGGCATCTTCTTCAGGTACATCTACATCTACGTTATACCCTGCAAGCCACCCAAAGAGCGTGTGGCAGGGGGTGCTTCCACACCAGGCATGCATGAATTATACGGCAGAACACCGAAACTACATTAAAACCAGCGTACCACACATGCAACGCGCCAATTAACAATCTACTAACCAAGAAACATTCCATCGTCTATTGTTCAGACATGCAAGGGATACAAAGACTACTAGTACAAATTCAAAATACCATGCATTAATAAGAACATCAATATTTACATCATGCATAAATAAGAAAGTAGAGAATATAAAGAGAAAGATCTACAATCTAGCTAATCTCACTATTCGCACTATTCATGACGATGATCATAGCTGTTATGATCCCGAATGGTACGCGGAAAAAATGACATTTTTTACCTATCGGTTCTACAATCTATCTCTCTAATTTTATTGGCGTCATGTAATCTGCCGTAGTACGAGGGGGTTAATAGTATGTTTTCTACGTCGTGAGAGAAATGTTTTTCCTAAAATTTAGCTAAGATATTAAGCCTATAATTTAATCTACGCTGTGATGGCGATTCCCATCCCAATTTTTCCAACAACCCAGACATACTAGCAAACTTATCGTAGCATCGTTTTACGAACCTAGCTCCTCTTCGCTGCACGCTATCTAATTCCGATATCAACCCCGCTGGTACCTGAAGATGACGCCGCATCTTCTTCATCTTCAGGTACTTGAATCAACGTCATCTTCAGGGACCTGCGTCGAAACCATAAAAATAAATTGGTGAAATTAAACAAAGTTTTCTTTTTCATTACTCAGAGGTTTTATTAATTTAGACTCTTTTTATCGCTTCATGTATTTTTACATTGAAAAATGAAACTAGGCGTACCACAGACGATTTTCAGTACAGAATGTGGTCAATGGATATCATATAAGCAGCATATATGTACACATATTCTTCAATAATTAGAACGTGGATTCCCACGTTGCCTAATATCTTCACTGTTCATTCTAAAAAGAGTTTACCTCGCCATTTTATCCACAAAGCTTTTACTTGCCAAATCTACGTCACAGCCTCAAAAATAGATAGTACACAATTTACTTTAATTTTTATCGCACTTTGTCTTCTGGCCAATGACAAGGACAAAAGAAAAATCGTCTGTGATCCCCGACGCAGCTGTTAGAAAGCACTGGTTTATATTTAAACTTTCGCGTTTTTTTGGGCCTTCATTATCTTAAAGAGATTTAACATGGGGTAAGTTCCTTGAAATAAAAATTCTGTGGCAATGTGACCAGAATATTTCTTTCAAGTTCCATTACATGTAATATCAGATATTTTATTTTAATAGAAATTAATTTTCCATGTGATTTTATTAAAATCCAGTACCTGAGAAAAGGGTCATCTTCATAGGAGTACCATTTCCACCGAAGGATTGATAAATCCCGTATTTCACCATATCTTATTATTTAAAGGTTCTTTTTTTCCTCCTCAAGTCCCATAAATCTCGAATCTTTTGAGTTTTAATATTAAAACTCTATCATGAAGAAAATTATAATTTGTTGGTGAAATGGTCGGTGACGTTGTTGAAGATATAGCAAGTTTATAAAATACAGTTTGCCCTCCCAAAACTGAAAGAATGAAGGCTTGAAAATTGGTATTATTTCCTTACACTGACACAAAATTATTCAATGAATCAAATAATCTAATTTTATTCAAAAATAAAGCCTCATTTTACTTTTGACATGGAGCATGTACATGACATTGGTATGATTAAATCGGTATAGCTTGGGGAGAGTGCTCGGAGCGCCTTTAGACATGCAGCTGAATTTTCATGTTTCCTGAAACCAAATGAGAGAAAATTTACAAGGATGCTGACGCAAATATGAAGAACATCCACGATATCTCGCCTGAATCTGTTGAATCTATGCTGATGCAAAGGGTTAAAATTTTACAAGTAGTAGTATCACATCCTAAATTAAGTTTCTGACAGGATATAATTTTCCTTAAATTTCAAATTTGATTTCAGAGTGATCATTGGTCATTTTTTACTTCAATCAATGTACCTTAGTTGCCTCTATGTTTATTTATGCCCTTTTATTAATACCTTGGACTCCCATGGTGGTATAAATCTGGTAATGAGCCAAGTGGGACGAGCCAAGACTTTCGGCGTCTGGCTCTTCTGTCTCGCGATCGAAGGTTAATCCTGGGTAATGATTTCGATATATTTGTCTCCACATTTCATGACAACAGCTTGCTCGGCATTTCCTGTGTAGAAAATATTCTAGCTCCAAGAAAAAAAAATATCACAAAGTTGGTATTATCTGTGGTGAATGACCCCTTTGAAGATACTTCCAATTTTTCTTCTTGGCTTTGTGTACGTGATTGCTGCTTGTTGATGAAAAAACTTTATAGTTTTCCACACTTTTTTATTTGATAATTGCGACCGAAGAAAGGTCTAAATAGCGACTTCTCTAAGACGAAATATTTAAATGAAGCAATCGCAATTTAAGCGATAGGAGTCACTTTTCTTTCACAATACTCCATCCGTCGGATCTCAATACCTATCTTTCCTCATAATCTAGTTAATATGTTCATTGATTTCTATCCCTACCACATGTAAATAACTAAACCCCGTGCATGCTGAGTTCTTCTGAATCAAGGCCTCAATAGGTCAAATGAAGTATTAGAAAATGTTTTGCATTTTTTTAGATATCCCGTCCTATGTGGTCTACGTAAGTAGAACACCCGCTCAAGTAGGAAACTCATATAGAAGATGTAGATACAATGAAGTACCTTGTCGCTGAGATGATCAAATTAATCAAAGAGCCCATCACATTATTTGCCCAATGTCATATTTGAGGAAAATTAATTTTAAGTTTGTTAAATTTCCTCCGTAAATCAACTGTGCCATATGTTCTTGAGAACTGCTATCACTTAGAGGCAAATATTCGAACTTCGAACTTTGTTCTAACTTGTGCAATAAAATGTACAACTCTAGCCATTCCAATATAGTATAAAAATAGTATAGTAGACTTGATCGAATTTAACCTTAAGTCATTTTTATGTTATTACTACATCTACATCTACGTAATACCCTGCGAGCCACCACGAGGGTGTGTTGCAGGGGGTGAAGATCACCAAACATGCACTATTGACATGTGACTAGGATATTAAATGGAGACATGCTAGATAATAGGGTCACATGCAGCTAGATGGTTAGTATCTACATTATAAGAAAGGGATTATTGGTTTTTATTTCATGCATCATGCACTACAGACTACTCTAACTATATTTCACCTACATATCCCTTTGCTACGCTGCCTATTGCTCTCTCTTATGGTACGCGGGAAAAATGACATTTTAAATCTATTGGTACGACAATCTATCTCTCTAATTTTGTTAATCTGATCAAACCTAGCATAATACGTAGGGGTTCTTAGTATATATCTAACGTCATCTGTGAACACATCGGTTTCGAATTTACTTAAAGGTTTATCTTATATTTTAACCTGCGTTCTGTTAGTAATTTCCATCCTAGTTCTTCTATTAAACTCGTAACACTTGTACAATTATCATAATGGCCTTTAAAAAATCTAGAGGATCTCCTTTGCACACGCTCTAATTCTTCTATCAATACTTCCTCGTACGGATCCCATATACCAGCGGCATATACTAAATGAGGCCTGACAAGTGTAAAATAGCTTCTTTGTCGTACTCTCTCCATGCATTTGCCTAGAACCCTTTTTACAAATCCTAATCTACAGTTTGCTACACTAGTTATTTCCCTGATGTGTTTCCCCCATGAACAAAATTACAACCAAGCATATCCTGTATGATTTGAATCATGAAATATGCACCAGTTGACGAGGTGGCATTGGTATTGGCATGCTACCCCGAGGGCTTGGCTTTGATTCCCGGCTGTAGTGGAGATTTCACAGTGTAATTCTAATACCCATTGGGAGTTATGTGAAGAGAAGTACAAGTGAAGAACACCGTCCATCACAAAGGACGCTGAGACATTTTTGGCGCCTTGCAACACGTTATGCGCTAACGTCGACGTCAGGTTTCTCTTCACCTTTTTTTCCGTTCCTGTTGTAATTCTTCCGTTTTCAACCAAATTTCCTAATTTATTGCTTACTAAGGATTATTTCTCATGCAAGTACTGAACATCTTTTTCTGGAAACATGGTAATATTCTTGCGTTTTGCGTCAACGTTTTATCGGTATTTTGTGGTTCCAATGAATATTTCTGCCTTGACCTACCATGTATCAACAGGTTGGATAGACCAGGATAAAGCCTCAATCTCGTCCCATGTGATGAAGTCAATTATCAATCAATTCTCTTTCACAATATTTTGCCTCGAGATGGCTGCTTTGGCTTTATATGGCATTGGTCCAAAACCAAATAAGTCGGCCAGCCGCAAATTAGGATAGGGAGAATTCCATTTATATTGTGGGATGATTCTGAGGGCCAGAATGACAGGTGTACAAGAAATCCCTCGAGACAACTCATCCTATCCTCTCGTAATTCAAATCAATAATCCATCTGTGTATGCTTACAGACGCAAATGACCTCATTGTCAGTTACTTCTCCACTGTCAGACCCCATTTAGAATACGCTGCCCATCAGTGTTTGGGATCCTCATGAGGTAGGCTTAAAAACGGAGTTAGAACGCGTGCGTAGATGATCAGCAAGACACGTGAAAGGCCGTTATGATAGTTTCGTTAGCGTTACTGACCTCTTGCAACAACTTGGATGGAAATCGCTTGCAGACCGTCGATTGAAAAGTATACTCAATCTTTTATGTAAATACAAAACCGACTTATTTTCAGACGAAGTTTTCAATATCCTACGAACTCCAACATACTACGGTAGATCAGACCATGAGTATAAAATAAGGGAAATAGATTGTGGAACAGAAAGTCTTAAAATGCCGTTTTTCCCACGATCGATAAGAGACCGTAACGGCTGCGTTTAGACTTTGATGCATGTTTATAATTCTACCGAATAGTGCTGACACCATGTTTTGCATGTTCGCAGCATGACCCTTGTGTCACGTTTTCATAGTTACATTATGGATCATTTTAATAGTTTCTGTAGCATTTGTAGTATGCCGATAGTTTGGTGTTTGTTGGTGAAAGAAAATTTCTTCACTGTAGTTCATGTTGGTGATAAGTCACCCCCTGCCAAGCACCCTTGTGGTGGCATGCAGGATACAAAATAGATGTAGAAGTAGATGAAATTCCTCGAGAACACTCATCTCATCCTCTTGTAAATAAAATCAATCATCCATCTGTATATGCTTATTGAAGCAAATGTTTTTCATTGTTTCAAACCTCATTGTCAGTTGTCGTTCGCATCCCCAGAATAAACGACCAATCGAAGTTCACGAAGCTTTTGTTCCGGCGAGCGGTTAGTCCACCTGTCCTGCACGAGGCAAGCTCTTTTCGTCTGAGTTCCCTCTAACCTCGTCCGGCGAGGACAAATGGAGGGGGGCAAGCGAAGGAGGAGGGATATGGGGGGGAGGGAGGTGGAGGCGCAGCATTCTTAGACCAAACCGCTCGGGGAGTCGGCTGATGCAACACCCTCCAGGTATGAGGTGGAAGGGCGTGCGAGAGAAGATGGGAGTTGGGAGGTCTTCGAAAGAGGAGGGTTTTGTAGAGGGAGAGAGCTTTTGCTGACCAAGAACGGGGCGAGTTGAGTGGCGAAGGCGATTTTCGAGGAAAAGCCTTCTAGATTCGTCGTGTCCCTTTGTTCGGCGACCGACACCCCGCCATTTTCCCCCCCCCTCGTTTACCCATCGGGAATAAGGTTTTCGCAGCATATTAACCTGCGCGGTTGCCACATCACCTGCTGCGGTCGCACTCGGGCTTCAAAAAGGTCAACTCCCGGCTCAGGGCATGGCCGGATGCAGCGGATCCACGGTGCATCTGCGTGCGGTGTTGATGCCCTTATTATCCATTATACCTCTCATCATTTCTTTGTATTATCCATGAAACAATAGTAAATACCATTTCAAATCTTTTGCCGTGATTAACGATTCTAAAGAAATGCAATTTGATTTGCAAAAAGTAAAAAGGTAAGGAAATGTGTTTTTAAGCCCGGTTATAATGGCTGCCAATACACTTGCAGCCATTATTAACCCACAACTGCTGTCGTCGGGTCTTTTTTTTAAGACCCGACGTAATTTTTTTTGCAGTAGTCGTAAAACGACCCCTCGCAGCAACCTTGGCTACAGTTTAATCCCAGGGGAGAGGTGAGCGAGCCAGTTGAACTTGAGACAGTGCAGGTGACAGTTGTTGTTTACCAGCAATTCGAAAAATCGAGTCAAAAAAGATCTGAGGATGGTTTGTACGTGGCCAAGAACCATGACAGTGGTTAAGGATTAATATCTCTAATACACGTGTCGAGGCAAGTCTGATCGTAGCCACTAATCGTAATTTTAAATATGCTAAGATGGAACGCAAAGCATTCTACACGTTTTCAAACTCTGATAATATATTGAATCAAAAATTGGTAAGTCTTAAATAAAAGTTACTCCTGCACTCATGAAGATATTCATGTATATAATACATTTCACTTAGTTTTGGAAGTGACACGGTACATATCTTACTTTCAGCCATGTTTTAGCAGATATTTCTACATTCTAAAAAACATTTTATCATGGTTTAAATTCATAAAAAAGTAGACTTACATTGAAAATCTCTCATTCGAGATGTGTTTCGGTAATTTTCATAAACTGGTCAAATTTAATTCCATCATTAGACATGCTAGGCGTGCATATCCTACTCATGGAAAATAGTATAAGTTATGTTTTTAGGTTCTATGACAGTTCATAATATGCTGCGCCCTCTAACGCCATCACCAAAAGCTGACCCAGTGTCCTTCTAAAGCTTAGCTTAAGTTTGTCCGAGATGGGATGCGATCCCACCTTCAGACCTTTCGTGAAGTGGAGGATCTTATTAGCATTCTGCACTGCATCTCTTTTACTGATACATGTGGAAAAATGAGACCAAATACACGACCAAGCTGGGTACAAGAATTCCGTACTTCCAATTATTATTAGCGGCTACAATGAAAACGGCACTTCCGCTCGAGACGCTAGTAAACATGTGATTCACTTGCATCCCCTTCTGATTCCCATTCCATATTCCTTATCCTATTCATGGCAGGAGTGTTAACATCCCCTTCTCCATGCCCCAGTGGCAACAAGACGAATATTCTCCTAATCACCTTATACCCGGCTGGGCGCGTTATCTGCCTTGAGACCACGGTAGGCTTTCATTTCTGATTCTCATCAAGCCTGGCTGAGGATAGTAAATACCTATTTCATAGCTCAGATTAGCTATCTCGTTTGTTTGGTTTACTTAAAACTATCTTATCTAAAATTTAACCATCCCATCGCAATGGTCACCGTGCTTTAAGATGAATTTCCTGAGAGGTTATGCTCCAAATTCCAAAGAAGTAAACGGGATTGCGAGGTGAAATAGGATGCGCCTGACGGTTACACTAATTTCGGCGCTAAAAACCTTCATCGCAGCACCAATTATCCCTCAATTTTCATGGTTATAAAAATTCCTGAGTTGCTGGCGACCTTTTAAATTTTCATGTGCCAAGATGTGGAAAAGATGAGGGAGCGCGGATATCTAAAAAAATTCGGTTTCGGTAACAGATTCAGAAAAATGTTTCAGGCAAATGGCATGCTGAAACATCGCAAATATTTCGGCTCTAAGGGGAATTTTGGTAAAAATGAAGGAGATTATTCTCCCCTTTGATGAAGTTTTTTTGTGTTTCACTCAAAACTTTAATCTTGCTAAGCGAAATTATTATATCGCAACAAGTATCTCAAAAACTTAGTCCTGCTGTCATTCTCCTTTTGGCATATATCCCTAACTGGATATTAAATAGTATTTTGCAGCTTTTTTTCGTTAGCGCATGCTCATCACAAAATACTCTTTCCGGGAAAATCATTCTCAAAATAGCTTGATACTTGTCGTCAAACACAGGGTTTGATTTTAACAGTTTCCACCAAACTACCCTATCCTCACAAGCCTCCTTTGAATCTGCTGCACCCATGCATCGCTTCATACACGCAGTTTTATCATTGAGACTCCTAACATTTCTCTTGTTAAGAGTCTCTTCCATCATATTCACTCATGGCTTTCTTGATCTATCAAATAGTCTTCAACCCTCCTTATTAATGCGTTCTTTTCTAAATTATAAATCTGTTTAGATGTTAGAATATTATTCTATGAAAACCAAATACTACAAAAATTATGATGTAGTTTTCTAAATATTCATGCTGAACGTTTCCGAAGTAGCTTGAGGTGTCAATTCCTAAGATCCGTCTTCACAAATGGAATAACAAACCCAATCTATCTCTTGCCTTCCAAAGAGCAAAGCGCTATCAGGGTTCAAGGAAAAAATTCCTAGGAACAACAATGCAGCGCCACACTTTCAAGGCTGAAGGAAAAGCGGGTACGAGCGTTCATTGGGATGAGTTACGTTAAGGTCGCCCACCTCCCACTCAATGCAGTGCGCACACTCATAATGAAGATTTGTGTTGGAATATCCTTTCATGAGTACTGCTCTTGGGTAGTACATCAAGGACAAGAATGAATTAGATGAAATTTCTTTGTCCGGACTCTATCGAGTGAAAACTCAAGGTCACTAAATAAATTAACCATTCATATTTTCACCGGATGGTTTTGGATATGTGACGAAACCAATAGTGTATTAATTGACTCTGTCGTTCGAGTACAAAGAATATATGAATTTTTCGATGAGTTAATTAGAATCGGTGAATTTTTCTCCGATGCATTTGGCATTTAAGTGCACCTACGGGCGACTCTGTGAATGTGGTACATTGGGTAGTCCCGGTATCCTCAAAAATTTTAATTAAACTAATCAGTAAAAAGGTTCATAGTTTTTGAATTTTGATCAAATTAAATTTGATTGATAGATCATAAAACTCTTGCCAAGAGACATTCCCTCTGTTGAGTATAATTTTAAACATACCATCAATGGAAAGGTTGATTAAAATTTTCACAGAAAAACTAAATTTATAAAACCTCTTATCAAAAAAGACGCCTTCTTTCAGATTTATTCCTTTTCAATGAGGAAAACGTTTTCCATTCTTGTGTTGTGTCTGTTATGCTGTGAAGGCTGAATGAAATTTTTAAAATGTTATGCGGCTTGTCATTCTGATGGCACATCCTGATACACAAGCATGCGGACATTTGCCATGAAAAAAATTACAGTGCTTTGTTCATGGGATTATTAATCTGTTGCAATCAATTCCTGGTCATGTGAGTTACCGGAGAGACCAACTAACCATTTGAAATGATGACAAATTTTTGGGGAGGGAGGAATTGAGTACAGGGGAAAGGAATGTATCTGAGAACAAGATGCTCTTGCTACGGTAAATTCTAGCACTGGAAAATTCCCCCTTAATCAAGATGAAATGATGATGTAACTGGCTAACACACCGCAACAGTAGTTGGATATCGATTGAGCCATACGACTATTTTAATGGAGAATTCTTTCAAATAGATGCAAACATCTGCAACCTGCGCATCTTCCCCAACGCTCGCATCTCAGTACAATAATAAGTCATGTTATTCTTGCACTGAATTGTCGTATACCCGTATGACAGGGCAAGGGCCTAGCCTCATTGAAACACCAGTTCCCGTAAGATCACTGAAGTTATGCAATGTTGGGCCCGGACGAGAGTTGGATGGGTTACCATTCATACCTTCACCGTGGCTCTCTTGTCCCTTGTCTGTATGTGGCAGGCAGGTTAAACATGGGGTTGGCACAATGGACCAATAAAGATCTAGGTGCCCGAGCTCCTGTCAAAGACTCCCTCAACTAACTATCCAACCCGTATGACTAATTATGAGCCGTAGTAATTATCGTACTGACATGGCTTAATATAATTGCTTGATTACGACCGGCTGGATTTTTCACTAATTCTAGCGAGTATTCTTCTTCTTCTACTAGTTCAGTGATGTAAAAGGCGTCATAGTTTCCTGTCTCACAAGGCTTTTAACGTAAGCAAAGCTGCGAAATTGTTTACTCAAAGGAATCGCTTCTGGAGGGGAAGCGGAAACCACGATGCCGTGGAAGTGTGTAAACAAGCCTCCAGCTCAAAGAAGGAAACAGGAAATACGGACATCTTTGGACCAGGGCCAACGTCAGTGTAGTTCAACTGACGGCACTGGGGAAAGTAGCCATTTATAATCCAGGAAGTGACAGCAATCTTTCTCCGAAGTGTTGAATTGTATCCTCCAACCAAAACCAAATTCCAACACTTTGCCTCTATGGGAACTTTCCATCCAACATATTGAAATTTGTACTGAGCGTAACACATCATCGCACAGGGAAGACGAATGAATGAAACGATGTGGGCTGGTGGAACGTTCGGTAACTTGCCATTATGCATTACCCTGTATTACGCAGTGGTTAAAGCCGAATGTATTGGGTCTTGTTATCGAATTTTCTCATAATTCGTATTCAGTTGAATAAGTTTTTTAAGTCAGAGTAAACAAAACTTCAAATTATTTTTGTCTTTACACCTTTACTGAATATCAACAAAAACAACTAGTAAGGATGCTATCTTCAAATTGTTTTGTTGTTTAGCTCTCACCGATCTGTTTTTAAGTTTGCTATTTGTCTGAATGGTCTGAAAAGATTGGAACACATACACGCTGTCGTTAGAGCGGACCAAAAAAAGTGGAAGTCAAAATTTTCGTGTCGGTTACGTCTTATTCGGTTTTGCGGCGTAAGACAAGAATTTTGACACCCGGGTCGACCCGATCAGACCACGGGAAAAGGTCCCGCAAGGCACTTAAATATTTAAACTAGCTAATAATAGAAATGAGAGAGATGATGCGCTGTCAGAGGCCGAAATATCGTTCGGACAGAAAATTTCATGAAACAGAATGTGTGCAGAATGGTCTATTTTAGTAGGAAAACAATAAATCAAGTTCGTATCTCCAAAAATAAAAAAATTAATAAAAAGGGGGGGGGGGGGGAATTTAGCCTATTTTACAGGGGCAAATAAATTTTTTCCGCAGTCAATTCACATTCAAAAAAAAGGGTCAAAGTTTATTTACTTATCTATCATTTGCAACTCTTAAGAGGAGCAATTGACGTTGTTCTTCATCATTAGTCAAATTATTGCCCTTTAGAAATTTAGTTACTAATTTTACAGCTCTTCCCAATGTATCATTAACAATTTTGATGATTTTCACAACGCTAATGTAAGTCCTTTGAGGAAATCCTGATCAAGCCTCCACAAGTTCGGATCTTTATCTATAAAGCTCGGTGAAATACCAGTTACATTGAAAAATTTGTTAGAATATTTTGTCACAAAGTCCTTGATATCCTTTCCCAACTCATGAATTTCTTGATTTTTCTGACGATAAGAAAACCAGGAATAAAACTCACGTTGAACACTTTCGTGCGAACTTTTATGTAGCAATTGGAATTCACCTATGTTCATCCAGTCTCGTATTCGATAGCATTAGCCTCGGAAAAGTAAATAAAGCAATTCTGTAGTTGAATTCCGTTTTATCGTCAAGAAGAAATAAACTTTGAAACAAAAATGTGGTGATAAAAACTGGACAATAATCGGTATACATACATTGATTTTAATTTACTTTACATTTAATAGATAATTTTGTTCGTGCTTTTTCAGGCCGTATAAAAGTGAGGCCAGACCATAATGTTTCAGTCAAGAAGGTTTCATGAGCTGAGATAAAATTTATGTGAGTGGCAGTTAAGTTCAGAATTGTAATCTATTGGCAATTTTTTACAATATGGAACGTGCCTGCCTAAGACGTAGACATGACTCGCTGTCATACTAATTGATTGCTTGCGGGGACACGTGTTATATAAAGGTGTACATCCACCACTCGTGTCTACATAAGCTGAGGGAAGCTTCTCTGGGCCCCACTATGTTATAGTAAACGGTGCAATATTCTGCAAACCAGCATTTTATAGAAACAGAGAATGATCCAGGCAAAACGTTTTGAAACTACATCGTTAACCTTTTCTATATTCTGATTTGCCAAAAAAGGTACTAAACATTTTATGTAAAATTCACTCTTAGAATTGGATTGTCCTAAAAAACCTGAGCTTAGTTTATGGGCTTTATAGCTTTTCACAGTAATATTTCAAACCAGCCACATAAATTACATAAACACTCAGTTGAGCAAGGTTCAATGAAAAATATTGTGTACAAAACTTATTTTTTGAGCTTATTTTCATTATCATTCTTTAATCGGAAACGAATCTCGTGTCTACACAATGTTACCACCGACAGAGTTGAACGAGGGTTCAGAAATCGGCACTCATTATTATGCATTCGAGTGTTCTAAAGCAAATACATTTTCAAGTTAATCATCGAAACGGAATCATACCCTTCTGCATGATGAAAAGAGCTCTCCTGTTACGTGGCGAATTCGCGGAATTGAATTGAAGACTTCGGACGGATGACTCATATCCCGACGCCTTCCCCCTTTTCGGTGAAGGGAGAAAAGATATGCCGGTGCACCCACTCTCTCCCCCCAACTGCAGACGTGCAACCCGACATGTAGCCGGTGTCTGGCGGCAATGGGGTCGCTCGAATAGGTAGGGGAGACGACAGCGATTCTGAGAATGGGCAGGAGCGTGCGCGATGGGCGTTTTACTACGAGCAAGGGGGGGACGGTTATGGGCGTGGCTGGGCACGCTTCTTTCCCTCCAAAGCCACACGGTGAAACCTCCTTCAATGAATTTCTCTTCCTTTTCTGGTGAAAGGCTTGGGGCAGTTATTCCGTTCCACAGCAATACATTGGAGTTACGGTGGTTGGATCGAGGCAGTTCCCGAATCATAACGGAGATCATACTCGAATTATACGATTTAATTTCAGTAGCTGTAGGAGGCATGAATTACATATTCTATTATTAATAATAAAATATCTTTCTATCAACCTCCTTAATTTAGAAACAAAAATATCGAGGGTAGGTCAGGAACAATGAAACTACAATACTACAACACCTCCTACTACGTAACATTGTGCATATATTTTTTAGTTATTTCTATGGTCAACATGGTTATATATTTTCCCTTATTGTGATAATTTTATAAGGTGTGAATAGATGCACCATTGTTTTTAATAAAAAAATGATGTTCGTTTACGTATCGTTGCTGATTTGATTCATGGAGGTCGCTGTGTTTGGGTGGTTGTTGTAATAAAGTGATTGAGGATGGATACCTATTGATTGTTAATTCCAAGGTAATTTTTGTATTGAGGTTTCATATTATAATTGATATGTGGGTGATTCTTAATTGATTGACGGTTTTTGCACTTTTATGTATCCTTTTGAATACCCCCCATGATGAGGTGCATTACACCTTGATACGTTGGCAAGGTATTAAAGTTTCATTACTCCTGATCTACCCTCGATATTTATATAAGTATTATTAACAATGCAATAATGTTCTTTTAGATGACTAAAAATCCAAGTAATCAAAGAAAATAATCTATGTCTCTTCATCTTCAGTCATTTTTTTCACGCGGTACCTTTACAACTATTTCGCAAAGAAAGTTTTTTTGTGATCCTGAAAAAAAGACTGCGGTAACTAAATTTTTTATTTTCAAAAATAGTTGAGAAAACTTGCGAACAACATACTGTTAAGTTTTTGACGTGGTATAGGTGCTAGAAATTAATTTTTTTAAATAAAGTCTTTTTGGAGTGGATACACGTACCATTTCCCAAGCAGAAGGGCTGGTATTGTTCGACATACGTCTTGGGAAGCAGTTCGGTGAGGATCTGATATTTTGGTATTTATAGAAGGGTGATACTATTGTATTTAAAATAAGACCAAATTAATTGTCTTAAAAGTGAAATGATACAGAGTTCAAACTATCTTAAACTTGACCGTAACAGTGTTTACCTCGAAGAAATAAATTACATTTGTATACAAAATGAAGAATACACATCTATACTTTTCTGCTCAATTTTTTATTAGCACGACACGTTTCACTGATTTGTTGCATCGTCTGATGATGTGGTAAATTTGTGAAACGCGTCGCATATATAAAAAAGTGGCGGGTAAAGTTAAAAAAATATGATGAAAAATAAAAATTTTGCTATTTTCACCCTTTTTTTATTCTCCGACCAGGTTTTAACATGGTGTGTCATTATTAAGGTCTGTCACTCTGTTTTGAAACCTGGTCGGTGAAAAATAACAAAGTGTGAAAATAGCAAAATTAGAAAATAATGTTAGTGTTCATTATGAGCATACCGAATGTTCACAAACTGACGCCTGATGTTACTTCTTATATTCAAGGAGGTAAGTTGAGTCAAATTTTCGACACATATATTTCAGCATAATTTTGCCAAAACTTTGAGCAGCGAACCAAAAATTCAATATCAAAACAATACCAGTGTGATACAAATTTAAATTAACGAAATACTTTTTCACTTTCATCTAAATAAATACCACTTACAAAGAGGCAAAGTTCTGATGAAGGCTACCAAGGGGCTTAAATGGAGGTTGATTCCGTTTTTTCGGGTTGGTTCATGTTGAGGACAATATTTCGCCGGTTTCCTCAGGTCCATGCAACACGGAACATGTTACATGGGCCACATGTAACACGGACCACATGTTACATGGACCATGCAACACTTGTAACATGTTACATGGACCTGAGGAAGCCAGCAGGACAGCCGGCGAAATATTGTCCATTAACATGAACCAACGCAGCGGAAAACCCGAAAAAAGGAATCAACCTCCAAAGAGGCAAAGTTTCATGCAAATCTGTTCATAGACTAAAATAGCTCCAAACACCTCAAGACTACGTCGTTTGGGATCCCATGTACTGGCGGCATATAACGAGCGAATGAATGAATGAAGACGGGAGTGGGGAGTCATGGGGAGGGAGAGTTTTTAGCGGGAATGGCCTTCGCTCGCGTGCAGAGAGCAGACGGAAGGAAGGTGGGGTTTCCTCCGCGGTCGGCCGTGGGCCGGAGGGGAACTGGAGCATCGAAAAGGGGGTATGAGGGGTGCGTTGGCCGCAGGGATAAACCCCCCTGCCTGGATGCACACGCCTGTGTCGTCACGTAGGCAACGCTTTGCGAGCACACCCTGAACTTGAAATGGGAAGCCATTCTCCCGCCCTTAATAGGGATTTGTATGGAGTGAAGGGATGGACATGTTGCGTAGCCGTCAAATTTATTTTTTTTTGGACTGGCCTACTAAACCGATGAGTTTATGATGAAGCTGATACGATTACACCAGAAAACCAGTAAGGTTTCATTTTGCGTATGTTACATTGCCATCGAGCCAGGGTATTGTGTTCAGATGCCTTAACGTATATTATCCAGCATTGTCATTGGCTGAAATGTGTTTATTTTACGTTAACTTTTGATTTGCGTTTGATTTTGATGCGTTTAATTTGAATATGAAAATGTCATCTTCACAGGCCACCGAAACCTGCAAAACATAAGAATTGGAAGTTATGAGTTTAAGTGGGTCAAGGAATTTACTTACCTGGGAGTCATATTAAGTAATAAGAATAAAGTGTCTGATGAAATCAACCACAGAATGATGGGAGGCAACAAAGCCTATTTTGCGAATGTACCTCTCCTCAAATCAACTTTGCTGTATATGAACACAAAACTGAAGATTTATAAAACCCTGATGAGACCAGTAGTAACTTATGGGGCTGAGGCGTGGACTCTATCAAAACGCGATGAAGAAATCCTTAGAAAATTTGAAAGAAAGGTAATAAGGAGGATCTATGGCCCAATTAAAGAAGGAGAGAGATGGAGGATTAGAATGAACATGGAGATCAATGATATTCTAGAAGAAAAAGACATAGTTAGATTCTCCAAAGCACTGCGGCTGGCATGGTTGGGTCATGTAGAAAGAATGGGAATCGAAAGAATGCCAAAGTTAATTCTAAATTGCAAGATGGAAGGGGTCAGAAAGAGAGGTAGACCACGGAAGAGATGGCTACAGGATGCTGAAGAAGACTTGAAGGCAATGGGAGTCACGAGATGGAGGGAGAAAGCAAAAAGAGGAAATGAATGGAGGCACATTGTAGAGGAAGCCTAGGTCCACACCGGGCTGTAGAGCTGTGGATGATGATGATGATGATACATTGCCATCAAGCCAGGGTATTATGTTCAGATGCCGTAACGTATATTATCCAGCATTGTCATTGGTTGAAATTGTTTATTTTGCGTTTACTTTGTACGACTGTCCCAAGCTCCTTAGTTTGATATCGAGATCCGATTATATCTCACGCATTTATTGTTTATATTTTTAAAGTGATGAATTAGAAATAAATATTTATGAGATGCCATAACGCAAGTATATTAATCAACATTGTAATTGGTTGAAACATATTTATTTTGCTTTGCGTAAATTTCTCGGGCTCGCCACCGGGTAAGATATTCATAGGCAGCCGACGTTTCGGGTTCCGACTCGTTACCCATTCTCAGTAGCCTTGAGAATGGGTAACGAGTCGGAACCCGAAACGTCGGCTGCCTATGAATATCTTACCCGGTGGCGAGCCCGAGAAATTTACACAAATTAAATTCGCCGGGAAAGTGTAAAAATCATACATATTTATTTTTCGTTTACTTTGTACGACTGTCCCAAGTTCTTTAGTTTGACATCGAGTTCTTTGGTTTCCCAAGTTATTTAGTTTGATCCGATTATATCTCAGACATTCGATGTTTATCTTTATACAGTGATGAATTGGGAAAAAAGTTTCAAAATAATAACTTTGAGTTATAAATAAAAATAATTGTACAACCATGGAAACTTATAGGAATCTTGTTGAATCTGTAGATATTGTAAATGTACTTACAATGACAAATATTTGACGAGTTTGCATAATTTGATTTTAAAGAATTGCATACTCACTACCTTTCTCATCCTACCTTCGATCAAACGATCGATAAAAATATTTCCCTGAATTGAAACTTCATTGTAAACCGAGTTCAATAACGGTAATACGTTTCAATTACCTCTTCGTATGAAAAATTTTGTCTAATTTTTCGAATTTTCAAGGCAGATGGATTCTACATATTTAGATATTCACTATTTATTTCATTGAAATCCGTGATTCGGCGTGTAAAAATTGTAGACGACCTTAAAGTTGGAGGATGAAATATTAATTAAAAGAGGGATCGCTCAACTCGGTACAGAGCAATCTAACCAAACAACTATGAATGTTTTCATGAAGTGCTTACTGAGTTGAAACACGAGCCTGGAATGAAGACACTCATGCAGCGTGTGTGACAGTGAACCTTGGACAATACCAGTCCCAGAGTGAAAGGAATCAGAAACAATTGAGGTGTGATTTAGTCAATGAGTGACGTAAAATTAAAAAAAGGCAAGTCATACGAAAAGCTGGAGGAAATATACGCATGATGAAAACTGCGATAAAATGGAAAAAATCATTTCTTGGACATATTTATCGACTAAATATCCCACTGAATGCTATATTGGAAAAAGAAGTAGAACAAAAACTATGGGCAGTTGCAAAATATATTTTCTTCGTTGAAGCTTCTGGGTCACTATGCCTAAAGCACATATAACTCTATTTAAAATATTTTTTTCATAAATGGGTCCAAAACTATAATCAATCACCGAACAAAATAAAATTAAAAAAGAACAAATTGTATTTTTTACGTTTTACTCAGCAATGCATGTTAAATAAAAATGACGGTACCCTAAAAACAGGCCCATTGCCCAGTAGGGTAACTAACTTTCGAATTCGTTAATGGATGTATCAATCTCTTTGTTTCTAGAAGAATAAAATATTGATTTTTTTATTATTTAGAAGCAAATTCGAATAACTGGAGGGAAATACCAAGAATGACATAAGGCAATTTTTAAAGATGTCAAAGCAATGAAGCGGTTAGCCTGGAGAAAAGTAAAGTGGAGAGCGGCAGCCAACCAATTTCCAGGTTGATGACCGCTGATGGTTAGAATTTTAGGTCAACTGATCAATAAGCAGTCTAGGATGCATGTAATAGGTCTGTTTGGTTGCCACCTCGAGGAAAGCGGAGCCTTGAATGCATTAGGTCTAAAATTCTACGCACTTGGAGACAATTCGGAACTTCCACGCCCACAAGCAAAGAAGTGTCAGTTAAGATACCTATCAAATTCCTATTCAGACGGACGCGGATGTTGTGACACACGGGAATAAACGGAAACGCTAGAAACCTCAAGTGACGCAGGTGGTTCGTGGCTTTAGATTTGCGTGTTAGTAGCCGGAAAAACAGCCATCCGTTGCGCAACATTGCAATTATTTTGCCATGTTTCACGCAAGAGAGAAAATAATTATAAAAAACCAGATTTATGAGGGTGAGATTGAGAGACCATAAAGTCACCTTAGCTAATCGAGCACTCGTCAATTGATACACGAAATACAAAAAATAGAGATATATGAGCAAAATTTTAAGGCTGTAAAATGGAATAGTTATAAATTAATAATTCAACAGAAATATATTTTGATACGACGCAATATGATCAAAGTGAATAAAATAGTATACACATACGTGGAAAAAACTTGAGGATTATTAGTTTTACATTCTTGCCGTGAGAACCTGATATGGGAAAACAAATACAGAAGAATATATACATTGATTACAGTTTCCTATGAAATGGAAATTGCAAAATCAATTCAATAAAAACTGACGGTCAAATGTATATTGTACATGATGCAGGAGTGGGTTTGCGGTATTTTTTGCAATCTGAAAATAAAATGGTAAAATTCAGAGTCATTCTGTTGTGCTCTAACAACTTTATGGAGCGTCCTTATAAATTATAGAAGTAAATAACAATCTTTTATGGTCAAATTAATGTTGGTCCTCTCTTTATAGCTGTTGATGATTTATTTGCAAATCACCGTTTGATTTTGTGCTATTGCTTGCATTTGTCCCTGGAGCATTTGTGAATATGATATAATAGGGTTACATTATTCAGAGAAGCATCTACAAAAAGAATAAATATTGATCCTCGGGAAGAGGAGCGAGAACATCAAGAAATGATCAGTTAGAACCCCAACTCGTTTCGTGGCGTTCAAAGACAGTTGGTCTTTGTGGCAAAGAGGATTAGTTTAGACTGGATTATTCGGATTTGGAGATTTGGAGAAAGATTGGAAAAGTAAGCTGGGGGTCAAGGAAAATGAATTAGGTAGCAATTTATATGGTAAGTGAGGCATATCAACCATTTTTCTGGGTAGAATAACTTTTATTGTCCTCAGACTATGAAGACAACTGAACCTTACCCATAGGCAAATACTACGGTCTCTTGTGGGAAATTGCATTGCTTTCGGGTTATGCTTCGTTGCGTTATCTTGGAGAAGATGTTTCGTGACCGATGCTGGCCACATCTTCAGATCAGGTCCGAATCGGATTTCAAGGCTAGGTCTCAGGTGATTTTTAGCGGATCCCTTTCAGAAGATCTTCAGATCAGATTCGGACCCGATCTGAATATGTGGCCAGCATTGGTCACGAAACGTCATCTCCATGATAACGCAACGCGGTGCCAAATCAAAGCCAAGGATCGCTGGTTATTTTAAAAGATATTTGGATTGTTTTTATAGATAATTTCCTCAACAAAATTGATATCACTAGCTTTCTTATGACTTAAGAGTAGCTCAAATCTGGTATCTATCGCTATTTAATGCATGCGTAAAATTTCATTTATTTTCACGAATAGGAGGTTCCTTAATTTAGAGCATGAATCACTTCAATACCTGATAATTTGTAAATAACAATTTTTTTGTCTCTTTTCAGGTGAGTAAACATTTCTACACTATCAAATCCATCCCGGACGTTACAATGATAATGTAAGTTTACAGAATGAGATCGTCTCTGAATTAATTTAATTAAAAATATTTTTTGTTCAAAATTCTCTAAGCCTCAGCACAGAAATAAACCTTCGTTGACTGTAGTTAAATAATTTTTAACTGTGAGTACACATGCAATTTATTATTGAGGTGACGACAGTGGATTTTGAAGCATCTCAAGGTATGAGAGTGTTCCAAAGATATAAGTATGTATCTACTTATTAAAGATGAAAGTTGGTATGGGATTAAAGCTAAAATATGGGATTACATCCTGTATTATCTATATGATAAGCACATGCACCAACTACCGGCGATGGTCTCCCTTTAAAATACGTTTTTCCTTCGCTAATATACATTCGAATCATAATTTACTTTGCCAGCCGATAGATGAAATTGGATAATGAATAAACTTCGACAATGGAAATTAATCAGTCAATTGGTGACACAATTTTTCCAGAATAGAAAAGTGATACCTTTTGCTTAATGAATCAAATTCTTGATGTTTAAGATAAAGCATAACTATTTAAACCTGTCTCAGGGATGTGATAGTACTTAAATAGTGGAAATAAGCCTCTTTCATGCAATGGATGAAGAATACTTAACACTGCAGCAACTGGCTTTTGGCAATTGAAATGAAAAATATTCTGACAATACCAGAAAATTTCTCCTTACAAAGCACACAAAACAGACGAAGAGAATAAACTGGTCTATAATTGGGAATCTGAGGTTATTTCATCGATAAATGACTTACGTGCTGTGTCTGTAATAGGTAGTAGTTAAGTTTAGCCTATCAGCACCTTGAAAATATTTTGTGATAATCAGAAAATGGAAAATGACCGATAAATTGATATATATATTACGCTCATGTTTCATTTATTCTGCATTTATTTTATTCAAAATGTCACTTGTATCAAACCCCCCGAATCTTTAAATGAAAATGAAAATTGCTATTGATTCGGAGCAACAATATACGACCGTAAACTATTCTATGGTTCCTTATCGGAAAGGGCTATCAGAGGCATGGAAAAAATTGAATTATAATATCACAATGGCTCTATTTGGACAGGTTGAATCAAAATGGAAATTTTATCTCCTATGATATGGCCAATTCCGTATAAATATTATATTATATTATTTACAACTTAAGTATAAATAAAGAATAAGTTGCAAAAAGGAGCCTATTTGAAAGGCTGGTGGAATATTCGGTGAAGAGATTTGATGTATATTGAAAGCTATCTAAAGGATCACTTAAGCCAGCCATTTTTCTTAGCTCTCTATAGTTCTCAGAGTTAAATTTGGGGGCTACAAAATGACATACGTATTCAACATTTCCCTTTACCATTAGAAATCGTTTAAAGAGCTTAATAATTCGCGAAATACATAAAAAACTGAATTTGAATTTTACAATTCCCTTCATACTGCCCTTTTCTCGTGATCCAGCTTTGCATCGACCACATTTATATATTTCTCCATACACGCTCTCTCGTCCTCAAGAATCGTAAAATTAGAGATACCTCTGTATTATCCTCCTCATTAATAATTTCTTCCACCGTATTTATACGTAACTTCTAACCTTTCTCTCACATCATTCACTCTTCTATCATAATTTTATCTATTCGACTTCATTCATTCTCACATCATGGGCAAACCAAACAAGAGGTCACGGAAATCGCTCGTATTTTTTTTATTTATTACATTTTGAAATGAAAGCTGTAAATTAGTAATTCTACATAAAATTTATTTACGAACTAGTTTTCGACTAATGAAGTCTTCATCATGTACATGCATAAGAAAACTGCTCAGATGTATAGTAACTAAGTGGGTGAAAGTTCCTCAACATTTCGCCTGACACAACCAGTCTGATTAAGTGCGCAAGCACCGCAGTAAAAGGAATTCACCGCAGAAGACTCTCTATCAAGCTCCAGATGGCGCCACTGAAAATTTTCTCTACTTTTACCCAAAATCGAAATATACGAGTAATTTCTACGACTTTGATATTTTATACGACCTGATAATACTGTAGTAACAAGATAAACCTAGGTCGTAATAAATGTTGTACCTTTAGAATTTGCTCGATTTTTTTCGAAGCAAGTTTTCCAGTTTATGAAGGGAACATGTTCAATTAATCAAGCCAAACATAACTATTTTCGTGTGATCCCTTGTTTGTAAGGGTCCAAATGTTTCTAATATGTTGCCGCAAACTATTAACAATACGAAAAGTTGTAAAAAATGTCTACAGTTTTGGATATTGGCTGAGGAAGATATTGTCACATTTTTCTGAAATATTAATCCCATTGTTTTCTTCAAATTTACTTTGTTACTTTGTAGTTTTTAAGGTTAATGGCATTTTCGTTATTGTATAATTACTTCAAATACTTTTTTATGATGTATTAGAGGATTATGTTGAATATTATGTACCATATCATGTTTTTTGTTGGCAATGTATATGTTTCTGATGAGGGTTGCCTCAGTTCAGGTATTTCTTTGAAGAAACGTAGCTTTCATGTGGATGAAATTGAAAGTCAACGTTTCATGTTATTGACGTTGAAAGCAAAAGATTTACTTTATTTACTTTGCTTCACCTTATATCCATCCTCACTCCCATTGGGCATGAGCATCGTTTTTTTTATAAACTCGTTGCCCAAATAGCACGGCTCTGCCCTTCGTGAAAAGTGGCCGTAATGGGATTTAATATTTTTTCCGTCCATCCTGACTCGGCAACAGTCCGTGAGTGAAAGCCATTCATGTCTTATCGCTACCAAATCTCGCTTCGCCTCTCGGGGAGCGTAGACTAAACAGCGGCGTGGCCGTCTGGTCGCGAAAAGAGTGCACTGACGGAGGGGAAGCAAATAAAGGGTGAGAGAGGTCATTTAGTCGCTTCAAAAGTCACGTGGGTCGGTCATGCATCGCCCTGGCAACATGCTAATGTACTCGAGAGGGGCACGGGTTAAAATAAAATAAGTCCAGACGAGATGGGCGATGAAGCAGGTCCTTGGCCATCGCACGCCGTGTGCGCATGTGCAAATTGTGTGATAAGGTTCTAGTGGTAGCGGAACATGGTGATGTTATCATGAGCGTAGCGTGATTTTTAACCCATTGCGAACTTTATCTTTATATATATAATTCTTCTGTACGTGTGTATGTCACTGACCTCCTCCTAAACGGCTGGACCGATTTTGATCAAATGTTTTATGTGTATTTGAGTGGGTCCCTGGATGGTTTAAATTCACAAATGGACCCGGTAGGTGGCGCTGCGATCGGGTTCGAGGAAATTTTTGTTGACATTTTTGTGGCGACCGTAAATGGTGCCATAATCTTCAATATTGTTGCCAAGGAGGCCTTGCTGGTTTGTTGATGTTTATGTAACTAAGTCAGAGGACTGAGGTTGTAGTGAACATTGATGAAGGCTCAACAATACAAGATAAACAATAAGAGTTTGCTCTTTCATGATAACCAATGCTTTGTGAAAGTGAACTTCCAGATTATTCTTAAAAAACTGCAAAAATATCGCACTTTGCTCATTTATGATAACCATAGCTTT
This sequence comes from Ceriagrion tenellum, assembly GCA_963169105.1. Lineage (NCBI taxonomy): Eukaryota > Metazoa > Arthropoda > Insecta > Odonata > Coenagrionidae > Ceriagrion > Ceriagrion tenellum. The sequence continues at coordinate 75,393,438 of OY720639.1, read as the reverse complement.
GTGAAAGTGAACTTCCACCTTATTCTTTGAAAACTGCTAAAATATCGCACTGTGCTCCCGATAACTAAATTTTTTAGGCGCATGAAATACAAATGGTACTTATGATAGACTAAGCATTTTCAATACCTGTTATAAATGGAAGAGGAACTCTTTATTTAATGTCCAAGGATAAATTCTTAATGCGACAGTTTTCGATGTTTTTGCGATGCTCCGTTTGTGAGATATTTTAGGTCTACCCCACCTGTACGGAAACAAAATAAGTTATTACCTTTCATTATGTTTCTTGTGTTCTTTAATCTTTATTTGTGATACAATATTCTAATATTTTAGATAAATAAAAATTTATTGATGAAAAATTGGAAGTTAGGAGTAAGGACAATTCATGGTAGGCAACTCTCTCGACGAAGATACCTAGTTAATAGGAATTCGAGAGGAATCTCTGCAAAAATAATTAATTTAAGTCCTTAACTTATTGAGTGATCCACAATCTGCATTTCCGTTTGTGGCACTTCATCTCGTTTGCTCTCGGTAGTATTCAAATTTTTGAATCATCCATGAATGATAAACATAGAAACTGATCAAGTCAAAAAGGAAACCTTAATACACTAGCACAAAGAAAATGGTTCCAGGCTTGACTTTGTGGAATCATAGTAACTTAAATAAAACTTTGTATACTCCACTATAGGTTTAAGAAGAAGCGGGTGTGAAGCGGGTGAATAAGAAAAGCGGGTGTGAAGATGACACGAAGCGTCAAAGCCCGGGTCGTGTTATTAAACCTATAGGGGAGTATACAAAGTTTTATTTAAGTTACTATTAATACACTAGCCTAGTATATTCATCAGTTCAGGGTGAATTAGCTTAGTTGACCGGTTGAAAAGCATTCAGCGATCAACAGTTGAATTCAGTGATCAAATTTGACCGCGGTACTCAATAGATTGGCCTTAGAATGGCACTAAAACCTATAAAATACGCTCAAGATCAAATACCCTGAAAATTTTTTTTAAAAAGTTTTGCAAAAGGACAGGATGAAACTTAATCTCCCACCCTTTTGAAGGAATGTCTAATTGGCTATGCCAAATTTCTATGATCACCTAAAACGTTGAATATTAGTTTGTTTAGCGCTTTGTATTCCGTGGTTATGATTGCCTTTTATGAATATTACTGGTCGTAAAAATAAAAATGCATTTAGCGCTTTATATTCCGTAGTTATCATTGCCTTTTATGAATATTACTAGTCGTAAAAATAAAAATGCATTCGACATGGGCTCCGTTTTCCTTGCGGAACTCATGAAATATTAGCAGTTTGTGCTATTGCCAGCGGAAACCTTTGTAAAAGCCTGCCAACACGGTGTATGTACTCGCGCGGGTTCATGCATAAATACATTTCCCTTCGAAAATTCATTATGTAGCCACGACTTATCGCGCTAATGCATGGATACACGTCCAGAGAAAAAGCTCCATTCTAATTCGGTCTACGTGTTCGTGCAAGTGTTCACGCATGTCCTCGCAGGGGTGCATGCATAGAGTGAAAAAGCCTTATCGGATGAATTCTCTGATGTTTACCAGAAATATCTTGAGGAGTAAAGTTAATCGGGTTGATCAGTTTTCTGGTATTAAATACGTGGGTTCTATTGCCTCAGTCAAAATTATCATTCAGACGGCCTGATGAAGATGAACTAGTAGTTCTCCAAAACGTTGGCATATATGGAGTCACTGTCCCGTAGGAACACACCAGAAAGCTTTCTTCACTTGGAAACAGCTTTTTTTAAGCTTACACACTTAAATGAACGAATCACTAGTTCAAACTGTCTGTCAGTCTTTTACTAATCACCATCAGTCATTAAAATTTTTTAACTTTTATTTCCTAAGGGATGCTGCGCCACGTTTCATGGTAGTAGACCATCCTGGCTGATCCAACTAAATGCTGAAATCCCTTGGGAAAGTAAAAGCATCGTCCCGTGAAAAAAAACACTGCACCACGCTTAGAAATTCCTCTCAGAATGCCATGTACCCATCCGGATGTCACCAATAAAAGACAATCATCACGGGGCACTTATTGGTCAATCGCCAGAGCAGCGACCAAATGACCGCTATCACACGCCCCCTACTCTGACAAGAGGAAACAGCTGACGATCAAGGTCCAGCTGCCGTAACTTAGCGGGATGGTGATCACGTGAATGATGGAAAGCATTTAAATCATTCTTTGAAATACTCGTTTAACCGTATTAAAACGAAAACTAATACCATATTTGCTCAGCCTTGAGCATATTCAGCAACGAAACGTGGCATTTCAGGCAAACTTCACCATCAGCTAGCCCGAGTGTGTGTTATCGTTAGAATTAAATATCTCTAGTTTGAGTGGATGTTTTAATTCTTACCAAAGCGTGCAGCTACGACCTAGTTTTACCGAATATTTGCATCCACAACCGCGGAAGTATGGATAACTCGGAGTTTGTCGGAGAAATATTTTTTTCCGATCGCCCAATCAGCACGCTCCTTCCCCGTCCGTCATGTCAATTGAAGTGAAAGATTTAGATTGAAGAAAAGAATAGGTTTAGCAGACGATACGATAACGAATGGGAATATGTTTACGGTAAAAATGTCTAATCGACCGTCTTGATTGTATCAGTTGAGTAGATTATGCGTTAAAAACATAAGTATTATTAGGATAATTGTCGCGGTATCTTAATTATTAGTCGAGAAAAATTAAGTATGGAAAACTTTCCTGGTAAGCATTGCAATATAATTAGAATTTATGAACAAAATAGGTATTGTATTCATATTATGTGGGTTTATTTTAACAAAAAAGGGACTTTACTCTCATTTGCTAATATGCTATCTTTTCTCCTCTTCAGTCAATGGGTGAAGAATATGTGGCGCACACTTTTTGATGATTCCTCATCCAAGATTATACTTAAAGCCTTTACTGAACTCGTGCTTCACCTTATTTCATTTGACTCGCAGCCATTTTATCGGTTAAGCCTAGTTAAAAAGCTCATTCGTTCCAAATGCGTTGTTCTGAATGGCAGGCAGGATTGTAAAATAGTGTACAAAACCAACTGTCCAAATGATTTACTCCATTCAGATCACTCTAGAATTGCGGCTTTTCGGTAAGCTTTATTCTTTTGCTCTCTTTAATTTTATATTTTAGCAAAGGGAAAGTGTTGAAGTGCGCCTTACTTTTCCTGTTATTTTGACAGTTTTTAAAGCATATATTTATTTATTACCTTCATACATATTCGTTCAAATACATACCAATTTTGGCCCCGCCAAGTCCCAAGGACTTGTCAGCGGGTTTTACGATGGAATAAAAATATGGAAACTACATTTTACCAAGATTACATGTCCTATTGTATATATTTAATCAATATGTAGGTAAATTGTGTGTTTATTTTCGCAATTTATATCAGGTTGCTCTTTCAACAGTGCGGAAGGTCCTTGACAAAATATACTACGGCAGCTCGATAACTTAGGAAGGCTTAAAATAACTACGAAGTGCATTTCATTCCAGGAATTAATATTTTCTGATATAGGTATCATTTTTATTTCATTAATGGCTAGTAGTTCTTATATTTACCGCTGGTTGGATGGACAACAGTCTCTCTAAGATCAGAATTTGATTCTCTAGGAATAAGAGAAGAATATTTTCTTAGAGGTTCACTTTGTTTAGCATTCCTTCAAATAAATATTTACTCGCCAGATAAAATTATCAATCGTATTATCCCAATAACAGCTAGTTCCTTGCACCCTCAGGCTCGGTAAATTCATACAGTTTTTGACGATAGATTTTGGGAAACATCACCATTTTCTCTTGACATGGCCGGAAAATCGTCGACAAGACTGAAGTGTGTCAAAGATGGGCGCGTGTTGTTATTCACAGTCGGATTATGTAGGCGGGAGGAACGCTCATTACGACTTAAACCAAATGGATTTGCATCGGGATGACTCCTCCGACACAATGGCCCCGCTTCACTCGTGGGTTACGGCACAGCTAGTGTTTTCGGTAGAAATTTATTCAGTCTTGAAAATGCCGTGATCTCCGTCGTGCTTTCTTAGCCTCGTGAATCTAGCAACGACGCCTTCCGCCAGCAATGTGAGTTAAAGAACCTGCAATTATCGACTGTTCGCGCGAGAACTGTCTTCACGTTCGAAAACATTCCGAGATGACTTATTTATTTTCAAGTGCCTCATGCCTAAGGATATTGTGATATTTTTATGCAGATTTAACTTGAAAATAATTCAATAGTAAAGGGTAGCCAAGAAAATAATAACTGCAAATTGTACCCGGACGGAAATGATTTAAATATTAAGACTATTCCTGCTAGAACTCCAGGTCTTAAATGAATAATTTTTTGTATGTATTCTACTGGTTAAGCTAGTTTTTGCTGAATGACAGAGAATCTCCAACCGGTTTTCCACACTTTCCGGGGATTATCTACCTCTGTTAAGGATTTCGTGAGATGATGACTTCGGGGGCCTTGCCTCCCCTGATGCCGAGCCCATCACCCGCTCCGTTGGGCGGCGTGCCGTAGTTGCCAGGATTGATTTCTCTTTGAGTGATATTCATTTTTATGGGTATTAAATAGTTGGGAGGGGACTCCCAGCCCCACTTCAGAACGATGTTTTTCACGTGACACCATCACGGGACTACCTTTCATCTGGCTCCTACCCTTCAACCTATCTGGCATGGGTGGCCCTACCGGGAGCATTATTAAATACTTCCGCCAGTCCAGCTCTAGGGGTCATTGGAACGCGCAAGTCCTTCCACTACGTCAAAGTTGTAGTCCGCGGGAAAGATAAAATAAAAAACAACAGTTAAGTATACATAAAAGATGTTGTACGAACAGATACAAACAATTACAAGAGTCTTATGGTGAAAAAAATTTAAAAAATACGCGGAAAAGGTTGAATGAATATAAAAGAAGCTTATACAGACACAGAGTATACTCTATGATACTAATAAACATAGGTGTAATATTTTCTAGTATTATTTTCATTATTGCCTGAATGGTGATTTCCACCGTATATGCTAATAGGTACCACAAAAATGAAATGCTGTCCTAGCATATTTTCGGCTTGATTAAAACATTGTTGAAATGTTCGATTAATAGTTTACGATTATTGCTCCAGCCACCTGTAGGTGGCTTGAACGAGATTTATCCATGATCACTATCACTATTTGGGTAATATATCGGTTCAGATTAGTTTGAATGATTCCAAAAAGTTTGAAAATCTTGCTTGAATACCGTACGCTGAATGATGCCCGTTAAATGGGCCGCTGGATGTATTGACCCAACGAGGATGTCTTGTTCTTGTGGGGTCTCACAATCAGTAGGTGTCTCTCTTGATGAGGTCTTATGTCCTCACAGGCGTTCAAAAGAATGCGACAAGTTACGATACGCCTTTCATAAAGGCTTACACTTCTCCTAAGATCTTTTCGTCAGTTTCTTGATAGTAAATGGAATATTATATATTAAAGCATTAACTCGTGCTTTCAAAAGTAAACTTGAAGATGATTCTAGCATTCAAGAGAGATTAATCATTCACCGTTTGGCAGGAATATAAAAGAATTTTGGAATCCATTTGGAATGTAGCAAAGAAATATGACGGTTAATAAGGGGAAACTAACGTAAAATAAATGAAGCTGACTCTGCCTTTCCCTCGGAACAGTCCAAAAGTTGCATGCATGGAGTAGGAAATCCAATGGACGGATATTAATCCGTGGTTGAATGGAAGACCGACAGCCATCCACGTTATTGATTAGGAATGCAACAATCGCAATAACTGATATGTGTGTAACGTTTGTAAAATGACCAATTTCTTTACTAGCCCGGATAGCTCAGTCGGTAGAGCATTAGGCTTTTAACCCAAGGGCCCAGGGTCCAAGTCCCTGTTCAGGCGTAAAGTTTTAACTTCCGTAGGTCGATTTTTTCTCAATATTGATTGTTTTTTCATTGTGAATTGCTTAATCAATTATCAGTCCTGAATTTTAAAGTAGTGGCAAGACTGTGCACAAAAAGGATTCTTAGAAATCTTGGAGAGGTATCAAATGAAACTAATTGCTCGATATAAGAAAACAGAACGAGCTAAATCACAATTTACACGCAGAATTTTGCAACATAAATTTGCGCTGCTTAATGGGAATTCACATGTTTTTGTGATTTCTTTCATTCAAATGACATTTACCTTGATTTTCCTTCTGAAAAAAATACATTTATTGTATTTCAGAAGATTAAATCGACGAAACCAAAGATTTAACCGCAAAAAGTAATAAAGCATCGTTTTGAGGGCTAATGGATCGATATAGGAGAATTGGTCGTAGCTTGTAAAAATTGTAGAAAATTACAAAGCAGACGGGAAGCATACATAGGCACACCTGCCCTTCTCTTGTCTGTTTTGTTTGTTCGTCAACTGTTTATTTGAGTGAATCACTTGGTAGTAATAGCAATAGCACTTCCTATTGTCTAATTACTATGCTTATGTTCCGTCGTTTGTTGACCAGTGTAAATCGCTACCATCATATATTTTTATAGCATAACTTGTTGGCATTATTTATTGGTAATCAATCATAAGAGCTATGGATATAGAAATTTTCAAGTTACCTCGTAATTTTTAGTGAAATGGCTGAGTTGCCTACCTATAGTAAGGCTTTCTTGTCATGCGTGCCAGCTTTAAGTGCTGGACACTGGGAAAGAACTTTCCTTTCTGTAATCAATGCTGTTGATCTCTAATCTTCTCTCTCAATCTCTCTATCATTCTCTAATCATTCATTCTCTAATCAATGTTGGCATTACTTCTTGAGTGAATGAATCTTTATCCTAGAAATGAGAATGTTTCAAAAACTCGATGTACAGTGGAACGTTTTCAGGTTTGGTATCTTGCCCCGAGAATCACCGTATTTCTTTAAGCACAGTGAAAAATATTAATGTTTTGGAGACTTTTAACCTAAATAAATAGCCTTAAATAGATTATATGAAAGTATTTCCATATTAATATTTGGATATTTGACAGTTTTATATCGACAACTTCTAAACTTACGCTGATTCAGTCGGTAGAGGTGAATGACATATTACTTATATATCATTCACCACTAATGTATATTTGATCACTTCGCATCAAAAGTATCGATTATGGACAAAAGTGCCTCAAGTGTTTCTTCAAGCCTAATCAGATAGTTATATTTATCAAGTTTGTTGAAAGTATATGGTAAATTAAAGTTATGAGTGGAAGACTGACTAAATGTTCTCAAGTCCTGTGTTAATCCGGTTGAAATGTATCTATTATTCCTTCCTTTGGCAAGGTCGTATGTGAACACAGTGTTGTATTGGTGCTGAGATAAAGGAGGCTTTTTATGTCCCACATGAAAGCACTGGATAATGGGGTTATTAGTGGACATAAACAATGTGTGATAGGTATTGCTTGGAAACGCTGATATCCTCACAATAAAGCTGATATATATGGCATCAAATAAATTGCTATTAATGGTACACATAATGGTGAAGATTTCGCGAGGTTGCAGTGAACCGTTCTTCCGTTTTTCCATTCTTCCTTCGTTTTATAATTTCGCATTTCACGATGAACAGAAATATTTTGAGTATTGAAAGCATTAATAAATTCGATGGTGACAGGCGTTGCTTTATTATGATTCATTCTGAATAAATTTCAAAATTACTTAGTACTTTTTCACAGTGTTTCATTCTTAGTCGACCGGTTTAGTCGCATAGGCGGCATCATTAGTTGATGATGGTCGCGTCAGCCTGAACAACCTGAATCATCAACCTGATGATGTCGTCTATGCAACGAAACCGGTTGATTAAGAATAAAACATTGTGAAAAAGTACCAAGTAATTTTGAAATTTGTGCTAAATATCTTAACATCCATAAATCTTTTTTGTACACTCTCCAATATTTGAACATATTCTTACAATAAGGTTTCAATACTACGGAAGCATACTCCATTTCTTCATTTCCAGAACCATTTCCTTTATAACACCTATGTCTTATATTTAATATACCTGCTTTAATGGCAGACCTTCCATTCTGTATACACAATTGACATTATTTTTCTTCGTAGAGTATTTCATTTGGTAACGTTTCTCTACACTTAAATAAATTTTGTTTTCATAAGACCATGTAATCAGATTTTCCAAATCTTCTTAAATTTTTAAGCAATCCTCAGCTATACTCACTTTTATGAAAGCCTTAATATCGTCGGCAAACATTAAGATTCTGTACACAATGGAAGTGCAAGATGATGGCCGCGGGAAAATAATAATATGCCGTCATGTGCAAGCAAGGCGTAGCGGAGTTTTCAAATCCCAGGGATGGAGACGAGAGGACGCGGGGAAAGTGTTCTTTTATACCGCCATTGGCGGGGGAAGGTCAATATTCGCGAGCAAACTTCGCCATGTTTATTCTCTGTCACGTCATCGCAAGACCCTCCAACCCTCAATCAGACTCCCCCTCGTCACATATATCGGGGGGAGGTTGTGGCGTGAAATTTCCTGCCGATAAAACCTCACCTCTGTCCAATTTTCCCATATCTCTTATTTCCTTTTTCTTACACCTTGGGCGCTATTAGGGCTATGAATTGCCCCGGTTTATAGCGCAGACTTCCGCGACGATTCCGTTATTGGCACCACAATGTTAACACTCAGAGAAAAAAGTGTCCAGAGTTCTACATCATCTCAGCTCTTCACAATAGACTGCTTTTGCCTTGGACATGGGTTTGGAAACGGTTGTAAAGTAAAAGATGGTCATAAAGGGATTTATAGAAGGAAGTGTTAAGGAGAGGCAACGGTAGAAGCAAATATCTGCTGGAAGTCCGACTAAAAAGAGGTAAACGGGTGATAAAGAGAATCGTAGACAAGGAGTGTTGAAAAAATATCAGTATTGAACATTTACGGCTAGCTGACTTGAAGCACAAGGACGAGTTGGTTTTATCCGATAACTACGATGCACTAAAGCGATCAAGTAAATTTTTAGAGCACTGCGTGACATATATTTGTACTTAAGTCACGCTTTTCCGTAGCATAAGTAGCCCATTATTGCACTGCACTGCGCTGACGGCAGATTTATTATTACTCCAGACTTCAATTAAGTTATGCACGAGTAATTGACAACTATTGATTGCCAGAAGCATATTTTATTAAAAATCACAGTTCAGTGCATAGTTAAATTTATGCATCCGAGTGCAAATTGAATCATAACGAACTTGATTTATAGCTAGTTACTAAACTGAATCTGTTAACTTTTTATCCTTGGACTCATTCCTTATAATCAATCTACACAGCTTTATCAGCAATATCAGAATAATTAAATGTTAACTTATGTGAACCTCCATCTATTGTGGCACTATATTTATAGAAAATAGGAGACTTCTTTGAATTTACATGTATTGTATCTTGTTAGTAAAAGCTAATATCAGGATTATTAAAAAAAATTGTCATCTTGGTTCAGGTGATATTTCTGTTTGAATGCTGCTAGAGTTTAATGAATTTTCGACCATGGAATTCCTAGTAAAGGCTATATTTTTATTCGGTTCAACCAAAATATGTGATGAATTTGATCAAATGTGGATGAAGTTAACACTAGCTTAATTGTACTTTCATTATTTTCTAACACATTTTAAACAAAATTTGTCATTTTCACTTGTTTTTTTAAAACAATTTCAGAACTTGTCGAAAGATTGTCTTGCAATCGATAGCCCAAATTATCTCATCAATTGTAATACAATCTTCCACCGCAAAAACAAATAGATGTCCCAAATTCTTCAAAGAGGTAATCATATTCATAAGGCATTAAAAAATGAAAAGTAAACAACAGTAACAATGTATATGTGATTGTAGATATTGTAGATATTGATATATGTGGACCCCAGAAGTCAAGGGGTCTAAGTGACATTTTTGAAAAAAATAAGTTAGGTACAGGAATGGGATGTGAAAATATTAATCTTTTAGGTGGTAAAGGGATCCAAGTGAATTACTTGAAAGGTGCTGCTATCTAGGGCAATGTCTCTTAACTACTTAGTGGGTTGTACCAAACATTTTCAACTTTGCCTTAAGTTTTCTCTAAACAATGGTTTTGTTACTTAGACCCCTTGACTTCTGGGGTCCTCTTATAATACTCATAATATTCTTATGCCGCAGAGAACAGCGAAATTAAATCAATTGAGATATAAAATAGTATACGTTACACGTAACTTCAGGGGCTCTGATCACACGGCGTGTACTCTTTTTATATCACTCTGCATGAATTTTATTTCAGTTCTGGTGCCATAAAACAGCAAGTCTCTATCTTATCGCCATGCGTAGCAACCCTCAACAACACTAAACCTTTAACGAACTAACTTATTTACACATCTGAAATCAACGATAAAAATAACAATTAAATTCCCAATTTATAAGTCATAGTTTTAGAACAATGAATGAACATTTAAGTTACGAGTGTTTTTATCTTTTATTATCACTCTATCGTAACAATATTACGAATGCTATGAAAGTTTTTGCTGCAAGTGTTCCGCTACGCAGTGGGCTGAAAACTGAAATCGATAACAGCTGGCCAAAATTCAAATAAATGGAATTTTTCAACCTGGAAGTTGAAATTTGATATAATGGCTCTCCTGTTAGTGGTTCATATGATGTGTAATTATTCTTTATAATTTTTCCGCATTAACATTGTGCAAGGGCTTAAAGTTGCACACAACTTTTGAATAAAAGCCAGAGTCGAGTTTTCGCTAAAAAATCTCCTAAATGAAGTCCGTAGAATCTTTTAAAGGAGCACAATGGGATAAAAAGTGACATTGTTTTAATTAGAAGCGGTAGTTTTGAAATTTAATATAGACGTCATTTTAAATTTCGATATGTGAAAAGCTTTTTCTCGTCAACCGGATGGCTTCATGAAGTCAACCGGAAAAGACCGAAAACTTAGGTCACAACAGCAATTAATTGTGTTGCTGTAACCTCCATTGTTTCGTGATAATAAAGAAAAAATCTTCATCGATAGTAAAAATGGCAATCCCAAAAGGATTAGAAGCACATGTGGCCCCATCTGTGAGTCGCACCCGCGAAATACTATTATCACTACAAGATCCAACCATACTGATTGTGATTTTTGATAGTTGATTACGAGAGAAAGGAAATAAAATAAGGAAGATCCGTTCAGTGAATCGAGTTAGTCATCGGAACCAGGTTTGTGGGATAGGGGTGATTGGTTCCACACTTCCTGGTTCCTACCTCTGCAGGATTGGCCACCTGTCGTCACAATTAGGGAATTAAATATCAGAGAGGAAATTCATGGTTTTCCATCTGGGATTGCTTGTGGAGCTGGATTGAATCCTTTAACAATAGGCTGCTTATTTTTGGTAGGCTTGGAATAACTGGGATCACATGTTCAATTGAGGATTGGTTGAAGAGGTAGCAAAGGATTATATGGAGAATTAAAGCAGGACAAACGGAAACCCGAGAGGCTCTGATGTCTCTCAGATTGGTTCCAATTACTTTGCATCTTCAACTTAGCTAACTTTTCATTAAACAACATTTCTGTAAAATTTATTCTTCTTCTGACCTCGTCACTGCTCTGCATCTACATACTGCCTTGCGAGCCGCTGCATGGGTTTGTGGCAGGAGATGTTAGGACACTAGCCGTGTAAAGATGTAAAGGATAAGGTTTTGGGAGGAGAAATGGTGACATGAACTATTGGAGTGTATCCAATGGAGCTCAGTTTTTATTGTGATCGCTTAATGTACGCGGAAAGAACGAGTTTTTGAGCTTATATGCTCGAAAATGTACCTCTCTTATTTTATCGCTTCTGTCAGAGCTCGAGATATAGTGAGGCGTCATGATAATATCCTCTGTGTTGCTCTGAAACACACTAGTTCTGAATTTTTCAAGCAAGCGTGTAGTCTCCAAGTCTCCTGGGGCTCCCACCTCTTTCTACCATCTATCCTTACTACCACCTCTGTTACTGCAGAGCTGGTAGTAAGGGCATATCTTATCATAAATATCATACAAGCTGTAACAATGCCATTCAGTGTGGATTATATGAGGACCCCAGAAGTCAAGGGGTCTAAGTAACAAAACCATTGTTTAGAGAAAACTTAAGTTAAAGTTGAAAATGTTTGGTACAACCCACTAAGTAGTTAAGAGGCATTATTCTAGATAGCATCACCTATCAAGAAAATCACTTGGATCCCTTTACCACCTAAAAATTAATATTTTCACACCCCATTCCTGTACCTATCTTATTTTTTTTCAAAAATGTCACTTAGACCCCTTGACTTCTGGTGCCCACATATATATTCCAATTTATCGAATTACCCAATTTCCCCGTTATGTTGTGCCCGCACCCATGAAGTTATCTCATGAAAAGGAACGAAGTAATTCGGCAAGAAAATCGATATTCAACGACAAAAGGGGTTTGCAGAAATGTTTAATCCCTGTAGTCAGTACCAAAAAAAATAAAATACGTTCAATTGTAGAAATATGTTACTTGGTCGCAAACTCTTATTGCACAGAAGCCATCTGTATTATCTGAGTGTTTGATTTCAAGAGGTCGCATCAATCCGTCAATCGCGTCAATCAGGGTGTGTATCTAGTTATTCTTATGTATCCAATTTTCATCTCAAAAACTGTGCTAATGATATGTCATACGATGTAGATTTTTAATGTGAGAAATTGATGCATTATGCTCAGACAATTTTTCGAGAATATTTGTTAATTAAATGACTCTGAGCTCAGGAAAGATGCATTGGACAAATCATGCCAAGGATAGGAATTGAAGAGGATTTTTGGGAGAAGTATTATTATTTAAAAATGCGATAGAATACATACACTTAAGAAAGTGAGGCGTGGAATGCAAGGCGCGTTAAAATTTGCTATTTAATTTTCAAAGCGTTCTATTTTGATTTGCGGATCTAGATACTACAATAATTATTGTCACACACTAAAAAGTCATTTACTAAGACTCTTCTGTTAACTTGCTCAGTAAGAGTTTTTTCTCGTAGATTGGCTGAAAGAACAATTAAACCTGGTAAAATCTTAGCCCTCCGATATTGATATGCATGTGAGAAAATATTGTATTCTTAATTAATCGTTTTGAAGCTCGATGTTTGGATCTAAAAACCATCGTGCTCGGGTTGAATTCCCACAGCGCCTTCAATAAGTGCCCAATTGATGGATATTTATGTTTTTTTATTGCCATCATTACTATGGCGGGCGTCCTCGCCCAGAAGGGATCTTCGACCAGCTGTACAGTCACGCAACTGAGTCAAGGACGATCGCGAGTGGTCACTGGCGACCCGCTTTCATCCGATTCTCGGCGGCAGTATTCTTGAGAAACGAGATATTTCTCAGTTCCCCCTCGGAATATGACGGGACCTTGGGTGATGGAGACTTTCTAAAATTATTGATCGTTGAGCGACCTTCGCGTCGTCGAAGCGTCAAATTCTTAACAATTCATCATCACTTAATCGCACGCGGAAGTGCACGAGGGAAAACTCAACGCACGAATTCTAAATTCCGTCCATAATAGTGCAATTTTTGTGCAACGCGTGCATGGACTTGTGGTCTAATTCCTTTGTTAGAAACAAATCGGTTTACTATTCCACGCCTTCCCATGGCGTTGGACATTAAATAACAGATATGTTTCATCACAAAGTGAAAGCTGTTTCCACAATACTTTTTTCTTTGTCTGATTAATTCTGAGGTATTGGTTGATAAAATACTTGATTTGTGAGGAGGTAAATATTTTTTCCGTCTGATAAGGTATATATTCATCCTACTGCAGACGTTTAAAATGCTTTGTTTGCGAAAAGAAAAAAATCTACTGCCAGCAATGAGAATTAGGTACATGTTAAAGGATAGTAGCTAATGTGGTGGAACGCCATAATGGACTTAAAAAACTAAAAATTCGCTCTCCAGTAAAAATATTTTATTGTAGTACACATTTTGGCGTCAAAATGTCACACATGGGTATTAACCGTGATATATTATACCTGACTCTGAGAATTTGAAGTCAAAATGTGTAGTACGATAAAATAATCAGTCAAAAGAGCCAGTTTTTAATTTATCATGGCTAATAACTATTATGTTCAAGCAGATTTTCTTTCCAAAGTGACGGGATTGAAATCAAACCCGGGGTCTCTTGGTATTACGGTCATCTTATTCAACTCTTATTTTATTTGTATTATTTTGGTCTGAATAAAACAGGAAGTAAATAATTTTTTTAGAGGAAGATTCCAATTACCATATGCATAAATGGCTCCGTATTATTAAGTTACTGAAGATACCGTTTAGAAATGGAATTAAAGGACTCTTGATGAGTGAGGGATGCTTATGAGGGTAACTGAAGCCAGCAAAGTGAGCAAAAATGGGGTAGAACAGAGAGCATTGTCAAAGTAGAGTCAGCTTTATTGGCCTACCATCGGGAATGAAACCTTTTAGGCCATGTCTACCCCGAAAAAGAATGGGGAAGAGGCAATCTACGAATGTAAAATAACTTTATTAAATTACTCTCTAACTGTTGACGCTGTATTTCATAAATTGGCATTTTTTAACAGATGAGAGACAATATTTCACTTCATTCACTGACACCTCTCATAGCTTTCTCTATCTACCCTATCTTAGATTACTGGCAAACGAATGTTGGTGAAAGAGATAAAAGAAGCTTTCATTGTAGACATACGATAAACAGATTTAATGCCTTGAATCTTTTACAGATCACAGAATATTTCAAACTTCATCACGACCCGGGTTTTGATGGCTAAGCATCACCTTCAGGTGATTATACAAGCAACTCATTCCCTTATACACTACAAGTGGAGGGAAAGGGCAGAGGGAACTATCCGATATAGTTTGTCAGATATGAGCGATTGAAGGCCTCAAGAAGTGCAGCTCTAGAGACTGTGATGCATTTGTGTAAGAGAAAAAATGTGAAAGAAGGTTATGCAATGGCTGAAAAGAAAGGGAAATTTTAAGGAAGCAAAAATTCATTTACAATATTAGTATCAGAGTCACCACATCATCTTTTCAAAATTTTGAGCTGTTTTAAAGCATTTTAGTTCACATCGATTTTTTATTAAATGCAGCACATTCACTTTAAAATCACTAATGTAGTTATAGGTTAAAATTTTTGGCAAAGTTGCTCTTTCCATTTGGAAACAATCATGATGGTAAGAGCAACTTTGCCAAAAATCTTTTAACCTATAAAAACAGCAGTGATTTTAAAGTGAATGTTTTAACATTTAACATAAAACTGACGTGAGCTAAATACTTGAGAAGAGCTTGAAATTTTGAAAAGATGTGGTGACCCAAATGCGAATCTTGTAAATGAATGTTCTCTTCCTAACAATTCCCCTATCCTATCTGCCATTGTATAACCTTCGCCTTCTACTATATTGGTCCTCACACAAATGTTCCCTCTCTCCCCTTTCCCTCTACTAGTAGTGTATATAAGGGAATGAGATACTAGTACAATCACCTGAAGATGATGATTGGCCATTGAATGAAAACACTATTCGTGTTGATTTGAAATATTCTGTGGGCTGTAAAAGTATCAAATAAATAAACTTGTGATGGAGTACAGCAAAGTTAACGAAGAGCGAGTTTTATAGGGAAAACCAAAAAAGAGAAACGGTGTATTTACTAGGGACATCTTATCCAAAATAAATATATGCTTAAAGAAAAATGCTTTTACACTGTGGATGAACTTTTGTGCAAGAAATTGTGAAGCAATTGTGATAAGATGATTCCTAATTTTCTTTCCACGAAACACCAATTTAGCTGTAGCTGTGAAATGTAAACTTTTTAGGCCAATAAATTATTATTATCCATAAGATAGACAGACTCTGCTTAATTACTAAGATGCGTTTTCTTCTTGAAGCTTAGTTCTTTCTCGCTCCCCCCAATATCGTTGCATCACAGACTCGTTCCTAGAAAGCGTCCGTCATTTGCAGGCGGTGAACAACAATGTCAAACGTTAATTCCGTTTCATAAAGCGAGGGCGAGTAAAATGGAGCAGTCTTTTTATTGTCGTCTCCCGCGTGTCCACGATGTCGCTGGATGTTACCGCGGCCGGACGGGCGGGGACCAGATGAAACTGCTGCTGTCTAAATCATCCGATGAGCGTCTCCCGGGGAACGCGGTCAACTCTATGGACACGCAAAGCCTAGATATCTTACTACTCCTCTTCGTCTTTTTTCCCCTCTTGATCACTTTATTTGCCTCTATCCGCTGAACGCGCCCGCCCGTAAATAGATTCGTTAAAAAAGAAGAGCGAATAAAGACGAATATGAGCATCTAACTCATCTCTATTTCTTGGGTGTCCTAATTCCGCTTAATGTGCAAGGAGGTTGACATACAAAGGACGCTCTCTGGATGGCTTGCGTGTCGAGAAAGATCCGCCTTTTTCGAGTTTCAGCCATTGTACTTAGCAGTTTTTCCTTTCTTTGACCATAATTATGTAATGATTATGAGAATGATCTATCAGTATGGACCATTTGATGGAAGACAGAAAAACTGAAATCGATTTTTACAGGCGCAGATCTGTCTCTACCTGCGCAATTTCTTTCCTCAATTTGGCTTGGGGAAGAACACACCCATTAGTGGCGCCTTGTAAATTACCGAGCAATAATAGAGTAAATTATTACCACTACGTACTCAGTTAATATTAAATTCAGGCTAATAATGAACCCCAAATAGAGTATATCATCATGCCTTCGAAACCCATTGTGATTAAAATGTTTAGGTCAAAGTAACTGTAGCTTTACTATACCCTAAGCGCACCTTAACCCTATTAGTACAATAAATATTAGAAATAACGTGGAAAGACTAATAAGTTTTATTCTGTCAAGATTTTTAACTTTCTATTTTGAAAAGTTTGAAAAATTATTGTTCTTTTATTTTGGAAAGTTTAGTTGTTGAAAATATACTCTTGAATGCTGAAAATAATTCTTTTTAATTGCATTTTTCAGGGAATCATAACTATCAAATTAGTATTTCCGTGTATAACACGCTGGCCAATATATGTGTACGAGGCCGTTTTTAAATATTCACCGTCGGTCGTTAGATCGGCCCTCTTGTAGTCACAGGGCAAATACAACTGTGCTCTTTTTCCATAAATAGGAATGAAAAATGCTCTAAATAGTGTATATAGTCATCTTTGCATGCTTATGTCGCTTTCTGGTATTTAAGTTATCTACCTTGGTGATAGATGAGATGCTCAATGCGTTAGGTAATTGTATAGTTCAGTCCATTCCAATCAAAAAGTGTATAAAATATTATTTTATAAAAGAGCATAGCAACTGCTATAAAGTGCAGGAATTATGTAGGGTTTTGAATTAGTGGCTACTATAAGTGAACTACAAGGAAAATAAACAGTAGAGAATCAGCCAAGTAAGAGTTATTAGCAGATATTCAGAAAATATATCAAGTTTCCAAATATAGATATGAAGCTCCTAAAATTCATGCTGAATTGAAGGCTTTGGTAAAAGTTGCAACTTGAAAATAGTGTAATGTATTATGCAGAAAAATGGTATAAGGGCTATACTAAGAAGAAAGTTTAAAACTGAGAAAGAAAAAATCTGTCTAAATCTGTCCCGGTCTTAATCACATTTGATATTTGTTTTTAGTTGTTTTCCTAACAATTGGGACAGGAATATTTTGCAAAGGAAATTTGTTTGGCTTCGGAAATTCAGAATCATTTCTCGCTAACTGATTGTACTTTTTTCGTATTCATTATCATTGTTCGTGCAATCCCAAGACTGGTTGACTGCAGCACTCCATCCCTCCTATCTAATGCTATTCCCATTAATTCCTGGTGGCTCTTCCTGCGTCCTTCCCTCTCTATTTGGTCTATGTGTTTATTTCTGAACATCCTCTGGGGACAGTTTCCTCTATTTATTAGTCAATCATGTTCTTCACAAACGTATTGTGACTCAAAGTTTTTTCCAATCCATCTGCTTCTTCTTTTCTGTATAGTATTCCATGTGGTCCTCTTCTGTATGCGTCTTCATTTCTTATTTTATCAGTCTTTTTAATCTTCAGTATTCTCCACCAGCACCAGGTTAAATACAAAATTAATATAGTGGGAGTTGCAAAGAGTAGCTCGGAGTAGATAAAGGGAGTAGTAACAAAGAGTAGCACGGGCTACTCTTCGCTCGATGTCAACTATATTTATTACGTTCCACGCGATGGTACCAACGAGATAGGTGAAGGAATCCACTTGTTCAAGTTTCTATAATCTATGTGCATTATTCTTCTCTCTGACTTCTGAATTCACCTTCTCTCTTCCAGATACTGGAAGTTTTGTCTTCGTATTATTATTTTATCCATGATATATACTCGGAGAACGTTTAGAGACCTTTAAAAAATATCAGTTTCGGCTATGCTTGCGATATTTGAGGTTTGGAGGTTAAACAAAGGATATGATAGAATTTTGTTCATATTTTTTGTATCTGATGATCTTATCCAAGGTCATGTTCGTTCAAACCTCATCTGAAGTTTTTGAGAAGAACTCGCTATAATCGTGCCATGCAATTGACGGAATGATGACGTATGGAGGGCGGGGTGGATCAAAGAGACTCTCATTCCCACTAGAGGAGGCAGTCTACAATGAAAGGGAGCGCGTATGTTTTTTAAAGGTTTAATGGTCACTCTCTGTCCATTAAGGCATCGTATGGCCGTCGCGGTGCTGCAAATAACAGGGCCATTCGATAGGCGCAAAAAAAGAAGTGTTACTGTGCTGCCTCGGCAGGGAGCCAGACAACCAGGCAAACTGTGTGCAAACATCCCAATGGTGCGCGTCATAAAGAGAGCGTGTGAGGTGCGTTATTGCCCCCGCGTTAAAAGGCGGTCTTTGTGTGACGTCGAGCGGAGAGCTATGCATCAGACCTCCAAATGTTTACTGCGGTGTTTGACCACCTGTGGCGCCATCCTCTTGTAGGACAACATAAGCCTAGTTGCCCGTTCCAACATTTCACCCCTTTCCTTGTATTCCTTCCTGACTTGAAAAGCACGTTGGCGCCCGATAGATTATGTTCTTTAAACATTATTATTTTTTATGTTTAATCATTAGATAGGGCGAGAAGAGGAAACTTCGGAATGAAATCCGGGATAAGCTGGGAAGGTGACTGGAGGAAGTTATGCGAGATGAAAGGTTGCTCAAGTCCACGATTGAAGGAAGCACATTGAGTCAGCGGGGAAGAGGAAGAAAGGCAATAGATTTCATGGACGGGATGAAGAAGGGTAGAGCGTGAGCTGAAGCAGAAAAGGAACTGCTAGAGATAGACTGGGCCCTGAAAGGGTAGAAAATCGGAAGGAGTTTCACTGGCTTTCAACAAAACCTTCCATTAACCGGTACAATATATAAAAAGGCTAGTTACTCATCTCTAATAATAGAAGCTAATGTCTTAGAGGAAGGGGGTTGTCCTAAAAGGTTGTGGATAGATTACTATGGAGAAAACAACTGAGCCAACGGCTGAGATTTTTATGGTACTGGCGTTTGTTTACAGAATTACATGTATCTATATAATTTCTCATATCTGCCCTGTTAAATGGTATACGAAAAATAAAATGCCTTATCTCAAACCCTTGATCCCCATGTTAAATTTGTATAGCATCCACGTATCTACCATGAACAGTACACATAATGGGCGCTTTCCGAAACTCTCTACCTGCGCTGAAAGTGCACCCAAAGCGTTCCGGAGTCAACTGACAGTACTGGACAGTGACAAATGACGTCAATGTATTCATGAAAATTCCGTGTTTTGGATTATACTGCCGAGACTGTTACTCTCAAGCTTCATTAGCGGCAGTAAAGCCGTTTCCTTTGCAACCTCAACAAATAAATGGCGGAATAAGTCCAATCAAGAAGAAGGTAAATCAATACATAATGGAGTGTTGCAAGCCAATACTTCATTCATAATTTGGCTATTACGTTCAAAGACGTGTTTAAAAGCTTAATAATTACAATTTTTATTTTGTATTCGGTAATGTTCTTTTTAGTCGGAGTTAATCAGATATGTTTACTGAATTTATTCATTCGAATTACAGCTGACGCAAATTCATTTAACGAAATGCTCTTGTACGATGTCTATAGGATTAGCATTAACAATTAATGTAATAAAAATCACCACGCAAGTAGGACATATTGAATTTAATGCGTGTAATGAGCTACAACAGACTGTTCTGAAAACATACACTACGTGTACCAATCGAACTCAGATCGATTTGGCCTGTCCAGCGTTCAGGTGTGGTAGACGCTACGGCCTAGTGAGTGGGTTCCATATGAGATATGAGAAGCGGGCTAACTCGGCCCGCTTTCTCAGCCAGTCCGAGATTTCTAATCGATATGGACCGATTCAAATCGATATTTAAATCGATTTCACGTTGGTAAACGAGGCGATTCGAGTTGGCTGGCTATATTGTTCAGATTGGTCTGAGTTCTAAACGTAAGATAGTTTACTGCAGCAGTGTCAGTATTGCTTCACGTTCGTTTTACGGCAGCACTGGCAGTACTCACAGCGGATTTTGGAAGGCGCCCTAGGAAGGATGCTTATATTTTGTAAAACCTTAGTAATGACCTCAAGATTTTAGGCTATGGACTGGTGAAGTCTTGGTGACTAAATATAAAAAGTGAATGCCACATTGGAAGATTAATTTTAATCCCATGCAACAATTTCATTATTTCTCTTTTTCCGTTGAAATTTTATGGACGCACTTCTCTAGTGGAATCTAAATCATTTTCAATAAAATGGCGAGATTCACTTTTGTAAAGAAAACTCTTCCTTAATGATTTCGGCTCTCAATCGGCGTGAACACAATATGTGACAAAAATATGATATACTGACTGTGCCAATTAGGTGGTTTTCCAACAATCCTCTTGCTCAACGCTTCGAAGTAATCATTCATTGGTTGGATTATCGGAGAAGGAAAAGTTAACAATCTTGACCCTTTCTTTCCCGTACTTCCAAGGAATTTCCTAGTTTTTTACCATGAATGAGCAGAGTTTGTGGTAGATTGGACGGGCGAGGACCCCTTTCGAGCCCCCGCGGCCAGCCAATGGCGACCGTATCCACTTCCTCGCATCTTATCTGTCGTGCGTCGAAAGGACTTCCGTTCTACTTCCTTCCTCTCGCAAACTTTCTTCCTGAACAAAAAAGTTCCCCTAGCTCAGCCGCACTCGATGTCAGAGGCAGAGCAATCATCATCACGGCCGTTATGACGTGCGTCACGAACATGGAAAAAAATGTCGTTAAATTAGGCCAAAATTGCGGTTGATAACATCTGGAAACGATACTTACATGAGTAACTAACAATTAGTCATGAGTAGGCATGACATCTGTGAAAATAATAGTGAAATGAGAAATAGAATTTGTAAGGGCATGCAATCGACGAGTGGGGTTATTTGCGCGACTGTCGATGGGTGGTACTCAGGTTAGGATTGCTTACAAGTTTTAGTTTTAGGCATAACTTTGTTGAAAAATGATTCATAAAATAAAATCTCACTTCGTACTTTCCACACTGGTTGATTAGTACCGACCATGATTTCAACAAATAATGACATTACCAAGGTCCCTTGATAAAGTTCCCGAGGTGGTAGCTCAATTCTGACTTTTTTAAATCATAAATTTAGTCGATGTTAAAAAAACAGTGCGGAATTTACAATGGACTGTAGTATTGTATATATAGTATATTGTACATTTAGATTGCTTTGTGAGTAAGGAAAGAGTGTAGAGAAACCTATAGCATTGTGCTGGCGTATGCCAACTCTAGCATTTTATTGTAATAGTAATGCTAATGATATCGTTTACTACTGTCGGCCTTTCTGGCTAATGAGATAAAAATTTTATAATAATGGCGATAAAAGTATTTTATTCATGACTGATAAAAAATAATGATAAAAAAAAATTTGGTTAGAACAAAGGAGTGAAGAAATACAAAATTTAAGGGTGTTTAAAAAACATCTTGAGTGAATGCGCTGAAGTGTAGTTTGAAAAATACCTTTGATAATGTTACATGCAATGATTATAGCTTGCAGTCGTTTGTATTCTCGGTTATGCGAATATGACCGAGCATTACTAATTCACCATTGAAATATAGAGGCCTTTTGTGTAAAATTTTCAGATTATTTCATTACTATTTATAACAAAAGTAGTCATAACGACAATTAATTTACGTCCCTAACCGTACCGACGGGTATTGTACATGAAAAGCTGCCATCCACTTGGAACCAAAATAGGGATTGGAATAATTCTAGAAAAAATAATCACCTTTGCTGGGATTCGAAGTTAGGCTCTCGGGCGATGGGGGTCTCCGGAAGCCGACTCGGAAGAATTAATTGTAGTTGATCTCAGGAAGAATATATAGTGTCTTATTAATCCTACAACAAATACTGAAATCCACTTTCTTTTTTTTATCCTTTAAACAATCCTGCTTATAAAAAAATTGAGGAACTCCACGCACAGATTTTTTCGTTAATATATTTTTAGTGAACACTTTGTTAAGCCATCGGAGCCATAGGTGCTTCGTGATATAGTACGCAATAGAGATATAATTATTAATTTAGTTATGCATTCCTGGATCAGTGTTAAAATGTGTAATGCTCATCCAAGTGAGTCTTAAGGTAAACATGCTTAATTTTTTGTGAATTTCTCGCGTAATTCAGCCATTCTCCGTGCTCTCTGGAACTGCTTCCAGTTGGTGGAAAAAATTTGAATTTTGGACTTCATTTTATTTTGCCCCGAAAATCTACAGCATTAGCCATCCTACACAATTGTAAGTTAAGAAATGAAATTATATGTACTTGTCCCATTTTAAAACTGAACATACTTTAACACTGAGCAGATCAAAAATAGGAATAAGATTCTATCTTAGATTCCATGTGGCATTAATGTCATTTCCTTACGTTCCACTTCCTCACCTTTGGCTGACATTTGGTATAATTGTGCCCTAAATGTCGGCCATCTGCAGCCACACTTTAACTGCTGTGGATTGTCACGTAATTTTGCTGCCACGGATTCGTCAACCAAAAGATTACATTATGCCTAAGGAACCATCATTCAAATTTAGTTTTCCTTCATAAGCAGAACTCGAGAAGAAGACACTATGCAGCACGTGGCCCAGGAAATAATTCTCAAAAGGGACGTGGATAGCACTTTGATAGTCAAAGAGCAGAGGGGAACTGTGTCTCTCCCGATAAGTGGGTTAAGCCAGAGGATCTGGTCGCACCGAAAAATTTCCATCACAATCGATTCTTTTGTTCCGACGCTTGGGTGATTACCGAGCCCATGGGGTGTGTGGGAATTTTCCGTTTGTTCTCAAGTTTTCTAGTTGCTTTGTCGTGACGGTGACATCACTGTGGGCCGCGTGAAGGCTCCTTACTACTCCTAGTAAACACACCTTGTAATGTAAAACTAGAGAAAGATTGCCAATTTGACCTAGATAGCCGGAGAATGTACCGGAAGGCCAAAAGCGACGAGGGCTGTCATACGTTTTATGCGCAATCTGCCATGTTGTTTGCTAGTTCCATCCGACCCAGTCACGTATTATAAAGTATGCCATTTTAGCACTATAGCTGGAAGAAATCGATGGCTTAAATTAGTGCAAACATTTTGAGATATGCCCTTCAAAAAGGGACATTACGTGGCTTTAAACTACAAAGAAGTCTGAAATTCAAAGCATGAGCTGAAATACAATAACTGTTCAGCCACATTGAAGAATTGGAAAGAGGTTGAGCTTTCCAGGAAGTCAAATATTATACCCAAATTTATGCGAGAATATTAGCCAATATCTCCAAATTATTTCCATAACGCTCAGGTTTTTTTTTAAATATAGAAGTTGACTTACTTTCCAACTCTTCTCATCATTAAATGCATTAAATTTCCATAAAGTCTCATTTTAACGTTTTCGAGTATCATTCTTAGCTATGGGCTTAGTTATTGAGCTATTATTTGGTACAAACTATTAATATAGATTTTAAATATTATCTACGTATTATTACTACTTGATTTGTAAAATGACTTGAAATATTACTTGAAGGTAACAAAGTAAAAAAGAAACAACGACCACGACTCCCCAAGTATAAAATTCACTCAATTGCAACGGTAAAATCAAAATAATAATTTGTTCAAATTAAAGGCGTAATTAATTCTATCTGAAATTCGAGAAATCGTATGTTATTGCATATAATATTGACAAAAATGTAAGACCTGCATTACTACAATAATTTATTTACTCCATCATAAATTGCTCATCATCAAAAATAGTATTATTTAAAGCTATGGAGAAAGGGCGCTAAAAATCTTCAGATAAACTTCTTTCTTCTTCTGTGTGGCTGCAGTGTGGCTGCAGAAACAGAAAAATCTTCAGATTTGGAAAAAATAATTACATATATTCGTTATATATTTACAAAATTGAATTCCGTTCGTATGATCATTCCTGTTCTAATGCGGAAACTTTTTTTTCATTATTCATCGTGTTAGACCGGGTGGGCTAACAAGTATTCCAAATTTGAACACGAATTCACAATAACATGATGTCGGAAATCAAAAACTTTTAAGTAATGGTCCACTAATATTTTTATTGTTTACGACCTGGGTTTCGTCACGTAATGACATCTTCAGGTACAAATATTATCCCACATGGGTATATATACAAAATCAGGTGCAGAGGTAGGCGGGGAAAGGAAGGGGGAGGAGAAGGAAAAACCGTTGGAGTATGGTGTAATTGGTGAGGGGCAGGTAGGGAGGGGTCGGCGAGGGGGGGGGGGAAGCGTTGGGCTGATTGGAGAAAATACCGGGACGAAACGCGGGTCGTAAACAATAAAAACAATATTAGTGGACCATTACTTAAAAGTTTTTGATTTCCGATATGGAGAGGTTCCACAAAGTCAAGCCTGAATTTATAAGAAAATGATGCGTCGCCCGTGAAAATTGCGGGGTAGTTAGATTTTCCTGTATTCCTATTAAATCGGAATTGCCCTTTTCTTTCCTCCCAAGATTATTTTTTTTAGCTTGGTATGAATAAACAATTTCCATACTCTTGTCATAAACTAATTCGTGTTATTTATCTCTTCCAAACCACCGACACACATTGCGTGGTAAGTTAATCTATGCCAGAAGTCCTATTATATGAGTTAAGGTAGGTTGAGCGAGATAGTTCCCTTGTCATATTAGAGACAATATTCGAATTATACGTTTAAATTTCAGCAGCTGTAGGAAGCATGAAATAAATATTGCATTATTAATGGTGCAATAATATACTATTATACGACTGAAATTCTGAGTAATTAGGGTAAAATATCTAAAAAAAAGTCTTTAACTTGACTTATTTTTTTCATGCGGCAGGTATGAAACTCCTTCACAAACGGAAAGTTTTTTGTGATACCGAAGAATTTACTGCGGTGACTCTATGATTAATTTTCAAATATAGTTGAAAACAGACAAACTATACACTGTTAATGTTTTGATGAGATTTAGGTGATGAAAATTCCTTAATTTTTAATTCAGCCTCTCTGGAGTGCACGAACGAACCATTTTTCATGTAAAAGGGCTGGGATATTTCGTAAAAAATCATAGAAAGTAATGTGATAAGGGGTGTACCTTTTGGTGTCGTTAGTAGGGTGAGTTCTATTTCTTTAGAATGAGACCAAATTTCTGTATTTCTAGGTAAAATGATATTTCGTTCAAACTTCCTTAGATGAGTAATTTTATTACCTTCCAACTAAACTCAAACTCCGATCAAGACCCATTTATCGTTCATCATTGGAAAAGAGGATGTCATCACCGATAACGGATACGCCCTCACCTCCTACGGACAATTTTGATGCCATACTAGATATTATAACTTGAGAAGTTTGTCTCATAATTACGTGTAATTAACACATTCCTCCAGTTTTTTTCCAAATTCTACTAGTTTCTGAACGCTGTCCACTCTTCCAAAACCATATCCTTCGCTTATAGACGTTACCCGCTCTTTTCCTTCCGGGCTATTTCTCCAAAACCTTGAAGGAAACCAAGGCCGCATCATTGTGTCACACATTCCTGTCATAAATAATATATATAATATAAGATAATTCCTGATTGCTTTTCCCGGTTTTCCATCGCAATTTTTTTATATACTTGCATCAAGCGTCTCCTGTTCCAATCATTATTTCTGGATTTAACCATTGGAGATATTTTAAGCAATCTTATTATCGTGGCTCCTTGTCAAATGTAGTAGATACTACTTGAATCGGAAGAGAAATTGAAATAATGGTCTTTAAGTTCTTTAATTTGCTTTTTACAACCGAATGTACGGTTATGTAAGCTTTCTCAGCAAAGCTCTTTCCTCATCAATGCATGGAATTCATTCTTCACTCCCCAGAAAAATTAGCGTACCTAGTTGGGATGTTATCTAATATAAATTGAATCTCTTCCGTGTTTTTATCCTCCAATTCCAGGATCCAAGGTTATTTTCACCGAGTTACGACAGGTTTGCTCTTTATTTAAGTCTCTGAGGTTTTCTCACGAAATTCAGAAGTCTTGTCAGTCAATAAAGCTATTCCGCGCGGTCACACTTTCCCATATTATTTTCCAAACTTCCTTTCAGTTTTTTATAATACTGATTTAAGCAACTCCCCAGTTCTGTAGCTACATTAGGTTGAATATATTCAAATAATGTTCCTGCTATCACGTAGAATGGGAGCATGATGAATGAACAAATGGTGTGCAATTTCTCACGAAGATGTTTTCATAACATTATAACCTAGATGGTTGTTGTAGTTTCATTTATTTATTGGTGGAAAATTGCAAAAATTTAATCTATCGATTGCTTTTTATAGAGGGATCACGTAAGGAAATTATATGTATTAATCGCTTTTTAATTTGAAATGCCAGTCTAATTAGATCGCTAAGATACCCCGAACAAATTTTTTTATGCTTTGATGATTTTGCGACAGCATATATGTTGTGAAAATTGTATTCTTGAATTGTATACTAGAAAAAGAATATCAACGGATATTTTTAATTCCTGTCAAAGAGCCGCAGAATTTTATGCTGATGATAACCATTTTCTTAACTTGTTATCATCTCAAAATAGTCGAATACCCCTAGTAATTTGTTTTTATATTTCCGAAGGAATGTTAATTTTACTGCACTAATGAAAAATGGTAACTCATTGTTTGGGTAAAAGTGATGTTCTGAGAGATATGACATGAGCCAGTGGTGCTCAGTAAGCGCCAATCATAGTAATATTACCCGAGTAAAATACCTCTATCATCTATGTACTCGAGTTTTTTCTGCAATCCAAATGTGCGTTAGTAACAATGTATATTTTATGGTCATAGCGATGGAGGAGTGAATTAAGTGTACAGGTTCTATCATGAGCCGTTTACACGTGACTAAACTCTCTGAGACCAGAGCAGACGCGGAAAGTGGCTAGTTGATCTCTGTATGAACGACCAAACCTCATACAATCTGCTGACATGCAATGGAATTGCTTATAATTGCCCGGCTCATATTGATTATACTTACAGACATAATCAGTTTGAGTGCTTCCCGGTATAATTATTGAAATACGTAATGACGATGGTAAAATTATTCGAGTGAAATTTGCAACTCATAATTTAGCTAGTGTCGCTGATATTCGCCTATTTAAACTAAACGTCATCAATTGCGTATTGAAAGCAGTCAGTTTTACTGTATTCTTCGATGGATTGGTCACTACTTGTGGTTTATTGTATGCACAGTGGTAAAATTTGGCTCGCAATCGGTTGTGTAGAAGGCTTTTTGTAATAGCATCGTAATCGATCTTTCCAACGTGACTTCCTGCAACAAGTGCACATATTCTATGGAGTCCAATCATGGGGTGACTTTTTTCAAATGGGATAAGCCTTCCCTGTGGCACGTGCCCGACTACATAGTTAACAGTCGTTGGGTTTCTCCTAAGAACCGTGCATCCTCTCTTAGCCACGGTCCCATCAGCCGATTCGTACGCCACTATTGCGCAGCCCCTCTTAGAGAAACAGAAGACAGTTCTCACCCTTCGACCATGTCGTCTCGACATCTTATAAGGTCGCGATCCCAGCAGCAATTCCTTTATCTTTGAAACTGCTGGCCCTTCATGTGTTGGGGAGCGGGGTGTGATAGGATTGGTGAGGGGTATCAGTTTGAGGAAATAAAAGTTCATGAAAAGGACTACGATGCATGTGATCTTCGAGTGCTTGCGCAATGAGGAGACGGCTTTCGGACGCGTGACCCCAGGGACATGAAATCGAGTGAAAACCGGACGAGATGCCGACGCGATGGGCTAAGGGAAAGATGGACGGAAACATTTGTCGATTAATAACTGTCGGCAACGAGCGACGAGCCTTGCTTCCAATCCCGGATCTTTGCGAGGTCCGAAACGTCTCTGAGGCTCATTCCACTTATCACTTATAAGTATCACTTTCCTAAGGAATTTTGTTTAAAAAAAATTAATTATCCTCGGGGTAATTCCGTGGAAATATTTCACGCTAATAAAAACGAATGACTAAGTGTATCTACATGAAATGATTTAGGTTTAAACTCGATTTTATTTTAGTAAAGTAAATCTTCATCAGATCCTGATCAGATGAACTCTCGAACGAGTTTTCCGAAAGAACAGAGGCTTTCGGAAATGATGCTCTAGATGTCGAAACCGTTAGACAGCATTAAAACATAGTGGAACTGTACACCGTCTTTACTGAGTTATTCCTTCTCGTCATTCCACAACGTAACGCCGGAATCAATTGCTTTGATTCTATATCGCTAAGTCTAGACCTGCCTGAACCTAGTTTGACAATATAACTCTTTATGAGAATGTACTAAGTCATTCATTGTTATTTATATGACACGGGATAAATACTGGTGAATTATATCCATTTTTTATTCCTCCGTGACAGATTTTTAGGAAATAACATGCTTTTCTATTACCGCTATATTTTTCGGCAATTTTTTTACAATGAAACATGTATTAAGCGACCACCGACGGTTCATCTGAAGTACGGTCGTTAAGAGGGGTGGTCGTTCGACAGGGATTCAGTTACTATGAGTGGATATTATCCAAATGAATGGGCGGTTGACAGGAAAAAAATAGAAAAACTCTTGAAGCGGTGGTTTTGTTAAAACCTATTCAAATTTATTCTATTATGTGGTGTTCATTTATGATATTTTCACCATATTCATACTCTTTAAGGAATAACTAGGAAATAAAGCTTACTTTTAAAATTGAAAGTTTTCACCTCATTTTAGGACACTTAGAGAAGGAAAAAGACAAATATACTTTGAAATTGGTTTTATGCGATTATTTTCACTTAATATTGTCGTTATGAAACATTTCCTATAAAGTGTTGCAAGATTAATTAAGAAATATTTCCTTTTTCATTAGTCCTCAAAGGTAATTAAGGTAGGATTAATTACCTCAAAGGTAAGTCCTTCCAGGTGAAGGTAATTAGCCGATCTTAATCAAACGACGAACAAGCGGTCTCTACAGATTTAGATTTCAGAGTGACCAATCCCTTGCAAGAAGTAGGCCATCAAAGGGATTTGAACTTTCATGAGGTAACTAGATGGAAAAAATACGTCTGACTATGAATAGCCATAGATAATTTCCGTCACTT
Organism: Ceriagrion tenellum; assembly: GCA_963169105.1. Lineage (NCBI taxonomy): Eukaryota > Metazoa > Arthropoda > Insecta > Odonata > Coenagrionidae > Ceriagrion > Ceriagrion tenellum. The sequence continues at coordinate 75,363,824 of OY720639.1, read as the reverse complement.
TTTTGCATCAATGTAGAGAATATTTAAAATAATTAAGGTCATGCACCAGCACTCTTTTGAGATGGTTTTCACGTTAACAAATCTCCTTGTCCATTCGGCTTGGAGAAATACCAAACAGTAAGTCCGTATCGTACTTTACGTTTAGTAAATTTGTGTACGCATTGTAAGTTTACAGAGCTTTCAAATTCAAACGAAAATTCTATTTCATGCTTGGCATAGTAAAATTAATGATACTGAAAGCAAGTGTCTAATACGACAGTAACTCCACGCTTAAATTTCACAATGAACAGCCTTGTTTTCTCTGTGTTAGTCAACATTATCCGTTATCTGTCTTGAGCTTATTGTCAATAAAATTCACGATAAAATTATAAAATTTCGCAATTTATTTTTCAATTTGACTTCAATGTTCAATTTTATTCCAAAACTCTAGGTGAATATTTTCCTGTAAATGCACTGAAAGATCCAAAATATCTGTCAGAGGTTGTTCTGAGAAAGAAGAATTATGGACGAAAAACTCCACCGACAGACAATTTGAAATGAAATACTTTGGATAGATAACATTGGAATGTAAAATTCGTTGTTTTTATCTATCCACTTTTAGAAAAAATCAATAGAAATAGATTAGGACCCGCAACCTTGGCTCAAGGACAGAAATAATATAGCTTTCCTCGTCGCCAATGTCACAGTATCATCGATATCAAAACTATAAAAAGTCGATGAATATAGTTCACTCAAGGAGATTTTTTTACCACCTGCTACAGTGGAAATTTTTTGTGGTAGAATTTTTTCGCGAGACGAAAAAAATTAAAGAAAATTAAATTAAAACAATTCAATTCCTAAAATTTACAGCCTTGAAGCTGAAAGTTGACATCCAGGGCTCTCCAAGGAGAGATGTGAGAACTTTTAGAACCCATCACCAACTTTGAAAGCTGCATGGCTTTATATGGAAAAAAATCCAAAGGTTCCTATGAAACGCGCGGAATGAAATGAGTGGAATTTTTACATTATGAAAAAATGAAACGTGCAATTTCACCCAAAATAATAAAATTTACTTCTGACCCAGGTTTTGACCATATCACATTACTTTCAGATCATCTTTACCTGAAAGTGATGTGATAACGTCAAGACTGGGGTCATAAAAAATTTTTATTTCTTGGTAGAAAATTGCAGGTTTTATTTCTTCATTAGATAGAAGAAGTTCTATGGATAACAAACAAAACATATTTTCCCAAAGCAATTGAAGCCCAACGCACAACGCACTTCAACTTGCAAAACCATCATCAGTTACAATTCATTCTTACATCTGTTGACTGATTTGAAATGCATCGTGCCTACTGTATTAAATATTTTGGTAAAGTGCGATTCAATTTTATGTCATAACATTCCCATAACGTACATTTTACTTTCGTCATATACCTGTTATAAGATTCGATCTTAACTTCATTCCCTTGTGATCACATATACATAACCCAGGTACTATGCTGGTATTAATATTTATATGCACAACTCTCGAAAACCCCCAAATTCACTCAAATGAAGCGGTTCCCAGCTCGAGTAAGTGGAAATTCAAATTTAATGATGTCAAATGGAGAATAAACAGCGACAAGTCTTTATTACCTCCATAGATTCTTTGTTTTCCTTATGGCTTCTCTGACCAGGGTTCGTTAAACAGTCGCAATGAAAATTTTAATGTTGTAGAACGGTTTTAGCTTTAAATGCCATAGTATTATTAGAAATGAGGGAAGGGAATGTGCCCAAGCACCGTCCATCTTCCTCCATATGACAATGCGACTATTTAAGCAATATGGGAGGAGGGTGGCCAAGTTCATCTACTCTCTTCGTCCTTCTAATATCACTGCGAATTTTTAAACAAAAATCTGTAATGTTCACCTGATGATGCCGAATATTCCACGGCGTTTCGTCGTAATTACATTAAAAAATCTGTGGAATTTTAATAACTCTGGAGTGCATATCACACCGCATTATATCAAAAACATCTACTATTATTTGACAAATTTCTAAAAAAAAGAGGTCAATATTTTGGTACCGTTCATAAAAAGAAAAATGAGATTTCACAATAACTACAGAACTAGCCGCGCAGTAACTGAAATGGAGTGACCCACCAGTGCTCACACAATTGTGTGAATTTTACAGTGGAAAAATCATTCGCCTGGACTTAGAATTGAACTCAGAGCCCTTGATATCGCGCCGAGTGCTCTAACTAATTACCCGGGCATCCTTTGCGCGGCTATTTCCGTTGTTCTTTGAAAATGTCCAAACTAAACATCTTTGTGTTCAAAGTTGGGCTTTACCTCGTGAACTGTCGCGCAGAGCGCTCGCATACGGAGGCCTCTGGCATTGCTGCGCGGTACCTGAGAGGAAAACTTGCTCCTTCAAGTCCCCATGGGATTCACCGTGGTAGAGAACGCCAGGGTAGCTTAGAGCACTCGGCGCGATATCGAGAGTCCTGGGTTCGATTTCCAGTGTAGGAGAATTATTTTTTCTCCATGAATTTCACACACATGAAAGGTGAGTTATTTTTATTTATCATGAGGCCAAATTATCATTGTATTGAATGAGTAGTAGTATCTAATAAAAACTCCCATGTAGCTTTAGTCCATAATATTTTCACCATGTCTTCGTTCGCAGTCCTCAAATAGGTACATTCATCTCTCTGTGAAATACAATTGACGCGAGTAGACTTATTGTAGTGCAAATGTAAATGAGAATTAAACACGGGAAACAGTACTCTTTACAAGTAAGCGTAGATTCCAGCTGCGTTTCTTTTCTTGCTGTGATCGTCATCAATTGAATTTTCGCCACCGTTGCAGATCGCGTAACCGAGGGCAGTAGCACCTGACGTTGCAACGAGCATGAAAGTTAAAAATAGTAGCAATGCCGTGTACGCAGTTATTTTACCGAAAGCTCCCCCCAGTCGCCGACAATGTCTTTCATACGTCTGCATAAAATATTCGTTTGAAGTAATTGGTAAATTAAAGAGTATTTTTTCCAAGATGAATATGATTAGAGAACTAACTATTCTATAAAATTGTGGATATTTTACACTATCTAATTACTCAAACTCTCTTTGGATAATCGGCTTAATGTTTTCCATCCATGGATCACCGATGCTGTACTATGTACTGTGTACTAAGTAGCTATCTAAAGTCAAATATTTACGTGAAACAGTTCATTTGGTTGCTAAATTCAATTTCCCTATGACTGAGCCTCGATAATGGTATATCAGTTTTCAAAGAGCAAATTCAATATAATGAGTAGTAACGCGGGCGAAATATAACCTCGCGGATTATTTGAGAAAATTTTGGCCAACATCAAATATAGCGTTGCCAACGGCTTTGATATTTGAAACGTGTCCATGAGAAGTAATTGCTCTGCTGAGACAAAATATTATAAAATATAATAGCAAATGGGAGCTTTCTTAAGTTTTATGACTTTCCTTAGGAAAAATTTTTATTTGAATTAAGAATTTTTCTTTTTTTGACATAATTTCAAATGCTTCTCAAATGTAATAGCATTCATTATTGTTTGGATATTGTCTTTAAATGATTATATTCGCTTAAATTAGTGAGTTTTTTCCTTTTAACTATTTACTTACATTTGCAATGTTTGGAATGCTCTATTTTTTATAATATATTCTCCACTAACCCAAACACTAATTGCTTCATTCTGACTTATCCTTTATTCATCACTTTATGAACCCCATTTTAATGGATACAGTCACCATAATAATTTATCCTTTTGTGGTGAAAATATTATCTTCAAAAATAGACCCTCAAAATCTCTTCGGATCAATAAGCTACGAAATTAATTTTTTCGGCAACGAAATACATAAGTTGCTGTTTAATTGCCCAAGAAAAAAACTTAGAATCACCCAGAAGTTTACATTTCCAATGCCTGATACAAGAAATGCGGCTTGTTGAGAGTAAAATTTCGTCATTAATGTCGTATAAGTGCGGTGCATCCTTGGCGGAGAATGCGGTCATTATATTTACTGTCGTGATAGTATCAATCGGAATATGAATAAGGAAATATGTTCTCGCTCGTTGATTTATTCTCCCCTCTATGAGCATAAGGGCGGGCGTGTATTGCTATCGCAGCCGGAACACGAAAAAATATTCCCGAAAGCAAATGAGATAAGACGCAGATGGAGGAAGCTTTGGGATGAGCGGGGTTCTCGTATCACTCGGAGGATATCTTGTGTGTAATATTGGGTTGGCGTCGGTCGAAACATAAAAGAGAGAATCTTTGATGAGAGTAGATCACATATTTGTCTCAGATCACAGGAATTACTTCATATTATCCATATTTCCACATTGGAATCACTCCTTATTACTTCATATCTCCAAAAGCGCCGGCTTGGTTCAGAGTAGGAACGAAAGCGGCCGTAGAGAAAATTTCAATAGGCTACAGATTGAACTTAATATCCCCGTTTGGACGAAGACAGAATAGGCCTACACAATGGTAATTACATTTCCGATGAAAAAGGTACCTAATATGAAATTGCCATGGGAAAAATTCGGCCGGGACCGGGAATCGAACCACGGACCTGAGGTTTGCCCGACCAATCCGCAGACCATTATGCTACAGCGCTAACATGGATAGCGTTGATGTCTTCGCATTGATCGGGCCAACCAAAGGTTCGTGGTTCAATTACCGAATTTTTCTCGTGGCAATTTCATTGTATTTCACCTGCTATGTTAGAATGTTTTCAACAGGGATAATAGTGGATCAATGCAGGAAGTATAGTGAAGAATTGTCAAAAACCAATAACTAAGCACTGACCTACACGGTGATTAGTAATGAAAGCTCTCATGATGAACATGGAAGACCGCACGCTGACTTCAAATGACGTGATAATTAAAATGTTAAAAGGTACCCCAAATAGTGGAAAAATAGAAAAAAAGAATGTCATACAGCCCAGGTCAAATATGAGACGTACGTTGAAATACACTTCTTCGCAACAAAACTCATAGTTGACTGATATTTCTATAAGTTTATTGTTCTACATATTTGAACCTTCCTTGACTTAAGCTTCATTTGCGATCAATTGAGAGTAAATGCGTGAAAGACTCTAGTAGTAGTCTTTGATAAGGAGAATGGGGAGAATAACTGTCTGATGAGGGCAAATGGTGAAGTAATTGAACAAAAGGATGATTTTGTGTACGTAGGTAAGATGTTTGCGAAAGAAGATCGGATAGATGAGGAGATGTGTGAATGCTGGAAGAAAAGTGGTAGTTAGCATGTGGAGCATATCAAGGAATGAGTGCCTGTCTAAGGAAGCGAAAATCGCCGTGTACAAAAGTGTACTTCTCCCCGCTGTGTTGTATGGTATTGAAACATGTGTATACCAGGACAAACATGAGAGTAGACTAAACGCCGTGGGTATGAGTTATCTGAGGAGCATTTGCGGCAAAAGTAGGATGAATAGGTTCAGGGATGAGTGGGTGATAAATGAATGTGGGTTAGATGCTCCAGTAATGGACATATATGAAAGGAATGTGCTTCGTTGGTTTGGCCATTTTGAGAGAATGGATGAGAGTCGAATAACGAAACAGATATATAAGAGTGAAATGAATGGTGCGAGAGTTAGAGGTAGGCTGAGAAAGTTGTGGTTGAATGTAGTTGAGGAAATTCTTAGGAGGAATATTAGGAGTCTTAAAAACAGGAGGGCGTGTATGAGGCGGTGTATGGGGTAAATGAGGCAAAAGAGTTTTTCAAGGATAGATCGGTATGGAGAAAATTATTGAAGCAGAGTTAGGTGTACAAATATGTATTTATGAGTGAAACTTTGTGACCGTGCCTACCTCGGAAGGGAACGGCGTGATTGGTATGTATGGTATGTATGTATTTAATTCTTTATCCGCTGACGGTAAGCAATTTCCATTGCTCGTCAGAGTGAACTTGAATTCCTAATGGTGATTTAGGAGCAGAAGAAATACGTGATTTCATCCGTTGCTGGTCTAATTAATTTCGCCATTTACATTATAATGGCTGACGCAATATGATGCCTCAAGCTTTTCAAGGTAAATTAATGTCACTTCATGCTGAGTGTTTATTTCTTCTTCTCCTAGAATTGGAGCGCATAGCTGATAAATTACAAGTTTCGCGACCTACCGGCTAGATTTTTCTTCGTTGTTGTTACTTTTTTCCTCTCTCCCTTAACTAGCTTAAGCGCCAGACAGATTACTGTAATCCTTACTGAGTCTAAGGATACCTGTGTCCACCATCTTCCTCAGTGAGTTATTGACTTATAGTAGAGGGAATATCTGCCAGCGCATTGAAGCGAAAAGTAATCCAAGCCTTTCTTGATTGAGTAGAACGCGATGAGGAAATTGATTTCGGTGTTGACAGGTGGCGTGGTAGACCAGTAGTGGCTTCCGGCTTTAGACCAGAAGATTCCAGGTTCAAATCCGGGTAAAGCCATCTTTGACAGCCATTTAGGCAATCCTCTGGGATAACAGGAAACCAGCACAGTTAAAAACCAGATGGCACCCAAGGAAAAGGGGTAGTTTTTCCTGAATGTGCACATTTCACATGCCTATTAGCGCAATATGATACGAAATTTACCCTTATTTATCGATCCTGCTTTCAGTTTTATCACTAAGTAGGTGATTTGCAGGTGTATTTGGGAGTTATCCGGGCATGAGGAAGAAATAGACCCTAAAGGAAACACTTCCAAATAATGAATACACTTACTTAGAAATTAAGATTAACGCAACCATTACACAAGCAGATCCGGAGAATACCAAGATACCAACTTTTTAATGCCATATTGTGCAACTTTTAAACACCCATAGAAAAAAATAATACATATTCTTACAAGTTAATGAGAGGAACGTTTTCTCTGTATCCATTTCAGTAACTTGAGCGCTACGGGAAAAAATAAGAGAGATAGGCGTCACTGGTTCATTAAAGGCATCGTTTTAACTTTAGGAACTTATCATCAACAGCCAGAGCTGTTATTGGAAGAAAATAATTATATTCAATGGAATAATCCTCTACAATTTAATGGAATTCGGAGTTTATGATATCAAGTTTCTAAAACTATCGTCAAGTTGTCATTAATAAGGTGTTTTCGTCGCAATTTGTCTGTGAAAGCATATTTTTGACCAGTTGAGGCCACAGAAGTGTTAAGCGTATGATAGAGGTGAAATAAGATGTTGAAAATTCCCGCAAGTAGTAGGTCTGTTGTATATAATGATGTACATTTAAATCCCACCACCCTCTTTCGCCCCGCCAACCTAATCCCAATCCCAATGAATAAATAAACCTATTACTTGTGAAAAACTGCAACAACTGTGTCTTACCTCCGTCATGGCACAGTATCACAATTTCATCCTTGAATCTTCATTTTATTTGCTTATCGTATGAGTCGGGAATGAAGAATTCACGCATGTAATTTTAGATTTTTGTACAAGTTACATATAGCGTCAGTCATTCTTCATTCTTTACCCTTGCGAATTGAAACCATTACCTATATATTACTTCATGCAACAAGATGACTCCTAGGAATCCGGGATAACGATATCAGCCGACTTTACCCAAGTGATTTCACGAAAATAACCCAAACATGGATATTAAAACGGTTAGATGTTGCTTGTGAGTGCATTAAACGTAACCCCGTCAGGTTGCAAACTCTTATCGATGACGAGCACAGTAAATATAGGTATGAAGTGAGATCATTACTAAAATACGATTATGAGATATACATGATATGTGTTGCAATAAATTAATGATTTGCTGCCGATTTGCCATCAATTTTCAGGGAGTGATAACCAACTGTCTCTATGAACTGTGAACTTAGTTTGAATCAGATGGAATTTGATTCTTCTTCCTCGTAGTTTCCTAATGGGAGAATCATACGATACGAGTCATATCCTCCGGAATTCCTACTTTGAACTTAATCCCCTTCAATGCGAGCTGTTGGCACTAATTTATCAGGATGATAAAATACAGAAACTTCTTCTAAAACACGTGTTAGCGCTTCAATTGTACAGAGCAAAGGTTTATGTGATTATAGTGGGATTTTTTACTAAAAAGTGATATTGACCTTTCATGATTTCATTGTATTCAATTTTATCAAACATATCAGGAGATAATTTTCATGGAGATAAAAAATAAGATTCAAATTGAAATTGCGGGTACATTAAAAATATTTAAATGAATTGTAACTCAAATGCTGTACGAGATTAATTACATTTAGTCTAGAGGTTTCTTTCAGAAATATACTTTCCATATATCTCTCCAAGAACTTCAAAATACGTCATAATTATTTAAATGTATTTAACTGTAAAAAACTGGCGTCAACGTCAAATGTTTCAGCTAGGAAAACAGAAACCTTTCCACCTGATCTACGGCTACTTTTGGTTGCCTATTTCGGGTCGAATTTCTATATGACTGAAAATATGTTTCCTCACCAAATTGTTTATTTTTAGCGAACAAATTCCAGGGCCTTTTATATTTAAAGAAATAGGCCCACATTCGTGGGTATATGTTTTTCCCATTAAATAGATAGCATTGGAAGATTTAATTACTATTTTCCCATACGGACTCAGGCTATAACGAAAGATATTGGTTAAAGGTTTGATAAATAATCACACAGTGATTATTTATCAAACCAATACAATATAAATACAAACCAATACCATACGACCAATACAATACAATATGAACCAATGCAATAATCATCTTCTTAAGTACCCATTGGTTTTATCTTCCTAATTCTGTTCCTCTAACTTGGTCCTAAAATCAATGCTCTTGACCTTTGCGAAGGCACTCATGATCTTCCGGGAAGCAAAACAGCCATATGGCATTCGAGTCACTCAAGGGCGCACCTTGAGTAGTAGGCTGGTAATGTAAACAAGCTCCAGCACTACCGCTTCAGAATCTTAGCAAGATCTGATCATGCCAGTGAGATCGGGTGGGCGTTTTGGCTTAGCATCCCGAAGGCCACGGTTCGAATACTGGAAGAGAGGAAAATTTGCTGAATACCAATCTTGAGTTGGTTACCTCCCCAAATTCATTACCCTTTCTAATCTTGTTAGAATAACTCATTAAAGCCTCGTAGGGAATCAGAGACAGGAAATTGGGTTTATCATAAATGTTCTCTTAATTTCACTGATATTCGCGTCGATATTAATGATAGGCTTTATTTAGGTGAGCTGGCATTCACATCCATTTGCCTACCTCGTGAAAATGATGGACTTATACTCATATCTGGCGACATTAAATATATTTATGGCCGAGCAATCCCTTTTTTTATTACCAGAAAGAAGTTCAAATTTGCCTGTTATTCCTCACTGCTTTCTTATACAAACTTTTGACATAAGAAACTGAAGAATTGTAATTCTACAGTGTTTCTTTTTTATCCGCGCACAGCAAAGGTTTGACCCCAGAGTGTCATTTTCCGGTCTAACATTTAAACTTGTGTCGTGATTTCAATTTTAACTTTGTGGATTTACCAAGTTTGTTTTCTTTCGAGGATGAATAACATCCATACTTAAAAATCCATTTAATGTGGATGGATGGATGGATATTTGGGGAGGCGACCGACAGCTAAGATCATTTGTACAATTCGGGACAGGTAAAGGAGGCAGGGTGGATAGAAACCCGGCGTCGGCATTAGCCTGTTCTTAACGAAAGGCGCCAGTGGGACCACAGTTAAATATCTCATCCGATCGACGGAGTACTGTACTTTAAGGGCCCTCCTCAAGACACTCAAGTAGGGATCGGGTTTCCTGTGAAAAATATCCTCCTCTACACCATTGACTGTGTCCCAACGAGTTACGCCTGAGGCTACATTAATATGTATATAATTTCAATTGCAGATAAGATACAGCAAATTAGGCTCCAGTGAACAACTTGAAATTGCTTACAGTAATGCTCAGCTTTGTAATGATGTCGTAGTCGCCCATTCACCTCTTCTAAACCTTAGACTTACTAGGACTGTGACATACGAGTATTGACCTTTGCCCATTCTACAATGTATACACATAGAACTCTCAGGAAGAACTCTCATTGGACCGAAATGGCGTTCATTCGTGATGCCAGGAGTGGGGGGTTTGAACTAAATCTAATAAGTGCATCGTTGTACACTTCTCGCAAAACCCACCAACGCCATGTATATATTGTAGGTAGAATAAACATAAAGTCCTCGGAAAAAGTCAAATATGTACCTTGGAATGACCTTAACTTCAGAGATACCGTAGCGAACACACATACAAGACATAATTGGCACAGTATTGAAGAAATTTCGATTTTTCAAGCGTAGGTATAATAGAAAGGCCTTCGGGTGAGAATGTAAAAGACAGCTGCTATTTCGCTCTGGCTAGGCAAAACCTCAAATATACCGCGAGCATTTGGGACCCAGAACAGGAATATTTAACCGAAAAAATGAATAAAATACAAAGGAAAGCTGCGAGTTTCGTTAAAAACTGCGACGATCGAATATACCGCGGGAGCCGCTGGAAAGTTTCTCTCTCTAGAAGATTGATATCAGCCGTTGCCAAAAAGTAGTCCCTATTGACGCTCTTTTGGTTTTTATTATGATGTTTAGGTCAGGAAATAGTTCTGCCAACTTATTCAGTTTGACCCAGTACGAATCACAATTCTACACGCTCCTTCGCAGAGAAATCCGTTATCAGATCGTAGAGATTCGTATCCATATTATGACTCAGGTCTCATACTAGCTCATTCCAAGATCATTACTCTAGCAGAGCATTCTTGAGGTAAATTAATTCTCTAGTCTCATGGCAGCAATTTAAAAAACAATCGTATCAATCAAGCCTCCAACAGAATAAAACATACGTTGATATTTGCCAAATCCTATTTGCATAAAAAGCGCGTATGTTTGTTAAGGTTCAAGGGTTATAGTCTCTTGCGCTTGCCTTAGCAATAAATAGAGGCTGGGCTACTTTGCAAATATGCAAATGATAACCATAAGACGCACATAATCAAGGGATATCAATATTCTTACGTCTTACGTCATCTCGAGGTGGAATTTTCCTACGAACAGATAGATAACTATTGTGTATTTGCCTGTCAACATTGACCTCTGTTTCTCCTATGACGATTGTAGGAATAAAGTCAGCTATAGCCGGGTTGAAAAGTCAAATGGTAAAAACATCCGCAAAAATATCCATCTCTTCTAACTTCTATTTTTCTTAAACCTCCAATTCCACAGTTCTTCAGAAAGGCAACACATCGTGGCACCGTTGTAACCAAAGACATGTCCCCTCAGGTTCAGCCTCCAATCTGGAGAATACTAGCTAAGTTCCTTTTACGGTTGACTTCTAGAATAAGATGTGTCGGAAAATAAACTAATGTTTTTCTTTTCAAAATAGTTTCTTTAAAAGTGTAACTAGATTAATCAATGACTACTTTAAGCCCACGTGAGATTATAATAATTTCACTTCCAATATATCTCGCATGAATAAATCCATTATATAACCTTGTATTGCTCCACTTTTTAATGAAAAATGACCCTGACTTGATAATCGACTGACATTCACGAGTTTCTTGTCAATGAAAAGCCATATGATCATTAAAATGCCTCAGCGTCAGCGATTGAAATACTCATCTATCAAAACACATTAGCGAGGTGCAGTAATGTGTTGTCATATTCGTGTATTCATAATTTAATACATAAACTAATCCCTACGCTTCCACTTAATTTAGCGGCATGAGATGAATTACGTTTCTCATTGATCAACGTAAAATGCATATAATTTGAGAGTATGAGCTGTTTCAAAACTTCATTAAATATAATTTTAGGCTTTTTATATCACTAGCTCAATATTTTAGGAGAGGAATCAATTAATATACCTCAATTTTAGGCATTTTGAAAGGAAAAAACTTGATTTTAATCCTTCAGCTAAAATATAATGAGTATCTACAAAAGGGAAGTACTGGGGAACTTGATTGCTTTTGTTTTTTATGTCATTAGTTGTATTTTTCATTTCCTAAGAAAAATCATCTAACTGATCTCAAACTTGAACCATGCAAAGTTTAAAATAAATGAAGTTCAAGGATAGTGAGTTAGGCACGCAATGTATTTATTTTTAACAAATGAATAAGATATTGACATTGTGGACCAAATAAAATGACTTCGTTCACTCCACTTGAGGTTTAATTGCACGACCTAGGTTTTGGATTTTGGGTTTCAGATGAAGATGACACGAAGGAAGAATCCAGTTGATGGCACGATGTGTCGAAACCCGGGTGGTGATAATTAGCCTCATGTGGAGTTAACAAAGTAATTTTATTTAGTCTATATCGGATAACTTCCACAAAGTAAAGAAGACATCCATCTCCCTTGTAAAATATTGACATTCAGCTTTCAGAGCATTTTCTTCCAGCGGACGATATCTCAACGCTAGAAGCCTGCTGGGTTCGTAGATAGACGAAGAGTGTATAGACCCAGCATCACGCAGATGTAGCACTCTTGCATTCTCCATAAATTGCCCTTTCTCCTCTCTTGCCTATTACTCTATCCATTGTTTCAGATTCATGTATCCAACGTTGCCACATATCCATCCCCACCGGAAAATGACTTGGCACTCGATCTCTTCCGCAGAGAAAAAAAAAGGTCAAGGATGTTTTAGTTCGAAGGCCAAGCTCTTAACTTTATGGTAATGACGTTCTTGGAGAGCAGAACAAGGAGAAAAGATCATGGAAATGGACTTTTGAAAGTAAACCCAGGGACGATATGTTTGTAGTTAATGACGTGTTCCTTCATAAATATTTCTTTTGGTCATAATTTATTTACTGATTAATATTGATGACTCAGTTGAAGGAGGAATAAAGGTAATTGTATCGACAAAATTAATTAAAGCCGCATTAATCTATTGTTGCAAGCACCACCTGGCTGATAAAATAATCATTTTAGCCCGTAAAAATGTACGGCTAAATGGGTTTATTCAAAGTAATATTTAAAAATACTCCTCAAATTTTCGATACTTATATAATATGACCAAAATTTTTACCAAAGCATTTGTCTATGATACCTTGGTAAACCAAAATAACTCAAAGCATGTAAAGGCGGATTATCATTAAATTTAATATATAATCCACATTTAACTCACAGTATTTTTTACTCTGCTCAAGCAGGAGTAAAGGGTGTTTCTATTCCAGATCGATTTCAAGTTTTTTTTGTTATGTAGTTTATGACGTGTTCCTTCGTAAAAATTTCTTTCGGTCATTATATATTTACTAATTGACTCAGTTTTAGGTGGGATAAAGGTAATTGTATCAACGAAACTTATCACAGCCGCGTAAATATATTGTCGAAAGCACGACCTGACAGATAAAATAGTCATTTTAGCCCGTAAATATGAACAACAAAATGCATTTATTCCAAGTAATCTTTAAAATTCCTCCTCAAACTTTCGATACTTATATAATATGGACCAATTTTTTACCAAAGCATTTGTAGATAGTACCTCGGTAAAGAACTCGAGGCATGTAAAGTCGAATTATCATTGAATTTTATATAATTATCCTCATTTTAACTTACAGTATTAACTCTGCTCAAGTAGGAGCAAAGGTTATTTCTTTTCCATATCGATATCAACTCTTTAAGAAGATTTTAAGAAGTTTCAAATCTTTCAAATGGGAGTGAAGGGTAAGCAATTATATGCCCCAGCGTGTTATCATATTGATAACATGCGATGAACGTGTTATGACTACAAGTTAGAACGCAGATGTTTTGACTACAATAAACCCCCATTTTCAAGAGCACCAATTCCAGAAAGAGCAACCGTCGACTGGATAGTCTGAGCCCACCCCTTGGTTTCTTGGTTGGGAAAGGTTAGGGTCGTCAACCTCTCAAACCTGAGACCAGATATCGTTTTGAAAATTCAGCGTCTTGTCTCGCTGGACTCTTTTGCTTTCCTTTTCTTTATCTGTCTCATTTCTTTCTTCTTTCTCTCCCTACCCACCTCGTCTGAGTTTCTCTGCTTATCTCCCAGTCCATGACCTCCCGTATACCCGCAGAGGTTGTCCAACCGTTGCAAATCCATTAGTAAGCACGTACATATCAGCTCGGTGATGTCTTGGGTCAGACTGTTATCGCGAAAAACGCACCGGTCCAAAAATCGTACTTAACCCGAGTCGGAGGAGTAATCTCCGAGACTATTTGAAAATTGACATAGTTCTTCGAATCTGCTCACCGCTTCCTTTCGAGCCAGGAGTAACTGCATCGATGCAATGCCTTAGGGACCTTGTGAGTTCGTCAACCTCAACGCGTGATATGAGAAACTGATTACTTACGAATCTTTCCACCCTTTAAGTACAATGCGCATCTCAACTTAGCAAACTTGAGGCTGCCGTTAGGAATATAGGTGTGAATTAGATATGATACGAGTGCAACTTTCGCTCTATTAATGTACCATTTAAGGAGAAAATTTTTCCTTATAATTGTGTCTTGTTGAATTTTCCATGATTTTGAAATTATAATATAGTTCTATAACATTTCACCTTTTCGCTGTCATGTCGTTCTATATAGGGATTTGTATTGAAAATTTCATGACTATATATTTTTTGTTCAAAAAAGTTTTTAATAATCAGGTTATTTATTCTAATAAGTTTGAAATATTAGGAAAACCTTAGGAATTGGAAGAATAAAAATGATAGCGTTCATTTTACTTTTAAAAATATAAAAATAAACGATTACGAGCATCTCATCGGCATAAATAGGATTAATCAAAGTTATAAAGAATTTGTTAACATTTAAGACTAGTGACTATTATTAAATCCCTTATCAACACTATGGTGGTGATAATGTAAAGAAAAATGGTGTTTTACTCAGCTGATATTCCATATGATCTTTAAAGGAACCAAATGGAAAGTCGCAAACATTTCACTGCCTCAGAGGCCAGGAGTAATTATTAGCAGTGCACAGTTTCAATCTAAAATTGCATTTCTGTTTACTTACAATAAGTAAATGATAATATATTGCTGCATTGGACACTGGACTGATAAATCTTGAAACAACATTATTGCAATTTTCAGTCTTTTATTTCACTGCAACTGTATAGCTGAAAATGTTTAAATTTTTATATATATTAGGACTAAAACGCTTTCATCACCAATGTTTGAAAGAACTTGAGAAAATACGAAAGATAGCGTTGGTTACCGGACAAGTGGATAGCATTAGTCACAGCGCTTTTATTTCCAAGCAAAGTAAATGAAAACACCAAACGATCCGCAAAATTTATTTACTGCATAAGTATGTAATATTGGTTTATTTTTAATATTTTTACTCCATAATCATCGGTCTTTCAATCCTAAGATTGGTTGACTGCAGCCCTCCACCCTTTCCTGTCAAATGCAAGTTTCTTTACCTCCTGGTTCCTCTTCCTATGTACTTTCCTTTTCATTCCATCTATGAATTTATTCTTGGGTCTTTTCCCTCTGTTTGAACTTCAACTTTCCTCTATTTTACCTTCAATTTTACCTTAAGAAGCTCCAAAGATTATTAATATTGACAAGGACCATGTTTATCATATGTAGGGACAGATGTAGTAGATAATAAAGTTCTCCGTGACAATTTCCATGCTATATTCTGTACAAATGTTTTTCCGAATATATTTTTCGATTGATTGGTCATTCTACTATAACCAATGGAACCAATGAAAATAAAAATAAAACAAGACAATAAAATATGATTTGTTCGACCTGTCCCTTACCTGATTCATCCTAAATGTATAATTAATTAGATCCTTAGATTTTTACACTTAAGATTATACATTTGTTGAAAATATTTCTTCGCCATTTTTAAGAGCCAAACTTGATACCTGGTTAATTTATTTGTGGTAACAAACCATATCGATTCATGTCAGAATATATTAATCGAATGAAGCAATTTTTGTCAGATTTGTCTTAATTTTTACTTTGTGCACATTGAATAATTGGTAATAAAGACGTTCACCTAACGCGAAGCAGCTACAGGCTTATCTTATCATGCAGGAATTTTTATTTCAATTTCTTCTTTTCTTGGAGCAATCGCAACTCAGATGTAATTGGGGTCTCCTAGTCTGGTCTGGCGCGATTAAATAAAACAATGCTACCTTTCACTCGCCTCTTCAGCCGAGAGAATATCTCCTAATCGTATTGTTTTGCGCATAGTTACTGCTGAAAATGAGGATTGGGTGATAGCGTTGTCATGTCTTCATTGTGCCAGACGAAATGTATGTAACTTTCCAAAGCCCCCACCCATCCACCACTGCAATACCGACGCGATCCAAAACGGGAGTGGAAAGGGGGAAGGGAGGTCATGTCGGCGTAAGGGCGTTGAACCCCACATTCGCTGACCTAGGACACCGACAAGGCATCGCCTTAGCAACTGAGGAAAATGTGCACGATGAAATATACTGGTGGCTTTAAATGATCTCACAGTTTCTTCGGTTTCGCTGGTTTTTCACTCACCCCTTCTTTTGCGGGCATTTCCCGTTTCTCTCCTGTGGGTTTATGAGTAGAGGAAAAAACCCTTGCCTCTCCCCATGGAGTTTTTTATCTTTCTTATTCTGGTCAATATTTGGTATACCATCAGATAAATTTATATCGTGTTAACATTATGACGAATAAGTAACGATAATGTATGTCTTTCCTGATTTTAAATATTTTTGTGGAAAGAGATTAATATGGTGAAATTTTTCGATATACTTAAACGTGCCTTTATTTTTTTAATATTTTAAAAATTAGTAATATACAAATAAAAGCAGCTCACTTCGTTAAAAGGTGCTACGAGCGAATAGATAGCGTCTCACAACTTTTAATGTGATCAAGGCGGGAGCCCCTAGAGACTCCGAGGATACACGCTAGGCTTAGATTGCTTGAGAAATGCATAAGTAATGTGTTACAGAGCGACACGGAGAATATTAGCATGACGCCTCACTACATCTCTAAGGCTGACAGAAGAGATGAAATAAGACAGATAGACATTAGTAAACAGATAGGTACAAATATTTGTTCTTTCCTCGCACAATAAGAGACCACATTAAAAACTGAGCTCCACTGAATGCACTACCATAGTACATTCCCCCCCCCTAAAACAAGAACTAATCAACGTCTTCCATGCTGTTTCACCCATGAAAAAAACTCCCTTCGTACGGCTTATTAGCTCACTGCATCAAACTCGCTTGATCATTTCCGAGCATTCAGGTGTTTCTCCTTTCAAGTTCTCTCTTCATTCAAATTTAACCATTTCCTTCTTAGTTAGGGATAAGGCTTAAATTATGGATGGTATATTGGTAGAACTATAACAGAAACCCTAATGTGTACCGTTAAATAATTACTCACCAGCTAATCCACTGTCCTAATCATCATATAGATCTTCCCTTGGCTCACTTTAGATTTCCTCACACAAATATGTGCACTAACAAGACATTTTTGAGTTTCTATACTACTGAAACACATTTGACTTCTGTATATTCATACCATGAAGTTCATCTTATAGTCAAGGCAGATTTTAATGGAAGAGGGTTGGCATATTCCAGATTTTTATCGGCGCTCAACTCTATCAAACGATGCAATTTCTTTCTTCATTTAGCATACTCCGTCAATATTTATTTTAATTTATTCCGTCAATAATTCATTTCACTTTTCCCATCTTCCCTGTTTACCCAACATTCTGCCCTCACTCACCACCTTAAGAATCTCTTTGATACCTCATTTCCTGCTCCAGTCACCTAGTCTTTGTCTCCCTTGGATTCTATTGGTATCACAACAGAAAAAAGTTTACTGCCCTCTATCAGAAAGATATTAATATTATTTTTTTCCATTGCCTGTTTACGAGGCATTTTAAACTACGCACAATACTTTAATTGACAGCTTCCGCGGTCAAAAACTGCTTAATTTACTGTAATTGATCGCAAAAAGAAGTTAAGGCCAACTGCAATGCCAAGTGAAATTAACCTTCACATATTTATCTATGATTAATGACATACGTCAAAACCGGTATAAAATAATATTTTAAATAAAGTATTTCGCAAGTTTTGATTTTTTCCAGTTCCACTAAGTAATTGACTGAAATTATAGAACAGACATGTGCGTAACAGCCATTTTGTTCCTCCCCCGTATCCGTTAAGAAGCGGCGAAAAATTCCTTCCAGTTATAATTTTCTGTTAATTTATTTTCACAGAGAAAGACATTGTGCATCTACTAATTTCTTTGTCCAGTCACAATGTAGTTATGTAGCAGTGAAGAGAAGGAATTACATGCATTCTTTTCTATTACATGCATTTATTCATACATGAATTAATCATTTGCTCCACGACTGCGCAACGTAGTTGATCAGTACAATGACCCGTTGCAAAATAGGTGAAAGCAATCAATCAAAAATAATGACGCTTCAGTTTTTACAGGCCTCCTTTCGCTCAGCAATCAGTGAGAATAAATAGACAGCAGAAAAATGATGACGACGCAACTTCTGTGTATCACCATAAAGAGTGGAATTTCACTTTCCTCCTTTCATTTTCATACATATTTTGACTGCCTATTGTTTTCAACACCAGTTCCTGATCAGTCACCAAAGTTGAGCATCGTTGAGCTTAGTTCGATCTTGGAGGGCTGATCCTTCGAGATGTCCACTTCCTGTTGCCTGTATCTGTCAAGTTACCGACAATATGTGTGAAAAGACCCTAGCCATCGTAGCGAGTTGAACTAAATATTCATATTGGTTACTTCGTGCATTTGTTGCTCTGAAGTTTTGAAGGAAATGAATTGATTCAGATAAGTTTAAAACATATTTATTGCGAAGAGAGATAAATGTTTCACCTTGCTATCTATGAATACGATTATTTTGTTGAATCTCCTGTGTGTAGGTACTCAGATCATATTTACTGTCGAAAGGTTAAAATGGAAGTTTCATTCTCGGTATCATTGTTAACAATTTTTGTTTCTAGGAAAGATACGAAAATGTGAGGAATAATTTATACACATGCTTTCAAACACCATTATTTTTCTGAACTTATTCCTCTTTCAAGATCAACGAGGGAGTTGTTCCGAAGGCTTCTGCGGTTTTCGTGTAATTTAGAAATTTTTGGGTTCTTCTTTCCTCGTGGCGAAACTATCGTCTGCTAAAATGCTGCAACGCTGGAAAAACTCGAAAAATTCTAAACAAGTGAGTTGGCTATCAAGTACATTGGTTTATCGTGGTTTTGTGGATATATTGTCCGATATCTCCAGGAAACGAATTATTTCCTCCTTGTCCATATTTGGCGACATACCTCCGAAAGGTTGAGTCATCCTTAGCGCCAACAGTACACCACGTATTCGGAGGTCCGTAATGGCAGGTTCCAGCGCTTCCTCGAAGCGATCCACACTCCGGCTCGGCGAAGTTCGGCGCTCGGCTTTGGAACTTCCGCTCCTTCACCATCCCTCCTCATCACCTCGCTCCTTCATCGCAGCTGGTCCAGAGACCAGTCCTCTCCGAAACAGAACCAGTCCTGCGCTCTTTCCCCTCTGCAAGATAGGATCAAGTACCTTGTGATGGTTTGGCCGCAACTGCAAACGTTACCCACCATCCCTTTTACTAATACTCTAAATTGAAATGAGCATTTTGTATTTTGTATCGCAAAATAACGAGCTAACTTAAAACAAGCATTGAGGTTCTTGATGAATGAAACACTATTACAGGTTTTAGTGGCTGGTATAACTCGTGTCACCACATTAACAAAATAATAATTTTAAAGCCGTTGTGCCATCTCAGAACATCTGTGAGTAATCAACAGTAATGAGTGTAGCATTTGTAATGAATGACCATCGATAACATCTAACAGATCCTGACCGAAGTATTTATATTTTTTGAGCATTAGTGCCAAAGAATGGTTCCTGTCAGAATCACAAAAGCAACTAAAATGTAAACTTTTCGTGAATTGAAGAAATTTTGCATTTTTTATAAGTATATTCTTAAGATTAGAATTTTTAAGTAACCACTAAATAAATAATTGCACCCATTTGAACATAAAATTTAATTTCTGTCCATTTCACTACTAAAACACGAGTTCGAGTTGGAGAGTTAATATCATCAATATTTATCATGAGATGGATTAAGAATCCAGCTTTTTAAATGCAAATATAATTCCTGAATTATAATTTTTAGAATCAAATTATGAAGTAGAACAATTATTCCCAGATTTTTAAATAAATGAAATTTTTAAATAAATTTTCTAATTAAAAGATTTCCTAACTTTTTCGCCAAGTATACGATCATATTTTTCTGTTCTCCTCATAGAGATTAATGCTTCATCAGTAGCCGTTAAAGGAGATAAAGAGATTTTACGAACAAAGATTTAGAGATGTGGATAAACTATTTTCAGAATTACTCGAAACACTTAAAAAATGTGAATCTCCTTTCGTATCCCATTTTTCATTGGGAATCATGAATGGAGAGGGACACTATGCATACGGATGTAATGAGCCGCCGATTTTTAGCTAAAAAGCAGCGCCTTTTTTATACAAAATATACTTAGTATAAGTACAGTATCGATGAGAAAAGCATACATGAATTAGCATAGATCTTAACATTCTATCAGGTTTAATTTTATTCATTGAAAACCGTTGGGTCAATTTGAATGTATTGGACACGATGATGGACTTTTTTTATAGACCGCTTGGGCCATAAGGTTTCGCACAGCCTTTATCACGTAACGGGTAGTCACTCCTCCACGTCCCGCTGTTTAAATCCGACTGAGCCCCCCTCTTGTGCATACGGTCTCCCAAGCGTCACCACTTCCTCCTCCTCCTCTCCCCCATCCACTCCTCCCCCCCCCCCCCAAACCCGCCCGCCCCTTCCCACGTGTCTTCCCATCCCACCGCAGAGGAGATATCCACCAATAGAAGGCCTCCGACGATAGACACACCCCCGCCGTGCCCCCTTCACTTGCAGCTCGACAGACGGTGTCACTCACACCCAAGTCTCCTTCCTTCTCTGGCCTTCGCTCCATCTCCACTACTATTCCGTAGAGGGGTATTTTTTTCGGCATTTTTTCCTCCGGACTCCAGTTCGTACAGCCAGAGGGCACTCTCATTTTCCTCTCCCTCCACTCTGCGTATCCTGTGCTCACTTGCTTCCCCGCTTCGGGCTCCTGCACGTTTATTAAACCCAGCTCGCAGACGGCCGAGGATTTCATTTCCCGCGCTTCGGCCGATTGAGTCACGGCGTGTTCCCCTCGTTCGCTCCGTGCCAGGATTTCCTCGTCGTAAGGAAAGGCGTGATTTTTTATCGATTGGCGCACAGGGTAATAGTCCTTCCGGGAGTAACTAATCGTCTAGTCTTCCGTCCATACTTTGAAACCTTCAAAGCAAAAACCGATTACGGTTCCTAGTCATCCCACCATCGTCGAGGAGGACGAAGAAGATATCAAGCTGCGGGAAATTTTGACCGAGTTTTCATCAGTCGCCGCCGCCGCCGCGGTCTTCCCTGGGATACGTCCGTTCGACTTACACCTGTCCACTCCGGGCGAGTTCCAGTACCCAGCGATACATTTCCTCTTCTGACGGATTTTCCGGGGTAGAGAATGCCTTACATTAAGAGATCGGTGAGTAGTAAAATTTTTACATCCGCGCTCAGGTGCATCTGGGGCGGATTTGTTTTTGTTACGTATGGTGCTCGGGTCGGTCGGTAAATGTCAGTGGTGCGGTGAAAGGGTCTTTCGTACCCTTGAAAATCCTTGGTCCCCGATCAAAGTCCGGCCTGTGCTTTGCCAAGTGCATCCAAAAGTGTTGCGGAAGCGATTCAGCCCCGTCGCAAATATAGACGCGTGGGAGTGTTTAGACGTCAATGGGTTCATCGAGTTGAGGATCGGCATTTCGTCTACAGCTTGGTGCCCTGATAATTGTCTAGCGACATATGATAGGAATTACAGGTTACTTCATAAAGGGGAAGTGAGTGATGAGTGAACTTTGGAGTCAAGACAGTGGCTCATACTGCAGTGGTGTACTTCCCGCGAAAATATTTTCGTGATTGCCAAATTTATACGCATATTTTGGCATATTTTATACGTTTTTTTCTTGTCTCTGTATTAGTTTTACCGTTTTCGTATTTGACCTCTAATTTTAATAACCATTCTCGTATTTTTACCGGAAAAACAGCCCTCAGACTTTGTGAGATTTGGAAAAGTTATTCCTCTTACTGAGCGTTCATCAACAAACCTGAATTCGGCCTTGTATTCCATGTTTTAATCCACTGTGAATTCCCCGATTTGTATATTTCTGACTGCATTTTGAATTGATTTCCGACGGATTACTTAGAACGAACTGGTTATCACTTTCCACTTGATTGTGTGTACTTTGGAAATTTTTTTCATATTTTGTGTGTTAACTAGTATTGCGAAACTAGGTCTCAAAACTAGTTTAATTTTCGGCATGAGATCCCACGATTTCTGTTTTTGTTTATAAGCATTTCAATTTGCGTAAAACTTCTTCTTGAGACATTGGGACATTGCCAGCGCAGTACTCAAAGTATTATTGCGGTAATCACTTTTCTTTCAGTTTAAAATCTATTGGCCAACCTATCATTTATTTTTTCACCTCCAAGTGATCATATTCTGACGGGTGAAATTAATGAAAGGTTCCATTAGGCATAAAGATAATTTGTTGGACGAACTCCTAGTGTATTTCGTAAACATACTGCGGTGTCATTATCCACGACTCATGAGCACCTTGTTTAATGGATAGATAACCACTCTTGTACATTTTAATTTACTTTTATTTGGTCAGAAATGTTACGTCAAGGCTCTGATAGCAGTAATAATTTTTCAATATCATATATAACCAGGTCTCCGCATGTACCAGCTTAGTGGTACAGCTGCGATTCTGGGATGAAATCAACGATCTTGGTAGAGCACGAACTTGCATTATTTTTGCTTTAGTGAGCGCTAAGGACATCAAAATAGAAATGGAAGTTCTGTCCGTTGCACTGGAGTCTTCAAATTACTTATTTAATGATGTAGAAAATGCCGTAGGATACTCTACTGAGAATCATTTACTACCGAGAAAGTTTCTCCTGGACACAGCATAAACATTTGATCGTCTCCAGTATTGTTTTGTTTCTTCAAAAGTAACTTCAGAAGAATTGATTTTTGCAAATGTATCTATGAAAATATATCGCAACCTCATGCGATATATCGTAATTATGCATCAGGCCAATTTAGTGATTCTACCAACGTCAAGCTAATAAGGTGCCCTCTTTTTCAGCATTTCGTCAGCTTTTTCCCGAATTTACAGTTCAGATTTGTAATTTACAGCTTTACCAACCGACAGGGCTGTCTTCGTGTGTCAGATTCAATGTGTTGTGATCTCATATGGGATTTTTTAGGGCGGTAAAATGAAAATATGGCTATTATTGTACACTTAAAATGCCGAAGAATTTCGGCCTGAATGCAATCGCCCAAGATTTTTTGGCCATAAAAGCCCTCGAGTTCTTTATCAAGACAATTAGTTGTCCCACCTAGCTTATCTTGATCAAATACACTTAAGATACGGTTTCGAGAATTCGGCTTAAAAATTGAGAAATGATTAAACTTGATCGAAAACCATTCGTAAATGTTTACCTCCTTCTCACTTCAGGATTGAACAATCTTCTTGCAACATTTTCTCGGGATGAAGATCCTTTTAACTTTCGTATTTTTTTTCGTATTTTTTTCGTATTTTTTTCGTATTTTTTTAGGAATTTTTAATCTATACTTAAAAAATTCAATTATGTACTTTTCCACAGAATCTCGTTGAAACGCGACGTAGTGGGAAAATACAAAATTGTATTTTTTGTTAAATATGGATATTATTAGCTTCCAGGAAGTAAAGCCTGAATCTGTAGAGTGAATTTTTAATAATGATCCTTTTTCACACGTCACGAAATGGGAAGTACTGCATTAAAAAATGCCAATGCTTAAAGGCTCCAATTTCATTTTTGGATTTATTGCATTGAGGTAATAGAAATCACGAGAACAGAGCAAATGAATGACTACAGCGGAATATTTCTAAGTATGTTTTTGATGCGTTGAACGACGTGAAGCGTCATAGCTTTATCGCAATTCACGGACCTCTGTCATTCTGAGCAGGTTTACCGACGGAGAATATTTCCCAAGAGACGTCATGTTTTGCGCGCAATTCCTGAATGGCAAGTAATTTTTCCATGAACGCTTCATTTATACTAGCGTTACGTAAGGTGGGACGAGCGATGCACACCAATGGTCAGAGAGACTACATCTTTTTTTCTCCAACAAAAAGAGTTGGTAATCCACTTACCGCCCTCCCTCTCCTCCTATCCTCCGTCTACTTTCGTGGCGTAATCCTTCCGCTTCCCTGAGCTTCAAAAGAATCGCCTTCTTTTGTTCGCAACACGTTATTCTACGTCTCTATTCCCCGCCCTGGCTGCGGGTACCAGTTACAATTCTTTATACATCCCCTCACTCATGAATACCTTCAGAGTAGAACGTGATGCACAGAGATCTGTGCCTCCCTTTTAAATTTGTTTAAAACACGGGTTAAATTGTGTCCGGTAGCGGAAGCTTACATATTTTATTGTAGTGAATCAATTGAAAACTATTTACGCCACACATGGTGAAAAGATTATTTGAGTGAACCTGGATTTGAATCCGGTTCTCTCCCAACAGACGGTTGGGTTAGCCAGTTACTCAACCACCATCACAATGCATTCCCATTATAAAGTTTGATCTTCACTCTCTGAGAGGGCAAAATCGACTTCTCAAATCTCACTGTAGGAGTATTTTTAATTTCACTAGAGAGTTTTTAGTTAAAGAAAATAGAACTTCTGGGAGCCGCTGAGTTTTGTGGTTTTTTAATCATTTAAACTTCAGCATTACATTTTGCGTGTCTAGTATTTTGAAAATTCATTCGTGAAATTAATTCGCCAGGAAAAATCATTTGAGTGAACCAGGATTTGAACCCGGGTCTCTCCCAAAAGACGGTGGTGTTAGCCAGTTACACAACTACCGTCGCAATCACCATCAATTTATTTTTATTAAATAGTTAAAATCTTCGCATCCTGCAAGGGCAAAATCGACTTCTCAGTTCTCATTGCCAGAGTATTTTTTTAATTTCGCTGGAGAGATTTTAGTTACAGAAAATAGAACTTCTAGGGCCGCTGAGTTTTGTTGTTTTTAAATAGTTTAAAATTCAGCATTACAGTTTGCGTAATTAGAATTTTTTAAATGCATTCGTGAAATGCATTTCCAACACATTTTTTCCCCTTTGGTGAATAGCGCTTCCGTGCTCGGCATTGAAATCCCGCCTCCCGTCCTTGTGCGCGCTCCACTTCCTTAGCGAGATCTCTCACTTGCCTCCAGCTCTCGTCTCGACCACTTGCCTTCCCGCATCCTTCCCTCCGTCTCGTGCTAAAAAGACCCCGTTTGCGAAATTCCACCCTCGTGAATGCGACCCTTAGATCTTTGCGCAAGTTAAGAAGCACGCGGAACAATTTCCTAATAACGTGTTTTTTTCCTGTGACTTCGTTCCCACCAGCATACTCGCATGAAAGAGTTAACTCCTGATACTCCTAAGAGATCATGGCCATGAACGCCAGATGCCTATCCGAGTGAATAGAAAATTGGAAGAAGTAAACTTCCTTTGTTTAAATTAGAGTCTTAATTTTACCATTCTTAAATGTTTGGAAATATGAGAATGAAAGGGAATTCTTCTGGTTAACTTATTTCGTTAAGCATGTGGAGTAAATTGGGGGACATAGGTTCGAATCATAGTTCTGGTGATCTTTCATTGCGAATTTTGCACATGTATATAATTCCTGAGTGTGCGTCTCCACTAAAACGGCTATCGCGACCAATAAATGATTTTAATGCTATCATAATGGCAATAACGTACAACTCATGATTAAATATCGCCATTGGTCTTTTCAGGTGGAAAAAGTTTGGTACCTTTAAATTCTTTCGTCAAAGAGTACATCGATATGATTACTTAAGCCTATAATACGACTATTTATGCATGATGATGGAGAATAATTGAATTTCCGTTCGCTGGATTTTTCGACTAAATAGGGTTGGTGGGCTTTGCTCCCTTGTGCAGTAGCAATTGATGTAGCATCGCATTGATAAACCACCGTTGAAACTCCCACAATGAAGATAAATACAAGTCATGGCGAGAATAGGAGACTTAGGTTTAAGCCGACGACTAATGGCAATTTTCGGCTTCAGCCATGTTCGACCAATGTCGGGTTATTGGGGTTAATGGTAAGGCGTCCGGAAAATCTTTTTTCAAAGGCTTCAAAAAAACTTCCAGGCCTTCAGGCCGTTGCTCCTTACCCATGTATTTCTCACCTATTGACGGTTTTACTCGTCTAGAATCTCCAAATGTGCGTTTCCTTGAATTTATTTGGCTTCTTCTGGGCTACTGACACTGTTCACTTGTTCTATAGAGCCCTCAAGATAAGTGTGCATACACCTCTCAATGAGAATAGTTTTTAAAAAGTACTTTAGTGCCCAGGAGGGATTTATTTGTAGTAGTAGCAGCGTAACTACGAATTACGTTCGGCGATTCTACCACAATCATCGCTATATTTTATTCCCTTGGAGCCGCAAGCCTCGAAATGATGATGACGAGGCTTGAGACTTGAGCATCATGATGATGATGAGGCTTGAGACTTGAGCATCATGATGATGAAGTGGAATCTATGCGGTGACTTCACCAAACGACTACTTTCGCCATACGATTCGAAATTAGCAGTTTCCAAATTTGAACAAAGAACTGCCCAATATTTGTATTGAAAACAAATAGTTTTCTGTGACTTGCATAACAAAAATTGCTTAAAATTCATTAATATATCTTTCCTTTATTCATAATCGCAGGGTAGTTTCACGAAAAGTAAGAGAAATACGAACGCTCACACATGGAGTTTTTCAGGGCGGAAAAGTTTGATTTTCTTTAGAGAATAAATAGTTAAAGGCGCAACTTAGGCCATAAAAGTGTGTAACATTAGAGGAGAAACACGAGATTATAGGTGCATTTTTCCTGTTGTGCATCCGGGTTCCCCGTTTTCAAGAAAGCGGATCTCAAAATAAAAAATTTCAATTTTGTTGCAGAAGTCACTGACGAGCCTTGACGATAACATGTAGCCATCTTACCTCTGTACTCTCGCTCCATCCTACACAAGTAAAACTTTAGGAGTATTCAGACACATGAGAGACCCAGGAACTCGGACTGATTCCTTTTTGGAGACTTAATCCTTTTCCAAGCAAGGGTCACATTACACTTCCAAAACACATACGTTAGCGCTGAGTAGATATCAGAGTAAATCTTGACTTATATTCGATTAATAGTTATTCTATATTTCACGTATAGGTATGTTTTAAAGTAATGATAGTCTTAATTTTGGATGACCCCGTCTATATTTTAAATTTGAGTATATTTAATGTGATTTTTTTAATATTTTGACGTAATTGTTTCTTTTTATCATATTTTATAGTGTTCACTAAAATCCCATTTGTTTCCTCCAAAATTGTCACAACTGCTGTATAATTTTGGGAGATCCATCCACTGTTGCTCTTGCTGCACGCTAGAGGGTATCTTTTTAAAGTGTTTTCTTTAAACGCCAGGTTGGAGAGAACGCTTTGAAAAATTATCACTCAGCTAATTCTATTATGCTTGCGGTGTATTTGGTCTTATTTCTCAATAAATTGCATGGTAACGAAGATCACTCTGCAGGAAAATGAGGATCATTAAAAGAAGGTGAGGGATCCGTGAGATAAAAAGAGAAGGGTCTAGATGAAAAACTGGTGGAACACGAATGCGAGTGGAACGCTCTAGAAATAGACCTGCATGCATTGCAGTCTTTGGCTTGAGGACATTGAGAGAATGGACGTGAGTCGAATTATCAAGCTGATACATGATCGAGTAGTGGTTTAGAAATGATAGGAAGGGTTGACCGATGGCTTAGTAGGTAGATATGGTCGAATAAACTCAAGAGGAAGACAATCAGGAGTCTCAATAACACGAGATTATGCAAGTAGGAACTGATATAGCACAATGAGTACTATTCTGACGTTCTATTGGTTAATCGAGGCATGAGAGGTAAAACTGTAATTATAAATTATCTCCTTCCTCATAGTAAGGGATTACCTCTTTACAACATCGCAAATTTGACCTGGGTGGCATAGGCTGTCGATTAATTGGGGAGCCCAGTATTCTCGTCAGTACTCGAATTAAGCCTGGGTTCCCAGTCTCTCTCTCTCAATTTAGTCTATCTCCATGAGTTTTAACTTTGCTTATATTTTAGTGTTTGTTGGGTACATCCATGGTAGTTTTCGCAACGACTCCGTCACGCTAAGATTTTTCTCATTGCAATAGCGTACATATCTTTCGAATATTTAATAGACCTTCTTAATCATTTGTCAAGGAGCCCGCTTATCGAATAGTAAGGCAGAAATTGGTAATACAGCGGAAATGATGTGGGCTCAAATACACTAATACGACTTTTTGGGTGAGTCTGTATCGCAAAGGGTATTGACCTTGGTTCTTGATAGAAAATCGGTGTCTTATTTAACTTTTTTTTTTAATTTTTGCAAGATACATTTATGCAAAAAATTTCCCTACCATCGATAACAAACCCATTGTTTAGATCATATTTCCGAAATTTCTCCTCCAGGCATTTATTTGCAGGTATTTGCTTATAAATTAGTTATTGTTATTTCAATATCTTTAATGAGAGTGATGTATGTTGCTGATGACCCAACCCGTGACACACACTCTTTGGTAGCTTGCAGGACAATATGTAGATGAGGGTTTTGTTACATGCGAGAATAATATTTGCCACAGCCAATGCTCTAGACCGATCGTATACGAAGTATAAAGCGCATTTATGGAAGGAAAAAAATAAATACTGCCACTGACTCTTGAGACGAAATTAAGACCGTCTGCTAAGACGGAAGAACTCCCACACACACTCGTCGATTACTGGCTCAATTGTCTGCGCCCCCACGCCAAACCCCTATGGACCACAATTAGAGCAACTCGTCCGTGCGGGAATACGAGACGAAGGAGATCGGAGGAAGGAACCGCCAGAGGTCGCGCTTACCCTTGGGAAGTGAGCGCCCTTCGTACTTCACCCTCACTAACTCACCACTACATTCCACTTGGAAATGAGATATCCTGGAGAACGAATGTGGGTGTAGAGGAAGGAGATGCCGGTTTTGCGGGTGGGGATACTAATCTTTCTAAATGTGGTGGCTTACGTGACATTCATCGTCCGTAGCATGGATTTTACGCGCGTCGCTGCGCTCCGATCCGGACTCATGGCGCCCGCGCGCAAGTCACTCGACCACGTGGTCGTGGCGCGCCGTCACAGTTCGCTCACTCACTTCACACCGCTGCCCTGTGCCGACGGAGAGGTCGGGAAGACCATATTTCCTATCAAGACTGAATCACGGATCAAGAGTTTTTTGCACGATAAATATGGGGTTCTCAAGGCATGCAACTTGCTCGAACTCAAGACGCATCATGCATCGTCATGATAATTGTATAAGTGTTACGAATTTAATAGAAGAACTAGGATGGGAATTACTATCAAAACGCAGTTTAGGTTAAACCTTTTAAGTAAAGTCGAAACCGATTTGTCCACAGATGACGTTAGATATATATTAAGAACCCCTGCGTATTATGCTAGGTTTGATCAGATTAACAAGATTAGAGAGATAGATTGTCGTACCGATAGATGTAAAATGTCATTTTTCCCGCGTACCATAAGAGAGAACAATAGGCAGCGTAGCAAAGGGATAGGTAGGTGAAATATAGTTAGTCTGTAGTGCATGATGCATGTAATAGGAACCAATAATCCCTTTCTTATTATGTAGATACTAACCATCTTGCTGCATGTGACCCTATTACCTAGCATGTCTCCCTTAAATATCCTAGTTGCATGTCAATAGTGCATGTTTGGTGATCTTCACCCCCTGCCACACACCCTCGTGGTGGCTCGCAGGGTGTTACGTAGATTTAGATGCATTTGAACATACCGTCCGATGGTATCTCTCCTGTGATTCAAGCAAATATTTATCCGGAAGTGACATCATATCGTCAATAACGAGTCAACGAGCTCCGTTTCCCTCTAATCTATAATAAGCGAGCCACTTGTCATCTATTTTTACCAGCCATTCTGATTCGAGCTCTGGGGAAATCTTCATCGAATTTGAAGACAAAATAAAAGCAGCTGTCTGGTTAAAACAGACTTAGAATCGTCAAGATTTCTAGAATGGCATTTCCGTTCGGATTCTATTTTTCCGGATAAATTTCATGAAGTGCAATGACTTCTCTTATCCAAAAAAATCCTAAAACATGACACCAATATTTTTTAAACTCTATAATAACCCGCACGTTAGATATATAGTAATGGCCATTGTTATGCTCCAACTTATTTTCTTCCTGATAGAGGCCAGCAATGCTTTAGTCACTATTTGTATTGTATTATTCATATATTTTTTCTTGTCTCCTCAAAAACAGCTTTTGAGAATAGTGAATGCAATTTTTTCATTTCGGTGCTACGACAGATTCCCTGCTTTATTAATTTCTTTTCCCTGTTAAGAATAATGCTGCACCTCTTTTGACATGATATGCCAGGGTCGTGCGACAACAATATTGTGAGCTGGCATTCGTCTAAAAAGGGCGCTTGCCAGAGAAGATTCTTACGTCACTGTGAGAGATCCAATTACTGAATTAACTGGCAAAGGTGTGGCGCGGGCAAGAAGCCTCAAAAATTGAACAGCTCAATATAGATCTCTTGTGCGTTAATATAGAAGTTGACGCCGTAAGATAGTTGTGTGTGAGCGGGACCAAAACCATCAACACTGAATAACGTGAAGTCGAAAATAAATAGAGTTAACTTGGTCTAATATGTTATCCCTTAAGAAGGAATAAGCACTGTAAAGTTTGGGTATGAGTTACATAACCCATAAACATCAAGTCTTTTTTTTTGTGCTGGCGGTGGCAGTATTCGAGGAAAATGCATGCAAAACTAGACTGCGCAGATTCTTAAAATACTCAGTTGAGTTTCTACCACCTAAATGATGTGTGAAGTGACGTATGAGTTGATGTGGAGTGGTGCCATCTCGGAGAATTGGTGAGACGCGTCTGGCGTTCGAAAATTAAGAAATAAACACTTTATTTACGTGCGCGGCCGTATTGCGACGCATTTAAAAAGATCGATTTGAAGAAATAACTTGTTCTATTTCCCTTTTCCTCCATAAAACAATTCGATAATGCTGACGCAATTCTTGCTTTCGGGTTGTGGTATTTATTTTCACTTTCACGAAACATATGATGTATCCATTTAGGAGTCTTACATATCTCTTTCCTTTTCCGAAGGCGTAGACGGCCGAAGATGTAGTTTCGGGAAACAAACAACTGTGCCTGTCAGAAAAAAATACCATAAAAATCATTTACTTTATTGTAACAAATATTTTTGGTTTTTGTAAACATGAGACATTGCTACTTCCAACGATTATCTCTCCTCATCTCCGACTATTTCAAGTCACTTTAATTCGAAAATAAAGATTTGGATGACTTTTTGAAACAACAATTGGTTCAAATGAAATGAATGTAAGAAATTATCATTAGATCAACCAAAAGTGTTTACCAAATTCAACCGAATATGCATGTTCTCCAGATAATATGAACCGCGGTAAATTGTGACTCGTAGAAATGGAACTCTTTAATGCATTTTATCTTTTTTAATTTCAATATATGAAATGGATTAGATGTTATCCAATGGCAAATAACCGCAAACATACGTCCTAAAAAATTAGTCTCGGGGATATGGCTGCTGCCAGTGACTTAGTTGCCAACTCAGCGTCTCATGGGCGCCACTTTGGCGCCGTCCCTAATGTCCTTACCCTTTGTTCCTCCCGGTTTTGCGTGTCCCAAGGACGAGTCGATGCTTGATCAACGTTGTGTATGTTTTATGTGGATTGTGGCTCCCACTTATCCAATTTTTCTATGGAGCAGTGGAAACGAATCTTGATATAAGGTTGCCACATTAAAGATTAAGTGCGGAATTGGGGGTTTTATTCTTTTTTAGAACCTAAAAAAGAGACTGATGAGAGACGACTGTTTTATTACTGGTTCCGAAATGGAGGTGTGACGTAATAATACCAAAGATATAAATATAGCTCAAAGAATTTTCACCAA
The DNA here is from genome assembly GCA_963169105.1 of Ceriagrion tenellum. Taxonomy (NCBI): domain Eukaryota; kingdom Metazoa; phylum Arthropoda; class Insecta; order Odonata; family Coenagrionidae; genus Ceriagrion; species Ceriagrion tenellum. The sequence continues at coordinate 75,331,655 of OY720639.1, read as the reverse complement.
TGCTGTGTTGAAATTTGTCTTGCGAAATGATTTATTTCATAATCTCTAAATCGCTGTCATTCCTGATTTCTAGTTGTGGGGTTATTCCAAAGTCACGCATGCGTGACTTATTGAGAAATAACAATAAGTTGACAAATGGCTCAGAGTGACGGAGCGAGCGTGGAATTCTTCGAATAAAAAAGTGAAGAATTTTGAACGGAATCAATTAAAAAGCCGCGAGCTTTCTTCTATCTTGGTAATGTTACATTCATGCCCTAATGTGCGATGAAATCTTCAAGATTTGCTTTATCATCAGGCAAGTCTTATTTTCGTCTTCATTTCGGTAACGTGTAGTCAGTAGCACCAACTTAAGTTTTAAAAGGATATCAATGGGTAAAGATTCGCATCCCAGTGCTTTCATGAGGCATTCGTCTTCATGAAGAGATGTTCAAGCATAGAAATAGTAACTTAGTTTTGTATGTGAGGGCAAGAATATTAGTCGTCATTTACGAGTTAAGATGTGGTGTAGCCGAATACATTTTTTATTCAATATTCTCTCGTCCAGGGACGGGCTTCACAGGATATTGCTGTTGTCCGATTTCGCTTCCAAAAGTATCCATTTAAACGTGACTTCTGTATTCTGCTAAATATTCCATCACTTTCTATGCCACCCAGAATCCATATCACCCTTTAATTGTACGTACCAGCCTGCACTATACTTTGACGTGTAAGGTCTTGATTTTGTCTTAACTCCAAATAGAAATAAGTACATCATCATTCAAACGTTTGAATGAACCTATGAGTGGATTAAGGCCATTATTTACGGGGGGAGGGGGGTTGGATAACTACCCTCCAGGGGTCTAGAGGTATGAAATACCTTATGACCATCATTTTTCTGTTTAATCGGGTATTTTGGGAGACGTCCGCCTTTCCCTTCCCCGATCGCCCCTCTAGGCCGCTGCTGATTAAACCATACACTCTTTTATTATATAAATCGTTATTATTACTAGCTAAAACCAGTGTCTTGAGTAAAATTCACCACAGCTCGGATGTAACAGGTAGCAATGAGTCGGAATTGAAAAATATAATCTTTATTCAAAAATAGAAGTTTTCGATGAGGTTAAGCTCGTCAGGGGGGAATCGGAATATTTTTTTTCATGAATGTGATTTGCATCCGCTTCCTTCAATGGAAGTTAAAAAGAAGGAAACTTCAATGAAGGGGCTGCACAACCAAGAGTTCCGTTTCATTGTCTCTCCTCTCTCCGTCCGGTCCTCGACCGCCTACTCGCTTGGACCGACACGTGCTACTCGTATCTCGAGGGTTCTGAAGGCTTGGTGAAACAAGCGATAAGGCATGCTCACAGCGCTCGATCCACGAGGCGGCGAAGTCTGGGCGAATTTCCTTCCTTACCTCTCTCCTCACCCTCCCCCCCCCTCTTCGACCTCCCCGCACAGGTGGCGACGAGCCTCCAAGCACACCTCCGCCGTGCCGTTCTCCCATTGGTCGAGAGGTTGCCATGAGGACAACCGGAGTTGCTCGGCCTTTCCCTCGCAAAAATAATCGCTTTCTCCCGACTGTTGGCGTACCTCCACTCTCCTTCCTCGTTTGGCCGAGGTATGCATGAGATCCGATTCGAACGAAGGACAAAGTCGTCATCTACACATACACAGTAAACATATCCTGAAAACTACCTCGGAAGTTTTTGGCAGGGGTGTGAATTTTCTCTATTAAAATGCACGCAATTGTACACCATCTAAGTTTTGCCGAGCCGTAATAAATGAACGGGACTCACCCCTAGTGTTACACAGGAATTCAACGCATTCGCAAAGAACAACCATGTTTATCTAAACTGAAAGTCGAACCCAGATCTTCTGAGTTCGCCCGAGTATACAAACAATTGTGCTGCCCTTGCTATTTTGCTATTCTTCAGATGTTTTAATAGAGCAATACATGCAGAGGATTATATATGATCTTGTCAAATTTTTATCAACATTTTCCCATTTATTGTGAAATGTAGGTGCTATTTCACTTAACGTATAATCCTACGGCTAATGTAATTACCCACTCACTGCAGATAGGAGCAGTAGCAATCGGAAAAAATAGGACGATCACTCACTCAAATTCGAGGCGAGAGATGGTTAAATTTGGTGATCGAGAAGTAACAATTGTTGCCATCGTAGTATGCCATTTACTTTTCACTAGAATCCTTCTATCAAATCATTCTATTTTACAATTGAGTTTCCGAAACGAAAAACTTATCAATTGTACAAATTCATATATACATGGGGGTATACTTAAATAGATAGAAAGTGAAGTAAGTAAACTAGATATACCTTAGGCTCTGTTTGGTATATCAATAAAATAGCACTCTGCAATAAATTAAAAGCAAACCACGCTTCCGGTTGAACAAACTATTGACATGCCGCCCTCGATATCGGTGAGGTGGCTTGCTGACACAATGGTCGTAGGTTCGAGTACCGCTGGGATAGTTTTTTTCATCATCCTGGGCTTCCTGGGTATGTGTATGATGATAAATAAAATAATTGTTAAAGAGGATTCCCTCCAAGAAGAATGTAACGAATGTTATTCAAACAATTTTAATGGCACCCATTATCTTTGTTCGACGCGTAGCGGGAAATCGTGATCTCAGTGAGCTTCGTTTGATTTACAGCATTGATACCATCCTTTTATTCAACTGTGACGCTGTTTCATTCCGATCCACTGAGTCATCACTATCAAAATGCTGCACCTGATGAATGGATCGGAATTTCCGTCTTGATATCGACTACTCAGAAAACTCTTAAGTCCGCTAGTACGTGAATTTTGTTGGAGATTAAAAGCTTGATTTCTTAATGGGGTGTTGAAACAGCAGGTTGTACGAAACGTCAAAACAACGATGGTCAGTCGGAGGTACTTGAACCTGAGATCGAAAGCTTCGCTCCGACGTCATGGAAATAGATGGAAAAATATGCTGACCAATTCTTGAGTACAAATAGTGGGTTGCGTAAGACGTTTAACCATTTCGAAACCAAAAATTTTCGCCGGTCTATACAAGAAGGTAAATAACGCTTTGATTACTTCTTACCAAGTTCCAATCCATGCTTAGACCTACTAGCCGTAGTTAATATATTCTAAATTCAGGAAATGACCACACAATTTCAACTTTTAGACTAATTTCATGACCACGGAAGGGTTTGATCAGGCTAATAAGAGAAAAAGGCTCACTATCCGGCCGTACCAGAAGTTCATCATGGCGTACGCTATAGCAAAGGTGTACATCTACATCTTACCTTCCAAGCCACCTCATTAGTGTTTGGCAGGGGATGACTTATCACTAACGTGCACTATATTGTAGAAATTAACGTTCACCAACATGCACCACACCATAGGCATGCTAAAAATGCTACAGAAACCTCCTAACTTATCGACAATTCAACTATGTAAATGTGACACAAGAGTCATGCAGTGATCATGCAAAATATGGTGTTAGAACTACTCGATAGATTTAAAAGATGAATTAGGGATCACGCTGGAACATTGCAAATGTTCTAAAATTATATAATGACAGATTAGTAACATAAGCATTCAAATTTGCTCTAACGATCTCTCAAAAGCTCGCGACTAAAGAGGCTGAAATTGTAATGTACGACCTAATTTCCTCTCTCTTTTCGGTCAAGATTCATTTCTTAGCGTTTTCACGGGATATGACAGCATTTTGGCTGCCGTCGTTTATTTTTGGCAATTTTTCCGGTCACATGCAATGCAAACAAGCGTTTAGCTGTGTGTTCCAGTTCGCTAGTATTTGCGTAGGCTGATAATGAATTATTATATTGTATATAATAAGGAGATATGCCGGAATTTTAGCCCGTCCTGTGTTCGATACTTAGCTGCTCGATGCGTGCAAACGTCAGCTCGGACCTTTCCAGAAGAAAGTCAAAATAAGGGACAAAAAAAATCGGGAGGGATTCTTGGCGAGGAACTGGAACGCAAAGCAGACGAACGGTCACGGAAAAAGTCCAGATGGTTGTAGGAGGGGGGTGAGGGAATGTCTGGGCAGGGGAAAGTTAACGCACGCACCCCATGGTCCATTTAGGCCACATGCTCGAGCCAAAGTGAGTACTCAGCCAACACCACCTAGAAGAGACCAACACTCGGCACGATTCTCGCAATGCCCAAATGGGCCCTCATTGCTCAGCGGCGGCAGTAGACGGTGATGTACTCACCGCAGATGGAACATGAAACCCATAAATAGCTCAGCAGTATGAAAACAAATGAAGTTGCAAGGAGTCACAACGACATGACCTCAGAGTTCACGCTTTTCTTGAAAAATATAGTCTTTTTATAACTCGTTTGTGAAAAAACTAGTAAAAACCTAGAAAAATAAATTGGTGTCAATGAATGAAGTGTTGCGTGGATGATCGTGATTTTGCTGTGGCTATTGAAGATAAAGCGGAGCAAACTTTTTTACAGATTAATTTGAAAATCAATAAAAAAATACTTTCAGCTCAAGACTCGAGCAGTACCAAGTGAACTTTTCTCGAGTTTTGCCAAAATGAAACAAATAGATTGCTAACAAAAACCTGATGTATATGGTAATTCTGGCATTTTCATTGTAGCAGTTCCACCACCGTAATATTTAGGATATAAAATCCTCTACTTGAAGACATACGCCGTGTAATTACGATATATGACTATTTATAGCCAAGGGTAGTGCTTGTAAAAATTAAAATTCTCGAGCATGGACACTTTTATAGACATGCTATTAATAGAGTGTATCCGAATCCTTTGGAAAGACTATTTCGGATGGATTCACGTGCAATTATACGTAGACAATCATTATTGAATTGTAAAAAATGAAATAAGTATTACGAATAATTAGTATCGATAAAAAAGAATTCATTGCTCTTATTTTCGCATACAGAACATCTCGCTAGCCACCGAAAAGGGTTTTCCTTCTGGAAGGCCGCGGTGTTCCCCGGCTCTCGAACGCGGCCACCGCAAGGAATTTCAGCGGAGATGAATATTTTGCGCCATGACAGCGGTATTAAGTGGCTTTGACTTCACGGCTTTTGATGACGTGAACTGACCGGCAGACATCTGCCGCTGTGCCGCTGCCGCCGAGATATGAAGGCACCCTATCTAATTACGTGTCCTCACGACGTCAGGGTGATAACTTGTGCTAATTGCTCGCTAAAATAAAAGTTGGAGGGCGAGTGACTCTTGGATACAGTTGACATTTGGGAGAGTTGAAGCAGGGAGAGACAGAGGATGGGTTGCCTAGGTTACTGGTCCATTGGCTACGCTAAAAGCTCGTTGAATGTGCAGCGCCGTTGTCCGAGGCTCACCGTAGCATATTAAAAGCACATACGCGGGCGTCAAAATTGGGCGAAAACAGACTACTTGCATTAAAGAGAAAATCACACCTGATAAAAGAATGACGTAAGCCTTCGTCATCATTCTGCGTTACGAAGGATGGTTTTCTGTTCCTATTTACTCCCAATTACAACTTATAAGGTGCAATGATGGTTACATCTTTTTCTAGAATAGTGCTTTTACGCTAGTGAAATAAAAATAAATCTCAAATATGGTGTAAATTTATTTATTTTCAATAATTTACTACCGACATTAGGGTTTTTTAGCTAGGTGCCTTACATCAACATTCTCTAGCTCCCGCTGCCATTCTACTCGTATAATGTATCTGGACACTAGGCTTCTATTTTTCTCGTAAAACTATAGATAAATGAAAAACTGTGATACAAGTGGCGTAAAGGGCATATAAATATATGAATAACTGACAATGTACGAATATTTTTACCAAATGCATCTCCACTAACAGCTTTTTTTTTACAAACACCCTGCATGTTTGCTTTTATGTGAATTTGTGTGTGCCAGAGAGTGAGATTAAAATAATGTCGGTACTATCAACATAATCGAATGGATATTTGTTTGGCTAGAGGGATGTAAAGAAAGGCTAAAAGTAGCAGCATACCAAGCGGTCATTGGAGTGTGATGAGATTTAACTCACCGAAAAGAGAGATTTTTTTCAGATAAAGTAATCTGAGAAGACAAGTAATAATTTTTTCGTCGAAATAAACAAGCTTTAGAAAAATTGTACCGCAGCAAGTTAAGTTTCCTCGTTTTGAAGAAATGTTATTCCATTGACAAAACAACAGCAGAACAATACAAAGCAAGTAACAATGTATGAAATAATGAATAATTATGACATTGATATCACTTTGTTATAATTATTCATTATTTCCTAAATTATTACTTGCTTTTTATTGTTCTATTATTAAATTCATATAGTTAATGTATTTCAAGTTAGATTATATTGAGCACACTTTTGTGTAAATTATAACGCCTACAAATATATTTTTATGACATAAAATAAAGTACTGCTGAACACAGCGTAACAAATTGATGGCAACTCCCATTACAGGTCTCTTCAGGGATGACTAATTTCACGAATAACATATATTGTATAATGGGTTGTATGGCATAATTAGGCGTGTGAAATAAAATATTATTACTATCTCGCCTTTTTTATAAGACTGTGGGCTGCACGTGACCTTTACACGTGACTTGATGAGGTGGAATGGTTGAGAGGGATGTTAAGTAGGATACGACATCCATTAAAGAGTTGAGAGTGAAATTCCACAGGCTGGGAATGTTGGATGGAGCGAGAGACAGGAGTGGGTGGGCACGAGTGTGTTGCAATACCTGTCAACTACCGGGGACGAAATAGGTAAGAGAGGAGGGGTGTACGCGTGCCAATCCACCCCAGGCTTTGAGAGGTGTGTCGCCCGTCGATTTGTAGGCTCGACCGTCCGCGTTGCATGCAATTGGTCACGCCTCCCTTAGCGAAGCCCCTGCGCGCCGACTACACTGTCGCCTCATCTCGATACAGGCGGTCGATGAGGCAACCAGGCATGCCGACTCGTAATGATAGCGTGGCGGACCGTGACAACTTCGAGACTAAAATACACATGAGCGGAACGATTTCTCCCTAATTATGCCAATAGTTGTTTTCTACGACTATTTACCTGTTTGCAATAGTTTTCCCAAATGGCTAGGCCAACTAACTATTGAACTGCTCAATTTGACCTGAAAGTTTTCCATTTTTAATAATGTCACCGGTATTTTAAACACTTTTAATTTAACCCCACCTGGAAATGTACTAAATGTTTTAATTCATAATGGATATCTGACGCTTCCGCGAAATCAAACCTGATACCTTCAAATTTATCCTGCGAGTTTTAACTCGAATTTTCTCGGGAACGCTTTGAAGGAAGTGGCCACAACCCTTCCTATCTAATTTTACTGCTGATACTTTTAAAAAATGCTGCCCCCTTTCCTATATTTTTAAATACTCCTGATGGTTAAAGTTACGACCTTCAAGGAAAAATAGGCGTTTCATAGAAGTAGGCTCAACTAAGTAAAATCTCATGGTCACGCTGAAGGAAAGCTTTCGTCAAATTTCACAGAGTTTTAATTAATACTGGTTTCATCCCAGAGTGGACATCATCGCACCTGATTATGCCCAACGTGGGATGAAACCGGCCGTTTGTCAATAGTCTGTGAAATTTTACAAAGGTTTTTTTTATCCATTGTGCGTGAAGAAATCGGCTCTGATGCTTGCATCACTTATTTACTCTTACTTACTTACTTACGAACAAGTTTGACACCTCATACACAGAAGTATTTAATTGTAATTGCATTACAACAGTGAGCATGAAGAATAAAGAGTAATTAGTAAAAGTAAATGATTTAATCAACTGCGTCAATGAGATCGACGCCGCCGCCACTCATGCGTAAAAGAGCTGGAAAATCACCTTGAAATATCTTAGAAAGAACGCAACCACCTCTCCAGGCTAATTCACCAATTAGTTGCCAAGCCTTAGAAGTGTCGGGAAACGTTAGCGACCACTGTATAAGTGAAGGCACTGCCAGCCGTTGAGCGATTAGCATTTCAAGGTGACTGTTAATATTTTGCACGGTGTATTGAATCATTGGATCTTAATTTATCCCCTCCAAATGTGGTAGTTCCGCTATGCAAACTTTGTTGGCGTATGAACGCGTCATCATTTGTTTGAGAGGGCTGTAGAAACAGCGAAGACTTCGCTTTGGAGTCATATTAGAACTGATGGTGTGCCTCATGATAAGAAAAAGATTGCAAATATTCAATTCGGATATTAATATCAAATTTCATTGATTCGAGATCATGCCAGCGTAGGAGAGTGTGCTTGAACACTATCAGCATTTTCTTGGAAGCATATCATCTCTGCCACCTTTCGGGTGATATGAACGAGCAACTGATGTAGCAAGCAGGACAATATTGATCGGCAATGTTTTCCCATGATGAAATATCATTAAATTCAGATTATGCGTATAAAATATCTTTAACCAATCTTACTTTTAACTCATTTTTTATCCTCGATAATTTATCGATTCCATGGAATGAATGTCGTCCAAGTGTAAATGTGGTGAAATATTTATCTTACTCTTTGTAGGTTTTTTAATGTTAGTTATCGTATTTTTTGAAACACCATGATATATTATTAACTGCTCTCACCTCCTACCCCTTGGTTAGTTATAAAATAACTCACACATTGGAGAATATTGAGAATAAAATGGATTTTAGCCTATTAAAGCAAATCCGATAGTTTCCCCTGGAGGAGAAAATGGCAGGATTTTATTATCATCTGTCCCTACGGGGCTTTCTCTTGAACCCCATGAAAGCATTCGTAGGTCAAATTTCAATCTTGCTTTTGGCTCAGTCATTTTCTCGCCATTTATTATCACACCACTTCCATTTAGCCTAGCTTTCCCCAATTTATATCACTTGGCGTAGAGATTGCTGCAGAGAAATCTCGATTATCTTTATTCGTATAATAGGCAGTCATTTCGTTTAAGTGTCCGAAGGAAAGTGGAAATACATCTGCCCTTTCTTGGAATCACATACGTCAATTATGTGATGTTACGTGTGTACTCATAAGTTACCTCTGTGCTTCACTCTTTGTACACTACCTATTGATGGAACTTCTTAAAGGATAGAAATTATTGAGAAGAGAAGAAAATATTGAGAGCGTTTCTAACTTCCGTACTGAGTTCCTCTTCGAATAAAAATTTCTAGTGACTGAAAGGTATAACGTTATCACATATGCTGAACTTACCTGATGATCATACCTGATGAATTAACATACTTGAACGGAAAATATCAACTTACAGTAATTAAAGAATCAGTTTTTTCTTGATAAAATGCTGTCCTTGTGGGTCTAATACAGTGGAAACATGAAATGATACATTTTAATGGAAAGGAATTACCAAAGAGACGCGCATACAAGTTTTGGGATGTTAAGAAATGGATAATTGAGACGCAATCAGGGGCTCAACCACGGTTCTCCGTAACGTGTGCGATCACGTTATTGCTATTTTTCAACTGCGCCAAAAAGAATTCAAACGCGAAAAAAGGAGCCGTGATCCCAGCAGGATTGATATATTTCTCGTTCAGTGAGCCCACCCCCCTAATTTAATACCTGTGAGTATTCGTGTTCAATACATATTTCAAATTCTTCTGTGACTTCACAGAAATCTCATGGACCAGATTAGTGTCATACGCGGCGAGTAATATTGGTAAATCTCACATCAATCAGTTTGGGAAATGGAGTGCCAATAGTGTGTGTGTAAAGATTAATGAATTTCGGTAGCCCCACCATCGTTGGTCGATTTGATGCAGGATTTCAAAGTCGGCGACTCTTAAAGAGGAGATACTTTAGTGAAAGTGCCGCCATCTCCTGCCGTGATGGACTGTAAAAGGATGAGTTGAGAGGCATAGCCATGTATCGGTGAGGATCGCTGACCCTATCCGCTTTGCCCAGGGCCGTTGGGTTAAGAACAGGAAAAAAAACTCCCTTCTTTTTCCGCCACGAGGCCCCAAACCGCTTCGATCTGACCTTCGCAACCGGGCGAGGCCCTTGACAACGGTTCTATGGCCTTAAAAGTGACAGGTGAGATCGAGGTACAGCCCGAATACCGGCTCTTTCTCGTCTCGGCGTCGCCAAGGTAGCAGCGTGACCTTGAGCTCCAAAAGGGAGCTCCTCTCTTTCCCGTTTCGGGTTAGGGAACGTTTCCTCCGGGTCCATGGCCCTACTGGATCGGAATGGTTACGAATTAACGTGGATATTTTTTTATCTCATCTTCTGCCAGGATGGTTAAGAGTGATTCTAGACCAGGTTGTCTTGTGGCCACACCCTGCGAGAGCACGATAAATATAAACTCTACCTGACCGACATCGTATAAATCCTTTAATGTGTTAAGGGCGTGGTCAGCTACTCCTTCCAGGGCAGATCATTTGAATCGTCGCCCGGCTCATATCCTGGCAACGTGGTGGGGGTAGGAAATAAAGTCGCCCAAGACTGGTGTAAAGACCGTAAAGCTGTCACAGTCATTTCCAGAAGGTTAAATCAAACGTGGAAGTCCATCCATTAGCATGTCACTTCTTGGCTGTTTAATTTACAGTTAATGAAATATATTATTAAAATGCAATAGATGGAAGGGAAGACGTGCACCCAAGATTGGCCCCCCGTTAGCCGTAGCAATTCTTAGGCTTCCTGAGTTGGTAATCGTGAACTTCAAAAGTGCTTTACGTTCATCAATGTATTAAAACCTATGGAGAAAGTGCTAAAGACTCTACTCTGAAATAGCGGTGCATGAGGTCGTAATATCTGAGCTTAAACCTATTCCAATCATATAAATCTGGGCAGGCAACTCGATGAATTTTCATTTTTAGTTTGATTTTTTTATTTGTGCTGGCATAACTGATGGAGGTAATCATATTTATGGAGTGAAATTGTGCAGCGAAACTTATAAAGTTTTCGGTAAATATATTGAAATGGTCGATGCAGAATTGAAATGAAGAAGGCGAAGTGATTCCAGTCAAAGCAGGAAAATTATTGCATACCAGTTTATGCATCATTAAATCACCTTTATTCGTGTATCAAGGATAAATAATTGATAACTCTTACATTTATACCATCCATCACAACATGAGAGATATATAATTCTTAATATTTATTCGCTTGTCTCCGATAAATTCACGTCGAAAGTTCGTCCATAGGAAAACTATGTGAAATGCATTTTCATTTCATATTTTTATTTGTAATTTAACTCGGTACCTTATTTCAATGATGACGATGCTGGTGAATTCTAAAATAATGAACGTTGACATCACTACTACGGTTGTGATTCACTATTGACTCCCTCAACCCCTGTAATGGCGATGGTATGAAAGGACGAGGTAGCGAAGGTCAGACAAAAAAAACTGTTTTCCCTCAACCTTGAAAAATTCTTCGGGCAGGGAAATGTCACTTGATCGGTGACCTTCGAATCAACCGAGTCTGAATCTTAAAATAAGCCCTCAAAATATTCGAGCTTGTTCTAAAAATAAACTACAATCGAGCGCGAAAGCTATCTCATACTACGTCACTGGGTAATCAGGACTACAAAGCATGGTGATAAAAATTAGAGGCGTGTGGTTAAGGTAAGTTCCCTTTTGAGCGCACTCTTTCTCACGATTAATTATATATTTTATATTTTATGAATAACATTGAAATTTGAACCAATGATTTTTTAATGAAAACAACTATCAAAGATAGGCAATCACGGTAAGGTTACGTGAGTAGAAAAAGTTACCATGTTCGGTGCCAACCGGGCGATCGAATAATTAATTCTTTCTCTTGCAATTTATTTCAATGGTTCAAAATTGGGTCTATGAACGTGTAATTAACGACGATGAGATTAATGATCAGTACATCGCATTCATTTTGATAGCGTATATTTTCTTTCACTCGATTCTTCGAAACAATTTTTAAAAATTTCATTCGTCCGTGCGTACATAATCCAGGATATGGTCCCGTTCCCTCATGCCAATGATTCCTCTTATCTCCACGGCTTAGTGAACATGAGGTTTACTCTTCTTTTTAACAAGAAGTCTCGACAACTACGGTTGCCTTAAAATGTATCTCTTTAGAGAGTAGGGGAGACACCCTTAGCCTTGGAACCGAGTGTAGAGAATATTTTTCATCCTGTTTCTTTGATTTAAATCTCCGACACCGATTTCAACCCTCCCCCCCCCCCCCCCATCTGCTGCCTCCCTCACGAATCGCAATCACACCCCTTGGACCGGTTAGCCATGAATTTACGATGATGGGCGAAGGGATCGTTTTGCACGTGAGGATTAGGATTATAAGGGCTGAGATTGGCGCCTTCGTTGAGTGGTGGAACCAGTCGAGGGAGTGGGACTCGGAAAGATGGGTTCCAACTCTCTCTTGAGCAGACAGGAATCCCAAAATTAACCTGCCCTTGCTCGCTAGTTTACGATTATGCCAGCCAACGAATCAATGTGAACGAATATACTAGTTTAACTAAGCATAAAAACGCTAATATAAAAAGTCTTTGCAATCAAAAATAAATGAACAAATATCTGTTAATTCTGCAATTTAGGTGCACTAGTTATAGTATATGTGTAGCATAGAATCTCTCAGCCCAAGATGGCGGTTTCCACTAGCAAAAAACTGCTATGCCGCTGATGCTAAAATCTAGTTAAAGGATAATAGGAAAAAAATAGGACTTAACGAAGGAGAATTGTATGTTAGGAAGAGTAGGGTGTTATTGTCAGTTAGTTTATAGTTTTAAAACTCAGAGAAATGGAATGAGAGAGGTACTTTGATCGTAATTTTGATGAAACGAAATGAAACGATGACAAGCTTTTATTTTCATTGAATAACCTTTATTTGCCAAATTCAGCTGCAGCACTCTTAAGTGCCGTGAAACAGCGGAAATGTTGGTCGAAAAATCAACGCTTTAATTCATTCACGACCAAATAGTTTTTATCGATCCTAATGTTCAAATTCTCCTTCCGAGTGATTTACTGATCATATATCATTTAATATGACCTCTTCAAGACGAGTAAATGTAGTATTTTACTTTTAAAAAATGTCAGCCGCATTTATTCTTATTTATGCTTTCTTTTTGCAGTAAAGTAAGAATAATACTGAGCTTAAAATTATTAATATTTGCATAAAGTACCTGAAACATGAAAAAGAGCAGAACTCATAATTAAAAGTTGTAATTTAAGCTTATGAACTTCCGCATTGTTTTACTTTAGTAGATATAGTGTGACTATAACCTGTAGTTCTCCACTATCAGTACTTCTGCTCAAATTGGTATTGATTCTCCCACATTTCGAGATAGCGACTCAGAATGCGAAGAAGGGACTCCACATCTGTGATAAAAATCTTCCTCACCAATAATTATGGCATTATACAATAATTGAAAAAAAATAGCTTGCCTGCTTGGGCAATCAAGAGTGCTATTGTGAAGGCAGTGTTGCAGCAAATTTTTTAAAAAGAAGTTTGCCGTGAGAATCACTGAAAAAATACAATGCCCACGGTTCTGATAGTTGAAAATAATACTATTTTTAATTTAAATTTTTTAGGGAATCAATGCGATCAAAATTTTGGTAAAAATATCATTTTTTCTTTAGTACAATTCATTTAATTGAAAGAAAATTTTCTTGGGAAGTAGATTGGGGGGGGTGTCCGTATGTCCTCGATTTACGACGAAGATGCGCGCTGAAGGAAATCGATGTAAATGGGAACGATGTAAAACGGGATATTGGTGACAACTTTATTCCATCAATAGCATACGCGTTACTTTCTAGGTTCGAGTTTACCTTCATTCACAATGAATAAATGTGAACAGCTATTTCAGAAGGGATATAAACGTGTAAATTTCAAAAAAACGCAAACGTAAAGACACATACTCCATTTTACTAGCAACATTAAAAAATATATTACAAGTGAAATGTAGGTTTTGTTTAAAGAGAAACTCCTCCCAATTTTCTACTCTTTCAAGGTCGTATATAACTCAAGTATTTCTTTATCATCAGTAAAACGTGGAAAATTTTTCGACGACTCTTGTTACCATGGACGTAACATCGAATCAGACGTAACATCGAATTAGACGTAACATTGAATCATACGTACGGTCGAAGCGACCTAAATCGAATCGACCTAATTCGAAACGACGCAAATCGAGGATTTACTGGATAAGTCTCGTGAAACTGGCAGTATTCGTTCGGAAATACTCTTTCACCAGTCGGTGCTGAAGTCTCCTCTCCTCACTAGCGGCCGAGATGATCTTACGGTCATTGAAGCTGCAGGACGACACCAGCCCGGCTCATTATATTTGATGACGTCCTTTGGGCAGCCGCGGTCCATCTTCGTCACCCGGACGATTTATGAGGACGTCGATATTCACTTCCGCCCTAATCTTCTCGTAGCGTAAATCGGTAGCGAGAACTCTCTGCCCTTTTCCTTCCCATCAGTTACTCCTGCCTCGTACAATCCAGCCTTCCTCCCAAGGTCCTCTTGGCCTCCACCCACACTTTCCCTAAACCCCCGCACAGCTCCAGCCGCTGGAGGCAGCGAACCCTTTTGTACAGAGGTCGCTGCTGCATCCAACACTCGACACGTAACCAATCAGAACCAATTGCAGGACCCAACCCCTCTGCGGCCCTTCGGGTCATTATCTCATTGACATGATGGACGTGATGAGATAGAAAAATCTTTTCATCCCACTGTCTCTCACGTGGCGAATGATACCAAGTGATCCTGGTATCGATGCTTGAAGATAAATATAGGTGAAGGATGAGCTGGACGGACATGTGCGTCATTGAGAGTAGGAATGTTGTTAGTCAAAAATGTCAAACTTTAGAGAATGTGCTTAATCCTTTAGCCATCGTAGCGATTTTCTTTATCATTGTCTGAAAGCTCGTGGCTAACTGTTCAAAATCGAACTATTGACTATTCGATACGATTTATTCTCATGTCTCTAAGTTACTGAGGCCAAGACTGAACGCAGCAGACTTTATTTTTTTTACGAGTAGGATTAGAGTAATCCCCTACAGCTCAATAGAGTTGATTGTTAGAGATTCCTCGAGGGTTTAGTGACCCACCGAGGTAAATTGGCAAGGGACAAACACTTGACATTGTGGTGGGCAGCTGGGTAGTGGGAATGTGTTCGACTCTGACAAAGTTTTATGTTCGACGCTGACGAAATTTTATGCTCAAAATTAAGCGTAGAAATTACAGCATTGAGATACGAAGTGGTCTTCAATTTTCCTGTATTTTTTTAAATTTTTTGTCACATTCTAATTCTCAATTACAATGGAAGAATTTTTGTGGTGCAATTATCTTCATATTCTGGATTTTCCTACAAAAGTGAAGCAACTCCTCGCGACTTTACTTCTGTAAAATATTGCAAAGACATTTTTTCCATTTTATTTTTGTGTTGTGTTTTTCGTAGATTTAATTTGACTGAAAAGTCTTTCACCTGCGGAAGTTGAACACTATGTATTGAATGGATACTTCACCTTGGAGTTCATCCATCCTCACGAACTTGAATGCCATTATTTTCCACCTGGAATTGTAGGAGTCACAATTATAGGGTGTTACCATGACAAAAAATTGATTAATTACGCTAAATTCTTAAGTTATAGATTGTAATTTGAGCTTATTTTCAAAGTTTTACGTCATGATTTGGAGAGATACATTTTTTAGTGATGAAATATTTTCTCTTAGTTTAACACATTGCATTTAATTCTCTTGAACATTTTTTAAGCTTCAAAGTCATAAAAACTTTTTTGTTCTTTAACCTCGGCCACTGAAATATACTAGCTAGGTAATCACCAGAGGTTTTTCTCCTGAAGTCCTGGAATTATCGACTATGATGCAATGGTATCGAGCATCTCAATATATCGCATACCGGATTCAACAGATGTGTTCCAATATTTTGTATTACTCTGTGCCCACGTTGCTCCATGTCCCTATCCTGCATTTGTCCTTCCTGACTGATGTACGCCTCCCAGTAGTTCCCCTCCCGGAGATCCGATTGGGGGACTATTTTATTTCCGGAATATGTTACTGAGAGGAGTGCCGTCACGCCATACATACAGCCAAGAATGTAGGGCTGCATTTTCTAGGGAGGCTAATGAGGCAGTTTCCCCCTTGCCTTCCACATCACAGTATCCCGGCCGATTCTGTGAACATCACTCTCGCCCGAAGCTGTGGCTATTGATACCGATCCGATCTCCTTGATCTGCGCCATCAATGCCTTTTGCTGAGACTGTTGCCTCTCAGCAGTGGGTTCAAATTCGGGTAGCGGGCAAAGGTTGGTGGGCAAGCCAGGAAAATCTTAAACCTGCGATCCTCGGAATGGGAGTCGAACACTCTACCAGTGGTCCAAACTGCGCCCAAAATTCCCAATTCAGCACCTAACATCATCATCTATTGCTAATATCATCAATTTTCAGTCAAAATGTCGAGAATCTCGGTGTCTCAATATCGTCATTTGTTATCTAAAGAGTATCGTTTGTCGAATTCAATTCAAAGCAATTTCGAATGGGCTTGCTTGTCAGTCGTGACGTCTGTCTCCCATCTTCACCCTTCTTATTATTTAAGGTCCACTCGACCTGCCTCTAAAGCTCTCAATCCATAATTTTGCTCCAAGCAATACCATCCCTCCCCCCCTTGCTCCAACACACATTCCACTCCTTTCTCCCCTCCCCTATTCCCCTCTACCCCCGCACACCCCAAAACTCATTTCGATGAACCCGTCCATCATCGAGGCGAAATTGAAATTCTTTCGAGGCCACGTGGGCCAAACCGTCGTTATCGAAGGCTTGCAAAAAAAGTTATCGCCCTCGGGCTCTATGTTTTCGGGGTAGCGTGTTGTCAGTTCGTCATTTAATTATTTCCAACGGTATATACTGGATAATTTCAGCCTTATTCAGCCCGTAAGTTCCTGCTAATTTGGAGTGTTTCAGGCCTCTGTGTCAAGTATGGCTTAGAGACACATTTTCTTATCGATTCTTCTATTGATCTTCTATCGATACTTCACTGCTTTTCGGCGTAAGTTTGTGCGACTCGATTGCTCATATGAAATGAATTTGATTTTAATGTTGTCTACAGTACAATTAATATTTCATCAAACGACTAAAGATTCGACTCATGATGAAAATTAAACTTTCTTGAAGATGAAGAAAGAAGGAATAAAATATTGCTAAAACTTTAATTAATGATGAGGCTTTAAATTTCCGAATAAACCTTACTCGGATAATACACGGCCACTCCTTGAATTATTTAGAAAATTGTAATAAGAATTCTGGAAGTAAATAGCGAAAAGGATTTTCCTCTCCTTGAAGGTCCTCTCAATTTTTGGAATGATCGATTGATAAAAGTACTCCAATATTTCTGCTGAAAAATATAACAGAAATTCATTCAAAGGTGTGACGGCTTAACAATGTTCTAATTGAATTAAATAAACTTTTTACCTTCCTCAATATATTTTTTATATCACTTGCCGACGAAGTTTTTACGTCATGAATACCGTGTTAGTGACTTCTTCCGTTGAAATTAATACTTAACACCTTAAGGAATTACTTCATAATTCATCTTACCTGAACGTCAGGTGAAATAAAAATTTCTTTTCGGAATAACAACAAATTTTACTTAATTTTATATTTTCCCGATTAATGACAGTGAACATGGAGTTAAAGTGTCTTATTACTTTGAAAGTGTCAACAGTTATCCTATATTTGGATTTATTGAAATATTTATCTCCACATATACTCCTCAAGTACGGTGCTCCAATTGAAAAATGAAATTATGTTTTTTAATTTGATGAAAATGAAACGGTACTGAATATCTTCCGTTTATTTATTCTTTGTCCTTTCGTCCATTTTCTTCGTCCATAAACGGTCGGAAGGTATTGCCGACCAAGAGATACAATACACCAGTTCTTAACTGGTGCTGGTTTAGCATTGAATTTTTATAAATAAAAATGTTCGACTATTAATAAATAGTCATAATAATGCCTGCAGAAATGTTAGACGTTATTAATTCTCCTCTGGAGATATTTCTTCCGAAACTTATGTTTTTTCTTCGATCATTCCAGGGTTTCAATGGGAGGCTAGCCTTCGCCATTACTGCAGCTGCTCTCGGCTCTTCCTTCCAACACGGTTATAACACTGGTGTCGTCAACGCTCCTCAGAAGGTAAGTGCAATTTCAAAAATCTACCCACTTATTCTATTTTTAGGGACTCTAATTACATCTACATTTCAAACTCAGGATCGATAATGAATAGCGAAGGGAATATTTTGAACGCCAAGTTAACAGAACACTTCGTAGCGTTTTAATGACTTAACCTATAATTTTGTTAATAAATAATACATTTGAATGTCAGTTGGTTTACGCGACATTATGGGTGGGAGAATATTAAACTTAGCCTTCATACTAAGGAAGTATTTATCTAGAGATTATGAGAGTGGCCCTGACATATCTTTTCGTTTGTTACTGTTTCTTTCAACACGCAGTTTCGGCCTTGAATTGGTGGATTTCTCTCATCCCAGTAAAAGAGGGATAATAAGGCAAATAGTTCAAATAGCATTGTATTGCCACATAAAAAAATCAGTGAAATCATCTACTTTTTTCTATACACGTCACTAATGAGAACAATATTGCAAAGTTTCACACAATATTTATGCTGGCGAAAATCGCTTCAACCACCTTAAATAGACGCAATTCAAATCTAATTATCGGCTCCATTGCTTTTCACCATCTAGCTGATTGAAGAATGGATTCGTACGGTTGCCCACAATCGCACTGGCGAAGTCGTGGACCAGTCCCACGTGACCATGATCTGGGCCATCGCCGTGGCCATCTTCTGCGTCGGCGGTATGCTGGGTGGATGCATCACGGGCTTCGTGGCCGAGCGATTCGGTCGCAAGGGCGGCCTCTTGCTGAACAACATCCTCGTGGCTGCCGCTGCAATCCTCATGGGATGCGCCAAAGCGGCCGCATCGTACGAGATGGTCATCGCCGGTCGTTTCCTCATCGGTATCAACTCCGGACTGAACGCTGGTCTAGCTCCCATGTACCTGGCTGAAATATCCCCCGTACATCTACGAGGAGCGGTAAGCGAACCGTAGAGAATAAATATAGATTGATCCACCTTCAAATATTCACACAAACATGCACCCAGGAAGAACAGGTCTGTGGATCCATGTGGGTCCCACGTGGAATCCACCTGAAAGCGTAGATATTTGGTGGAGGTGGAAATTTTCTTTATTAATTTTACCCACTGTGGAAATTATGCCGAAATAGAAATTCCTGGAACTGTGTAAAAATTCAATTAATTAAGCAAGGTGTGTCCTTCTGGATAATTATAAGTTCACCAAATAAATACCTATTTAATATGTGTGAAGTAGAGCCCTCGTGGAATTGATGTGGGACCCACATGGAGTTTAACTGGATCCTCGATGGAAATTAGAAGGTAAAAGGATTTTGGTGGAATCTACATGGGTATGATGGAGAATCCACACAGGACCAATGTGGATCCCACGTGGAAATTTGGCATCTTGGTGGAAATTTTGTGGATCTGGTGGCTATATTCACATGAATTCCATCAAAGATTTCCTCCTAATTTCCACCTTCATACCCACGCAGTTCATGTGTGGGTTCCATCAACTTGTTCTCACTGGGCAGGGACATAGCCAGAAGGGGATTCAGGGCTTCTAGAATCCCCATGACTCCCGAAATTTTAAATTATATAAAGGTTATTAACGAAGAAAAGTATTGTATTGTAAAATACAGATTCTGGTGTGACATGATGGATCTGTTCCACAGAGACAGAAACATATCACATAATTCCAATGGTAAATTATTTCATATGCACAAGCTTCCGTGTTACACACTGAAGATGACATCTTGTAGATCATGTAAAAACATCAAAACTTGTCGGCATAGGCGTAAATTAGGGGGGGGGAGGGCACGGGGTGCCACCCCAATATTCCCCGGAACCACATACACACAAGTTGTCTTCCCCTCCCTTCCCCTCCCCCATAACCTGTGATCCACACAATAGTGTCACCCCAAGGAAATTGCTGAATTTACGCCTATGCTTTTCGGGATTTTGTCTTTTATTATTGAAATACTGGAATTGTTTTGTTTCTGTCTCCCTAACTTGTATTTAAAAAAAATATTGTTTAATTTATTTGTTCCTCAGTTTGAGCAGCTTTCAAAATAAACATTTAATTGTCATTTTGAAAATTTACGAAAGAATGAGAAAGTTGTTATGGTTTTTATTCATTCAAAGGTTTGCTCAGCTTAATGCTTTAAATTCTGTTACACTGCATTTGCAATTCCTTACTTATTACCTAACACAAGTTGCTCGTGATTTAAAAAAATGTATTTTCACATAAGATCCCCAATGCTGATTGTATTCAACAACCCATTTGCTATTTTTAAAAATAATTTTTCAACTCTTCATCTGTTAGTTTCTCAGGAATGTATTTTAAAAACCAAGACATAGGTATGAAAAACATGTAGTTGACAAAATTCTATGTCCCTACCAAAAGTGAGTGTTAACCATGTGTTTTAAATACTATTCAGTGTGTCTAATTATAATTTGTTGTTCAATTTGTAGGTGGGCACTGTGTATCAGCTGGTCATCACGATATCCATCCTGATCTCCCAAGTCTTGGGTCTGGAGTCAGTCCTTGGTACAGAGTCAGCTTGGCCTGTCTTGCTGGCTATCACAGCTGTTCCAGCAATCTTCCAACTAGCAACATTACCCCTTTGCCCTGAGTCTCCAAAGTTCATCATGAGCAATCAAGGAAAGGAGCTGGAAGCACAAAGAGGTAGGTTGTTCACAGAAATACATCTCTAAACCCTAGTAGATAAAGCATAATTCACAAAAATATCAACAATGCCTGAAATTATTTTTTGAAAGCCTTGGATTTCTTGAGGAAAATTATTAATCAGTATTTGTGATATTCACTAAGTCAAGATTTGATTGCTTGAAATAATATGTTGCTAATGGGCTTATTTTAAATATTTTTAGGCACATAAAAGAATAAATCATGTATATAGAAATTTTCCTTGCTCTGGCATCGTAACAGTGAAACTGACCATTCAAGTACTCCTAAGTATGCCAATATAATGATCCTACACACCATGGACAATATTTTTGATTTTGTTTCTCCAGCAAAAAGTACTAAAGGCCATATGCATGCTCATACCAATGATATTACCAATTTATTTATGATTGATAATGCTTTTTTAATCGCTGTTCCAATGATGGCACATAAGTATATGTGGTGATTTCTTAAAATGAATATTCTGTGACAGCAAACAGCGTAAATGATTTTTTAGTAATACTGTTACCCTCTGTCGGCTTAAGTACCTGTAATAGGAGTTACAGTTGGTATTTCTCAATGAGTGTGATGAAATGAGATGGCTTTATGATGGCTAAATTTATTTACTTTGGTCATTCACATATTGCAATGACTCCTTTTTCCAGCTCTGACCTGGCTTCGTGGAAGCATTGAGGTGCATGATGAAATGGATGAGATGAAGAGTGAGGTGGAGGCTGCTAGGCTAGTCCCAAAAGTGACGCTTCGTGAGATGTTCCTTAATCCAGCCCTTCGCATTCCTCTTATTATCTCCAGCATGCTCATGATTGCTCAGCAGTTGTCTGGTATCAATGCTGTAAGTATCAGAAATAGGATTAAATGCATTTAAAGTTTGGTTTTACAATGTTTGACAGAGGTTATTTTCATTGCAATGGTAGTTTTAAGTGATCCATTTAGTATTCATGAATGCAATTAATACACATACCATACTCTTTGCCAGTATTTCTAAGTCCTCTTCTTTTTTTCTATTCTTAGTAGTAAATTATGAGGAATCTTATGTTGTACTGACCAGTGCAATTGATAAAAAATAATTCATGTATCAGGAACATAAATATATTTTCATTTATTAACAAAAATTAATTTGATATCTTACTTGACACTGTGGACAACTTTTTGCAGACTCATAGAATCTCTTCATTGCACTAAAGACTAAGTGTGAGACTACTTCAGAATCAAAAGCCATGAGTTTATGCATGAAATTAATGTGTGAGCATTATAGCGTTCATAAAACGAACTACTTTTAATCAATTACTTTTATTTTCAGGTCATGTTTTTCTCGACCAGAATTTTCAAGATGGCCCAGTTGACAGAAGAGCATGCACAATATGCCACACTTGGTATGGGCAGTATGAACGTTGTCATGACTGTTGTGTCTTTGGTTCTTGTTGAACGAGCTGGACGCAAGACACTTCTACTTGTTGGATTTAGTGGAATGACCGTTGTGACCCTACTCCTGGCTATTGCATTGGCTTATGTGGTAAGTTCACTTAAAAATTACTGATATTTAAATAAATGAAATTCTTACCCATTTACAGTTCCACTTTGTGGTACACCATTACATCTCTGATTAATGGAATTAATTTTATGGCAGGATTTCAAATATGTCATTTCTGCAATATGCATATTTTATATAGAAAATGCATATAATAATAAGATGTCTCAGGCATGATAAGCTTAACATATGGAACTACAGATATTAAGAAACTCGCAGATTAATTTATAATTTGACGGCACACAGTCACTTTCTTCAGAGACATAGTGCTTTATGTATTCTATTGAGAGTTTATTTTTTGATAGTGCTAACCTCTACTCCCATAATTTCTGGTTACAGGAAGGAGCAGGTCTCTGGCTGTCTTATGTTTCTATCCTACTAGTCATCGCTTTCGTTGTTTTGTTTGCTACTGGCCCTGGATCTATCCCATGGTTTATGGTCTCAGAACTTTTCAACCAATCTGCAAGGCCTGCTGCCACTAGCTTTGCTGTTGCTGTCAACTGGACCGCTAACTTTATTGTTGGACTGGCTTTCTTGCCTCTTCAGGTTAGTATTCGAAAATGTTCTCTAATATTGCAAAAGCTCAAATTTATTGAAAATATGGTGTTAGCTCATAAAGAAGACTTGGTCAAGTGAATTGGAGAATATTACCGTACTCCTATTTCGAATCACTGATAAACGTGAAGATAGTGCTTGAAGTGTCAGCTCTTACCTACGTGGCATAGGTTTCATTACACTCTTGGTTGAAGCTATTTGAGTGTCAGTCATTGGAGTAATTATCTAAAGGGCATCATTTGTATAGAAATATATGCAGGAAAATAGCAACTATCCCAGTTTTCATACCTCCTGTATTGTTTTATGTATTTTTAAACAAGTAGCAGATGGGCTACCCATATAACCGACCACCTGTGGCTTCCATCCATATTATCCATTACTTAGGTCAGCAGCACAGGCATTATTTTTGATGCATTGTGTTAGTTTGAGTTAGTAATTAGGATTATTTCTGAAGTTACATATTGTTTCAAGGAGAAAATGAATCATAAATGTATGAACATTACCTGCTTACAGAATTCTATGGAGAATTTTGTAATGACAGTATTTCATGGATGAAACAGGCTCTCATTACTTACCTGAATAACATGTAATGGTGTTGAAGAAAGTGTATACAAGAAGGCTGGTGAGAAGTAGTATTATATTCAATTGAATGGTTTCTTTTATACCTTCATGATTGTTCCAGTTTCTGTAGCAATGGAACATATCAGGGAGTCATTGCTAGTTAGCTTCAGCATAAGAAAAGTACCCATTGAGTTACCACTAAAACTGTCAGAATTTATTTATAAAAAAGACCCATCCCTATGCAGAAGTAACAGAATATCCACGGCTGGCTATAGCCCTCAACATATAGCTATTTGGGTTGACCTGCAAGGTTTGCTGATTATAGATCTAGCCCAGTATATCTCATATTATAAGTTTGTTTCATTTATTCTAGTTAGTTATTTGCACTTTTCATTTATGGTTATCATTTCAGCTATTTATTTTTTGAAAAAAATCGATTAATATGTGGTTATTTTCTTTCCAGGAACTCATGGGTGGATACGTGTTCATCATCTTCACGCTATTTCTAGTTTTGTTTGTCTTTTTCATCTATAAGAAGGTTCCTGAAACTAAGAATAAGACAATGGAAGAGATCTCATCTATGTTCCGCCAAAGATCTTACCAGTGAGAGCAAGAAACCAAAGAGTAATGCGAACCTGATAATACAAATGTCACATCACCATCAGCTTTTTAAGTTATTGTGTGTCAATGGGTGTGTTTGATGTAGAAGCACACTCACAATGAACTCTAGACATTTCAATGGAAAGGAAGGTTAGGTGTACCCAAAGCCCAGGTAGGAGAAAGAAGTGGACAAGACTGCAAGCGAGTGCCAGGAAATAGCTGCTTGAACAAGGATATACACTGGGTAATGTGTTTAAAAGTGTTTTAAATAAATACGTGTTTTTATGTAAATACATGTGGTCATACATCAAGCAGGCAAAGAAAGAGACTAATTTTTCTCAGTCACTCAGTAAACCTAAACATAATCATTAATTCCATGAGATTAATTGAGTAGTGAACAGCAGGATTGTGCAATGCAAAAATTGTTGTGACTGTTAAAAAAAGATGAATATTCAATAAGAAAAATGTTATGACTGTATTTTGTTAATGTTTCTGAGACTGGCCACAGTCTGTTGTGTGATGCTAAGTTGCACGTGGAAATAAGTCTGCACTATAGGCTTGAATTAATTTTAAATTGATCAGGCTGACTTGCATCAGAATGAATCTGCAGCCATGAGACTGCTTGTTAAATCAGTATGCCTTGTGAAGTGTCCTTGCATTTCTGTGGGGCATCTGATCTCCATTGCTGTTGGCAATTTTTCATGTTCCATGTGTCATAACCCCAAGCTCTCTATTGTCATATGAAAGAGCTCACAACAAAAACATTTAAATGTGTCATGTCAATGTAATGGCTGCATTTACTTATTTGGGGTGTCTGTATATGTGTAAGAAATTGCAACAGTTATATGTTGTGATTTTTTGTAAAAGGAAATCATTTTGTCATCGATAGATTTTGTCTGATTTGAAATTTAATTTTTATTAAAACATATAGGCTCAATAGGAAAATCATTAAAATGCCACTGGTTACATTGTAGCACATTCAAGGCTGACTTCTTGCCAATTAAGGGGCAATTTTCTTTGGCACTGAGGATATTGATATTTTAAGAGAGATTAGGAAACTATTTTATGGGAATAAACTATATTTTGGTCTAATGCTTGGCAGGCATTAGTTCTTCGTCAGCTATGCTGCTGGAGGTGTTTAGGCCTCCTCAAGACTTATGATGGTAATCACTCACATGAAATTATTGACTGCCAGGCTTCATCAGTTGTAAGCTGTGTGAACTATGAGCCAGGGATTTGTTACATTGGGGTCCATTGCTTTGAAACTGATGCCAAGAAATGTTTGTTTTATCTTGGAGAGAGTGAAATATGTAATGTTTATTTGGGACTCATCCAAACTTAGAGGAGCCATTTTGCACTACTGCTCAGGATCCATCTGAAGCCTAATCTGTTCACAATCACTATTTGTACTTCCCTTGGAAAGTGCATTAAAACTCTTTGTGCATTTGAAGTAGAGGGAGTAAGAGCACAAGAAATCAGGGAAGATGAGGATTAGTTTGTTTATTTTTTTTTACCTACCTTACCTTCTTAAATACGCAGTTGAAAAAAACAGCATAAGAAGGGAAAGGATTTTGGGAGAAGTACAAGGTTTGTGTATTTGGACTGAAAGCTGCTAAAATTCCTGCCATTTCCAGGGAGTCCCTGGTCATGAGGATGGAAGGTATAAACTTGCTGTGCCAATGCCTTCCTCATATTAATAACTATCGTAGTGCAAGCAGGGGCATCAGAGAAAATATTTTTTAAATCTGAAGGGTCAGGGAAATGAAATTTTACAGCTTCTCCCATCACAGTTTTTTCAGTAGGGAAAACATGCCTATAGGGTGTGGACACCTTGGTCCTCATTTATCTTATCACTGGGAGGATTCATAAAAGAAGTTTATTTCCAAAGCCCCAGGGGTCATGGAGTACAGACTTATGGTAGTTTGATACTTCCCTTCTCAATCAATACGACCCCATTCACCCTTGAGTGTATGTGCTTAATCAGAAATTTTCACTTTGATATCTGGAATCTCACAATATCAGGAAAGTATTTTGTACAAAATCTATGATCCGAAAGTTATGAATGTAAACACATTGTTTTATATCTTCAATTGGAAGATTTTTAAAGTATTATTTATTTACACTTTTGATATTTTGTGTATGCTGTGTATGCATGGTTGCAGATATGTTATTACTGTGGTGCTAATGAATGATAGTACAATGTATATAATGTAGTGATTGTAATGGAAATACTGTTTTAATACACACGTAAATATCACTGGATTGCTTTCATTTGTAAAGCTCCCAATATTCCCAATGTAAAGCTCCAATTACTCCCTATACTGTGCCCACAGTTGTAAATTTGTGTGTGACGAACATAGCCCAATGGCCGTCTCTACAACTATGGTGAGTTGGATATTCCCAATTAAGTCAGCTTTCCCATTAAGTGTATATTCGTAACTAAGCCTATAGGAAATATAATAACACTTAGCTTAAAAGAATGTGCGGAATATATCAGTATTAAAAGTATTTGAAACGTAAGTGAATTTTCCTGAAAATTACCAAATATTACGGTAATTTTTATGGGTTAAAGTATATAAAACGTAATTTTTAGAGTCTTCTACCTCTACGTATGCATCTCCTCTCGTCAATTACCCACGCAAGTGTGTTTTTGTTACTTTGCTATAGACTTTCATTTTATTTTCTTGGACTATTTATTCAATGTCATTCAAGGAGGACTCTCTATCGGACTGTTTAGGGACTAATCAAGTACTGTATAATACGTTTTAATGGGGTAGATGGTTAAGCGTCTTTTAACATTGTTTTGTTAGTAAGGTAATGGAGGTACGAGGTCATCTACCATGAGATTTGATTGACTCCAGTGATCGTATTTGTATCACTTTTTTACATTTGTCGGACGAAAAAAACCTAGTTTCTGATGCTGTAGGAAGCGCTGAGTTTGCCTCAGAAATGTTTGCAATAGCGTAGATAATTATTTATTCTACTGTTTGATTACTGCATGGTGAAACAAGCAACGGCTGTTGCTGGATCAAGGTTTACTTTACGCATAAATACTGGCGTGCCAACGGGAGATTTGAGTGTGCAATTGCTCCTCCCAAAAGTTAAAAAAAAATCCAATTATATCTTTTACGGGGTGTGCTTTAATAATATTCGACCAAATTGCTTGTCGTGTCCCATAAGATGTCTTCATTGTGTATCATTTCTTAACTTGAGGCCATAGGCAGTAAATAGTTGGTGACATTAGCTTCCTTTTTATTTTGAAATCGTTTCCGAGACAAGATTCTGCGACTTAAGTTTGTACGGGTTGATCTAGCTCTCCCGGCCGCCGAATATTTCCATGTCGACGGACGGTAAACGTTCATTTTATCGCCAAACCCACAATATATTGAGCCCAGTATTTCCGTGGGTAGCCAAAATCGCAAAAAGTATGGTTAATCGAGCAGTTAATCTACGCACATCATTCAGGTCAAGTATTACTGCTACTTAAGTGAGCCTTTGAGGAAAGAGAGCGGAGGCTAAGTTCATGAAATCTTTAGTACGGGGAGGATCAAAAAGCGTACAAAATCGTCTGGCGTAGTACTTGGTCCACGATCTTAACCCTCTTCCCGTCTTTAAGCTTACGTCGCCAGCACGTAGAAGAGCTGCCCTTCGTCCGCAGCGAGGGGTCAGCTAAGGGGAATCAAGTACAAGGATCTTCCATCTGCTCACTCTCTTGGGCACTTCAATGATTGAAGCTAATAATATTCATGAGCGAATGGTCTGCTAGCTAATTCTCAATTTGACCTCTGTATGTACCTCATAATATCTATGCGTAACCACTTAATTTTAAGGGTGGATGGTAATTTTTCCATGAATAATATCACCTAAATGGAGATAATGAGGATCCGTGTGGTAAAGTAATATAACTAGTCGTTGTAATCCATAACCCCTCATTCATTTGAGCCCATCAAGATATACTCTCAAGAAACAACCTCCTTCCTTCCTCCGCTCACTGAAACAGGATAACAGATGAAGAAGGTACCCATAATTAAATTTGAATTTGAAAAAGTATTTTCCAAAAATTGTACATTTGTGTATTTTTCAGCCATAGACTTTCACTAAAGAAAGGTTAAAGGACATATAGTTAAGCCTGTCATTACTTTATAAATTGTTAATTTGTATGTTATTTACGCACGCCCTGACATTGTTAAGTAATTGCATCGGTCTCATTATATGAGCTGGTTGCATGTCTCAGAGTTTTAAAGCGGAGCACAATAATTCATTTTATTGTCACTAGGCCAATACATTCGCAACGAACAAAGTCAATGGTTAAATTAGATCATGAATAAATATCCATTAATTAACTTCATAAATAAATAGAAATTTGTACACTGTACATATTTACACCCTGTACACACGTTACATTGATGCAATATCATTGCAGTCCGAAAACTCCACAAGATTATAAAATGGGTGTAGAAACCAACCCGTTATAAATCTTTTTCTTAAGTATATACATTCAACGGAAGACATTCATTTGTTGAATGGGAAGGAAGTTGGTTAAATAACTTGATACCCACAGTCTCATGGCTGTTAATCGATTTTGATAATATATGATATGGAATAAAAATTTGCTTATTACTCCGTGTATTATAGTTGTGAATATTGTTCCTAAATTTTAGAGGAGGCAAATGATTTTTTACATAAATTAAGAGACAGTAGATGTATAAGTTGATCACTATCATAATTTTAAGACTGATAGACAATGGTTTGAAATGCTCTTTGTGGAAAGAGCCTGTCATCACTCTTACTCATCTCATTTGCAAGAGCAAAATGTCCTCCACATGAGATGAATTACCCAACAGAGTAATTCCATATTGTAGGAGACTTTGAAAGAGAGAGAAATAAGAAGATATGAGATAGTTATTTGGCACACGATTTCTGAGAATTTTAATTAAATAAATAACTATAGATAGCTTTCCAATTATATATTTTATTTAAAATCTTTTCATGAGCGCGTTAAACAGGTTCTCCTTCAAGGCAACCTAACATTTCTCGCAACTCGTCATAATGAATGTAAATTTTGTGGGAGTGATAAATATCATTGTTACCTCGAGAACTCTCAATATGGAGAAAGAATTTCAATTCAGTATGATTTAATCAATTCGGCATACCTACAAAATACCATTTAAGTCATCTGCATGGTAAGTAGCACGGGATGGCTCCTCTCAAGACTTACAATATTCGTCCAAGTTCACTATGGAGCTTCGTACGCTCCCCTCTCCCCGGAACCCGATGACCAAAATAGGGTAAGAGAACAATGCACGGCTGGACCAAAAACCTAGGGAGTAAAGCTTACCCAAATGAAGACATGAGAATGCGTGTAAACAATCTACTACCAATCGGTCGTTACTAATACTTTTAAGCAATTCATACCAAGAGATATCAATCCTAGCAGAAAATAGAATCCAAGAGAACATTTCCAGCAGAATGAGGCGATAGTAATTATAAAATGTTATTAAAGACAAATACAAAGTTTAGATATGCGAGTTAAAATTAGCTTAGTAAGGGAAAAATAATGTGCTCATACTTCTCCTAACTCTATGAATTACCGTGCCAATACAAAGACCATGTCAACCCGTCGTTAAACTTTAAGTAGAATCAGATAGGCCAGTCTCACAGAACCCTAAATAGTTAAAGAGTTACGTTTCCATCAAACTCAATATTGTATATATTTTTGTCATGTCGTAGGATTGAATAACCGATCAAGTCCAGAGTTTAGGAAATGCACGTGTTTTGAATATTACGACCAAAAATCAGTTTTAGACCCAGTAGAGAGACCAAAGATAAAGTGACTTTTTTATTGAATTAGGTAATAATTTATTAGGTAATAA
Source organism: Ceriagrion tenellum (assembly GCA_963169105.1). Taxonomy (NCBI): domain Eukaryota; kingdom Metazoa; phylum Arthropoda; class Insecta; order Odonata; family Coenagrionidae; genus Ceriagrion; species Ceriagrion tenellum. The sequence continues at coordinate 75,301,781 of OY720639.1, read as the reverse complement.
TTTATTAATAATTAGGTACTATTAGCCTACAATTCATTTGATCTTGTCCAGGAATGATAATTCACCAAGATGCAGTAGAGTACTAAAACGTGATGATATTTCTAAATCTTTTTGACTAAAAAGTGAAGAGAACTTCAAATGCTCTCGCTATTTCATGTGGCTTGTTTACGTAACACGAACATCTATCTTCCTTCGAAGGGTGAGGGGTACTTCAGCACGCTTGGGAGTTTATGGTACGCTGAAGTCCAATACGACTTGGAGTTAGACGCATTTGAGCGCTCAAGTTTGTACGCTCCCCTAAGTTTCCGTCATCAGCCTTGCTACCCCTCCCACCGTTGATTTGGAGTGGAAACGCTCGGCGCGCCACCACTGAGACTAAAGAGAAATCATTCATTCGAATTGTAAATGCACGTGAGGGCAGAGCGTAGCAACTTATGGGAAGGACTTACTGAAGGCAATTAGGTAAGTCTATTTCTTAGCAACATAGATATTTTAATAGTTGTTAATTTCTAATCAATGAATGTTTTCTCACCACTTCTTCTAAACACGACATTAAAGATAACTTCACAGTAAGAAATTTTGTGCGCATTGATCGGTTTTCATTTTTCGCTGTTTTTTCTTCCCTTCTTCGAAGATATATTTCATGTTTTGGCGGTACTAGAGGGATGATATTTTTAGGTCTCATGGTCATTTCTCTTTGGTAGGTAATTCTCAGGGAGTCCTCGCAGAAGAACGATAAGGAAGCTGCTTTCTTCAAGCCCAGCTGTATGTCACAGTGAATGATACGCCACGGTAAGTTGCAAAAGAGTGTATGCTACCATGATACTTAAGAGTGTGGTGAATCGAGAGAACGGTTGTTTAATGGCTAATGAGAGTAATTCCCACATCGGTCACATAATACAAGCTGGAGGTAGAAAGTGATATAACTCCTAATTTCGTAATAATCCGGCGTATCAGTGAATTGAAACTTCGCGACATTCTTGGCGAATTTATTGTCCATCCACGGTATTGAAGTTTTAACGAAAGTTTATGTTTCACGTCGGCAGAGTAGCTCAGCGATAGCTGTGCGGTAATTTCAATCCCTTACTCGGTGATTCGTTGACAAGAATCGAGAAGGGTATAATTCTTTTTAGGAACTGGGGACTGTTGACTCTTACCTAGTACCTACCTAAATGATTTTTTTTGTCGCATAACTTCGTTCTTGCGTTGACCTTGGGGTTCTATTCTCTTGCTAGATTACCTACCTTCACGCTTATTTATATCTATCTATGTTAACCAGCATCCCCTTCTTGCCGTAGAAATCAATGAATCATATCACTGCCTTTATTTGTTTAATATCTTCGTCCCGTCCCTGAACGTAATTTTTTTTTCTTCTCGACTTCTTCTCGGACGCCTTCAGCTGAATTTAATTCCATTTTCACAATGAATATGTTAAGATAAAACACTATTCTCCGAATATATGCCCTTAAAAGGCTCGAAGTTGTAACTTAGCGTCTTTTATTTGAAATTTTAGCAGAGCAAAACTCCTACTTAAGTAGGTAATGCTTTCTCGGCTGAAAAATCGGTCAACACCAACAATTATTGCATTACATATCACTATGAGAAAGGCAGTACCGGTGATAAAATTGTGTTATTGAGCTTTTTTCAGTTATTTTTCTCGCATAAGTTTTCATTTCTTCCTTTCACTTCCAGAATCATTAAGTCTAATCATAATATTTCCAGCCAGAACCAACTAAAACCAGCATTTGTTGGTCATGGTAGCCTCTGCACATCCCCAACCGTATTCTACGACGCATTGTGAAATTCTGGTATTTTCGAGTGCTTTGTCACTCTGTTTACGTCCTTCCCTTCGTGTCCCCCTCCTTCCATCCTCACAAGACCAGAGTTGAACCATTCCTCTGATCGTAATCGTGCAGCATTTTCGTCTTTCCCTGTAGGAGAGCCCTGTGGAAGCACTGCTCCTTCGTACCGGGTCACACTGCTTTTCGGGCAAGTCAGCACCATTTGACTCGAGACGTGAATGCCAAGATATAGGTACCGGGACACCTGCCCTCTGCAAAATAGCACGCGAAAATTCCCTCTCCATTCATGTGCCATTTTAACTTGCTCGGCACTTCTGAGTTTTTACGATGAATCCACTGCTACGACTCTCAATTCAATTTATTTGCCACTCATATGTGTCTGAGGTTTTTGTTACCCCCAATGTCATTTAAGGTTGAGTCATGGAAAGTGCAAAATTAATTAATATTTTAATTAGGTACATTATTACCATATCCATTTGCGGAAGGTGTGAAAATAAGCAGAAACATCACATAGCAAAAAGCATATTTTAACGCTTTTCATTTCACGTAACAGCCAAAAATAAATATACCTACAAGTAGTCTTTCAATTATTTAAATTTTAAAATATACGTAATGGTCATTACTATTTTGAAGAGATTTTGTGCTCAGCTCCTATTTAAATCGCAAAAAGAGAGCAATTCATTGTTTTAACACCTTATTTCAAAATTATAGTCCTGAATGGCTATTGGGTATTGATTTGGTGTGGCGGCTGTAGTCCTGGCTTCCCATTCCGCGGGCCCAGGTCTGATTCCCTGGAGAAATTTAGATTACGATCGGAGTACAGATTCCTATTTCCAAATCGTTTGTTTGTCTTAAGGTCGCTTTACATTGCACCTTTTATCGTACAAACCAATGTATGAATTTTTGCATGAGGAAAATTGTGCCGTGTAAAGCGGCAAATTGTATGATTGTCTGAATGACTGAACGGGAAATAGAACCTGCTCAAATTCCACACATTTTCTTGTACGTTCTATGATTCATTCGATTGTACAATAAAATGTACCGTGTAAAGCTGCATTTAGAGCTTGCAATTCGGAGTAGGCTGTATCGACTTCGAAGCTTTCTCAGCGCATGTGCACTTTCTTTGTCTTTTGTTGATTTCAAAATGTGTACACTCGTAATGCCAATGTGAGAAATTGTTTTGTAAGAAATAGACGTGAATCAGCTACATTTTTCCCAATGCTAATTTTCAGTTTGTTATTGGTCAGTCTTGGAGAAATCAGACATATTTTGAAGATATCTAGATATTGCTTTGGATAAAAACTTCACTCAATTACTCCTTGCGCTAGAGAGGTATCTAACCTACTTGTCTAGTTTTTACAAATAAGTACGTGTTTTCTCTTTGGAGGATTTCTTTGGTTGGAGTGAGTTGAGGCCTCTCGATTTGCTTCAGGTCGTTGAGTCAAGGTCAAAAATGGAGAATAGCCATGATCGTGAAGAGGTCTCTTCTACAAGGAGATTTTGAGTCATTTTACCTGCCGGCCATATTCCTTTCTCAGGGTGTTTCTGTTCATAGATCAGTCGCGATGTCCTCAGTCACTGAGATAACCATGAGTGATCAGGCTCCGAGCCTTCGGTGCTGGGTGCCTTCAACCCCAAGGCTTCCTTAATTACTTCCACGTTTATATCCCTAGCATGAGTGAGAAGCTGAAATGATGTAGTATTTTAACTGTGGAATCGACAGCTGTAATTTTTTTACCTCGTATGCGTTGATTTTAGCAATGGACTCAACGAAAAATGGAAAAATAGTGGGCCTGATTGTGACTTAAAGGGAAAGTTATCATCATCTATCGTGAGGAGCGAGCGATTTTTTTTGTTCTCTTCACTGCCTCATGTTCATCAGCTTGAGTAGGGAATTCCTTGATGACGCCGTTTTCAGAAAATAAACAATATTTATGTGGAAAAAGTCATTTTAGTAGGCTACAGGTTGATTGATGGTTTTTATATTAATTTACATATTTTACCTGCCCATCATTCATCGAAAAATTAGCTGAAATAATTCACGAATAAATGAACAAATAAATAATTCATTTATTGTTTTATCTAGACTTGGAAATTACTGTGTGATTAATGTGAACTCTTCTGAGATAACTGCTATAATGTAAAAATTAATTGAGGTATTTCGAAAATATTAATTTTTCAATTTTATTTTGATACTTGAAATATTTCATTTGTTTCTTTGGGGAGAGGAGCGACGCTTGCTTTTGAAAAAAAAAATCCTTCCGGTGAAATTTTAATCTATCAGCTACCATAATACTTTGGAGTGGCTAAAACAATTGCCAGCTGTCAAATACTTATTAAAAGACTGTATATTCAACGTAACTTATTGGTCAAATTCATACTTATTCTAATGCTTCGTGGGGTTCAAAATCCGGTTGTTTCCCTTTGCCTTCTCCAAAAGTAGTGTTTCATAAATGTTAAGTCACGTCCTCCCCGAAAACCTATCACGCTACTGGTAGAATGTCCGATGACTAAGCACAGCTTTGCATAGTGAGCAATTTTTTAATGTTCCTTTCGTTGCTTCGCATTCCACCACTTTTTAACACATCACGGTGGACAGCTTAGTCAGTTTTCTAAATATGTGAAATATGACAAACCCACTTGTTCAAGGAAGTATTTGAGTTTTGCTAATTGTGAAGGTTTGGTTAAGTGGGTACATTTCTCGTTATTTCTAGCTAATTTTACTTCGCTTATTTACTTGAAATTTGAAACTTTTTCGTACACTTGAATTCTCAATTGATGGCCTTCGGCAGGAAGTGACCAGTTGTGCTCGACTGGGAATTTATTCTCTCTCCCCACCCCCCCCGCCCCCCCGCCAAATTCGCGTGTTTCCCTTTCCTGTCAGATTTTTTTACACATTTTTTTAAAGGCGCCAGCAAATTTTTGCTGTTTGTTTTATACGAAGCAATCAGTCATACGTGCACGAAATGCATTGTGAGTGTTGAAGCTAATTGAAACCAGTAATAAAGAAAAGTATCGCAGAGATGTGCTTTTTATCATACCTCTAAGACAAGAAAAAATTGGTGTATCCAATTCTTACTTAACACCGTATTACCATCGCAAACATAATGCCCAAACAAACCAAGTAGCACAATTTTATTAGTTTGTTCTTTGCTTTTATAATACGTTCACGGTTGGGCTATATACAATTGTTTAACTTAGCTGACTGCTGACATTTTTTTAGGTTCATAAGTTCTTCATGACTTATGCTAACGAGATATGACGACACACAATCGACTGCCGCACTTTTAGGACGTGCGACTAAGTGTCGATTGCCGCCCCATGAATTAGACTGAGCTCATACAGCTCAGCAATGCACGGTTATGCCTTATTGTACACTGTTCTCTGAAGCACGTGAAAGGGGCCATGCAATATATAGAATGTATAACTCAGCAAATTTTCTATCAGTTTGAGTAGTGACCTAAAACTGTCGGAGATTTATCCATTAGGGAGAGCCAGCCTTCGAGAAAACCTTGAAAATATCTTAAGCTGTTGATTTGAATTGCATTTATTATCTCATTGGGGAGGGAGAATATTACATTCCAATATAATATACAATGTATATATAAGATACTGTCTCCGGCGTTACTCTGTGGAACTCCTTCATTTTGATAATAAAAACACTTGGTTGTTATTCCACACTTTATTATAAGGAAACGACCCGGGTTTCGGCATGTCATGCCTGAAGATGGCATGACATGCCGAAACCCGGGTCGTTTCCTTATAATAAAGTGTGGAATAACAACCAAGTGTTTTTATTATCAAAATACAATGTATACTGTAATGTTTTGACTTTTGTAATATTATATGGGTTCCCCGTCAGCACAAAAAGCTGCTGCAGCGCTGCACTTCACAGGGATGTCATGGCTACACGCGCAACTCGCCTTGAGTGAAGCACCGGCACAGTGTGTGGGCAGCGTTATCGCAGAGCACGCTGCTGCAGCGCATCATTAGCTCTTGCGTAAATTTCCTTTGACTAAAATAACCGTGGTATATTACGGCATTTTCCTTAAATTATCGTAATTTTCCGGCAATTTTCAATTTTCTACAATTGATAGCTATTAGAGGATTTAATAGGAATTGCAATATCAATAGCAAGTGGTTAAAGGCATTTAAACTGTTGTTAGTGCTACATTAACGCATAAGAAATAAAGGAAATATAAAAACAAACACGGCAGCCCACACGCGATTCGGTGTTCTTTTTTGGCATGAAAAATTTTAGATCAAACCATTGAGAATAATATCCCCACAGATATTCCATACGTAAAAATATTCCACAAATGAGTTGCACGTGCCTTTATTAATAATTATGATTGTATTAAAAATGTGTAGACTTGAATTACAAAATATGTTTGTAATATATCGGTATGATTAATATCTAAGACGGAACACCCGATGTGACGCTGTGTTTTACATGATTGTTGTATTTTTGACATGATTGATGTTTGGCAACCCTTTGTTACCACCCATGTAAGAACTGAATAATCCAACTTTTGATATTTTAAGTATTCCATATGCTTCTAGTTTTTAGAGTAACTTAATATGAGGTACCTTGCCGAAAGCCTTCTAAAAATCTAGGTATATCGCGTCAACTTGAACATTATTTTCACCTGAGAGTAAGATGTCATGAACGAAGAGAGCCAGTTGGGTTTCGCAAGATATCTACATCTACGTAATACTATGCGAGCCACCACGGGGGTATGTGGCAGGGGGTGAAGATCACCAAACATGCACTATTGACATGCAACTAGGATATTTAATGAAGGCATGCTAGATAATAAAGTCACATGGTTAGTATCTACATAATAAGAAAGGGATCATTGGTTGTTATTACATGCATCATGTACTACAGACTACTCTAACTATATTGGACCTACCTATCCCGTTGCTACGCTGCCTATTGTTCTCTCTTATGGTACGCGGGAAAAATGACATTTGAAATCTATCGGTACGACAATCTATCTCTCTAATCTTGTTAATCTGATCAAACCTAGCATAATACGCAGGGGTTCTTAATATATATCTAACGTCATCTGTGAACACATCGGTTTCGAATTTACTAAAAAGGTTTAACCTAAATTTTAACCTGAGTTCTGATAGTAATTCCCATCCTAGTTCTATTAAACTCGTAACACTTACACAATTATCATAACGGCCTTAAACAAACCTAGCGGATCTCCTTTGCACACGCTCTAATTCTTTTATCAAACCTTCCTCGTACGGATCCCATATACTAGCGGCATAATCTATATGAGGCCTGACAAGTGTAAAATAGCTTCTTTCTCGTACACTCTCATCGCATTTGCCTAGAACCCTTTTTACGAATCCTAATCTATGATTTGCTACACTAGTTATTTCCCTGATGTGTTTCCCCCATGACATGTCTTCAGTGATGGTGACGCCTAAGTATTTAATAGATTCTACGTTAGATATTTTCATTTCTTTGATGCTATAATTATTCCGGGGAAAGCCATTCTTTTTCCAAAAGTTCATTATCGTATTGGTATTGGTATGTATTTGCTGACTATTTATGGTGTAACATCGAGGAAAGTATTCCACAAAACCTCAGTACTAATGTTGATACTTATTTCTTGAAAATTAGCAAATGAATTTTGCAACTCTCGTTTCATACCTTCGAAGTCAGCCTTATCAAACAAGTAGACTTTTCTTTGCCGATTATGTTTCTTGATCATGCTCACGGAAAAATTAGCTTTAACTATCTTGTGGTTGCTTATTCCTTTATCAGTACCTATGTTTACAACCATGTGTGGAATACTTGTCGCTAAAAGATCAAGTGTATTTTTACCTCTAGTTGGAGCAGTTACTAATTGATGCAGTGAGTGAGGTATGAATGTATACAGAAATGCCTCACTAAGGCGGCCTACGACCGTCGTCCCATCTTGCGAGGGAAATTCACACTAACTCGCCGTCGTATTTAGCCTTAAACTTTTATTTTAAGGTGTTATTTTAGAAACAAAGATCATCTCAGTATAATTCTTCCATTGAGAGTACTTTTTGACGCCCTTTTACTCAATATAGAGGACAATAAAAAAAGAGGTTTTCTGGAATGCTGTAATCGATTATTTTTATGACTTTACTATCGTAATTTAATTAAGTTCTAAGCTTTTTATGACTATAAAAACTTTAAAAGTGTTTTAGAAGTTTAATCTATTAACTCCAGTTGCAATAATCAACGATTTATGTTTATGAAAACTCAGAAAACCACTAAGTCTAAATGCCCTCTTTTAGCCCAATTTGGACTAAATGTAGTGAAAAAAGCATAAGAGCCAAATTGGCACCTATCGGCAGCCAGTATTTGATTAAATGTACATAAATATATAGGCAATAATTAGAAAAAAATACGAAGCGTAGCCTCGTGGCACTTTTAACTTATGGCTTTTTAAAAATCGAAATTTTGGGCGCATTCGTACAAATCATAAAAGATTTCATCATCAATTCACTATTCATGTTAATTATTAGTTACAACTTTTATCAATTAATTCCTCAGTACTAATCTCTACAAAAATAATAAATGCTTCAAATTGAAACTAGGTTGATCATTTAAAAAATCATGCGCGTTTGAACCGAGTTCTTCTCCTCGCGCGTCTCGTACTGCAAAAGTGACGCGCCAGACGCTCTGTTTAGAATTAATATTGGTAACCAATAGCGACCGTCAGACTCGAAAAAATGATCATTACATACACTATCATGAATCACTTAAGCTATTTTAGGAGTTGAAATTCCATTAATACAAATAACATTTTTTGGATTTTTGTCAGCTTTTTGGGATTTGGGACCACTGTCTGTTGTGACGATGATAAATACATGACAATGGCGCCCACCTCTAATTTGGATATCATTGAGATTTTTTTCCATATTTTGTAAAGTTAGAAGGCATTTGTGAAGCTAGTTCTCGACATATGCGAGCATAAATAACATGTATATTATTCGTTTAAACACTTATGACGCTAGAAGGGATACTTATATCGGGAAAAATGGGCAAAAGACTCCTTTGAAAGCATTTTCTCGGCACCAAATTGATTAACTCTACTATTCTCATCACTCATCGATGTCAATAACGTCAATTGAAAAAGCAATACCCATTTAAAATCACTGCAAACATACTCGCGGTACCAATGTGGCAATGATGCAGTCACGTATCCTCGCCTGCGAAAGAAATGGAAATTCCGAGAGGGATATGGACAGTGAGGAAATGGCCAAATCATGTCCGAAACTCATTCGAACTTCCCGCAACCACCCACCTACCGCTACGATGTTGCCATTTTTCCGGCAGTGGGATACCACGTTTTTAGCTATGTTCGCAGAATTGTTAATTTTCATCGTAGAAGGACGATTAAAAGCTGTACTTACTAGTACAATAATCGGGAGCACGATGAAAACATTCATTTGTTGTTATATGATGTAGTTTTAAAAGTTTAAATAATAGTGAGCACGGTTAGTTTTGGAGAGGGGGACCCCCGCTGCGTGGGTGGAGGAGAGAGGGCGGCGATGGGTCTCCGCGTCCGAGGAAGGGTTCGGGATTAGGACCGTCAGCGAAGTTGGCCCCACCCAACTTGAGACTACCTGAGATGTGGCCCCAGAAAATCGGTTTTAACCGCAAATTCGTCAATGGCCTTGTCAAAGTTTATTTTGTCTGTCATAATTGTTGCTCTATAGACGGTATAGCAAGATTTCTCTAACGCAAGGTGCTCATAGTACATCTTAGGTAATTCTTAATCAGTTTTAGTTTTGAAAAACTCCTCCCACAGGTAGCAACGCTAACAGCAATTGTGAGGAAAATCCGCAGCATTACATATTTCTACATTTGGAACCGAATTCCCAAGGTTATACTTTTGAATAAACTGCAGAAGTTCAAGGGGGCCTCCTTTCCTCATCTTTATTCCTTCTTTAATATCAGCAACAGCAATAATATGCTGAAGTCTTTTTCTCTCATTAAGGAATTCCTCTTTATCAATGTCATCGTGACCGTGATCTATTTGACATTTATATTCATCATCCAAAAGATTCGACGGGGTAAGAAAGGCATATTTCTCAGCAAGTGCATGCAGCTGTTGAAATCTCGAAGTTAATTCTTGGATCACTCTGTCCAGTGAAGAAAACATTTCTGTCCTTAGTTCTATGTCGTATGGTAATTCAGCGTCCTGTGATCCTTCACCAAACATTTGTTTCTTCTATTTGGGTCGACGCTGACGCCCCATGACTATTCCTAGATCGTTGCAAATTTATTTGGCGTAGTTAAGACCATTATTCACTAGCTTGTCCCTGTTCTCAGATAGAAACATTTTTAATGCCCTGAGTTTTATATCACATTTTTGTATGTTCAATCCTTTGGTTTGGAGATTAGTCTGTGTCTCGTTAATTTCTAGAAGGACGGGTCCCCACAGGCCAAGAAAGCACAAAAAGGAAAATGATTGCAAGTAGAACACCAGCATCTGCCCTTGTAGTTGTATCTTCTGCATCACTAGTTAACATTTCTAGGGCACTTAAGATTTTTCAGTAATGATTCCTTACAACACTTACAGCTTCTCCCCCCGCACTCCACCGAGTTTCTATTATGCGCTTCACACTTTTACCAGTGACTGAAGTTAGAACTTCCCAGCGATGTGTTGATGACGAAAAAAATACAAACAAACGTTCCACGTATCCAAAAAAGGTAACACAATTCACACCAACAGAAGCTGCATGAACACCTACCAAATTCTGCGAGTGATTTGTACAAGCGACAAATTCTGCTTTTTTATTAATTTCCTTGATGCGTTTCTGAACACCAGTAAGCAGACCAGCCATCACCGCAGCGTTATCATATGCTTTCCCTCTACAATTTTGGATATCAATTCCGTCTTTCTCTATTTTTTCTAAAATCATCGTTGAAATATTCTCGGCAGTTTTACCCTTCGTTTCAATGAAATCGACAAATGATTCCACAACCTTCACTTCATCTTCATCGATCACAACATAGCGCAAAACTTGGCTCGTTTGATCCTTATGTGAAATATCAGCAGTGCTGTCAAATATCATGAAAAAGAAACTTGGCTTTTTTACATTATTGATGATTTTGCTTCTTACGTTTTCTCCCAAAATTTCTATAAACTCGTTCTGAGTAGTAGGAGACAGATAGGATGTAGCAAACTTTTTTCCCAGCTGGATTCTCAGATGATGTTCACATAGCACTGGATCATATTTCGCCAACAAATGCGCTAGCTCTAAAAAATTTCCTCTACTTTCCGTTGCTTCAAGTTCAACATCACACTCGTTTTTCTTACGATTGACTCCTCCTCGATGGAGTCGTAAAGCCAAATTCTGTTTAGGTAGGAATCTAATAATATCAAGCAATCTTGTAAGGATTGCCTTCCAATTCTTCACCTGGCTTTCAACAACATCTTGTTATCTTTTTATCAATTGTTGCTCCACCAGCAATCCTAATTTCCAATTCCTTCCATTGTGTGAAATTTCTAACGTGATCTACACTGGACTCATGGTCGGAATTTCTAGGATTCAGTTTCCACCATATGTTGAATTCGTCCTCAGAATTAAATTTTGAGTTAATTCTTTCTGAAAACAGTTTGCAACAAAAGCAGTTAAGAGCTTCCTTGGAAGGGGAGTACACCATCCAAGTTCTCAATATTTTTTCGCCATTAGTCAGAATTAAAAAAAAAACCACTCGCGAGTTAGTTCTCTACTTTGTCCTTTGTTTGACACATCTTGACGAATTACTTCACCAAAATTATTATCTAGATTTTGAACCACCCCGACAGTCGACGCCAAGGTCATTCGCGGGGGCGGTCCCCTTAGCAGCACGTACCAATGTTGCCAAGTGTGCCCATCGAAATTATAACGAGTAATAAAAGAGAAACAGAGATGTCTCCCAAACCATGTCACGTCATTATCATTTCAAGTCTCACTCAACACAAAGAGTGGAATGATTAAATGATATATGAACTATACATTGAATGCTTCCTTCATTGCGCGAACATAGTTCATCGTCCAAATGATATCATCATCTTCTCCATCCGAATAGATCGTCTTGATATTTGTATAAAACATCAAGTCTAAATTTGAAGTTGATCTGAGAGCATCTCCCATCATAGTTGCTGCAGAAGACTTGTAAAATTAATGGAACTATATTAGTGACTTTTAACATATCATGCCGAAAACTAGCTTCATAGTTTAATCTGATATCAGCACCACTTTCTTTAGCTCGCCTCATCTGAAAATAGGGCGATAGTCTGTTAAAAATATAAAAAACTTGTCTTTAAGAGAAAAATTCATACAGCATGTTAATAAAAGATGAACAAATTAGATCCAAGTGATGACTGATAAAGCTAAATATCACAAGATTTGTGATACAAGTGACATGCCACAAATTCTACTCTGTTTTGTCTAATAAAACAAAGAAAAAACTCAGTGTAGCAAAAGAATGCTTCAGTGAATTACAATTTTAATAGTATAATAGCCTTCTGCAGACCGCACAGTGCCGCCCCCTTAAAAGTGCGCGCCCGGGGCGGACCGCCCCCCCTAGCTACGCTGCTGAACCTTGTGCACGTGCATACAACGTTGTGACAACGTTCTCTGCTACTAGGGTGTATTTCGGCGTACAATTATGATCTTCGTATATCCATTCATCACTACTATTGTTTAATCATACTGAAGCGTCAATTGTTGGCACAAGAAGATTTATGCAGGGTATCCCATAAATGTCACGCCACAGTGACACTGGAGCTAGGGCAGCCTAAGAGGAACCGAACCAGCCTAATATGACCTCAGTAAAAGTTGCACGGTTTTCGAGATATTGCCAAATTAAAGCTTTTTCAAAAATTTCACTTTTTTTACATTTCTAGTCCCAGAATTTACTTGAATAGCTCTCAAATTGGATCTCTGATGGGGCTACTGCCACAAATTAAGAAACAAAGTACTCTATCCATCCCATTTTTTGAAAGCCGATAAAGTTAGACAGGTATAGCGGCTTTCGCGTTTCTTTTGTTTGTTCGGACCCCATGACCCCCCTCCCTCTCGGGCCTCTGTTCCAGGTAGAAGTCGGCACATGAGTCACAGTTGGAAGATTAAAAGAGCGGCCCTAATGAGAACGTTAAATTATCCGTTTGAATTCTGGGACTAGAAATGTAAAAAAAGTGAAATTTTTGAAAAATCTTTAATTTGGCTATATTTCGAAAACCGTGCAACTTTTACTGAGGTCATATCAGGCTGGTCAGGTTCCTCTTAGGCTGCCCTAGCTCCAGTATCACTGTGGCGTGACATTTATGGGACACCCTGTATAGACAAAAGCCCCTGACAGTCTGTGCAGACAAGGGGACTTCTTCAACAAATTTACGATAATTAACGACCTCTATGCTATTTTTTCGCAAAACATTAGGCCTAAATGGATATTGAAATTGATGTTCATTACTTCCAACGAAAGAAAATAAAAAATGCGTACACCTTCTTTTAAACATTACGACGTATTAAGATGGATGAGAGTAGATTCTGATATATTCATGGGCGACCGTGCGAGAGCAAGTGGTTGAGTCATCTCGTGCCACACATTACTCAAGTAAATTTCTGTATTAGGAGAACTTTATTGCACAAGAAGGGTCCAGCACCACGCTGTGGCGAATGTGGCAACAGAGCAGCGAATGATCGCCCAGTTTTTTAAATATATCCATTATCCCTACGAAACTATTTGTATTTTGTGTTTCAAATACTTTTTCTGAGTATTTTACATTTGAAATGCAATTTTAGAGTATTTTGCCTATACTTGATTACAAATAACTGGCCCTGTGTGATTGCATTATGGGAGGGATTGGCTTACCATCTTACATTAAGGTTTATGTTTTTTCATTTCAGAGTGAAAATAAAACTGGATGGCAGCTGAAATGGCGTATGCTTGCACAAAAATAAAAATGGGAGGAGTCTGCTGCCATTCTGAAAATGATGGTAGAACCAGTGCCATCCATAGCATCATCAGTGTTGACAACAGGGATGTTGGCAACCCCTCAGCATCATCCCTGATGAAATCTTGTTCAGATAAGTGCATTAAAATCCTGCTATTTTAATGTGTTAATTGATGGCTGAAGTCAGACCTCACTCTGCCTCGATAATAGAATAACATAAATGAATTTAGTTATCACATCACATCATTCATTCAATGTGCTATCCTTAGACTGCTGCTCACCTCCTTTACCTATCCAATGTCAGTTTACTTACTTCCTGGTAGGTCTTCTTATGCAGTTTCTTCTATATTTGGTCGATCTATTTACATGCCTTATAAACCCATTGTGCCTCAGGAGTGTCCAATCTATCTGGTTATTTTTTATGCCGTGCTCCATACATGGGCTTAAACATTTCTTATTAATTCTCCATTTCTTATTATTTCTGTCCACTTGATTTCTGCATCCATCTCTGGCACAAGGTTTTGAAAGCCCCTAATCTTTTCCAGTTTGCTTTTCTAATGGTCCATGCTTACGATCCACTGAATGCTACATTCTGCATTAATGTTTTCAGGTACCACTCCCTTCCTCATTCTTATTCATATATATCTTCTTTGAATACCATCGTTGCCTTTTCATCATGAGCATGTTCTTATCTTGTGCCAATCTATGCAGATATCCATTGTACATGCTTTCTCCATCCCACAGGAAGGCTCTTCCAAAATAAGTGAAGGAATTCACTTGCTCGAATTTTTCTCCTCCTAGTGCTACTTCTGCATATGGCTTCTCCCCCACATATTAGGATTTTAGTATTTGCCTTATTTGTTTTCATTTTGTATTCTTTGAGAACTTGGACCTTTGAGTTGAGTGATCTATGAATATCATCGTAGTTACCTGTGACTTCAGAATCGTCTGTGAAGTAGAGCATGCTTATGTTTTCTCCATTAATCTGAATTTTATTCTATCCTATCTCTTGCACGTCTCTTATTGCCTTCTCAAAGCATATGTTCAAAGATGCTCTAAAGAAGATGCTCTAAAGCCTCCGCCTATTATTCATGTGAGTATTTTTGATGCATGTGACACTAGACTCAAGGTTCATTGCTCCTCACATGTCTCAGCCCTTGTCTTCTTCAGTATCACAATCATTACGCTTTCAATGCCCGCAAGTTAGTTGATTAGTGGTGCATTCTTGTCTCACTCCTCTGTGAATTTTTGGCTTCTATTGTTCTTCCATGTCTCATTCACCTTGCAATGACGTTCTTTTTGAAAAGTTGGTTGGTTCATTGGTCGCTCAATCCTAAGATTGGTTGACTGCAGCTCTCCACCCTTCTCTATCTAATGCAAGTTCCCTCACCTCGTAGTATATCTTTCTACATATTTTCCTCTTTATTTGGTCCATGAACTTATTCCTGGGTCTTTCTCTGGGAACTTTTCCCCCTATTTTACTTTCAATCATGCTCTTCATTCTTCCCATTGTATCAGGATGTGTCCAATCCATCTGGTTCTTCTTTTCTGTATGGTAATCCATATGATACTTTCCTCTTCTACTCGTCTGTACACTTCATTACTTTCTTATTTTATTCATTCATTTTATCTTCAGCATTCTCCTCCAGCACCAGGTTTTGAAGGCTTCCATTCTTTTCCGGTCAGTTTTTCCAATGGTTTATGCTTCCGATCCGTAGAGTGCCATGCTCCACACGAATGTTTTCATGTACTGTTTCCTGGTTTGTTGTCCTCTCTTCTTTGTGTGCAGCAGTTGCCTTTTTCCCATGAATGCCTTCTTAGCTTGGGCTATTCCCCCCTTGATATCCATTGTATTTCTTCAGGGTGAATTCTCCACTCAGCTTCTCTCTTCCACATACTAGAATTTGGTCTTTGTCTCACTTATTTTCATGCTGTGTTCTTGGAGAACTTGGTCCATGACATTTAATGACCTTTGAAGATCCTTGTGACTTCCAACTATGACTGCGATATCATCTGCAAAGCAGAGCATCTCTTCTTTGTTCATCTTTATTCTGCTGAGTCCAGTTTTTTGTGCTTCTCGTATGGCCTCCCCCAAGTACATGTTGAACAGTGCTGGAGAAAGGTTACAAACTTATCTTATTCCTTTGTTAATTTTAGACTCTATCTGGCTTCTATCTCTCATTCGCATTGTGATGACTTGCTTTCTGAATAGTTGATAGATAATTCCTCTGTTGTCATAATCCATTCAGAGTTTTTCCAGCAGTCTGAACATCTTGTTCTACTCAATGTTGTTGAAGGCTTTCTCTAAGTCCATGAATGCAACATACAATGGTTTGTGCACTTTTATTGCTTTCTCCAATGTTACTCTCAGGCAGAGTATGACCTCCCTGGTACCCCTGTTCTTCCTAATTCCAAACTGGTTTTCCGAGAGGTTGTCTTCAATTTTCCTTTCCATGCCTCAGCCTATTGTTCATGTGTGTATTTTTGATGCTTGTGACACTAGACTCAAGGTTCATTGCTCCTCACATGTCTCAGCCCTTGTCTTCTTCAGTATCGCAATCATTACGCTCCTTTGAATGCCCTCAAGGAGTGTTCTGCTTTGGTAGCTATTTCCAGGCTTTCTCCGTGACATATAATGGCTTGTTCACATGTATTGTTTTCTCTATCTATAAAAAAATCACATACTCTTCAGATTCTATAATTTTTTGGCCCAAGTTTATTGAAAACTAATTACACTCAAATACAATCTCACTCAATCTTACCCAACAATAGTCTTTTTTATACATAGAAATGACAACAAACTTGAATTCACCAGAGAAAATACAAAAAATTGAGAAACACTCTAGTATCAAATGTTTCAAGGGTTTCAACACTCCCCCTTGTTTCAAGATTTTTAAAAATAACAACCCCAAACTGTCACAAAACCCTTGTCTGCAATCAGCTGACAATGGCTACGTTAATAATTTGGCTGCATTTTTATCTGTGGAAACATACCTTAATATGACAAACTTATCTCTCACAGATTCCTGAAGAACATATACCTCAACAGCACAATATTTGGTCCTATCAGATAAACTTTCTCCCTTTGAGATTTCTATAGCACCTTGATTGTCAGCAAATATTGCACAAGGCTTAGAATGATAATTGCTTTGGTCAATATCTGAAAGAAAAATATTCAGCCATTTTATCTCCCTTAAAACGTCTACCATTGCTAAGACTTCAGACTCATTATTGTGTAAAGAAAGTCTCCTTTGAGTAACACTTTTCCATACGACAGCAGCTCCTGCCATAGTAATAACATACCCGGTAACAGATTTTCTATCATTCTTATTCTTAGCCCAACTGGCATCCACTTACACATTAATTGATCTGTCACCATTTAAATAGCACAAAGACAAATCCTTAGTTTCTTTTAAATACCTTAAAAGATGCTTCACTTCTTTCCAGTCACATAAGTTAGGTCTCTCATTTCTCTGATTACGTTTGCATGCAGAAAAAATAATGTCAGGACGAGTTACAATGGCAATGTAACGTAAGCTGCCTACAGCACTTCTATAACACGTTATATCACAAGGTTGGGTCTTACATATTTTTGGCTCACTTGAGTCTTTGGTTGGGACAGGAAAAGGGGTTCTCAGTCCCTTGCAGTCAGACATGCCATATTCTGACAACACAAATTCAATATAACTTGTTTGATTCATTTTCACATTCCCTTGACAGTCTTCAAAAAAAATTTAGGCAAAAAATTTAATGGAAAACAAAGATCCCTTATTTCTAATTTTATCGACACATTCTTAATAAAGGATCCCACTAAATCTGTTTGACCCCAGATTCCTAAATCATCTACATATACAGTTACAAATAATTTATTATTTGGATAAACAGAGGCATTGATCACTAATAGATCAATACAGTTTCAAATCAGTCAATATTTTGTGCAAGTGATAATTTCATCTCTCCCAACTTGCTTTAATCCATATATGCTCTTGTTAACTTGACCTACATGCTTAGAATACTTCTCACTAACAAACCCTTCAGACTATTTAATATACAAGTCCTCCTTAATTTTATTGTTAAGGTAGGCTGACATAACATCTATGTGATGACAGCTCCAATTATTAATGATGGCCTGTGCTGTCGTCAGGCTAATGACTTTTCTTTTCACAATAGGACTAAACGACTCACTGTAATCTATTCCCTGTACTTGATTAAAACCCTGAGTGACAAGGCGGGCTCTGAATTTGACAATATTTCCATCTTGATCTCTTTTACCTTCGAAAACCCATTTGGCACCAATTAATTTACAATTTTTACAAACAATACAAACTTTTTAGCTAGATCCTATGTCTTATTTTTCCTTAAAATAGACATCTCCTCCTCCATAGCTTTAATACATTCATTTATATGAGTACTCTTTAATGCCTCATTTATGGTCTTAGGTTCACATAATTCACAACTACTAGTCAAAACAGCAGCATGGTAAACGTGACACAATTATTTAGGTTTTCTTACTCTCTCAGATCCGTGCAACACAGGAGGCTCATTTTCATCATCATCAGGAACATTGTATAATTTACCCCCTTAACTCTGAACATTAGACAAACTCTCATCTTAAGATGCTACACTAATACTACTGTCATTAAATACATTCTTGCCATCAATGTCATCATTATCTGATTTAATACTAGTTGTCTCAGAATCATAATTGTTACTGCTCCCAATATCAGATACACAAATTATAACTGGTGACTCAATGACACTAATGTCTGAATTGCCCCAACACTCTCTTTTATAGGAGACTCTCTCCTTAAATCTTACATCTCTGGAGTGGACCACACTGTTATTAACCATGTTCCACAAGCATTAGCCTCTCTTATCTCGAGGATAACCAAGAATGATAGACCTATCTGCCCTAGGTTCCATCTTTCTTCCATTTCCAGTATCCTTAAATACCCATGCTTCACAGCCAAATACTTTCATCCTCTGATTTCTTCTCATCTCCTTTCATTCAGCTCCTCCTTAAACCACAGCTCATAAGGTGTTTTGCCATTTAACGCTGAAGATGTACACCTATTTTTAATACAACAGGCGGTGTCTATGGCTTCATCCAAAAGGTGGCTGACATGCCAGCTTGAATAAGCATACATCTAGCAAGAGTAAATAACTGTTAGTTAAGCCTTTCTGCAACTCCCATCTACTGATGTGCACCTGCCATCTTTGAAATATCCCTTCCTCCTTAAGCAAATATTTAAATTGCTCATTTTTGTATTCTTTCCTATAATCTGATTAAAGAGCTTAAATCTTCTTGCCCAACAAATTTTCAACTCTATTTTTAGAATCTAGAAAACTTTGATACACATCACTTTTCTTTTTCAGAATACTAACCCCACTATACCTTGAGCAATCATCACTGAAAGTGCAAAAATAATTAGCACCACCCTTACTTTCTGGTTTCACATAACGCACATCAGAATTACACTGACTCAAGTTATCATGATGATTTTTCTTCTCTATCTGGGTATGGAAGTCTTTTTACCTCACACTGATGATACACATCACAGTCTGCAACATCCCCCTTAGGCATGAAATCACTCTCAGGAATGTTGTTTTCATGCCCAAATTGTTGTAAGATGTCGTGAGTCACTACCTTGAGGGCTGTCACCTCCTCAATCCATGGCTTGCTCCCTATTGATGAATGAGATAAAAACTCGGATCACTGCACTCAGCTTTGCTCATCTTGTACGAGTCACAGTCCAAAGCATACATGTCATCCTCCACAATTTGAGCACACAACACTTCCTCATCCCCATTCAATTTATCATATCCCCGGAAAAGTCCAATATTGATATTGAAACTAAACTCTGATTTCTCAAGATGATGCACTGACAAGAGATACACTTATTTCAGGTACCCACAAAGCACATTGCAGTCAAGAGTACACCCTCCATATTTGTTGGAAATTTTCACTGAAACAGTTTCATAACCCTTTACTGCACACGGCACCTCCTTCTTAGTAACCTTCACACTCCCACCTGCATCATTATAAAAGTTGTCCAGCAAATCGCAATGAGGGGTCATGTGAGCATTACACCCACTGTCCAAAAACCAACGGTTGGGGTCACTACGCTCATATATCTCACTGTTTTTTCTTTGTTTTTCACTTTATACTCTTTATTTGTTTTATTTGTTTCTCACTGTAGGTATACATTTTTGTTCAACAATACCTCCTTAGATTTTCCCATTCAGGCTCTATATTTAAATCTCACCATTCCACAACCAAGATTTATGACAGTCTCTTCTGTTCCCTCATATTGTTCAACACTGTCTTCTCTCTCGATTTTTGCTTCTTTGCTCTTAAAATTTCTCTGTACTTGCCCTCCAGGCTAGAATCCATCCCTTTGGAAACTGATCCTCTTCCTCTCCAGACATGCAGCACTAGTATGTCCTTTCTCTCCACATGAGTAGCAGATTGCTGTCCCTTTTGCTTTTGCCTCCACAGTCCTAGAGTAATCCTGGACTTTATGACCTGGTTGATTGCACAAAAAACAGGAAACACTGGTTTGGTCTCCAACCCTCCTCATGATATTCTTTGACAGCAAACCCTTTAACTCCTACTCAGGTCTTGTCCTCTCAACATTTTCTTTCTGATGTCTCTGTTCTTCAATCAGCAATTTATTCTTGACATTCTCAGTGGTCATATTCTCTTGATTCAACTCCATTACGTGGATGATGGACTTGTGGCGTTCCTCCTTTAAGCCTTTCAGCAAAAACCCAGCCACATAGCTATCATCCAGCCGAATTCCTTGTGGCCTAAGCAGGTCACACAAATTTTCCACCTTGAATATGTTGTCCATTATTGTCTCAGTAGATGTTTTGAACAGTGCACAGTTGTTCTAAGATAAATTGAACTGGACTCCTCTTACTGTGGATATTCCTCAGTCTCTCTCAAGCAGCTCTCGCCCTCATGCATTTTCTCACATCGTTAAGATAGCAATCACTGATATACTGGATTAAATATGCCAGCACATTGTTTCTATTCTTCTGTTTAATGGAAAGTTTATCACAGTCAAAGTCATCTAAGCTGGGTTCTATGCATTCCCACAATTTTCTTTTTATTAGAAACCCCTTCCTGGTGCTCCATTGCACCCAGTTTTTGGTGGTTAATCTCTCCTTTCCCTCTGATATGATGTTGCATCCAAGCTTCACATACAAAAAGTTCGAAAAAAACCTCTTGAATAAAATTCTCTCTCTATCATCAAACTCCATGCACGAGTATGCCTGAGCCCATAACCTAGCAAAAAAATCACTGAAACTCTTTAAGATTCTAAAATTTTTTTGCCCAAGTTTATTGAAAAATAACTCCACACAAATATAATCTCACTCAATCTTACTCAGCAATACAGTATTTTTTTTACACACAGAAATTCAAACAACTTGATTCACCAGAGAAAATACAAAAAATCGAGAAACGATCAATTAACGAATGCTTCAATGGTTTCAACACTACCATTACTCTCTGTGAGAGTATGGCCTCCCTGGTGCTCCTGTTCTTCCTAAGTCCAAACGGTTTAATGAGAGGTTGTCTTTCCTCTTCACTACACTTAGGACTTCTTCAATTTAGTGGTAAACTTCTTCTATTTCATCTTCCATATGGCTAGATGTTGGCATGTTGACCTGCACAATCAGTGTGTCCATAGACTTTCCTTCCAGCTTCACCGTCAGAATCCTTGCTCTGTACTGCCATTGATTTCACTCTCCTGCTGCATTCTTTCTTCAGTATGATGCCTACACCTGCTATCATCTGATCATCTCCTGAAGATATCACTCTGTATCCATTGCACCAGTAGTTGTCTGCCCCTGCCCACTTGATTTGACTGACTCCCAGTATATCTACCCCTAGCCTCTCCATATCTATCTCCAGATTCTCTGGATTTCCATTCACCCCTAAAGATCTAATGTTCCATGTCCCAATTCTGCACTTGTCCTTCCTGATTGATGACCCCCTCCCAGAAGTCCTCATCTCGAGATCCAATTGGAGGACTATTTTGCCTCCAGAATATTTTACTGGGAGGAATGCCATCATGTCATATATATGTAGTTAGAATGCAGGGTTGCATCTTCTAGAGAGACAAATGTGGGCATTTCCCTGTTTCCTTCCACATCATAGCACCCTGGCCAATTCTGTGAACTTCACTCTCGCCTGAAGCTGAGGCTATTGATTCCAGTCTGATCTTCTTGATCTGCACCATCAATGTCTTCTGCTGAGACTGCTGCATCTCAGTAGTGGGGTCATTGGTTGATTATTTTTCTGTTACTGTAATCCATTATGTGTTCTTCTAACAGCTCTAACATGTTGTTTCTCTCAATTCTGTCGCATGCTTTTCCCAAGTCCATGAATGTTACATTCAGTGATGTTTTTCACATGCGTTTTTGTATCTTGCATTAATCTCAGGCATAGTGTGGTCTCTCTGTTCTCCCTAAATCCAAATTGATTTTGTGAGAGGTCTCCAATTCCTTTCTGCCCTTGGGCTTATTCATTATCATCAACATCCACAACTCTACAGTCTGGGGTGGGTCTTGGCTTCCTCTATAATAAGACTCCATTCCAATATTCATATTTCCACCTTATTCCCTCTTGCCTCTCCTTTAGACTTCAAATCTTCTTTGATATCTTTCAGCTATCTTTTTCATGGTTTCCTTTCTTTCTTATCCTTTCCATCTTGGTGTTGAGTCATCTTTGGTAGTTGTGTTCTTGGTTTGGTAGTTTGGTAGTTCTCTTATACTATCTATGTGGCCCATGCATGGTAGCTGCAGTAAGTTGGAGACAATATTTTCTCTCCTAATATTTTATTCAAAAGTTCATAATCATCATCTCCCATTTGATTCTGATTCTCCAT
This sequence comes from Ceriagrion tenellum, assembly GCA_963169105.1. NCBI lineage: Eukaryota > Metazoa > Arthropoda > Insecta > Odonata > Coenagrionidae > Ceriagrion > Ceriagrion tenellum. The sequence continues at coordinate 75,279,134 of OY720639.1, read as the reverse complement.
ATCCTCTCTACTCTCCACACACTAACCAGGCCATAAATCCCCCTTGTTATTTTCACTTTGAATCTTCTAAGTATTTCTTCATCATTCGTGGATATTTTAGATTTATCTGCTCCTAATGTAATAACCAGTCTTACATATTTTCAATTTTATTTTTCTTGACAAGAGGATCGGAATAAGGAGAGGTACATTAGCAAAATATGTCTTATTGATAGTCACCACCCTTTGGTGGATCTCATCTTAGAAATATTATTTTCATTATGTAAAATCATTCCAAGTTACATTCAAACTCATAAGGAAACTATTTGACACCCTATAAATAATAGTTCTTGATTATTTATTTGTAGCGCATGTCTGGTTTGTAGAGATCACATTTTCATATATTTGGTATTTCCTTCATTGATATTGAGGCTCATTCTTTTACCAATTGTTTCCATAGTGTTACACATTTCCTCAAGGACATTCACATTTAGTGCTATCAGAGCTATATCATCTGCATGCACAAATCCCCATTTGGATTTGTGACCAGTAGTTCCCTCCACTTTCAATTCTTTCATTGATTTGTGCAAAACCAAGTTGAATAATGCTGCTGATGAGTTATCCCCCAAGTCTTACCCCAGATATTACCTCCAAGGCTCTACTTATTCTACTTCCAAAAAAAACTTCACATTGGGCAAGCTTTGGTATCTTTTGAATCAATCTAATCACCTTTTCTGGAATATTGTAACCCCTCAATGTATGGCACATCTCTTTTCTGTTCTCACTGTCAAAGGTTTATCAGATGGTTTTCTCATAGTGGTGCTAATTCCTAATCTAAAGCCTCACTGATATTCTTCATGAATCTCTTTGACATAAATATTAGTTCATTTCAGGATAATACCAGTGAACATTTTATGTGCAATATTCAATAACAAGATGCCTCTGCAGTCTTTACAGTCATACTTATCACTATGGTTGAATATTGTGTTAATCAAACCTCTCTTCCATTCCTCTGAAAGCTTCTCAGACTTTCAAACACTGCAAACTAGTTTGTATAATGCTCTGATTAGATCTTGGCCTTTATTTTTATTAGTTCTGCAGCAATTCCACCTTTCGCTGGTGGTCTCCCATTGTTTTGCTTTTCCACACTATCATTTTACTCTTCTATAAAAGGTTGGGTTTTACCCTGATGTGCCATTTTAAGTCATATTTCCTCTTCTATCCTGGAAAGTACTTCCTTATTGAGCCACTCATTGAGCTATTCAACCCATCAATCATATATCTCACTCTCATCCCTTAACACTCTCGCTGCTGGGCACTTCTCGCTGCCGGATAGGTAGAATACTGCGTATTTTAAGCTTTATTCATGCTATCACAGAAAAATAACTGTATTACTTAGAAAATGCTGTTTATATTGTTTTAAAGCTTGATTCTTCTCCTTTTTTTAATTGTAAGTTGGTTGTAAGTTGGTTGGAATATGTTTCTCAGCAGCTAAGGAAACACGTCAAATGACGGGATTAGCAGCGAAAGTGTTAATGACTTTGCCAGTTTTGCTCCTACAGGAGCCTACTCTTGGTTGATATTATACAGTAATAGAGTTTTATTTCTTGCTAAAACTTTTTCTTTTACTTGAATTACTAAGCTCCATGATTATTTCCACTTGTTTTCTCGTGTTTTTCTTTTATTTGTTTCTGCAATATATTTGCCCCATTCCTGCTCCTCCTATGCTTGTCATTCCACTCTCCCATTGTAGTAAAATGTAGTGCTTCTTATTCTTCTCACCATTGCATCTTTACACTCATCATCATACCATCCTGCATTTCTTTTATTTTTCTATTACACCATTTGCAGAAGATAAAATAGCCATTTTATCTTGCCATTTGCCATTATTGCCATTTGAATCTTATCCATTTCTTTTCTTCTGAATATTGCTCATTCTGTTTTTAAGCATTCTCTTTGGAATTTATCCTCTTATTATCTTTGCACCTAGTAGCTTGCACAGGATCTCATAAAATTTTACTGTTCTATACTTGTCTTCTAGGTCCATTTGTTTTTCCCAGAGGGGCAGGTTGTTCTCTAAAAACTATCTTCACTAATTATTGATCTGAGTCACATATTACTCCTCTTGTAGATCTTACATCTCGCTTACTTACTTACTTACATGAGATGAGTGTCTCCGAAATCCAAGTACAAAATCCATTAGATACACTATTCCTGTTCCTAGCATTTTCCATAAACCTTTGAAAATCTCTTTGTGTTAAATACACATGCTTTTGATGACCCTGTTGAGTGAAATAGCTAACTGGCTGAGTAGCCTTCCATTTTCACTTGTATTATCTTTCAAGGATTATTTTTCTGCTATAAATTGTAGGAAATCATCCTTACCAATTTTTGCATTGAAATCTTCAAGGATAACAATTGCGTGGTATTTAGGTATTATCTTACATTCTCAACCCAGTGTATCATAAAAGATTTGCTCTCCATCATATGTTCTGTCTTCAGTTGGGACTGGAGTGGATATGATACCTATGTGATATAATCCTTCACCCCCTCTTATACCTGATCAACTTATCTTTTAGTAAAGGTGTTTATCTATCCTCCTTGAAGTTAATTTTCCATAGCCTCTCATCTGGAGGCACAAAATTTATCAAACTATTCTTAATCTTTGATTGGTCATGAAGCTAGTATCGTTTAACTCAGTTCTATGGTGAGAGCTCCTATACATAACTGAGAAGCCCATCTACTATGTTACTTATGAAGTTATTGTCTCTGGAAGTGTGGGCAATCCATTTTGGTACAGTTGATGTTCAATATGCTTTTCTTCTATTCCTCTGCACACCACCTAGTGTCTTATTCTACCCATCCATTTGAAGTTCAGCATTCACTTTCAGTATAAAGTTTCAAAAACCTCAAATAGTTCTGTCCCTGCCATGGTTCATGACTTCAAGCATGAAGTTCAACATTCTATAGATTTTTTTAAGGTTCTGCTTGCTATTTGGAAATATCCTTTTCTACTATTGGATCACTTGTTTTTCCAGCATGAATTCTTCTTGGCTTGAGCTATTCCATGCTTAATGTCCATTAAACTTTACACCCCATGTTATGCAGCTTGCCAAGTAGGTGAAGGTGTCCACTTGTTCAAGGTCTTCTTCTTGTAGCATTGTGTTTGCCATCAACTACTATCTCCCACATGCAGGGATTTTAGCTTTGGCGCCATTTGTCTTCATGCCAATCTATTATCTTAAAGGATACTTGAACTTTTTCTGGCTTATTTGCCATAATTGTAATGTCATTTACAAAATTAAATTGTTTGGAAAAAGATACAACTTGTTTAATTCATTCCATTGCCATATCTTAGGCTGCTTCTCCCAGCATTATGTTGATATGAGTCTGTGAGTAGTAGCACCCTCATCTAACTCCTTTCTTTTTTTAGTTTTTTTTTCTATCTTCATTCGTTTTATCTTATTGTGGTGATTTTGTTTGTGTAGAGTGGGTGGATATTTATTCATTATCATCAAGGCATTTTAATACAAGTAATTGAAATCATATCCCATTCTATCTTGCCAAAGGCCTCTATGTCAAGTTTATTAATTTATGAGCATGATTTCTTACTTTACGTCCTTTATTGTGAGAGTTAGCAGATAGTATGGCCTTTCTGGTTCCTCTGCTCTTTCAAAATCCAAACTGGTTACCTGAGTGGTTTCCCTCACCACCTCCAATTTTAACCACTTTAATCCATTATCTCTGTAGTCAAATTGAAACTCAAAACTTTCACCTTTGAAATTAATGACCTGCACAGGTGACCTCAACAGTACCTACACTGTGAGTAATATCATTTTCTCCAACTACTTGTCCAGTTTCCATGGTGGTTATCCATGGTACTAATCACATTCTTGCAAATAGACTGTGGCAGGTCTTACAAATTAAAGCTACCTGTGTCTGAGTATTTTCTGTTTTTATCCTTGTCTCAATCTTCCTTGTTCTTTGTTATGCAGTTTAACATAATATGACACATATTTTTCAAATGCTCCAACCTGTGGTATAGGAGGATGTTGTGCCCCTGAGTGTGGTCCACCAACACCTTCCTAAAATAACTGAACTTGTCAACCATTTTCAATAGAATATTAATATTAAGTGCTAGGGAATATGTAGAACATTAAAAAGCCATGCAGGCATCACACAGATTAATAAGACTTGTTATTGACTCACTTCATTACCTTACTGTCGTATACACCTTTTTAATTTATTTTCAGGCTTTCAATTCAAGAGCAGCCCTAAAGATGCCAGAATCATCCCAGGATGTGTCCAGACAAACAACATTGTTCAAGCCATATGCCAGTAACCCATTGATGACCAGACCAGAAAATGAATAATGGACCAACAAGAAGTCATCTCTGCACATCATTACAAATGGTGGCTTGGAGGTCAATGTTTTGGAGTACAAGTCTCTAACCTCACCAAGAGGTGAAACTTGTTCTCAGATAAACAACCACCTAATAGTTACCACATGTGAAGGAGAAATATTTTGTGAACCCAGTGTAATTAGTTATGGACAAAATAAAATTTTGCTAAGACCCTATCCAAATTTTAATTACCAAAGTTTCAACGCTGAACAGAAAACCCTAAAAATTGAGTTGGACTTATAATAGTATTTTTCGCAATTTTTTCAAAAAATTTCAGTCAAAATTGCCAAAAAATGCTAGAATGCTAATGATTTTCCTCAATTTTATATATAAAAGCAGGATTATTTTGAAACTAAGTATGTAGGTACTTTCATTTGTACTCTATGAAATTGAAATCTATGAAAATTATTCTAAGTCCAGAGTGTAAACAGTTAAATGGGCTGAAAATGCTTTGTATTGAGTTAAGGAGTTAAGGATCAAACACCACATTAAAGCAACAAGTTAAATTCATTGATTTATTGCAGGCAAATTAATATGTTCCACAATAACATTAAACAGTTACAAATTGATGAAATGTTACAATATATATGCATGTAATTAATGCATGTTGACAATTACAATATTGTTTGAATGATCATGGTATGAATATATATTTATTGAGCTTTAATGATGTTCCTCAAATTATCAGCTGGACATTCAGGCTGTGATGACATCTGCAGATCAAGGGGTTTCAGCTCCTGAAGAATTAAAAATATTTTGTAGTGAAAAATAGTAATTTTATCACTTTCAAAATTTATTAGATAAACATAACCTTGTATTAAAATATCAAGTATGATCAATGGGTAAAACGTTATACCAAACTATTGGATGCTCAGAGTTATACCTTAATAAAATATACGAAATGTGGCATAGCTTTCAAAAAACTTGGTTTTGTTAAATTAATAATATGAAGGTCCTCTGTTGAAAAAGACATGCTACTTCACTCTGGTTAGGCCACACTTCAAATACACCACAAGTATTTGGGACACTGATCAAAGATTTTAACAAAAATATTAATTAAATACAAAGTAAAGCAGTGCACTTCATTAAAAATGCTAAGTGTAGTGTCTCATAACTTTTAGAGGGATTAAGGTGGGAGTCCCTAGAGACTGAGGCTACATGCTAGGTTTAGGTTACTTGATAAATTCAGAACTGATATTAGTCAAAGCAACAATATTATCATGACTTCGTTACATCTCTAGGCCTGACAGATGAAATAAAATTAGAGGTGCATTGTCGAACATGTAGGTATAAAAAATAGTTATTTCCATACACAAGTGACCACAATAAAAATTGAGCTCCACTAAATACACTAATACATGTCACCATTCCATCTCCCAAAAACTTACATCCTTACACAGCTGGTGACCTAACACCCCATGCCACACACACGTGGCAGCTCATAGGGTATTATGTGGATGTAGATGAATTAAAAATTTCATTATGAGGGAACCAGTGAGGAATTCAAAGAAAATGAACTGACAGAATTGATATATTCTATCCTCATTGGCTAAAGGCTGTATGTTGCATAAAATAAGAGTGGAATACACATAACTTGGCCTCCATTTGATTCCAATTATGCCTATGAGGCTAAGAGGAGGTTATTAGTTAAACTTGGTGACATAGGGCAACATTCATTCTTAATGAAATAGGCTAATATAACATTAGTTTGCAACCCACTAGTGCAATAACTTATCAAATGATTTTAAGTTGCAATGAAACAAGGATCACGTAAAAAAATAAAAATTACTGGCAATATAGCATCAGCTAACTATAGGAGACACTGAAGACAAAAGCTAGCACCTAAAGTCTGACTTGTTGTACAGTTAAGCTTAAGTTTCATCTTAGCAAGGCTTAAAGCAGCATAGATCTGCTCCTAATTATAAGGATCAACATTTAAGTCAACATGAGCAAATAAAGTTAGTATTATAAATGTTCACAAAATTAACTTTAAGTTGATATCCCTCAGAATGAAAATTATGTATAAAACAAATGCTCTTATGCAAAATGAATCATGATTTAAACCTTGCTCATGTACAATTAAGATTCCTGTTAGAGCTATTGTAATAATTACATGAATGAGTGCCAAGCCTAGAAATATCCACCCATGTACAAGTCACTGAACAGCAATGGCTCCAATTCTAGCAACTGAGTTAAGGAATTACCTACTGTTTTCATTAAAAATCAGAATAATTTAAATTGGTAAATCAGGTTGAAAAACTAACATCTTTCTTATCCTAAATTTAGGGGAAAAATCAGTCATACATATTAGTTATTGCAACGTTTCTTTATGCACAGTCATCCAAAAGTTGCAGACCATTATTTCACCATTTGGCTGAGATATAAAATTCAAGTTAAACTGGAAAGTTCTTCATTCAGGTACATATTCTATTTTTGACGTAAGTGGTTTACATATAAAGAGATTGGTAGATGACAATTTTTTTTAAAGTGAGAAGAAGGCATGGAGGGGGGCTTATAAATGTAAAAGGGCATTATTCCAAAAAATAAAGAACTATCAGCTTGTTAAGTATAATTTAATGTAAAATTTTAGCTCTAGTACAAAGCACTTCCCTTGACTACATGCATGAAAACAAGTTAAAGCATTTCAGAATTCATTTGTTTGGACAAATAATTTAAACTAGCATGAAAAAAGAATCGCATTTATCCAAAAATTTTAATGTAAAATGTGCTACGCATTTCAACTCAAATTAATCTCCAGGTTATTTCCATAATAATAAGCTTCAAATTTATATTTAGCCTAAGCCTATTAACTTCTTGAGACTCATTCGGAAGGATAAGTACTGTAATTCCATATTGCTATTTTACTGAAACATCCACAGGCATTGGAAAAAAGTAAAGTTTTCTATTTTAAAACACTCCTGAAAACCCATTTGAGAGTAGGAAATTAAAGCCATCAAATTCATTTCAGTAAGATAAATAGGAAGACTGCATGGGTCCAAATACACTATACATAAGGCACTAATTTCAACTGCTATTAGAAAGCTTTAAAAAAATCTTATTCCCACGAGTCTCATCTGTTAGATTTTCACCAAAGTGAAATGGCTAAGACTTTAGGAAAGCAATATATTGTAATGAATATACATAGCTCTTTTCAGTTGAACTTTTATTAAATACCTCAAAAATACACTAGTAAAAGATACACAAACGTTACTCAAAAGATAGGACCAGTATGAAGTCATCATGAAAAAGAAATCATACCTAAAAACATAGTGGGTACATCACCAAGCTTAAAGATTTAAATTTAACCGCAGTAAAACGGCACAATCCAGGCAAAATAAATTTTTAAACTATCACCAGTTATCTTAGCCTTATCAAGTTTAATATTTTCAAGACTAATTCAGTATATGAAGTCAATTACACATGAGTGCTAAGGAAGTGGAAAATTTTGGTGCCATGTTTTATTCTCAGGTGTAACACAGGAAAACAATGGGAAGGACATTTATCATGCCCTGGGAATAATTTCCTCTGAAACATGGAATATTAGAGAACTACTCTTAGATTACTAGACAATGGTTTGATTGTTTCAAGGACCACAGGTGTACATGCAATCTTTTTGAGCTAAATTTCCAAAAAACTGACACCTATCATCTTTTAGGGAGTTCCCTTAACTAGTCATTTCAAGGTTTAACTTTAAGGACTGTTTTATAAAGCAGTAATAGTATAATGAGATAGGAAATTGTGAAAGTAAAAATGCTGATTTATTTCCTTGCAATGTCAAATTTCGATGAACTTGTTCACTCAAGAGGACATCTGGCAAAACATACATAATTTAGTTTCAATACCAAACCTTTTAGATAATGGGTTAAAGGTACTCTATGTTCACAATTTTAGGAGGCTCAACAGCAACTGCATGTCTGAATTTCTCCTCTGTAATTTTAAATAAATCCTACTTTCAGTGATGACCTACGTAACCTATAAAAACCTGAAGTTATGCACAAAATTTGCAGATTATTCCTTTAATATATTTTAAATGAGCAAATTGTTTTCATTCCGAGTTGCCTACTGGACTGCTAATTCTTTGACATTGCCACTGACTAAACTTAGTAGTAATTGGTTGATTGCACAAAAAAGGAGTAGATGCCTGTACATAGTGTTAATACAAATTCTCAGAGTTATTGCCCTTATGAAGTTTCCCACAAAAGAAATTTAATACATGAGGAAAATCTAGATTTCCTCATTCTCCCCTTAAACACCATGTATTTTCAAATACCATTTGCAGAAAAAAACCATGGAGAGGTAACATTTTATCATTCTTATCAGAGGGCAAGTTGTAATACTAGTAGACAGTATAAATAAAATTAAATTTAAGTCATTGGACCTCTTGAGGTAAATATTTAAGAAAAAATATTTATAATTACATTAAAAATCAGGGTTTTAATTCCTTATTCCTACTAATACAAGTTCCAACATACCCAAGTTGTCGAGTACTTTCTATTGGTGTTCTCTTGCATGGCATTCTCTATTCTCCTGATGACATGCCAAAATGATTTTGAAGTGATGGAGGGAAAAATATTTCTTTGAAATAATAAATAAAACTCACCCCAAATGCTAAAATAGATAGTTTATTTATGGTGAACTCAATTTGCTTGAACTGAATTATTTGCTGCTATGGAAACACTGGCCAGAACAATTTTAATGGAGTAGTAGCTGGACCCATTGGAATTAATTCCACACACAAATACACAGTAATAGCAGAGTTCCATTTCCCATAGGTGCAATCAAAAAAGTTGATATTTCTGATGAAGAATCTGTTAAGCAGACTCATTTATTATTTAGAGTTTCTAATCATTAAATAATTTACTTCACTATTATAGTTCATATAAAATTTTAAATTACTAATGTAAACTAGGAATGTATAAACCTCATTTTGCTCAAGTGAACTGTGATTGATCTGATTGCTGTATATTTCTAATGCATATGGAAAATCAATTAGATGGAACACATGGAAACTATTTTAAGCAAACATTTTATTAGAAAATCAATTTATAAGTCAAAGATTTGTTCCATGGCTAGGATGAGCCCACTGGAAGTGAAGGTGGTGACCACTGAGGGTAATTCACTTTTTTTCAGATTTAGAGGAGCTTTGGGTCAAAAGTTCTTTGGGGCTCACTACAGCGCAGGAATGTTTTTCCGTTACTTGTAATGTGTCCTGAGGTTCTTCCAAGCAAAAAAATGTAGGTTAAATTGGAAAAATGGTTGAAATAAGCAAAAGATCATGCTTTGACTCCATTTTTCATAAGAAATGCTTACATATTGCCAAGAAAGTAAGTGAAAAAATTGCATGGTAGTGGCTAAATGGGTGCAGAATCATGTGGATCAAAATGAAAAATCTAGGCTGGATACTTAAGGACAGGCAACCCAGCGAGCACATTGTGGACTAAATGTTCAATTGGGATTCCCAACCTTGCTAGCTGATATGATCACACTTGGAAAGTTAGGAGCATTCTCTTGCTTCTAATTTCTTCCACGTGTTTAAGTACTGAAGTTAACTAGTTAGCATGCGAAGTGGTATTTTAAGTGAAAACATTTAAATTGACCAACAGTTGGTCAGCCTAAAGATATCTTACTGTGGCAGAATCTTAATATTGAGATTATCATCAGATTCTACAGCAGAGTTAAATTTCTAGAAAACAAATGAACAGGAATGATCCTCAATCTCTCATGCTTTAAATTTCATGAGAAAACAATATATCAAGCATTAAACCTTGCAACTAAGCAATGTAAGAACTATGTATGTGCAATTTGATTAAAATCCACTATAATCCAAGATCCAAATCCAAAATAAAATCCACATGAGATTCTCAAATTTAATAAACCTGATAGATCCTATTTGTCCAGCAGGAAAATGAGCTATACATGGCCTTTCAGAAACTATTTGATGGATTTCATTATAAACGCGAGTGAATTTTGCAATACCCTTTCCACCAGAATGTTCCTATACTAGTAAAAAAGCTGGTAACGACAATTGTGTGGACATCAAATGCCTCATCGACAAAGTGCTCACTGGTTTGCCTAATTTGGATGTCCCGAGTAGTTTTTCCAGGATTATCAGGGATCTGTCTATGCCATTTTTCACTAACCCTCTCGCAATACGGAAAATTTTCTCTTGACAAATTTAAGCCAAAGCATATGCCATTTAATTCACTTTACCAAAATGGCATAAAATTCTTATCCTAACCACAGGAAGGAACCTTTAGACATTTTATAAAAATTCTGGAGAAATTCCTGCACTATGTTGAGCCCTAGGGATAACTTTCTGACCATAACCTCATTGAAATTATGAAAAAAATTTAATGATCACCCCTGCCTTGTACAATCCAGAAACAAAACCTAAAAAAAAAAATGGAAACTGCATACATTTGTGCTACAAATGTAAAATGTCAAATTGATGCTATACATTACAATGTAAATGGTACAAAGCTGTACCTCATTTCCGCATCAATGATAGGCTGTACAGATGAAGAACAAATTCGAGAACATGTGGAAGAGATTACGATCGACTTCTGGGCAGTGATTGAGATTAAAGCGTTCAATCAGACCAACGAATTAAATTGCCACTTCATTGTGCGTTAACTTTGAAAAAGTATTAAAGCAGGCAACAATATTGACTGAAATGTTTGTGATTAAACTCATTATTCGTGGTAATAACTAACGGAAACCTTAAGTGTATTGAAATTAGCTACTATTTTATTAAAATTTAAGATTAACGTTTATTAAAAAAACGAGTTCCTCTCGCTTAAACGTCAAAATTATAATTACTATATTCGGCTAATTTGTACCCAAGCGAGTATTTGACAGTTTTTCGTCTCAAATAGAATATGCCTTCAGCATTTCGAAAATGAATTGATTGATGGGTTCATGCGTAAAGAATTAAAATCGTCAATATTTTTCAACTAAGTTCTGTAATCCCCTAATGTTGCCGCCAAACGCGAAAAAAACGTTCGGCCGGTTGGACAAATTTCGTGTTGCAAACCACGCTGGTTCGGACATCGTACTAACGTTATTACAGCAGTACGCTGATGGGAATAGATTTTTATTGAGCATATTAAAGATTGAAAATGTATGGAGCTTCCGCAACTGTTGCAATATTTCTTGTAAACGTCGAGTTTTTGGAAAGTTAAGAAAGAAAATAAAATGTTAAAGGGATTAAATATGGCGTAGTTTTGCTGTAGTTTGTAGTTTTAATCGAACTGTATTCCCAGCGGTAAAAGCTACGTACGTCGTAATGCCCCAAATTACGTACGTATTGTGCGTAACGAAAATAAGAAAAATATGACATCAGTTATAGTAACACACGCCAAGGAAATTAGGTGTGATGACCAATGATGAAAATGAACAGAAACACAATGAATGATCAAAAGGTACGTCTCTTATCTTGTAGAATTTTACTGCTGCAATGAACATACTGCCAGCAATATCATTACCCAGAAGAACACTGCATTTGATAGCTCCCCAACAAAACATGTGATTCGGGTCTCCCCGCAAGGTCTAAACCCCCACCAGGTCTGCAAGCCTTCGCTTATACTCTAGTGGGAAGTAGTGGGAAAAGGAAATGGGAAGGGAAGGTTAGAGAACCACAACCCCTGCGAGGCCGACACCATGAGGCGGATTGACGTCAGAAGGACGAGAATGGGCCTCCGCTTCCCCGCAGTCATCGTGTCTGTTGGGTTCCCCCAACAACGTCAGACGAGTCCCAGTCAGTCTCGCTTTTGCAAAAACATACCGCACATCTTTTGAGAAACGGAGGAGCCTGTTACCCAAAAAATTGGGATTGGGTATCCCGACTCCCTTTACGGTTAGACGCCGTGTGGTCTGCTGGAGTACGTCATCGAATCAGGCAACACCTGATTCGATGACGTACTTCCCAACGATGAACTCCCGATTCGATGATTTAATCCCCAACAAAACAATATTATTCTTAAAGCACAACATGTAGATGACAACGATATTAATTGGCGTGAATCTTCAAATGAAATTGTGCATTATGCCAAAACGAGAGTGGGTGTTTCTATGGTACATCTGAAACTAAAATGCCAGAGTCTGATATTGAACTTGTGCTTAAAAATATTGCAATAGCTGCAATACAAGCGGAGGGTGAATATATTGCAAAAATTCTAAGTTGAAATGCAATCAAGGAAACTGCGTTTAATACGGTTGAGAAAACTATTCGTGGAAATTAAGGATTTTTAAGCGCCATCCATACAAATACTCAAAACTAAGAAACATACGAAACTTTGCGGCATTATTTTACTCTACATGGCTTGTGAGTCGTAGGTAGCAACAGGAAAAACTAGATATTAAGGTCAATCGATTGACTTAAGTTTACTTTGTCACCTCGGATTTTCCAATAGGGCTTAAGTCTGGAAGCATAAATTCACACAAGCGATCACTATGAAAATCTCCAGATTGCCAATTATTCACTTAGCTTTGGTCGCATTTCTTCCGCAAAAATCCTGGCAGGACTATCTTCAGCTCCGAAGGTAGAGAACAGTCGCATGCATTACAGCCAATCTCTTTAACAAATTTGAAATGCTGCTGAAAGAAAAATAAGAAGTATGAATTGATAGGCTATAGATAAATCGGAAGGTTAATTTTGAAAACAAACTAATCTGGATATAATCAAAATTTTGAAAGAGTAAAATTAAAAGAAAGTGCAAACCCGCCAACTATAAGCTCATTTGAACTATGATAGAACAGGAGGATGAGGTGTTTAAATTACTGCGTACACGGGCAAAGAGAGCGCGTCGGCATTTCCGATCTCCTGGGAGATGGACTCCCAGCTTAAGGTCCCAACATAATAAAATTTATGAAAGATCGGAAGAATCTTTTAAAAGGGGTCCAACTATGTAGCTTAGGGGATCGGACGGCTCATAATTTACATTCTATAGAATTCATTTCACTTGAGATGTCGAGAGTTTCCGCACAGTATTTCACGATTATGTTTACCAACTAAAAGTAGGATCAAAATAAGCTCATTGTTTGAAAATCTGCGGAAAATCTCATAAAAACTATTCGATTAAGATCCTTTGGCAGCTAAAAAATTAGGGAAAAAGCTTGAGCATTTTAAGAATCCAAAAAAGGTTTGAGACCTTGAGAATTATGGTGGTCAGACGGCCAGACAACCTCCCGGTGCGGAATCTTGATTAATAGAAACTGACTTCCGCAGTAAATCTGCTCAGCTAACACAGTGTCTCATTACCCCAGTACTGGATTTTAAGTGCTATCAATGTGGATAGGCTAGAAACCATACCGTATTTCACCGAAAAATTCTCCACCACCGGGAATAAAACTGAGGCACTGTATGAAAAGCTATAGTACTGGAGCTTACGCGACACTAATTCCACCTTGAAAACTTTTTAATGTAATGCCTATTACAAGTTCTAGACATCCATTTGCAGAGCTGAGATGAATTTTCATAAAAGTACAACTTATTAAATGCACGCAAAGTAATTCGGTACTTGCCTGATTCGTCGATCGAAGAAGCCTCGTTGTCCTGTATGCATTCGAAAGTGAAGTTTACCCCGGGTCGCATCAGCTGATCTTCCTGCCTCAATCTTGCTGAAGACGGTTCAAGACGACCGGCGCTGCGATGAGGGTTAACTACGGGATTAAGTCGACGCTCACACGAAGCCCTCCGCGGTGGGTGAGATGAAAATGCTCCATTGTTCCCGCTGCAACCCGCGGAATACAATTTCAGCAGCCGTCTGGAAGTCTTCGTTTCGTGACGCAGTTTTCATCCTCGTATCTAATGATTCAGCCGACGTGCTGCGTTGGTGATCCACTGACGAGCATTTCACTTGCTGCCTGCAAGGAACTTCTAGTGAAAAAAGGCCAGAAAAATAAGAGGAACGTACAATATTTTTGTAACTTAAGATACAATCTTAGTAATATAACGTACGATGAGAGATTGCCTAATTTAATTTGAATTTATGCTCATAATATTTTAAATCGAAGGGGATTTAAAGAAACGTTTTAAGAAAAAATAGGACTCTCAATACTTATTTGTAGCCGGCGATCCTTCCTTCCTACGCCTTCGGCAGTCCCGTCTGCAAGTAACCCTGGGAATCTTCCTACCGTCCGAACTCCGTGGTTCCCGAGACAGAAGTGACTCTACCACCGCGACTATTGCCCCGAGGAAGGAAGCCTCTTTTGCAACGGTCTCGTTCATTGGATGGAGTCCATTTTCTCACAAAGGATATGATTGGTTGGTAGGAGTAGAGCGTCAATCGTCGGGGTAGTTGAATAGGTTAGGAGGATATTGGGACGTGAGGAGTCGAAATGGTGTGGGTAGGTGAGGGGAATGTTGGAACTGGAGTGGGGAGGGGGGAGGTAACAGGAAAATTTTCCAACGACCATGACCGCCCGACTTAGTGAATAGAGACTGTCATCTAGAATCCGAAAGAGAATTCTAATTTTACCTTTGATGCATTAAAATCAAAGCAGTTTGAACAGGGTATACTAGTTAACCGTATTTTTGCGTGATCCTTTCACCTTTCTAAAAGGTACGCAGCCCTAATTTTTCCAAGAAAACACCAGAAAAAATACCGTCGAATATTACTGCATTAGATGAGTGAATAAGATAAAAAATAATTGACTTCATCGGAGTACGTGCTGGTAGCTTCCAGCGAATGATATACATATAAAATATTATTGGGGTGGACGCCAGTTTGAGAGCCGAGCAACCGGCTTAGATGCGGATGATATTTTACATATTTCCTTGTGTTCAAGTCACACCTCGTTTTTGCCTAGATAAGGAAATCATTTTTCGGAAAAACATTTGCGCGTTCTATGCCCTGAGGTAAGGTTTATTACGCCCGTTATGATTTCTTGAGCTCAAATCTTTTAAGGGCTCGGAAAAGTTGTGCCGTTGCTTCATCCTTTGATTACCGGATTCACTTGCATGAAATGCTGTCCGGGAATTTTTTTGGACTTACTGAAAGATACAATAAAAATACGCATTCAATTACCCACGATTATCGCTCCAGCCTTCTTTGAAGAAATACCTGCATCGATAGTCGACTAACGGTGAGCTAATGATTCCTGAGCGAAAGGGAATAACTCTTAATAAAAACAGGTGTCACGCAAATAGATTTAATTCATGAGTTGGAAGTTTTTGGTGCGACTTCAAGTTCTTAAACCATCTACAGCCACGTACTACCGTGCAAGCCATCTCCAGAGTGTATTGCACTGGGTAACAACGCACAAGACACAATTTTCGTTCCATTTCGTGACCGAACCCCTAACGTTTTCGTGGATAGTGTGAAAGGACCACAATACGGTCGGCAGGCATCTACACAGAACATTGTGAGCTATCTAAAGAATGTGTGGCAGGGGGTGAGTTAGCACCAACACGCCAACTCTCTACCTTAGTCAAGTAAACATTATGACTCATGAGACTAGCAAAAGTTGGCTAAAATTTGACACGAGGTGAAATTTCACAATTATGCGCAGTTCTACAAGCATGCTACTGGTGTAAGACAATTAGTACAAATGTTTTTACCTTCACACATACAGAAAAGTAAAAGATTCACACCGCAACACCGGCGTGTTGTTAGTACTAGACAGCAGATAATTATGCACGTATTTATAATAAATTGCGCGATACTTGAATATACCATAACACTAGGATAGTGCTTCATAACTATAATGTTGTTGATGTTTTCATAACCATTTAAATGCTAGAATTGAGTAAGTATGGTGATGGCGTTTATAAATAGTAATTTATGCATGCGGTAAACAAAATCATGTCACATAAGTTCTTAGTAATAACATAGGAAACAAATAAACGCAAGTACCAAGTCTGGTTGAACTGGTCTGTGGCTTCGAAGATCGGATGTAGCCGATAGTGATTTCTTATGCAAAAGAACGATTATCCACCGAGGCTTCCCCGGCGTGAGATGTTGAGAAGCTCTATTCGGGAAGTCCACCGGGTGAGACTCTCCATGAATGCCATCACGTCGTTTCAATGGCTGAGTCGTCCATCGTCTTCAGGGCAGAATCATTCTACTCTGAAGATGATGGGTGACTCGGCCATCGTAGCGTCGGCACCTATGGAGACTATCTCCCCATAGACTTTCCGAATGGAACTTCTCAACGAATACCCACCATAGCCGACGTGGATTTACTGACGCAAAAGATTGAACGCCAGTTTTAGCCGATGCGAGGCGAAGGAGCCACCATGGAAGGAGCCACCGCCGAAGCGATAAAAACTCAGGGATGCTGTTACCCCTTGAGACCCAGCGATAATCCAGGCCCTATCAGGGGCAACTGACTCTCAAACCTCCTACTCAACAGCCACCTTCCCCGCATCGGTCAATTACTGACTTTTGTCCTGGTTTGTCTAAACAACTATTTTTCACCTACTCTAAAAGGTGATAATTTGAAATAAATTATATTTTGCTCAGTATTTTCAATATTCAGACCAAATTCTAGGGTTAACATCAATGGAATTCTTAAATGGAACTCTACAGAGCTATTTGGAACAGATATTAAAGGCTTTGAGATATTAAAGAGGTTGACGTTCAATTAATAGTTTGGTGTAACCTCATTCCGATTTATATTCGATAAGACTAGAGAAGCGTATGCTCTAGAAGATGGTAGTAAAATAACATATAATACAAAACAAAGCAAAATTTTTTTAAACTTTGCCGGTGCTAATCCTAAGTCTGGATGAAAAATAAAAAGTGGGAATTTTTTCTTGCAGTTTTAGGAGGAGAAAATTTTTCGAGCTCATAATTCGCAGAATCAAAAAAGAGTAAGGGCATAAAACCATTAAAATCGAAGTTAGAATGTAGTTTAATTCTTAATCACTCGGAAAAATACAAGGACTTTATTTTAAACTTGATACATTTGGTGTAGGTCACAAATATTTGATTTTAAAATACTTCAATTTCTGCTAGTTGTCCATGGATTCATGCTGCAAAAGAGGCTTACAACGCATTGGAGCTTCAATGCCAGCCGGAAAGGGTACAATGACCTGCAGTATTGGGTCTGAAAGCGGAAGAGGAGCATACCTCTGCCTTCCATCACCGCGACAAAACTCTATACTGGGCTGTACAGGAAATGAGTATGAAACTATAGTAACGAGGGAAGCATTTACTTCCCGAGACTCAAGTGTGAAAGGCCTGTGCAGACCAGCAATTGATGAAGATATGAAATGCAACTATTATTGCGCCTGAAGGTCCGCGGAAAAATATCACGTTCAACCTGTATGCTCTGCAATCTCGTTCCTTAATCATACAATGTGGTCGTTTCTACCGTAATATACTAGTACGCTAATATTTTCAGAGAAATAGACTGCTTCAAACTTACCTTCAAGTTTGAATGTATCTATTGTCCTTCGATCGATCATTAGCGGAAAACTTCTCGGTCATGCTCAAAATGAGTACATAGTAGCAGTTAGCAGGGATAAAACAAATCTTTTTTTGTATAAATAGCAGAAAATATTTAATTTTATCTTTTAAATAAGGCTCTCAGTCAGTTTTCCCTTAACTCATAAATTGTATTGAATTTGGCCCAGATTTCGACGGGTAAGGACACCCGGTAAGCAATTATGGATAAGGCAAAATGTGTGGGTGAAGACAATTGATAAGTTTATAGCTGTCAAAAGAAGTTATCAGGGAGTTAGGAAGCAAAATGGGGTAATGTAAGTTATTTTTTAATTCTCTACGTAGAATTAATGTCCAGTCTCTTATGCTCCGTACTTGAATTTTGTATCCATGAGCATTTATTTAGTGGAACTATTAACTAATACTCATAGTTTCTACAACATTGGTATTATAACTATAGTTGTGGTATATGTCGATGATAATTCATATCCAGAGAGATATTTACAGATTTTTGCTGTTGCAACAATTGTCGTAGTTGCATTAACTTTAGCAGAATAGCTATAGTGTAGTGCGTTTTTGTGAAAACTTACACAGTGCCATACACCATTTAAGTGGCTAACAAGGTACTATGTAGATGTAGATAAGTTGTTAATCAATAAATGATTTACACCGTGCTATAACCCCTTTAAACGACAAGCAGGTTACCGTTATCACATGTATGACTTTTCTGTGTTACGACTCCTACAAGCAAAGATTTGATCATTTCCATCCTGTGTTTAGGTGAACTTAATCAACGTCAACATGAAGTTGTAGTGTAACAATTCCTCTTTTTCAGCTTCCAGATTTTATTTTAGCATTCGACGATTCGAGAAATTTTTTTCATCGCCGGAGAAGTAAAGGGAAAAGCGGAATATTCCCTAGATTTTGTCTCAATCCCGTTAAGCAAAAATGCGACCGGGAACACCTGGCACACTCCATTCTCAAGCATATCCTTGGTTTTTTTTTAGTATCTACAGAAAAAGAAAGGGAGAAAAATGGAGCCTTGTTTTCGCCAAATTGACGACGAGGACATCGATCTGCCGACCCATTCTCCACACTAGAAAGATCGAATGCGGCAACCAGGTCCCACTTTGATTCGAGTCTCTTTGCATGCCGATTTTAAACAAAATGCTTTCTTCTCTTGTGATGTCCATCGTTCCCAAGGTACTGGAGAGGAAATGGATAACGAGCTATGAGTCGAAGGGAGGATTTGGGAGAAAAAATTCTAGTAGAGAGGAGAAAACCTTCCGAAGTCCCCCGGGTAAAAAGGCTGCCCCAGTTTAGATTCCGCAGAAATCTGATAGAATTAACTTTACCTAGTATTGTTTAAACTAGGATAGCTGTCTAAATACTAATAAAAGTGAAAAGAAGACGTCTAGTCAGGCAAAGGAAAGCAGTTAATTCTCACATTAAAGGCAGGCTATGCTCGCTGCTTAGGCAGATTCGAACTCGTAGAAAAAATGTGAGAAACCAAAGCATAGGGTCAATTTCTCATCTTTCCCTCGCTGAAGAAGTAACCACCCTAGAACCACGGAGATCATTAATGCAAAATAATTACTTGCGCCCAGTGAACTTCATTCGCAAAACGTGTTAATTGTGGAATAACATTCCCTTGAGGAGAATCGCAATATAAAGCAAATTGTCACTGTAAAACTGATTCTAGTAGGATACACAGTCTGAAATGATGACAAAAAAATAGATTTTACAATTACTTTAAATAAAAAAATTAGGGGGAGAGAAGCAGAGAGTGAGAGGAGACGAAAACACGAATTCCTCTTTGGTAAAAGGCTGCATAGAAAGGATTAAGAACGCAGGAGAAACTTACGAGGAATTTTGCTACACTGAGCACCGTGAAAAAATATTTGTGCTTTCCCGCTAACGTAGTTTATCACCGATTGAAGTCAACGTCTATGCGTCATTTTCAAGGTAATATAGACTCGTAAGCTAATATCCAAGTCTTTTATGGATGCACCTCGAGAGAGTGGGGGAGGTAAAAGGCTTGCAGTGGAGAGGGGGTTTTATTTTGGATTCAGGGTCAAGCGGTGATGTCTGTGGATGGCACGAGTGTTGGGGGCAGATGGGAGGCTTCGAGAACCTGGAATGGGAACACAGAAACTGACTGGTCCGACCAACTCGTCATGAGTAGCGTAGCGGTTGATATGACGTGTGAAAGCAGGTCGACGCGTTAACCTTGCCCAGTGGTATTGATACTTTTTGATTCACATACCCATTAAGAGTGTAAAAATACTTTATTGAACCCATCATCAAAAAAATTAGGTATTCTCAAAAATTCTAGAGGATGTATATAAAAAATATTTTCAATCAAATATTCTCGTTAAGGGTGTAAATAGTGACTAATACAAAGTAATACTACCAACAATTGGTGGAAAGTTTAGGAAGGTTGCGTGAAGCTCCATGGTTTCACGGGACACAGTATGAATCCCGTTGGTATAGCCAGGCGAATGTCCATAATTACAGTCCCATTTCAGGATTGAATATGTTGAGACAACATTCAATGCCTTGCATCATGCATGTCGCTCATCACGGAAGAGTCAATAGTTGATGAGAGATAAATACAGCAAGCTTTCCGCAAAGCCTGGTGTAACTTGCACTGCTTGTGAAAACACATCGACACCCAAAATTGCGGAAATTTTGACGGTCGTGGGTTCTCAGCGTCTTGTCATTCCCACACTAGTATCTCTAGCATCGATGTAAAACAGGACATCTTGGCTGCTGAAGAGGGCCACATTTCATCCTGGTCACCTCTATAATAACCGCAGATTTTCAAGTAATTGGCTGATAATCTCGGACCACATATAGGTGAAGTACTTCTTTGCCAGAGGACTTGGATCAAGGCATTTCGTCATCGATTGTACTTTTCCAAGTTTCCTTCTTCGTGCAGCATCAGGATGATTCTCTGTGCAAGGAAGAAGGAGATATTTTATTGATGTGGGAGTGACTTATCCATCTGCTAATTGTAAGTTGAGAAACCTTCAACCATGTTGATGAATTATGCTGTCGATATTTTGAATAATTGCATGCTAACGAAAGAGTGGTTAAAAAGATTGAAAGACCAACTGTTAAAATATAAATTTCAAATTCGCCTTAAGATGGTATAGGGCAATAGCACTAGCCATTGTAAGTTTTAAACTGTGAAAAACTATAATTTAGATTTTACCTCTTTTAATCCTTTAGTTTCATCTGACGAACTCCAGGCAGTTATTTTTATAGTAATTAAATTCATATTTGGAATCCAGGCCTTCATCTATCCTTCACCCATTCAAAATATTCCTCCAATTTTTTTCAAATTATTGGGTAAGGTTGCAAAAGGAACGCAATATTACGTTAATTCTACCTTTTTTCGAGTCTGGTAGACACCTAATAAGTACTAACGTTTCAAACTCTTGACGACGTATTTCAGCTGAAACTATAACTCAATTCCGGCAAAACGTACTACTGTTTCAAACTTGTAAGTAGTTTAAGTATACCTCACTTGGATTAATCCGGAATGAACATATAGCTTGTATCAACAAAAAATCAACGAAATATTTACAAGGTGGCAAAAATCGATCTTTATAATTTTCACATAATTGCTGCAGTAGAATGGATCAAGTGGAAACTATGGCTTGATTTACAATTTAAGATCATGTACTTGTATTAGAGGTAAGTGGATACATATATCACTTCAATACATGGAAAAACAAATAAAGGAGAAAAGTGTAGAAGAGTTTACAGCATACAACATTATAGAATCAAACAAAATGTTTAACTTAACATTGCTTTTATTGCCAATGACTGGTTGCCATAGCTGTTAGAAAAGTTCACATAGTTCAATGATGCTTCTGTCCTCAATAATGATCACTGTTTTCTGTCATTGTAAACTAAACAAATTTACATAAGAAAAAGGAAAATTGAAAACCAGGAGTATACAAAATGAAATAACTAAAGAATCATGGCAATGATCTTTGCTGCTCACTGTACTGACTAATCTTTTGACTACTGATATAAGCAAGTTAAGCTATTTCGAGCCAGAGTGAGCCATTATATTTGATATAAAAATTTCAAATCTGAAATCAGACATGACAGACATATGTACTAGTCATTTTCTCCACTTGTTCGGGGTGTAACTGGCTAAAATACTTGACAGACAAGTGGAATATCCAGGTTCGAACCCGGGTCCAATCAAATGATCATTTCAGGAAGAATTTTATTCTAAGAAGTGAATCTTGCTCCCGTGCGTGTGATGGTTGTGATTGGACCTTAACAATGCTCATTCGTGGTGCGAGGAGTGGGGGTTAGAATTTAATATTAGTGCATGCACCACAGTTCATTTCCTGCGAATTTTATCACACAATTGCCATACCTATACTGTGGGTGGAGTAAACATAAAATCTTCAAATACAGTTAAAATCTTGGAATTACCTTAACTTCTGATATATCTTGGCGAAATCACATACGATACATATGTGGTACAGCATTAAAGAAACTAGATTTTGTTTAGTATATAACAGGAAGGTCCTCAGATAAAAAAGTAAATGAGAGATGGTACTTCGCTCTGGTTAGGCCACACTTCGAGCATTTGGGACCCTGGTCACATAGATTTAACCAAAAAATTCAAAAATACAAATAAAAGCAGCACGCTTCGTTAAAAACTGCTACAAGCGAACATAGATTACCCAAAAACTTTTAAAGAGATCGAACAAAGCGTTGGTTTCCGACACCGTAAGTTATGGCCTGCAGGAAAGCCAAAAATCGACCGCGGGGGAGCCGGGGAGGAAAACTGCGAACTCGGGGTATTTCGTCCAGTTAGCATTTTGAGCGGGGAATTAGTCTCGACGAGGGGATAAACTGTTAAAGACTTGAACAACGCGGGCGCTGAAACCCGTTAATGTTCATTTATTAACTTGTGAAACTTTTAGAGACCACAGAAAAAGTCTCCACGACCCGGGTTTCTATGGCTAAGCACTATCATCAGGTACTTAATCCAAAAACAGTATCACACCCTCTCGTATATATTGGCAGTAAGTGAAAGGTGGGGGTAAGTAGTAGGACAAATTTGGGAGAAGGAAAAGATCATACAATGGTGGATAGGCTAGGCTACACCTCGAATACACCGCGAGCATTTGGGACCATGGTCATAAAGATTTAACCAAATAAATTAATAAAATACAAATAAAAGCAGCACGCTTCGTTAAAAACTGCTACAAGCAAACATAGATTACCCCAAAACTTTTAAAGAGATCAAGGTGAGAGCCCCTTAAGACTCGGAGGCTACATGCTAGGCTTAGGTTGCTTGAGAAATCCAGAACTGGTGTGTTTCAGAGCGACACAGAGAACATAATCATGACGCAATACTACATTTCTAGGTCTGACAGAAGGGGTTAAATAAGAGAGATACATTGCCGATGAGAAAGGTACAAAAACTGGTTCTTAAACAATAAAAACAGCTCTACTAAATACATGACACACGTCACCTTTTCACCTCCCAAAACCTTGCATCTCTACACGGCTGGTGACCCAACCTGTCTCACGCCCATGCGGATGCTCGCAGGGTGGTATGTAGGTGTAGAACTGTAAAGCATATAATTTGTGCATTCGCAGGTATTTGTAAAATCGACCTCATAAAGAGAGTAGCGTACCTCTTCCTTCAAGGGATTGTCGTCTTCCGCCAGGTCACCATCGGTTAGGCGAACTCCTCCGGTGTCCTTCTCGAGTTCTTCGTCCTCATGCTTCCAGTGCGCCGCCTTGTCTCCCGACTTGCATCGGTGAGCGAACAGCGGTCGGACTACAGGGGTCAGCAGGTCGATGTGAACGTCAGCCGGGTCCGTCGGTCCCGTGAGGAACGAAACTGCCAGGCCCACGGCCACGGTGATGACCAGACCCACGAAGGAGTAAAGGGTGTACGAGATGCGAAATATGGACCAGGCTTCTTCCTGGGTTCCCAGATCCGTGATGTTGCTCTCAATCATCGCGCCCTCGGTTGTAAAGTCCGTCAGCAAGCTCCTGAAATCACTCATTACCACTAATTTTAAAACTTTATAATAATAAATAACCCATAATAACCAATAATATAACCCATCCATTTCAACTAAGCAAACCATCAAATGAGGAGACATATAATGGTACCGAAACATGGTGGAATTCTGCTGAACGAAACGTGACGTCAAGCAGGGGATAGCTCGTGAGGAAACGTTCCATTTGGGAGTGGAAGGGAGTAGCCAGCACAAATTGGGCAAAGCTGCCATCATGGTTGTATTCAGCCTCAGTGGGCGAGGAAGTTACTATAGTGCGTTATACAACCAAATTAACGATAAAAAATTCCGATGAAAATACCCATTTTAACTGAAACCATCCCATATAAATGAATTATCTATGACCATAGAGATCCAGCTACTAGATGTGAATAACCGGCTAATCATTTCAAAGTTGGCAGCTAAGGATTGCGACTTCAAGAACCCTGGTAGTTGAGAGCAGAAACTGTATCTTACTCCTCCGAGTGGAGCCATTTCACAAAAATGGACTGTACGGCAGCAAATAGTCCTTCATAACTACCACCGTGTTTAACCAAAACGTCTCGTAACAAAGTGCACACCCAAAAAATTCGTCTTAAGAGAAAAATGGAGTCTAGAACGTATATATAGGAAAAAAATTGGAAATTTTCTCGGAACCAAAGCATCTCGAAGAGACAGTAGTTATTGCACGCTATTTATTGAAACCTTTACAGCGCTAGTTAGAATTTCTATGCTATTTAATTGGTATTTTTTCCAATAAATGTCAACGAGTTTGGCATTAGGACCCCTTAATTTTGGCCTCTTACTTGGTTTTGTCAGTTTTTATTATCTTTCGCCACGCCAGTCGGAGCCACAGATCAATGACAGAAAGGTTTGGAAAAAGTCTCAGGTTGAAAATAATGCCCATGACGCATTCAGCACACGACTGGAGAAATCCATCGAGGATGAGTTTGTGATCAAAATCGATATACATACAGTAAGCATTCCTTCCACCATTACTCACGTTCCATTAAGGACGTCCGTTCCATAAATGGATGAAGTGGAATCGTAAGCAGGAAAGTAACATCCCTCTGTTGAGACAGGCTTTTTCTCAAACCTTATCTGCCCGGTTGCCACGGCCAGCTGAGCTCCAAACGATATGAATCCCATAACCAGCAGTCCAACAGCTCCTCCCACAAAGGCGCCCTTTGGAAACAAAATTATAAGGATTTAATTCTCAGGCTGACTTTAACGATTTTCGTGCAATGCTCTTACTCAAGCACAATCTGTATCGGAATTAGTCGCATGTGAAAAATTTTACAACATGCTATTGATGACTATGATTGCCTGAGTGAAGAGTCCTGTTCAATAGGTCTATCGTTATTTCGAAGGTTTCCGCGGTGTTTCAGCATAAGAATATCAGCTTTTGGGTTTCCCTCCACCTGTTGTCTTTTATCGACGACAGTTTCTCCAGCTATTGAAGTTGATATGCACCTATGGAAAATCTTACGTTGGACATGCAGCTCGATCCATCAGATGCAGAATGCGGGAACACGAACGGGCCACGGAAAAGAAGCATTTCCGACTCTCCGCCGTCGCCGAACACGTATGGTCGGAGCCTGGCCATAGCATACATTTTAATGAACCAATAATCACCAACAATGAAAGACGCTAATTCTGAGACACATTCGGGAAGCCATATAAATCACCAAAAACCCGAATAATCGCAACTGGGAAGACGGCTACATCTGGTCAAACACCTGGAAGAGAGTATTCATTCCAAAAAAATGCGGGAAACCAGGCAGCTCCGACCGACCGGACATAGCTATAGAAGGACGCACCCTGAGATGCATCGCCACTTCGACCTGAAGACGTCAGCAGGATGACTGGAGAAACTGTCGTCAATAAAAGACAGCACACCGAGGGAAACCCGAAAGCTGATCTTCATAGGTCTGTAGATATTGTTATTCCAGTTCGAATGCATTAGTCTTCAACTTATCTATTAACTTGATGGATCAGTCGTTATTTATTTTCTTTTGTAAAAAGCGCGCCGCGATAGCGATTGAACCTTTACAATCAACGACTTCAGCTAGTAACACATCATTTAACTACACTATATTGTTCACATTATAAACGTTCATTCTTCAACTTACCATTGAGTTGACCCAAGGGAAGAACATTCCTAAGGCGAAAATTGCCAGCATTGGACCACTCGTTATGCCAATAAGACTCCAGTTGAGCTTTTGGAGAAAAACGAAAACGTTATGAAACTTCGCGAACCATTCTGTACACCAAAAAAATGTATCAGTCTTAGAATAATTGCCTGTATAATAGCACAACGTCAAAACCAGCGAAAACATTTTGGAAGCATCAAATACTCACGATATTAACTTTGGGTTTTTAACATAAAGTTTAGCAGTTTACAAATGCTTTTTAATTATTCGCGCCTTGCATTTTGTTTATTAACTGTGATTCTTCTAATTTTGATTAAAATTCACCTGGAAATTCATTCACGCAAGTTTTTCAATTTATTCACTCACGAGAGCAAAATGTATCTTTGTCCTCTCCAAGAAAGGAAAACATGTTAACACTGAGCAGTAGGGTAGAACACTATCAGATGATGAATTTTGTGATCTCTGCAACGAAATAATAAAATTTATTCAACAGAACTATGTCAACTTTCAAAGATCAGGGGCTACTACATAGAGTGAGAGCCATCTTGCTTGTATTTTTGTAAATGAACGCCACGAAGGTAGCTGGTTTGTGGTAAACATATTTGCTTCGTTACTATAAATGCTATAGAAGACAATTTCAACCAAAGATAGCCATATTCTTGCAAGAAACTAATTCTTATGTGAGGTATTTGCACTAGTACTGATAGGTAACTCGTAATATGTAGATATATCTATAAGATACACACATAAGATAGCTATCTCTATGAGATGACCCGTGACTGAAAAAAGACGACATCAGGAATTTCACCTTTTAAAGTCGTCTTCAACCCTTTCAGACTCACCTGAACGATTGCACCGAGGTGCTCGACGATGAAAACCATGCATACGCAGAAAACTCCGAGGATGGCGCAAATTACTTTCATGATGAAAGATGCCCTCTCTTCTGACACTTTAACTTTTAGGAATGGATTAATGAAGTCTTCAAAAATGACTCCCGACATGGAATTTAGACCCGTTGACATGGTGCTGTAAAAAAAAAACGT
Organism: Ceriagrion tenellum; assembly: GCA_963169105.1. Lineage (NCBI taxonomy): Eukaryota > Metazoa > Arthropoda > Insecta > Odonata > Coenagrionidae > Ceriagrion > Ceriagrion tenellum. The sequence goes on along the minus strand of OY720639.1, from coordinate 75,252,121 downwards.
TCGCCTCACATTATTCATCAGAGCAATTCAGCTTATTTAGTATGAGTTACCAATTGTTTTAGTGATGATTACTTTAATTATAATGATGTTTTAATTGGTTTCATATAGCAGAACCAATGCCAGATAAAACGGTCAGTAATGGTATACATAGTTGGACTATCGATATTTTTTGGTAATTTAGACTGGCTATATTTTTATAAGCATGGTGTATATGGTTACTGATGAGCTATTATTACGTCACACATTGAGATAGAGAGTGGAAGTACCCTTTTTGTGAAGTAAATTCTTCTCGGGTTTCCGTCCGGAAGGGATGTCCCATCTTTTTCTTTGCCAACGTTTCGACAAAAGAAACGATATTTCATCAAAACGTCGGCAAATAAGAAGATAATGCACCTTACCCGGACGGAAATCCGAGAAGAATTCTACTTCAATCATTCGCCGGGAGAAAATTTAATAGGTACTCTTTTTGTGATTGATAGCAAATCGTGATAATTGCTTTCTGTCAAACAATGAGGTTGTATCAGAAAAGGAATTTCTTTTATATGCCATAGCTCGGGTACATCAAACCTCCAAATGACATTCTGTACTTTGTATATCATTTCATGATATAAGAATAATAAAAATCTCCCCTTTTGGTGTTCTTTTTAGCTATCCAGTGATGATATCCAAAAACAATGCTTGACTAATCTCTTAATTTTGTAAATCGTTTATGAAGAAGTAAATTAAGTTGGTCTCCTGCAATCTCACATGGTAGTCTTATTCTCCGATTAATTGCACCCATCAATCATTCAGCAACAATGTTGATTATAATGTCTCCGAAGCTGAAAATTTCACTTGATGTCCAAGCTTGTTTGGATTATTAAAATAAGCAGTCTGTTTTCCCTGCTGTGTAACGGCCGTGTTATTCTCGTTTGACCTACCTTAAGGCAGCGCTAAATACTCCAGCTATAAAGAGTCCTGGCAATCCGGATAGCCACCCGGTGACGTCCATGACGAAATAGGGCATCAGCTGGTCGGCAGCTCGAACAACCTGGATATGGAAAACTGCACATGAACGACGTCATTTTTGAGGGTGGGGATATCCAGAAAAAAATTCCCCCTCCCACGACATGAAAAATATAGCTTCACATATTACATTCATTTATATTCCATTCTGCGATCGATCTCAAAATAATTAAGGCAAGTATGAGACCATACATTTTATTTTTTTCTGATTATATTTAAGGTGACTTATTTCTGAATTTAAAATTCAAAGAATTGTGAAACTGCCCGCGCAGTATCTTTAACCCATAACCTTTGACACCCTTTCTTCTCATGTTGACACATACATGCGGTCTCACACACCGCTCATCTTAATTTCTGAATTTTTCAGTTAATGAATACGTTTTGTTCATTTACTTGACATATTTGTTTAAATTGAGCTCACTTTTTCCTAATCAGCAAATTTATATGAATATGATATGAAGTGGGGATTCTGTTTTTTAAAATATGCTGAGCAGCTGACCATACTTGGACTTAAATGGATTTGAAAGAAATTTATGATTACAGAAAATATTTTATTTCTGTTGAAACAAACATGAAGGTCCAATTAAATAGATGTAAGTGGAAATATTTAGTAATATTTTTGATACGTTTATGGAATAGTACAAAATTACCTACATTATCTCATGCATGTGATCTGACAGGCCGTGGAAAAAGTTTAAAAATAACTTACTCGAAAATAAGTCGCAGGGAACGTAATTTTCGGTGATAGATTCCGGAATCACTACCTAATTTAAAATAATCGCGAACTAAATTTTGATAAAGTTACAAATGAAGGAGAGATGAAAAAAGGCTATGTTGAAATTCAAAGTGGGCCTTGAGACCACGTGTTAGTTGCTATGGGTTAACGGTGTCACCCACTGATGGTGACAAACTTGTGTGATCCCAGTCCAGGCGAATGATTTTTCGCTGTGGATTTCACTTTTCACTCACAAAAGCTGAATTTTTATATCAGTCAAATTTTCTCGTAAATTTTCCCATCTCTCATTCACGAAGACATCCGAATTCCCGATCGATCATTGAACTAGTAGCGGCGGGAAAGCAATAATTCCAATCCTATTTTTAACGCGAGATAACTAAAATGTTGAACTAACCAATCGATTACAGTGGGCGACGAAAACAGCGGTGGGGATATTCATGTATATTGCAGATTTAATGGCTTCACAGTTGACTATAGCCAGAAGGAAGGAAGGAAGTAGAAAGGAAGGAAGGAAGTAGGATGTTAGAAAATGAAGATCTCGCAGCGAATTTAAAGGTAAAATTTGTTTTACATTTACTCTGGGATGATGGCCGAGTCGTTCGTGGAAACGCCGCTAATGAGCTGTAATTCCCGACGAGATCTAATGCAGAACTTTGCTTTGTGTATTAATGAAAGTTATTCCTACATCAATCAACTAACAGGAGTCATGTCCTCACCTTTGCAGACAGGGGATCACAGTCGTAATAAGTAGCGTAGATCAGAAGTCCGCAGTAGCAACTCAAGCCGGTGATTAACATTCCTCCGAAGGTGAATATGACGAGCAAACTGAAAAATTTCCAAAATTATATTTTAGAGCCAGCCTTACCTCTATACTGCTTTTCGCAGATAAATGCTGGAAGTAGTAATGCAATAATGCTTTCGGTTGGATGCTTATGGTTGGATTAATTTTTTGAAACAAGAGATAAGTTAAAATACCCCCAGATGAATGAAATAGGATTAGCGTAAGCCATGGTTCAGTGGTATAATAGCCGTGTCAGAATTCCTACTGTCACTAGGGATTACCTGTGTTGTTCATGATCATTTTTGACATCATTCACATAGGTTCAAGGAGTGTGCTTCGTTGGTTTGGTCATGTTGAGAGAATGGATGAGAGTCGAGTAACGCAACTGGTATATAAGAGTGAAATGAAAGGTGCGAGAGGTAGAGGTAGGCTGAGAAAGTTGTGGTTGAATGTGGTTGAGGAAATTCTTAGGAGGAGGAATATTAGGAGTCTTAAAAACAGGAGGGTGTGTATGAAGCAGTGAATGGGGTGAATGAAGCAAAAGAGGTCTGCAAGGATAGGTCAGTATGGAAATTATTGAACAAGAGTTAGATGTACAGTTATGTATTCTTGAGTAAAACTTAGTGACTGTGCCTATTCCGGAAGAGACCGGCGTAAAGAGAAGTGAAGAGAACGGCGTGTGTGGATGAATGTATGTATGTATTCACATAGGTTGAGACTGAAGAATCGAACTGGATTGAAGATTGCAGAACAGAATTGTGCTCTATGGAAATTCGTCTAATAATTTTCGAACGTAATTCTAAGCTATAATTTTAATTCTATTAATGTAAGAGCACGAGGGGTCATTACGAAATTATTTTCGTGGCTTGTTGTAGAGCTGTGTCGATCATGAGTGATTCGTTCATTATGAACGGTTCATAGGCATGAACCAAATGAATTGAATCACGTTCTCCATTCAAATCGTTCATAATGAATCAAATCAAGCTGTCGTAGTTTAATTTATAGGTCGAGTGGGGTGGTTTGTGAAGAATTGTGGAGAATTACACGATCCATGAGTGATCGAGAACAACTTGATTTGGTTCAAATGGAACCAAATCACGCAGTTCATGAATGGAGAGCAACGTGATTGGGACAAACCACATTCCATAGCCTTTTGGTCGCATATAGAATTTAATAATTAAAACTTGGATTAATTTCATAGAGGCGCTCATATTGAGTTGATTGATTATAACGCCGAACACAACCATATGCACCCAAAATTCACAAGTAGGTACATAAGTTCTTAATACATTGTCTCCACTCGCCGCGGCATAATGGGCGAGTTTTTAGCCTTACATCTCCAGACATCATGGTTCAAGCTGTTCTAAGGATAGGCACTTTCAGTTTCCTCAAGTCTCCCAATATTTCGACGATAAAACTAAATTAAAGATTTCATATCACGCAATATCTCCGCGTAGGCAGCTTCCCGATGGTACGAATTGGTTGGATTTTGTTCTTTTCCTTAGTTTGGTTCCTCGCTGATACTTGATTCCTCGTAGTGAAATCATTCATCGTCATTAAATCACTCATCGCAGTCATTTGGTTCTTCCATGGTTCATTTCGTTCATTATGAATGATTTAAAAGAACGAGTAATTGACATGAATCAAATCGCATGAATCGAATCTTCGAAATGAACCGAAATTCCCACCTCTAGTTTGTTGGATTTTTTGGGATGCGGTTGACCACTGAAGTCATTAACGCCATTAAGGACTGATGGGTATGTTATGAGGTAACGGAGGGATTATGAGAAGAAATATGGCGTCTGGATTAATCTGCTCTTAACGAAATACGCCGAGGGAATCGACAGTTTAACCTCTTTTCCGACGCGACAGGCGGAGTACTCCACTAGAAGTGCTCTCCTCGTCATGGAACGCGAAGCATGAAGGAAAATGCTATAAAACTCTATGTTTCCCATGATGATATTATTTAAATATGTCAAACTCAAATTGAGGCTTTTTTGTAGCGTCCATAACATTTACGGACTCATATGATGTTTTAGTATCAGAATTACAAGATGTAAATTAACTAAAAAGTGTGTGTCCGACCAGATTATTGTTTTTCTTGTATGCATTTTATATTTTTAGTTAATCGAATTTTGACTCACATTTTTGTTATCAATAAATGGCTTTGTAGTAGTAGCGATTACATTCATTCTGTAATTACAATACCAAAAAATTACTAGTGTTAAATCCGATGGTGTATTATTTCTTTAAACAAAACGTGAGTAATGTCAGTATGCGGTTCAGTCATATTTGTGTCAGTTAAATAAAAACAATAGGGACATAGAATTCGATAAGTTCATTATAGAGTCGATCAAAAGCATGTTCAAAGTTAAATTTTTTTCTATACTCAGTCCATTTCAAGGGTTAAGTCACTAAGTAAATATGAATATGTTACGCTAATTTCAATTTTTAAGCCTTCACGTTTATTTCACGATTCAGGAAACACGGTGCACATACAGTCAGAGAAGTTAAACTAAAATAAAAGTAATGCATAATGCGGTGTTTTGACCAAATTGAGACTTACACTTGCGCTCTTTTCACCGTAGGCATGGCGAGGAAGCGCTGAACCATTCCTTGGTTGACTGAGATGTTCGCCATCCAGTTGAAGATGACGCCAAAGGATGTGTTCCAGAAAGTGTGGCGAATCGTTGGGTCCGGATTGAAGCTGGATTGATTTCACGTTGATGGAATGCAAGAGAAGTGACAGGAAAGACGGAAATGAGAATTAATGATTTTTTTTTCAATTTGCCATTGCTTCGTGTTTAAATATTCTCATGCGCTGATCTAAAAATTCTTTTACTAAACAGTTCCCAGTAGATTATTCAAAAGGATTGTTGCCAAAACGGAAAAATGATACAAAAGTATAGACAAAGAGGAACTGATATAAACATGTATTAAAAGGGAGAGTTTTTATCATGCTATTGTAACAAGTAATTTTTTTGTTGTTTTTCTACTTTGTATTATGCCCCACGTTATGGGAGCCAAAAATGTAAAAGGTATCATTACAAATTAATACGCGACATGCCACACGTTGTGGATAAACATGTAACACGAAAAACTATTGATTCTTTTACCTGGAAAGAAACCACGATTGCGATATCTTCTCGTACCTTATATTTTAATTACTTTGCCCCAGCTTGCTCGTCGGAAAAGAAAATACATGAAACATTGCAGGTTTAGAGATACGGTTGCAATGTATTTGACAAAATGAAATATTCAATTTACAGACAATTTAAATAATCAAAATAATTCCTTCTACCCTTAGGTCATGACCAACTGTATATTCTAATTTAGACACAAATTTGGTATATGAATAATTATTCCTTCTTTTAAGTATATTGTCTAATTATTTGCCACACTTCATCACTTAAACTTTTCACAAAATCCAATTACTTGATACAAAGGGATACCAGTCACAAACTTAATTCTTGGCCAATTAAAACCTCTTGTCTTATGGCTTCTTGTATCTTATATGAAAATAAAAGTTTATAGTTACAACCCAATTATTCGACGACACAGGTTGGTTTGTCCCTCTGTGGTCTGAAAAATCCTCTCAGCCTGCGTGGTGTTCGTCCTTGGCGGGCCCTCAGTTTTTTGGGTCTCGTCCTGTTGTAAAATCTCCCGTTCCTCTCCTTAATTCCTTCGTCAATTCTCCTTTTTTACGTGGGCTATATCTCGCACGATGCCACACTCTGGAGCTTCCCTCTACCAAAAACTTGCGTGCTCTCTCTTTGCACGTCCGTTCCCTGCGAGGGTTTTTTCTACAATCCCTATTTGCGTGCTGTCTTTGCACGACCGTACACTCCGACGGTTTCCTCTACAATCCCCTTTTGTTGCCGACGCTTCCACTCCGAAGGTCTATTGTTTATTCTCAAAATTCACAATATAGTGGGTCCCTTATTGTTATTACAAACCATGAGGTGGTAAAAGAAAAAATGGCGAGGCCAGCGTTATGTTACACTATTGAGACATATTTTTCGGTAATGAGTGAAAATAAGTAATCGTCTCCGGCTTAACTTTGTGGAAGTGAGTAATATCCATGATAAAAAACAACTTTGTTTCAATCCACACAATTTATTATAAATGCGACCCGGGTTTCAGCAACTTCGTGCCATCATCAGGCACGATGAGGCCTGATGATGGCACAAAGTTGCTGAAACCCGGGTCGCATTTATAACAGATTGTGTGGATTGAAACAAAGTTGTTTTTTTATCATGGATAAGTGAAAATAATTAATAAATGGTCGTCGGCTGTGATAAGTTTGAGCCTAGAAAAGGAGGAAAGTTTCTCTGACAAAATTTCCAGAAGAACCTCACTATTTTCGTTCGTGTTCTCTAAATTGTAATTATGGGATTCTTGCAATGAAATGGAAATTCTCTTAAAATGTATTGCGTGGTTGGATTAATTCACGATTCGAAGTTTTAATTTAATCGCAGCGCGACTCGTGGTTTGCATTCATTGTACAGAAACTACGGAAATTAAATACATACATACAACCTTTTGAGGGAAAATCGAACACGTCTTCCCGGTTGAAGCCAGTTTTTTTCTCTTATCATTTTTCGCATGACTAGTGGTTACTGTTTGCAGATACCGTTTGGTTCTCGATTTTGAAATGATGTGGAATGCTCTTGAAGCATATTCAGTAATTGAGCAAGTTGAAATTACTGTTTAGTTTTTCTCATAGACCACTTGTGTCGAAACGAAACGCGGCCTTACTTGAAAAATTCAATCCTCCCGCTCTCTTCGCTCCTCTGCCAAACGGTGGACAGACCTCCAACAGCATGTGTTCCCAGGACCACCACGGCTCCCGTCGACAAGAACATCATAGCAGTCTGAAGTGCATCAGTCCAGACGACAGCCTTCAGGCCTCCCTGAAAAACGCGGAAAAAGTGTGTATTTCGATTTTGAGCACCAGATCCACGAATGTGACATATAGTGGTTTGTTAACACGTATTGTTTTCTCTACGATTACTCTTAAGCCGATTACGGCCTCCCTAGTACCACTGTTCTTCTTAATTACAAATTGGTTTTCCGAGAGATTGTCTTCAATATTCCTTTCCATCCTTCCGCTTATTATTCTTGTGAGAATTTATAATGCATGTGATAATAAACTCATCTCTCAGTTGCTATTATATTAGGTATTAAAATCATTACATTCCTATGAAAGTGTTCTGAAAATCTTCAGTTTTGGTAGACATCTTTGATTATTTCGTACAGGTTGTCCTTGGCATACTTCTGAGCACTTCTGAGCTTCTGCTCAGTGAAGATTTCTCTGTTGATGTTGTCTGCTCCAGGTTCTTCGTTTTTCTTGAGATCCTTTACTGCTCTATCGAATTCACTACTCAGTATGAGTGGGCTCTGTTCTTCCTCGTCAACCTTGCCTTCAGCTTTCATTAGGTTTACTTCCAGCGGCAACGGCCCTTGGTAGAGTTTTTCGATGTATTTTTTCATCCATTCCCAATGTCTTCACTCTCTATCAGTTAATTTCCGCTCGAATCTCTGATTTTTTTGCTAGAATAATCTATAAATATGTATAAACTGCTTCAAATATGTATTTGCATTTATTTAGCCCATTAAGTACTTATGAGAATTATTTTATTGCTTAACTCAATAAATCTCTTACAGCAAAAAAGCATTTCATGATAACAAGTTACTTGTGTAAAAAGATAATATATGTGAAATTTATCTTATTTTCTGTTTTATTTTCTCTACTGGCATCCAGTTATTCAGGATTACAGCTTGTTACGCGATTGAATCGTAAAATAGGAATTCTACTCGCAGGCAAAATAAAAGATTCTATTTTCCACACAAGTTCCAGCAATAATCTATCGTGTACCGATCGCTGCCCCAAATTACTCCAACTGACATAGCAATCCATGCTAGCACAGTGAAGAACTAACTGAATGGTATTTACAAATCTACACTTAGAGAAGTAATGTCCATGAGATATCCGGGTACTCGTCACCTACTTGTAGGAGACCTTCGAGATATCGAGTGACATTGTGTGTCTTTGAATGACACTTCGTGCTTGGTAAATCATCATTCCTTTCACCGTTTACCTTGAAAAGCATCTAAGAGGCCATAAAAAAGAAGCAAGCCATAAATATTTCTGGTACTCTCCGCGTTAAATTGGGCGATATGGCCTATTGACTATTGGCCTTGCCATCTCAAAGGAATGCGGAATTTTCTTCGAATAAGGAAAATGTGTGCAGATGTAGGTCATTAACATCCGGCCGTTTCACCCAACAATACGCGGTGGATATCGCTATATTTGTTGAATCTCCATGATTCGAAAATGGGTCATCTGTGAATAATCAAGGGGTTTGTTTACTTGAAAGATGTGTCTTTCATTTTCATTAGCTGATCGTTACCTAAAATTGTTATAGTATACTATGTGGCGTAAGGAACTAACCTGACGAAATAAGAGCAAAGACAGGTATGCTTATATTTTAGATAATTGTGGCAGATTCATTGGTTGCTCAATCCTAAGATTAATTGACTGCAGCCTTTCATCCTTCCCTAACTAATGCTAGTTCCTTTACCTCCTGGTATCTCTTTCTATGTACTTCCCTCTTAATTTGGTCCATAAACTTATTCCTGGGTCTTCCTGTGGGGACTTTTCCCTCTGTCTTTCCCTCAATTATGTTCTTCACAAACCCATTGTGTCTCAGGGTGTGTCCAATCCATCTGGTTCTTCTTTTCTCTATCGTGTTCCACATGGTTCTTTCCTCTTCCACTCTTCTGTAGACTTTATCATTTCTTATTTTTCCATCCATTTTATCTTCAGCATCCTCCTTCAGCACCAGATTTCGAAGGCTACTAGTCTTTTTTCTGGTAAGCTTTTCCAACGGTCCTTGCTTCCGATCCATAGAGTGGTACGCTCCACACGAATATTTTCAAATACTGTTTCCTGGTTTGTAGTCCTATATTCTCTGAGCACAGCAGTTATTGTGACAGATAAAAGACCACTAAATATCATTAGACGGCTAAAAAAAGTCTTTGCTGTGACTCTTCAATTGTCAAAGCTATAATCCTACCGTTTTCTGCCCCTCATTATTTTCCCATTCCAGTCTCAAAGACAGAAAATTTGGTCAAGTGAGAAATCCAAGCCCTAATAAAATCTAAGAGCTAGCATATGATCTATAGACGTGGGAGGATCTGGCAACTTACCAAACTAGTGTAGAATATGCAGACCAGACTGACTAGTGGCGTGATGAGGTGCAGATTTACTCCGGTAACTGTTTAGTGAAACAGAGAAGGAGGATATATGTATCAAATCGATATATAATTAAACTAGCGATTATTTTACTAATGATTAAGAGGGAATTGGTAGAAGTAAATTTTTGATAGTAACAAAAAGTATAAATTTAATCATTGGAGTAAGTTTGTCGTGAATTAGTTTTTAGTATGAACAATGATACCTTACAAATCATATTTTCTCTATGTTGAAATTATAAAATGAGTGAACGTCATTCGTTCCACAATTTTATCTTACTACACCTCTACCGGTTTCAGCGTGTATGGGACAAATGAGGAGGAAAACTAAAAAACAAACTAAGGAAAATTTTATAAATCTTACAAATGGCGACTAGCCAGCTGACACTTAATTGTAATAAAGCATAATTTTAATTTTAGTGCATGAGTTTTACCTAAATATTCGTATCATGGATATAAATTGGATCAGAAAAAATCTAAATCATATCTCATGTCAATGTGCTATGGCCATCCGGCTATCGCTCACCTCATTTTCAAGTAATAGTCCATTCTCCGAGATTCAATTTAAGTTGACTTTTGTTGCCCCCTTTCCTTAAACCCTTCCCGATTTTCATCTCTATTGCCTTTCAACCCCAAATTCTACTTCCCCAACCACCCTTCTTATTTTTAAAATAGAATCGTTAAGAAGTCGCGACTCAAAAACACAGATGCCTCTAATCAAGTTCAAAAGGAACTCGCTCTGAGCCGTGGTAATTAATTAATAAATTGCAAAACTTTGGCCGGTGGAAAAAAAATAAAAAAGTTATTCTTAAACCTAAAATCGTTAAAAAAAATCCCTCTATTAAGAAGAGCGTAAAGTCATTGAAAACGGTTGAGGTGTTGGAGAAAGAAAAAGCTAGGAACTAGCAAATTTTAGATTTAAGTATATGCTCTGAGATGGTAAAGTTAAAGTAAAATTTAGCACTGTCATTAGCTTTACGCTTTACATCAGTAAATAAAATATTTGGTTCCTAACCTTGGTTAAAAGCGAGAGCAGGCACATACATCACGATGGGTATGTAGAGGAGCTGAAATGGAATATAATGATATGAAATAAGCTTTTGGTCCAGATGAAACAAATTTATAAGGTCAGCATGAGAAATCATTGACATAAAGAATGAATACGGAAACAAATGTTAAATTTAGTTTTTAAGAATAAATTTTCCTCTAGTCTTACAGCGATCCGAATATACACGGACATACTTAGGGGTGTTGCTTATGATTACCAATCATTTTCGAGTACATCAAAATATTTATTTAAGTGAAGTATTCATCTTGTATTAAATTAAGAGAAGATAAGAAATAATAACCAAAACGAGAATTTGGATGAGGACTCATAATTGGCACTGTTATACCTACAGGTTTATTTCAAATCGATATTTTCAAATGTAATCCAGTGATCTGTATATGAAATGGATTATTCTCTGGAGGCAGTTAGGACTCTCTCTCTCTTGATAGGAATAGGAATAAAAACAAGTTTTTATTTCGCGAAAATGATTCACCTTACTGAGCAGTCACGCTCAGTTAGTCCATATACTTTTCTTCATCTATAAAACACAACGCTATATTGAAATGGATTTCCATTTCACGTAAAGAATGAGAGCAAAGGACATTTTCCACTTAGATAAATTTCGCTTCGACCTAGGTTTCAATTGCCTTCGGACGAAATAAGGTGCCAGACATGAGTGCTTCCTGACAGTGAGGTGGGCTGAATGATTCAGTTGTGGGGATTACAAATAGGTACAAAACATATGAGCTACAGCATAAAAGAAGCTTGGTTTTGTGAAACGTATAATAGGAGGTTCTCGGATGAAAAAGTCAAAGAGAGATGCTGCTTCGCTCTGGTTAGGCTACACCTCAAATACGCCGCCGGCATTTGGGACCCTGATCATAAAGATCTACCCAAATAATTTAATAAAATACAAAGAAAAACAGCGCGCTTCGTTAAAAACTGCTACGGGCGTACATATAGTGTCTCACAACTTTTAGATGGATTAAAGTGGAAGCCCCTAGAGACTCGGAGATTACACGCTAGGCTTAAGTTGCTTGAGAAATTCAAAACTGATATTTTTTAGAGCGACACAAAGAATATTACCATGACTCTTCACTACATCTCTAGGTCTGACAGATGCGATTAAATTAGACAGATACACTGCCGAACAGATAGGTACAAATACTCGTTCTTTCCGCAAACAATAAGCGGCCGCAATAAAAATTGTGCTCCACTAAATACATTCCTATAATTCATGTCACCATTTCATCTCCCCATAACTTACAAATTTACACGGCTGGTGATCTAACACCCTCAGCCACACACACATGCGGCAGCTCGCGGGGTATTATGTAAATGTAGATGTGCAACATCGTCATCAGGCAACAAGCAGACTCTCATTCTCTTATAGTTAATTCTTTCCACCACGTCAAGCCTGATGCTTCTCTTTCCATTTCACATTTTTAAAGATAAGTATTGATGGTATCGGATCATTCCGGCACTAATACCTCTGCTTTAGACGCAACATCTATACAACCAATGCATTCCTTGTGCTCGATTGCGTATTTCAATGGCTTCAATATTCCTCGACGCTATCACACCGTCTGTTTCCATGAGTCCCATTCTTTAATCTACGTACCCTATCATGAAATTATGGTGGATGAAGTAAAATGGGTCCTCATTGCCTACGGACGAAATAAGGTGCCGGATATGAGTGCTTCCTGACAGTAAAGTGGGCTGAATGATTCAGTTGAGGGATGGTGCTTGCTGCTCGGGATTGCTTTACCATGAATGATGCACCTGTTTGCGATAACTCGGCCAATGACCTTCATGTGGGATGGTAAAAGAATGGGGGAGAGTGAAGTATTTACGTCATGCACCACGCAGAGAGGGAGACGGAAGTGTTTTCCTCCTACACTATACCATTATCTTTGATCAGTTATCTCTTGGGTCCGAAGTGCATCCCCTCTTTTATGAAAAGGACTCCTCCCAAATTGTTAGACAACTGAAAATCGGCCAGATCCTTGCATACGCACTTTTTTGCGAGGAACCTTTATCCAGTAGAGTAAAAATCAATGAAGAAGAGGGTTGAATGGGAGTGCATCTGTATGATTATGTAGGCATAAAATATCACTTCCAAAAGTCGGCCCATGTGGAGAGTGTGGTACACGGATTTCTTCGGTTTGAATGGAGTTCCATGTGCGGAGGAATGTGCGTCGTGCGAGGGAATTCCTATCCGATCGTAAGCCGCTGTGTTCGTCCGCCAGGATATTTAACAGTGAAGGATCATTCCGTGCTTCTTACGGTATATTCACCTCAACTTGCTGTATTGCCCCGACAGACGATGGCTCGAATTTGCACGGCTAACGTGTGGCCAAATAATTTCGCTATATTTCGTTAAATATGTTAGTTTCCCTAAACAGCTGAGTTTCATCTTCATTTAACTTGCCACTTACTAACCTTCCTAACAAGCAGCAGTCAGCCGAAATTGTGCTTCGCGTGTTGATTTTCCGTTCCATGCCTTACAAGGACAAGGCTGTAAGTCAATGTGACTTCCGTGGTTTGAACAACTTGACTTTTTTGCGTTAGCTAAGAGAGCTTTGCAAGACCTCTGACTACGAACTGGCCGCATAACTCCCCCTTCAGAAACAATTAACCAGCTGATGAAAGATCCAGTAAAGCCTAATCGGGTTTAGAGCGGGAATGTTTGCCATTTCTTACCCGAGAAAGTTGTCAAAAAATTCCTTGAGTCACCCCAGAGACGTCGTGAATAGAATTCTGCATATTGGTGTCAAGTAGCAGTCTTTACTGCGCGTGGGGATACTAAATGTTCCGCCATTTGTATTTTTTTTCATTAAAACGATCCACGGGCGAAAAGAAAAAGAAATGAGATACATAAAAATGAGTCATCAAAACTATTCCTCGATATTTTCTCATGTATTTAAAAAAAAAGTATTCTACCGGTTGAAGTAGGTTTTGTTGAATGTCAAAGAATCTCTTTTCGGTTTTCTACACTTTTAGGGACCTATCTTGCTCTGGTTTATCCTATTTCGCCTGAGCGTACGAGCTGCCCTCCATAATTCTGTCCATGAAACCTATTCTCTTTCTTACTCTTTCCAGCTAGCCCAACATCCTTTCCTCTATCACACTCTTCAGCAACCCATCACCCTTTATTACATCCTTCAGCCATCTACCATGCCTATCCCGGATTTCATTCGAAAGTTTCCTTTCCTCGCCCACCATTTCAAGCACTTCCTCGTCAGTCTTTCTCTCCGTCCACCTCATCTTCTCCATCCTTCTCCACACCCACATCTCAAATGCCATGAGCCTATTCTCATCCTCCTATCTGAGGGTCCACATTTCTGCACCATACAACGCTACGTTCCATATCAAGCTCTTCACCAGCCTCTTCTTCACATCCTTACCCAAGGTCCGCGTCATCAGCTCCCTTCCATTAGTAAGCGCCTCCTTAGCTAGGGCTATTCTCTTCCGTATGCCTTTACTTGTTCGAGTTTGTGCCCTACAACTTTAATCACCAGCCTCGCATTCTTTGTCCTATAGAATCTCATTATTTTGTTTTCCTATGGTTTACCTTCATTCCGAATATCCCGCACTCCATTTTTAAAATCAACTTATATTATTTGCAAAGCATAATTTGCGATGTTACATTACCCATGATATTTACAAATCATATGAGATCGCATTAGGGTAAGAATGCCTGACGGTTGAATTGGTAGACTTGCTACGGAAATAGCGGTCTCTGCTCAGGCTGCCCGAGACAATTTAAGCACAAGAAACTCGGAGCATATTTGACTGTGAAATATGCGACGCTAAATATGATAAATCTGTTCCATACTTCGAAAAATATTCAGACCACTCAATCAGCTAATCCTCAAAGAAATATAAGACAGGTAAAAGCGTTAACAGTGAATTCTTTTTACTTACATTGTTCATGAGGAACAGAAATGATCCAAGGAGCCGAACCTTCCTGTTAAACCTCACCTCGAGATACTACAAGTAAGAGAACACAAATATAAATGTAGATTGCAAAATTACAAGCGTTTTAAAATTTTTTTCATGAGTAGAGAGGCAATGAATGGAAGTAGAGAGTTTTTTTTTTACCTCGTAAGATGTCGTCATCTGAAGACCGTAGAAAACCGGCATAAAGAATAAACCGCAGCCAACTGTGGCACCAACTATCCCTAACATCATTGTTGCGAACTGTGTTCCGTAAACGTATACTTCCGCTGGAACTCCTAAAAGGGTGATACCTGAAATAAAACTGAGGGTTCATATAGTTCAATATGCTGAATTCTATCCTCTGGTTTTAGGGGAAAGGTTGCCAGCACTTATGCTGTAACAGAGGTGTATCGTTCGCGTTCGAACGAGACAGAAGGAACGGGTTCATGGATTGAACGGAAGGGACGAGGATCGACTTCTATTGAAAGACCGTTCCTTTCAGCGGTACTTTTTTCCTCTATATAAATAAAACCTTTTTCTGAAACATCACGTAAAACGTTGGTAATATTATCTTCCATCCTTTGCTCGAAAAAATAAAAGTTTGTCTTTCAAGTTTACCATCACTCCCATCTTTTATTTCTTCCAGCACTATTAAACGCTGTCATTATTGTACACCAAGTATTTGTAGTTTTTTTTCAATTTTTACATTCGTTAAGCACCAAGAACATATCTACTGTATAAAAATGAATGTTTGTTTGCTCGTATTCAATTCGTTCCAATACCATTCATCAGATTACGATAAACTTTGGTGAGTTGTTGTGCGTGCTCCCGCAAAGGTTTCTGAATTATCAAATCCATTGTACAATAGGTGGAGCACGAGTCGTTTTAACAAATGTGTGTTGGTAAGCGAGCTTCTCAAATAAGCGAGGAACGACATGCAAGAAACGAAGCAGATTGTTTACGAGTTGCTCACTCACGTGCATCAGAATCGTATCCGAGAGACATAATATCATGTGTATCAGAATCATATCAGTGACACATAATTTGTGTTAAAATGTTCGTAATTTATTTGTACGAAGAGTATGATTTGGTGAAATGGTCTCTTTGTTTGACTTTTTTAATCCCTGCATTCGATTTTCGTTTACGCTTTGTTTTTCCCTAAAAATTGGATTTTTAAGTTCGAAAATCTTAAATTTTTGCACTACCTAAACAATAGCATATTTTATTTACTTGGAAAACGCAGCATAGGTCTGGAATGGAAACTCATACCATCATTTGTTCGTTACGAATTCCTGCATAGGTACGAGGAATTCATCGGAGGCATTGCAATGCATGCCAAGTACAGCTAGTTCAAATAAAAATACACGGCCAAAAATTATAAAAGGAACGGCGAACGAGTAAAAAGGAACGGATGCCCCAAAGAAGCGGTCTAGAGTGAACGAGTTTCCAAAAATGAACGACTTTGCCCATCTCTGCGATGAAAACGTTTGAGTAAATAGAAACAATGAAATGAACCTTTCGGAAAAAACCAAAAGCCTTAATCTTGTGGGATAAGTGTCTTATTTTCATAATATACCGAGAATAATCTTTAGGCTTCACTGCGCCATGAATGAATCAAATAATGTATTGCAAGTGCTTTTTTTTACTGGTTATGGAGAGTTGACGAATGACTACATGTGTGCCAGCGTGTACTCTACACAGGATGAGGTGATTGGGTAAAAACTGTTTGTTTGCTTGAGAAGATAGCCAACAACTGAGATGATTTGCCTGATGGAGAATTAATGGATACGGAGGAAAGAGAGGCTAATATGGGGAATGTTGAAAGGCTGAAGATATCATGATATCAGCATTATCCTCCACTTAATGACAGGCTCCAAGATCATTCAACAGCTACTACAGTGTACCTTGTTGATTGACAGAAATAAATAATTTGGCCTAAGTTTTGGCAGCATAACTTGAGGTATGTTGCACCAGTCATCGCCTCAAATTGGTTCACGAAAATGTCATTAGGAACATGCGAAGTTTTTTCAAGTATAAGTATTTATAACAATAGGCCGTACTTAGGATGGACAAATTAAGAAATGATGAAGTGTACAGAATAGTAGAAGAGGAAATGAGCATATGGAACTCCATAGGAAAAAGAAGAACCAGATGGATTGGACACACCCTGAGACACAATGGGTTGGTGAAGAACATAATTGATGGTAAAATAGAGGGAAAAGTCCCCAGAGGAAAACTCAGGATTAAGTTTACTGGACCAAATAAAGAGTAAAGTACTAGGGAACTAGCATTGGATATGGAAGGATGGAGGGCTGCAGTCAAATAATCAATCTTAGGATTGTACGACTAATCATGAGGCCGTACTTAATTTACGAAAAATGTCAAAACATCTTATTTACATCTACTGCATGCATATTTTTCGTGGATTTTCTTGCCTTCGTATGCAAACAATGAATCTGCCCCTGCTACGTGGAAAATCCATGGCATTTTTACGTTGTCAAACTTTACATCGGGATAAAAAATTCTTTACTCCGATGACATGGTTGAATATTGATCGTTCTACTTCCCGTATAGTATATTTGACAACCAAAAGTGAACAATAATGCTTAAGTTTCGACGGCTGATTGAAATAATGCTGGGAAAATGGGAATACGAGAATGAAAACTATGGATTAAATGAAGTGGAGCGCGAAGAGTGCTAAAATAAATAGAGCCATCGTGTCATGATGCAATGCAACCATAGGAAGGCTAATTGGAGGACACCAACTGGTTATAATAATGGGGAAATAATCATAATAATGATGAAATACATTCATACCCAAAACGGCATTCACTTTCGGGGCAGACAAAGTCAAAGAACCATATTTATTACTGTTAGACCAAGAGAACTAACTCCCTTTTAACAGTTTCCTCCATTGCGCCCTATTCTTGCAATCCTCTTCCGCTTCTCTTACACACATGAATAGCATCATACACGCTTTCCTTTTCTCAACCCTCCATATACCGATTTTTTCGTCCACCATGTGCAATCATTGCACATGTTACCCCACACGTAGGAGAATCAGGAACTAAAAGTTACGAATGAGAGGTATTTTCGTTGCCAAGCTGTACAATTGATGTTACAAAGGCATAAAGACGCAAAGAAACCTAATCAAAGACAAAAAAAACCTCATCTATATGTTACCTATGGGTCACTCAGCGTGTTAGAGGGTTAAGGCCACTGATATCCCTTCTCTCCAGATTCCCTTTCGCCACATTCACCCATAACTGCGAAAGTCTACACTTCCTTCGTTATTATATTCTCATCCATTCTTGGCCAACATGGCCAAACCAACGAACCACGCCCCTTCAAAATTTCTGCTTCTCGGGATCCGCGCGCTGGTAACTGAACATACCGCGGCGCATCTAGAATGTTCAAATGTTATGGACCCCACCCCATAGCGATTGCCTTATATAAGCTGTGTATGTTGTCACTGATCTGTACCGAGTCAATAATGATGACATCACGAGGATTTTTTCTAAATCGGAGAAATTGGAATGTCCGCGTAATTGCGCTCAGGATGGTTTTCTGTGAATACGTTCCGGAAACACTTCATTTTTCCATCTTTTACCCTTTAACCCATTAACTTAAAGAGATGGCGAATCGCCATTGTCATCCATTACGATATTTGGGTGCCTCTAAATAATTAACGGTAAATTAAATCTAAATAATGAAACTTAATGTATGATAATTATATTTTTATGGGTAAAAATTTCAAATCCGTAAAATAAATTATTTTAGAAATAAAAAATAAAATTGAAGAAATTTTGAAGAAATAAATAGTTACCCTAGGAAAGGCGATCTTTCAAAAAATACTGAGTCAATGGGTTAAAAAGCGTGTAGTATTCCTGTGAACTATACATATTCTTCATGATAGACTTCAGCTGGTATTCTTTCACTCACTCTTTGACCCTTAACCTCCCCCCCGAACGGATTTAAAATTACATTTTTCCAGAGAAGGATAAAATACCTTAATGGCTGTATTTGACACTTAAGAATTATATTATTTTATAGGCATTGAAGCTAATAATCTGTTTTTCTTCATTATGCTTTTGTCTTAATTTACTTCGGTCCAGTAACAGCAAATATCGCACACTTCCGGTAGAGCTCTTGAATCCCTGACATCAAGATAGTTGCAAGGTGCATAAGCACTCAAAGTTTCTACATATTATATCATAATCTAGGTTGCATATTGTGTATTGAATTTTGGCAAAAAATACACCACCTGACAAGTAGTTACTAGTTTTTGCTAAAACAATAACCTTCGCAGTTACAAAACTTTCTGAATGATTAACTGCTTTGCATGTTGGTAAAAAAATTTCCCCCGGCCACACACACTGTGGAGGCTCGGAAGGTATTTCATTGTTGTAGATATTTAATGTGAAATATTCTGCAGCTCACCTTGATATTAATGATAGGGACACGGGTAGGATTCCCATGTTCTTCCCACCCATCAGGTACTCGGAAGTCGTGTTCTGCTTCTGTTTAGCGAAGAAGCCGAAGTAGATGCCGATGACTGCGGAGACCACGAGCATCCCGACGAATAGCGTGTGGTCGAGGGCTGAGAACACATGGATCTTGGGCATTGACTGCCCGCCCTCCTCGATAATGCCAATGCTCTCGGCTCCAAAGGACGTGTCCCACGGAGTGGTGACCGTGACCTCATCCCCAATCGCCTCCATGATTATGGATTCGGTGAGGTATTAAGAGCTTTTGAACACACTTCTTCCTCTACAGCGTAAATGGAGAGCTTGATTGTGGAATGAGTGCTGGATATGCCGCGCTGGTCACCTGAAAAAAGTAAAAACAGCGCGCGTGATCAATGTTAAACACTATTCTTAATGGAGCTATATGTAGTGTCTTAGAAATTTTAGGCAACTCCTGTAGTAGGGCAACTTAATTCAACTTCAACCTCCACACTCTCCAACAAGTTGATGCGAGGGTTTCTATAGCGTTTGACATGAAGAGGAACCACCATGTCTGCAAAGCTGCGAAAACTGTCTTCAGCAATGGACACCTCACGCAGGCACGCCCGAAATCTGTTACTATTCAAGCGCTCGAACGACTCTTGATGTTCAGCGATTACATAACCATAACGGAAAGAGTTTGAAACCCTCCCCTGGCACATTGTTTCTATCCTAATTCCTTTTATCCTCAGAAGGTGCCTGATCTCTAGTTACTACCACGGCTGGTTACCAAGTACTGTGAATGAAATTCAATATCATCGCTGGTTCCGAACACTAAGGAAGAGTTAAGAATGCTGATTCCGCATTGCGAAGCCTTCCGTTGTTTTCCCGAGCTGATATCAATTTTTCGAGTGCTTCCACGAACATGACTAAAATGGCCACGTTTTTCTCATAATGCTACAGCTGAGACAAAGCGGAAGTCAAAATGCATCAAATTCTAACTCTATAATGTACATACAATTGCTTTATAAGCGAAGAGTCGCCAACTCCAAGACGTCAACGCGAAAGCTAACCCAAAAAAAAATTTCTCCAAGAATGAGGAGTGAAAAAGTGAGAAATAAATACTTCCGAGCAACAGAGAAAATATACACATGGTCTCACTATACGATAAATCAACAATGATGGGTGGTATGTACATAAATTTGTCATCCAAAACGTGGCCAGTTTGCAATCCCGGCAGGAAAGCATGGAGTATGGAAGCAAAATCAGTAGCATCACTTGAAGTGTGGGGTGAGTGAGCGGTAATTGTCTTAAGTAAAAGACGGAGGAAGAAGAAATAAAATAATGAATTATTTCTTTTGAGGATAGAAACATAGGAACAAAAATTCAGATGCTTCTTGGTAGGTGTCGAAAGACATTGCGTCACCTCTTGCTCAGATGACGTATATTCACCAACAGACGAAAACGCACTGTTTGAAAAATCAGAGCCCATGGACGCTAGGTAGTTGAACTGGGGCAGGAGAGGAGGTAATTGGAGATGAGACAGAATAGGCGAGGCAAGTGGGAATGACCTCACTTTCTTTTCTGGGTTGCGTAAATAGAAACGTTCACCAGGCAAATGAAAAGGCGTTAGGTGAGAAATGGATCTGTTATCTCCTCTGACTGTTTGTTCGTATTTGAAAGGAAGTCAATATGATGTCTTCTCGACCATGAGGTGCTTCTCATTTTGAGCGGTTTCCTTTTTTTCAAGCTTAACTGGAAATGAATCTCTACGGTAACTATTAAAAAAATACATTTCTACCCAAAAGTTATGCATCTTTTGCTTTTTTTCGGCTATCATGGTTTCACTGTGGCCGTGCTCCAATCCGCGTTAAGGCATACCGGCCGTACTTAACGTAAATGCATACGCACATACCCATCACACCATTCGCGTCAGGGGTAAGCTCAGTCAAAGAATTTAATAATAGCCATTAGTCCTAGAAAACTGAATCTCTTTTAATGATGTCCACGGAAATGACCCATACCTTCAAATCACTTCCGCCTCCGTTGCACACCTGTATTTCTTAGTACAGACTCTCCTTTATTTAAGACTCCTAATACTCCCCCTTTTAAGTCTCTTCTACCGTATTCACCCATAATTTTCGCTTTATACCTCTTCCTCTCACATCGTTCACTCTGTTAACATACACCTGTTTAGCTATTCGACCCTCTTGCATTCTGACATGACTAAAAAGAGAGAACTCTTAGTATTTTCCACACTTAAAACTTTAATTCCCGACCCAGGTTTCGACTGCCTTGCAAATGATTGCAGTCGAAACCTGGGTCGGGAATTAAAGTTTTATGTGTGGAAAATACTAAGAGTTTTCTCTTTTTAGTCATGTCAGTAGAGCCATTCCACAAAGTTACGCCTTCAACCATTAAGTTAACTTTTGCATTCTCTCGAGATGGCCAAACCAACCGATAAAACTCGTTTCATATCTATGAAGGATATTTTTTTCGGGAAATGCTGAATTTTGTTCGTATGTTAAAACTCAACGTTTCGCTCCTCATACTGGAAGCATCATCAAGACACAAACCAGTACGAGGAGCGGAACGTTGAGTTTAAAAAATGAACAAAACGCGGCATTGCCCGAAAAAATCATTCTTTATAGACAAGAAAAGCTGCGAGGGTCTTCAAGGAAAAATTCGTTTCGCATCTGTCCATTACTGGAGCACCAAACCCACATTATTGCATAATCCACTTTTTCTTAAAGCTATCCATCCAACTTTTTCCAAAAACACATCCCAGGTATCCCCATTCCTCTGGATTAAGCCTACTGCTATGCTTATCCTGACATAAGTTTCGCTACTTATTCATAATGTCGGATGTAGAACACTTTTGTACACAGCAATTTTCGCTTCCATAGGCAGACACTCATTCCCATACATGCAAATACTACGTACAACTTTCCTACCGGCTATTGTACGCCTTATAATCTCTCCATCTGCCCTTCCGTCTTACTCAAATATTCATACAAGATACAAAAAAATCATCCTTTTTGTTCAATTCCTTCATAGTTTACCCTCTTATAAGATCATTTTTACCACTTTCTATATAAAAAACTAGGGATGCACCAAATTAACTAATTCACTGGTATTCTAGCACTCGACTGAATATCTGGTACCTGAACGATTACCTGATTCCTGAGATGAATACTTGAGTACTCAGACGAAAACCTGGGTACCTGGACGATTGTATAAGTACTCAGATGAATATGTAAATACCCAGGAGAATTTCAGGATGACTACATGAGAGCCGCGATGAAGACCCGAATACCTGGGTGGATATCATTGGCAGCGATTTCTCAAATTGAAAACGCCGGTAACTACCGCTTGCACCGATGAATACACCAGTATAGCTGCTCTCATTCGACTGCCATGGTGGTCTTAACTCTCGTGTGGTTTCTCTACACCTCACCACTCAATAATGGCCATTCGACCACCTTGATCGTGTAAATACTCGAGTACTGGACGCTCGTAAACAAGCTTGACCGAAGTTTTCCCCTCGTCCTTGGGGTGACTCGCCAGGCATAAGGTTAGGAGCAGACGCATATTTCCTTTCCTTCGGAAGAACTTGGTGGATGATCAAAGAGTCCAGGGTCTACAATTTTAAAAAAACCTCAAATGGCAATCATGATGGCATAAACTGGGAGTACGGCTTTAAGTTCTCTTGAGGCGTAAAAGTATTTAAGAGTGCTAACGATTTTAAGAAATATAGGCTGACTAGTGTGGCGTAGGCTGAATTGATAAGGATGTTTTTCTTTTTTTATTATTAATAGTTATGATACATTTTAAGGGTAAAATTAAATACACAAAGCCATAATCGTCATGGCTAGCAAATCGGAAGATAATTTTACTCATTTTCTTCACTTTTTTCAATTTACTATTCATCGCATTGGTCATGGTCTCCACGCCTACAATTACCATGGGGAGGAAGAGGTGAATGAGGTGTACGAAGAGCTAGAAGGCAGAGATTTTTGAACAAGTTTCAAGGTTTAAAGGCTTCGTAAAAGTAGAAAGCTGAAGACTAAATACCAGGAGCTAGTGGAGAAGAACATGAGTGAGGCGAAGCAAATAGAAATAATCAAAGAGAGATAGGGAGTTAAGAAAATAGACAAAGCACGAGCGGCAGAGAAAACAATAGGATCGTTTGAATGGAGGAGGGTAAATAAGCGTTGCGTCACAGAAGAAATGATTAGGAAAATGAAAACGGAAGGAATTAGGAAAAGAAGGATATTTTTTTAAATGTCATCATCGACCCAAACAATCTCACGTAGGCAATATTACACGTTTTCGTCGTTCTAGTTTCTGCTTTCCTGGATGCTATAGACTTAGCAAAGAAAATAAAGCTTAACGAATCAGGCGATATCTTGGGGAAATGAAGTATTAATATCTAATATTTTCTCAAAATGAAAGACTGTAAATGTATACAGTTTAATTACACTGAACAAGGTTTCGACAAACTAATGAGGTGATCAAGGCACATAAGCTCATTTTTGCGAGGTTATGTGTGTTCACACGAAACGTTTCATCTTTACAAAAATATAGCTCCGTAAAAATGAACCATTGTAACTTGATAATGCCATAAGTCTGTGGAAACCTAGGTCTGTGTAATAAACGTATGTAGAAATTCACAAATTATCTTTCGTTTGATGATAATATTATTACAAAAGGAAACTTGGAGACAGAATACTCTGATGATACGATCAAAAGATACAATGATGATTGTAATGATTTTAAAAGTGTAAACGCCTGGCTATGGAAAATGTAATAAACAGAAAGGGTTGGTTAGGCGTTTCCAAAGTACAAAGAGTCTGTAGAGGGGGCTTAAGCATGAAATTAATGGGATGAAGTTGAAATAGAAGCTAATATAAACGAGTTTTTCACGAAAATACTTGGTGTACCATCTTCACTCCACTTCTCGGGGAGGAGGTGGTTTCAGATTTAACTCTTTCATCTGGGCTAATAGGGGCAGGGTTGCCAAAACTGAAGAAGAAAATGAGAATTTGATAGATTATGTTTTCTCGGTAAAATATTTATTGGAGAAAAAAAACTTAGTGAGTACAGAGGACCGAGAAACCTCAAAAACTGCACCGACTTCACCATGGTTAACGACATACAAGTTTCGGATGAATCTTCAGTCTCGCAAATCTTTTCCCATTTCCCCAAGTATTTGTATTATTTTCTCACTTAATTCTGCGAAATTTGAGTTTTCAAAAGCCTCAAATCAAGCAAAAGTATCCTGATTATGGGCTGTTTCTATCGATTTGTGTCCTCATCAGCGCAATCGTATCCCAAAATGCCCTTCCCTTCCTGAAACCAAAGTGGAAATCGACCAAGAATCAATTAGATCTACTGTCCTACCCTTGATTTATCGTTCTAAGCAATACTTTTTCCGCATAAGAAGGTAAACCAATTAGCCATATTCCTCGCACTCTGGTAGTATATTCTTCATGGGGATAAGTAATAATACTTTTCACGCAATCATCTGGCCAAAAGTACGCCTCTTTTTCAGGAAATCCTCGTAGAAAATGTGAATAAAATCAAATAAGGATCGTCTTCTCCTATTACCTAAATTCTGGCAACCGAGACCTGAATTCTCAACACAGAAATTACGAGTCAATTTCTCCATTGACCTTCTTTTGCATTCTTTATTTCGCTCCATTGTTATTATTGATGGTAATTCTTGAGAGGTCGTCATATTCTTCGGCCGGAGTCGTTAGAAAGCTCGTATATCAGCCCCTTGACAGCTTTAGGCCAACAATTTATCCTTGGACCAACTGCTATCGTAACGAAAAATTTTGAGCGGGTCAATAGGTACTTTTATAGCTCCATATTTCCCGGCATCATGTGTGTCCGAAGATTTTGCAAGCGAAATTCAACCCAAAAATCAAAAATGAGGCGTCAGTTACCATTTTGAACAATGTAATATTTTGTATTTAACTCGAATACGATTTTGTTGGAATTCAATTCCTTCGAATAAGATATTTCTTTAGAAATCATCATTTTAATTGCAGTTGATCCATAAATAATTTACAAACAAACCAATCATTTTAATGTTTCGTAATCTGCCCGTGTTAATGTAGAAAAAAAACGGTAGGTATATATTTGTGGTTAAGCAGCCCTTGAAGTAAAAAACGAGATAATTCTGCATAACGCACTAGAGATATAAACTATTTTAACCGTTTCTGTTTGAAATCATTGTTGTTCAGTGAGCATTTATAAGTACTATCTGGCCATCGGAGAATCATAAGATAAACAAATATTGAGGAATAGTTTCAGGAAAAACAAGCAATGTTTTGTCTTGCCGATGTAAACATTTGGGAGGGGCGTTTATAGGTTACTCCATTAACGTTCACGGTTTAGAAGCCATATTTGCAGCCTTTTATAATCTCAGATTGCGTGTGGTGATAGGAAGAGGAGATACTGGATACTAAATTTGGGGTAGTAAATTGAATGGACAAATGATACGTTGCATACCTTTCTCTGGCCATATAGTGATCAAGGCAGAAACTGAATAGGATATGAATAAAACATTAGCGACTTTGACAACAGCCATGACCAAATGGCAATTAAAAATCACTTTTCACAAAACCAATTATATAGCAGTGAGTAAGGAAAATAGAAGAATTAATGCACGCATGATGATACGATCTTCAAAAGTAGAGCAGGTGGAGAAATATCGTTACCTTGGAAGCATGAAGACTCAAGGCAACAGATGTAACTATAAAGTATGAAAAATAAGTGAGCCAATAATGCTTTTAATTATTAATATAATACCTATGTTTGTGTACAAATGTTATGATAAACAAGCTAGGGAAAAAATAGTCAAAAACTTTGTCAAAACCCAAAAGAAATTGTCTAGAGTGCGACACAGTATGGAAGCGAGAGTTGGATCATCGGTAAAAGGAAAATAATGGCAAGTACGAGATGGATAGATAGAAAAGCGAATGGTCAAGTGTTACAGGAGATCGGTGAATGGAGAAGATTTTGGGAAAATATGGGAAAAAGGGAGAATAAATTTGTGGGTCGTATGATGAGACACAACCCATTTTGGACTTGAATGTTAGAAGGGAATATTTTATGAAAAAAAATGGGAAGGAAGACCGAAGGAAGAAATTGAGAGCCGAATGGGTTTCCAAAGTTATGTGTACTTGAAAAGACCAGCAGAGAATAGAAACATTTTGCCACAGCGACAAGTCGTTGCCGTTTGAAATATATAGGTAGATATTTTAGAGTGTACTCTTGAAGGAGATGCATTCCTAATTGGCGACTGTTTATTCAATGAAGATTGGTGGAGATAAAACATTATTAAAAGACCTAACGCTCACAGCTGCTCACATTAGAGTGGAAAATCCCTCACTTTAGCTACCCGATATTTACATTAGCTACAATAGAAACACAAAGAATTTGATTGAAATGAATCAAGATTAACTGGGAAGAATTAAACACCCCGTCCCATCAATGACAGCGCAGTCATAGCAGGAAATCGTGTTGTTCTTCAAACTCCCTGACTGCTATGGATGAAGAACTTAATTAATATAACATAAAAATAAATAAAAGGGACTAAAAGCATAGTATTCGGAAGACAAAGACTGAATACAGAATTCTCGCGAAATGGAGAAAAATTAGAGCTAGTGGATTCCTTCGCCTGTCTTGGAAGCGTCATCAATCAGGACGGAAGAAGACGGACATCAAACGCGGAATACCTTAAGCTAAAAAGATGCTCAAGATGAAATGCCAACTACTATATGAGGCTCTAAGAGAATATGACTACAAGTGAAGAAACGGTGCCTTGAAACATTCGTGAGTAGTGGGGCACTCCATGGCTCGCACAAATGTACCATTGGAAAAGCAGATCGGAAAAGAATATAGGATCTTTCGAAACCTGGTGCTCGAGGTGGATACTGAAGATCAAGTAGAATGTAAATATTTCTCTTGGTGAAGGATTAGTCAGTCACGGCACACGATACCTCAGTGTATTGATTTGCACTAAAGGTTGGCGAAGCGATTTTCGTTTATGAGCAGATTTTCAAGAAACTTTGCATGCATGTACTTATTAGCAACGTGGATAGATAAAAATGAATAAAATTGCATATTACCGATTTGGTTCCTTGGCAACTCAATACCATTTTAACACGCAACCTTATGGAACTTAAAATATATTTCCAAACAATTAGAGTAGCTAAATATGCACAGATTTTTCACATAAACTCAATATCATATGTTTCATGTCTTCATAACGGCTTCTGACGAATATCAAAATATCATACCGAGTAAGAAATAAGTATTTTCATATAATTTTCCGGCAAAGTTCGAATTCTGCGCCATAAACCCAAGTCATAACAATGCTTTGATAAAGCGAAAACTTTAATATATAATTCTTCCATATTTTGTAAGACTCAATGTGTGGTTGTTTCAACCGAATAAGCTGATGCACTTCTATGAAATTTGGTCCATCATTTTTTTTGCCTATTTAAAAAGTTATTAAAATGTGCACTTTACGTCTTCCGGTTACCTCTCCAACCACCTAAACTACCTTCACGCCTAAACTTGTGTAGTATTAGTACT
Organism: Ceriagrion tenellum; assembly: GCA_963169105.1. Classification (NCBI taxonomy): domain Eukaryota; kingdom Metazoa; phylum Arthropoda; class Insecta; order Odonata; family Coenagrionidae; genus Ceriagrion; species Ceriagrion tenellum. The sequence continues at coordinate 75,224,297 of OY720639.1, read as the reverse complement.
TGTTATCCTTTCCTGTCACATATAAAGCTTCAGCCTCACCCCACAAAAAGACTATTATTCCTACATTTCGATCTGTTGGTTGGCTATTTAGGTTGGTGGGAAGACGTCGGAGGTCATGGCCGGTGGGTAGGTAGTTTTTTATAATTACGGATTGGTGGAGAGAAACCTGGCCTAGGCATTTCTAGGAATCATCACGAAAGGCGCCATGGGAGAGATCTATAGTTTAACATCCCATCTGACGAACGGAGTCCCGCGCCGAAGAGTCTCCCAAAATGTTCGAAAATAGGAATTGATATTCCACTGATGAAACCTCGCCACTGCTAGAATTAAAACCCAGGCCTTCAGGAAGAGGCTAGTTTTCATACTGCAGCCACGAGTATTTCTTTTTACTTCAAAATTTCAGTATATACGCTAATGAAGTTAAACTACGTTTGGAGAATAAACTTCCAAGACGGCTTAACTTATCAGTTGAATTTAATTGGACAATGGTTTGATAACAACCACCACGCACCCGAACACAAAAATCATTTTGAGCTCTCCGCGGGTGATCTGACATCTAGTTGGACAACATCTCTTACTGAGCGGAGGGAACCGGTACCTATTCATTATCGATAGAATTCACGGTAAATTTAATGTGGAGTTAATTTTTTCAAGTTTAACTTTATGGTACACTATTTCTATATGACATGAAGAAAACCAAGAGTAGTCAATAGGACAATTTTGATATCAGTCACCGAGTGTATTTAAAGGTCTTAAAAATATTTTGAGAAGTAAAAACCTTGGTCGGAAAGAGAAATTAAAATTGCACTGCGGGCTTAGCAGAGTAAACTTCATTTCATGGGAATACGATACTCCAAAAAAAGCATTTACAATCTTTTTAACTTACATTTCACAATTTTAAATTTTGAAATTACCTTTCTCATCCCGTTTCTTCACAACTTGCCGCTATGCTTCCTATAGCTGAGAGATGTCGCCTTGGGAAAGACAGAGATCAGCGCCTTATTCCAGAGGCAATCCGATGCCCAATGCCCGCTGTCTTTGACTCCTCCAGCCACTCGTGGACACAGATTTTTTTTCTTCTGCCGGTCGAAATCCCAAGCACACCGCCTGTAGCCAAATCGCGACTACCGATTCCCGCCGGAGTCGTCTTAGTTAAGGGCCAAATTGAAGGGCATTGAATTGAATGGAAGGCGACCATTCAACTCACGCGAGACATGTATATATGCGCCGCGATTATCGCGTCAGTCGGTAAATTACGACGAAGAGAAGCCTCCAGCATGCCTGGTGCTGAATTCAAGTTACGACCGCGGCCGTTCTCCCCTCTCTCTTTCCCGAGGCTGCCTGAAGGTCGGAGACTTATGATATATGAAAGGGAACTCAATTCTCTACGAAATGATTATCTATCTCCTTATCTAAAACAAATTTCTTCCTTCCAAAGTGTGCGTTTTCCTCATCACCGTGAATCTTGGTTCTGGTGATGACTTGAGGAAGAACCTCGGCCCGTTTCCCGAATGATCTAACGAAATTAGTTTTGAGAAAATAGTCCCATTTAGATGAAACTGCATTTACTTACCACATGACAACACCGTATTATTAGAGAGTGGCAGGGGTTTTTAGAACACGGACCATGAAACTAAGAGGAATATAGGAAATTAATTGGAAGATGAAAGGGAGTGGAAAAAGAGAAGAGAATATTTTGTTAACGGCTTGTCTTAGTGCCTCGCTTTGTTTCAATTTTAGTTGATTATTTTGAGTAGGAAGAAGAATTTGTCGCACTCATATGTGCTTATTTGTATTTCTTCTATTTTGTCGTTTCTATCACTTCCCTGTCAAGTAAAAATCTTCTCACATGATATTAAACCAAATAAAGGGTTAATCGCAAGTCGACCATGCTATTATAAAATAACCATATGCACAAGTGATTTAGGTGGTCGTCTTACATACATACCAACTTATCTAGGGGCTTCTGTAATCTCTCTTGGCTCTCTGAGATCAAAACAGCATCATCCGAATATAGTAGGACTCGCACGTTTACATTTCTAATCAAAACACCGTCGTTTTCACTACATGCATCTCTAATACTTTTATCCATAAATAAATTAAACAGCCATGGTGACATTACGCATCCTTGCTTTACGCCCTGTTTTATTGCAAACCAACCACTCAGAACCCCGTTAACTCTCACACTTGCCTTGCTAATATCATACAAAGCCATCATAACCTTCAATAACTGCCCATTCACTCCATAGTACTTCACAACCTTCCAAAACTTCTGAAGACTTAACTTATTATGCCTTCTCTAAATCAACAAACGCTAAATACACTTTCTTTCGGACACCCATACATTTTTCTATCACTTGCTGAAGCGCGAAAAGCTGGTCACTATATCCTCTCCTAGGCAGTGCATCCACACTGCATACCCCATATTCTGTTGTCTTACGAATTTTACATATTTTTAGCGTTCACATTTTATTTTACATTTTATTAGCGTTCCACTAATCGATCAGTTGGTCATTGGACATATCCTATAAATATTTATCAACAGCATAACAGGGTGGTCTACAACATTTTCTGACGATAAAATTTGTATTTGAACTTCGCTACGAGTCTTTCCACCTCAACTCCTCTCAACGTTCTGGAAAATTCTTTTATTTCTCTTCCTAGCTCGTCTCACATTTTCCCCTCCATCACTTTCAGCCGCAAGCCCTTGCATTTCGGTGGCTCCTGCACCATTTTCCGCTGCCTCCATCAAATATGCGCTTCTAACTTTCTTTCCTAGTTGGTTTGTTATATATTTGGGGAGATAGCAGATGACTTATTTTTGCCAAAAAGGATGGGTGGCTCCAGGTATAGCTAAGGAGGGAACAAGGTTTTAAGGGTGATTTTTTTGGTTCCAATTTTTAAGGACCCTAGGATATGATGTATATAGGCCTTGCAAAGGTTGATGGTACTACGCAGCAAACAGTTATGGGGCATGAGCTAAGGAACTTTCAAAATTATGTGAACATGGGAGGAAGGATGTTTTGGCATAGAAGATCAGTAAGAGAACCTTTCTTATTTCTGCCAATGCAAGTTCTTTGAGATGTTGGATGACTCACCACAATGTACTGTAAGGTTTTGACTTGTCTTACTATGAAATCATGAATGAGGGTCCCTGATAAAGTTATTCATCATCATCTGGTGTTCTGTCTGCTGGCAGGTCCAGTACACCACTGCTGTTTCCATCCTCTTTTGTCCTGAGCTTCCTTCTTTGCTTCATCATAGCTGATGTTCTTCACCTGATCCACCAATTTAATTCTTCTTCTTTCTCTCTTTTTATTTCCTTCAATTGAACCCTCAAATGCCACAGTAATTATACTTTTCCCTCTCATCACATGGCCCAACCAGTTTCCTTTCCTTTTCCTTATTTCCTTTAAGAGCGATCTTCTTTCTTTTAATTTGATCAAAACCTCTTCATTTCTCATCTTATCTACCCATCTTACTTTTCCCATCCTCCTCCACACCCACATTGCATAAGCTTCTATTCTATTCCTTTCCCTCTTACCTAATGTCCACGCTTCACATCCATACATGAAAATGCTCCATGAACAACACTTAACTAGTCTCTTTCTCAACTCCAGATCCAGGCATTTACTGCATAGCAAGTTTTTCTTCTGGCTAAAGGCCTATTTTGCTATTGCTTTTATTTCTGCAATACTTCTCCAGTCGTCTGTCACCATCGTTCCTAGGTACCGATAGCTTTTCACTTTTCCTATTACACCTGCATTTATTTTCACACTCGTATAATTTTCACAGTTTACTGGCATCACCTTTGTCTTTCCTAGGTTTATCTTCATCCCATATTCCTTCATCCCTTCTTCCAAAACCTTTATCAACCTTTGAAGTAATTGCATATCATCTGCTAATATTACCATATCATCTGCAAATCTTATTCTTCTTATCTTCCTACCTCCAATGCTGACTCCTTCCTCTCTCCCATCAAAAGATTTATGGATCATGTCTTCAACATATATATTGAACAAGGTTGACAACGGACAGCATCCCTGCCTTACTCCTCTACCAAGATCCACCCATTCTGTCATATCCTCATTTATTTTGAATGCAGCTTTTTGCCTCATATATAATTCTCTAATGAGTTTTCTCTCCTTCCATACCAACCCCTTCTCTTTTAGAATTTCGAACATTTCATTCCATTCAACCTGATCAAAAGCCTTTTCCAGATCAATAAAAGAAAGTGCCATTCCTTTTCCTCTCTCTACATACCTTTCTCCAGTTATTCTTAACAGGCCAATGGCATCCGTTGTTCCTTTCCCTTTCCGGAAACCAAATTGTTCCTCCCCTACATTATCTTCCATTATTCTTATTAATATCCTGTTTAAAACTCTCAACATTATTTTGGCTGCATGTGTAATTAGGCTTATCGTTCTATGTTCAGTACATTTCCGTGTACCAGGCTTCTTAGGAATTGGTACCATCACTGTTCTTACAAAATCTTGAGGTCATTCACCAGTGTGATATATTTTGTTACACATGTTAACAATTTCCTGCACACCCTCTTCATTCAAGCACTTGAAAAATTCAATAGGGATCTCATCCATTCCTGTTGCCTTCCCTTTTCTCATTTCTTCAATTGCTTTTTCTACTTCCCTCTTCAACACTGATAAACCTCTATCTTCCGGGGGCACCATTTCTTCTGCCTCCAAGTCCAAATCCAATGGCTTCTCCTTTGAGCAATACAGGTCTTCCAAATATTCTGTCCATCTCTCTGTTACTTCTTTCTCTTGCATAATTCTGCCATCTATACTCTCAATTTCTTTCATTTTACTCTTCATTTTCCTACTATCAGTTGTTACTGCCCTTACCTTCCTCTACATCAGATCATACTTTCCTTTCTTTTCTAGGTTTTCTATGTCATCACATGCTTCCACCAGCCATTTCTCTCTTGACTTTTTAATTTTCCCTCTTCAATTCATTATTCAACCTTTGATACATTTCTCTTTCTTGCTCGCCATTCTTATTATTATTCTTCCTCCTTTCCTCCATCTTCTTCAACATCTCCTCTGTTACCCAGGGTTTCTTTGCTCTGATTCCTTCATAGTATCCTATTTCTTTTTCTGCTTCACTTACTATGGAATTTTTTATCCTCATCCAAATTTCTTCACTTCCCTTCTCCCCCTTTTGATCTTTTGTAATTGCTTTAGCCAGTTTTTCCCCTATATCTTCCCTACCCATTTCCTCCATCTTTTCCAGGTTCCATTTCTTTACTAATTTGGCCTTTTCCACTCTCTTCAATGTTAGTTGAATTTCCATCCTTATTAGGACATGGTCACTATTGATTGATGACAACCTGATAAAGTTATTATGATAGATAATTTTAACTACTTGCCTAGTGTGGTCAAACCTAGCGGCTTTTCAGCAGAGTAGTATAGTTCTCTTTTTTCTCTCCTTCTTTATCATTTCTCCCTTCTCTTGCCCTCAGTTCTTTCCCTTTGACCCCTTCCATTCATCCTCCTCTCCCAGCTGTGCAGGTCAGTACCAGGAGCTTTTGCATAAGATATTATAGGAATGGAGATGTAGAGAAAGGGTGGAGGGAAGGCCAATGTCTGTAGCAGAATAGAAGAAAGGAGGGGAAGAGGTCAGAGGTGGATTGTGAGTTAGTGATATGTATCAAGATAAGATTTTTTTTAAACTAAAAGCATGTGCATAACAATAGATATGATACTCAACATACTTATTCATGCAGGCATGAGGAATAAAATATACTTTTGTACAGTAACAAGTACATCTTTGGGTGTTCACTGTGTCATCAACAGCTCACCATTATACGGTTCCATTATCCCCAAAGTATGCATTTCTTTTAAGAATGTACATGTAAGTATGTAAGCTTGAGGGTGTGCTACTATCCAATTTTTAAATCCCCATTTTGTTGGCTCCTCGGATGTACACCTTAATGTAGTGCAATCCATTAAAAGTGACCATTGCTTTCTCAACATGTTACTGTCGGCCTGGTACAACTTTTCTTAGAAAGTGTCCACAACATCAAAAGCCAGGCTAATTTTAAGTAGAACATCAAAATCCTCACTTTCCTACTTTCCTACTTCTTGAGCTATCTCACATGTATGGAAATATTTTGAAATTTTGGTGCTTCTACCACATATCATACAGTTACAAACTGCAGCACTCTCAATATCTCGGCTATGCAAGTAATCCCTACTTTTAATAAAGTCAAATTTCAAATACCAGCACTTTAATCCATGCGACCATTTTGTCATATGTAATATTTTCCCAGTTTTTATCAATCTTTCCTGTGGTATGTTGGGTGCATTCTGCATTATTTGTTTGAATTAACCACAATTCATGAAATAAAATCTTTGCCCCTGAGTATGTGTTTGAAGAACGAACATTCATTGTCACCCACAACTAAATCATAAAGTGGTCCTTTTCCTTCTTGGAAGTCAAAAGGTGGTGTAAGAAACAAAGTATCACTTCATGTGTCCTGCAACTGAGTATCAGCTGGTAAATCAGTCGCACTTTTGGTAATGCTGTTTGTCAAATCAACTTTAATTGTGATTTCACTATCACAGCATTTTTATTCTGAATTTTAAGAACAAGAACTATTTGAGTCACAGAAAAAATCACCACTGCTCTCTTCCTATGCATAACTTCCTCACTCAGAGAAGCCATAGTCAAAACTGCAGAGTGATAGGGAAAATATTTTAGCTCTTGTTTGAGGTGTTCTCCATCTCCCTATCAAATTAGAAAGGGTCTAAACGTTGGTGATGCTAACCACTCTAGAAAAAATATCCTCATCAGATGAGCAAATCACTTCTTTCAAGCCAAAGTATTTTTCCTTCCTCTGCGTGGCATGAACCTGGGAAAAGCCTTCGACAATGTAGAGTGGAAAAAAATGTTTGGACTACTTCGGAATGGATCATGACAACAGAAGAATTATCTACCAACTTTATAGGAATCAAGTCATCAAAATTCAAGTGAAAGACAGAAGTCAAGATAGAAGCTAAAATTAACAAAGGAGTAAAACAAGGATGCAGCGACTTACCAGCATTATTCAACATGTTCCTGAAGGAGGCCATATAAGAAGCACAAGAAATTGTACTGAGGTGAATAAAGATTAATTGAGAAGTTTTAAACATGCTCCACTTTGCCGATGATATAGCAGTCATTGCTGGAAACTGTGATGATGTTCAAAGGTCAAAACATAATGGACCCAGATCTTCAATAATATGACATGAAAATTTGTAAGATGAAAACCAAAATCCTAGTATGCAAAAGAGAGAAGATGATGTAGAAGTCACCCTGAGAGGAGAGAAATTCGAGCAATTGGATTCCTTCACCTATCTTGGAAGTACCATCAAGTGGATGGAAGAAGTGCAACATGAAGTGGAGAATAGCCCAAGCTAAGAAGGCATTCATGGGAAAAAGACAACTGCTCTGCTCAAAGAAGATAAGACTACAAACCAGGAAACAGTATGTGAAAACATATGTATGGAGTGTAGCACTCTATGGATCAGAAGCATGGACCATTGGAAAAGCAGACCAGAATGGACGAGAAGCCTTTATAACCTGGTGCTGGAGGAGGAGGCTGAAGATATAATGGACAGAAAAAATAAAAATGATGAAAAGTTCAGAAGAGTAGAAGAGGAAAGGGCTATGTGGATCACCATACAGAAAAGAAGAACGAGATGGATTGGACACACCCTGAGACACAGTGGGATTATGGAGAACATAATTGAAGGCAAAATAGAGGGAAAAGTCCCCAGAGGAAGACCCAGGAATAAGTTCATGGACCAAATAAATGGGAAAGTACATAGGAAGAGATACTAGGAGGTAAGGAAACTAGCATTAGACAGGAAAGGATGGAGGGCTGCAGTCAACCAATTTTAGGATTGAGTGTCCAATGATGTGAATGATGTTTAGCATGGAATAAAGCTGTTTATTTTCCCAAGCAATCATTGCTCTTCATATATCTTTGCATCATGTTCCAACCATGAGAGCTTGAAATGGAACTAGAATCTTCTCTCATCAATTATCTAGTAACCTAAATGTTCTCATTGTCTTTAATACCTCAGGCATGTTGTGACAGCTTAAAGATATTTTGATTCATCCCTGAGAGTATGGATGTGGGAGAGATTAGCACAGTATGTGGGTGGTGAATGATAAGAACTTTTAATACAATCAGATACCTAAGGTGCACTAATGATTGTCACACTGCTAGGCACACTGATTGATTTTGGGTGGGATAAGAAAGAAAGTAATTAAAGCACATGGGTGGTTTCAACAAGTGATGTGAAACAAAACTAAACTCATGGTTCTGGAACAGTTCAGAGTGGGTTCAGATATAGTTTCGGTTCACAGAACCAAAACAAAAGTAGGAACAGAAATCTCGGAACGAAAGTGGTTCCTGAATGAAAGTGGAATGAAAATATTTAGAACGAAAACCCATAAGAACGAAAGAGGAACCATTCCGATTCCCATTCGGGCTAGGAAAAGTTTCGTTCCCACCTTCCCCCATGTGGTTTTGGCTTTCATTCCGGCTTTCGTTCTGAGGAATTTTAAAAGTATACATTGAATTTTCAAAATGACCTGCCATCATGTCATGTATTCCACTTTCGGTATAGTTTGGGGTGCTAGTCAAGGTGTTTCATCATATTTGGTAACATTGGAAGACAATGGAAATAAACCAGAATTTTTTACGCAATTAATGGCAAAAAATTTTAGCCTAAGGAGGAATTGTAGGTTATAATGTATTCTCTACAGAACAATACACTCTCTTAAACGGTATGGAGGGGATGTACAACAGCTCGCTCAGGGTTGATTTCAAGGAATCGTCGACGGCTATCCCTTCACAAACTCACACAGCAACAGCGTAAACAATGGGAATCCTTATGGTATACCAGCAGATTAATCTTAAAATCAGTGGAAAAATGAAACTCTTGGATATCTGAAGAGCTAACATGCTATGTGTCCCAGCATGCATCCGGTGGAAATGCGGCGTGTACCATAAGCCTCTGCGCTGCCCTTCCACCCCCTCACCTACCCATCCCTCACTGTCAAGATCATGCCCTAAGGATCTCCAGGGGGAATGCAGAGGTTACCATTCTCTTCTATACATGTGGACGGAATATTAGTAAAAGACTTCACGCAAGGCAAAAGACAGGTAGAGAAGAATAGGGGATGGGAATTTTTGTTTTCCCATCACTGCTTAAGAGCCTGGCCTGCAGTCTATTGGGCACCCTTGTCCTCCTCCTTGGCTGCTGCATATGGGATTAATAATTTACAAAGGGTCAGGGTTTTTTCTGTCCCCCCCCTTCTTCAGAATAGATCTCCATCCTTGTGCAACAGTAGCCACCATTGTGTCCTCAAACCCTTTATATCTGTGCCGTGGCCACTTTTCTCCCATTTTGTTTTTTAACCCTTCTGCCATACACCCTTCTTAACCGTTTCAATAAGGTCAATCTCCTGTACCTTAGAACTCGGCTTATCCACTGGGGAAAATCCCTCACGCTTTCGGTATATAACCTAACAAGACTGACCACCAAAACCCTGCCGGTGGGGGGGACAGGGGTGAGAAGGGGATCCCTTTCTTCCTCCTTCACCCCCATAGCAGGGGGAAGGAGAGACAGAGGGGAGGGTTAGGGGTGGGAAGAGTGTCCTGTTGGCCTGCGGCGCTTGCCTTTAGCCACTGCACCACCTCCCCCCTCTGCCCCATCTCCCCTCACTGTATTGATTGCTTGGTTTAACTTAAGGCACTGCAATAAAACATTATCGGGGATCAATTTATTTTCGCTCATAATAAGTAGGAGTTTCTAAGCAAAATAATTTCCAAACAGTATTCACTTGTATATGGAGGAATACTATAACAATTTTCTAAGTCTGCCCGACACAAGAGGGTGTAGAGTAGAATGAGAAAATAGAGAAGTAGATGATAAACGACTTTCGAAGCAGGATAGATATAAGGATGATGGATATCTTGAAATCGTGATATTATTAATAGAATTAATAATTTGCATTTAAAAGAAATTATTTTAAAATATCCTATATCATTCTGATTACGAAGATTCCAAAAAGTTTTAATTTCAAATATTACACTTGCTACCATCTCCAAAATAGATTGTTCGATAGATTGCTAGTTGGAGACTGGAGCTCGGGCACCTTGAACTTTATTGGTCCATTGTGCCAACCCCATGTTTAACCTGCCTGCCACATGCAGACAGGGGACAAGAGTGCCACGGTGAAGGTAAGAATGGTCACCCATCCAACCCTCGTCTGGGCCCAACATTGCTTAACTTCAGTACTTCTTACGTAAACTGGTGTTTCAATGAGGCTAGGCCCTTGCCCACAATCTCTGAAGTTATTATATTTCACATTGTTTCTAGTTATTACGCTTTCCTGATATTACCGTTTGTAAGTAATCTGTTTCTGAGACATGTAAGATGTTCACTGTTATGGTATTCCGATAGTTCCCTTGTTGTGCTGTTTCCAAGCCTACTTTGTAGGTATACCTTAAGGATTCCCATCATTTACGCTGTTGCTGTGAGAGTAACAATGACGATACCCTGAGATAAGTCCCGATTGGGCCTGGAACCATGAGTGTAAACCAAAAGTCCATCCGCCTCTTAACTTGAACTGAAACTATTCAAAAGAGGGAACAGTTCCGGAACATTATATTTCGTTCAAAATTCTACTTTCATTCTGTTAATGAAACTATAGTCAAGCTGCACATAGAGTTTCATTCTGAACGGAAACTATAGTAAAAAGGAAGCCTATAATTTCGTCCCAGAACGAAACTATATGCTTGGATCCAGTTTCATTGTACATCCCTCGTTTCAACCCGTTTAGGAAGGAGTGCCAACCAGGGCATTTAGATTTTGGTAGGGAGAGGGTCAAAGTCCCTAATAAGCAATTAGAGAAATAGAGATTACCTGATGAGAGTCATGAATGGGAATTGAAAGGACCAAAATTTTACTTCTCCACACAGAAGGGTAACGTTTAAGTCTTTCACATGAACTGGCATTTTTAAATGGATACTTGGATAATTTTGGGAAAAGAAATCATTACCATGCAAAGGTACTTAACAATTTTTTCCAATAGAAAGATAAATTCTCCAAATATATGTCTAAATGGTTGCTGTATCTTGAAGAAAAAAATTAACCAAACTAATGCTAAATATTCAAATAAAAGCAATGATACAGAGGAACATGGCAACAAAATCCTTAGAGGAACACTATTGTGAAATGAGTAGGATAAGTATTGAAATGGGATTTGGCTATCCCAAAATTAATATATGAGAGGTAATGAAACATTCACTTTTTAAATGGTTAGGCATACAAGCAGTGAAATATTACCTCCTCATTTCATTATATGAAGTCAACCTTTTGGGTTAATTAATTCGTAACCTGTGGCTATAATGCAGTTTTACATTTGCAGGTCTTGTGCCAAAACATTGTTCTTCATCCACACTCCTGGCTTTCCCTGCATTGTTATAACAGTCTCTCAGTTGTCTGTGGTCATGGAGCATACTTCTTCACCTTAACATTTGTTATGTACCAGTCACTTCTGAAAAATTATTGGAAGCATTTGAACAAAATCTACAAGAGTCAGGAAGAAATCATATGATATTATACACAAACAGGCTCTGCAAAAAATGAAGCATGATTAATCATATGCAATGAGTTATGAAATCTATTATGGAAAAAGATCATTCTTTTGAAAGGGGAATGTAATATTTCAACCCTGGATCAGGTAGCCACATTCTGAACTTGAGGTTTATGAATCAGAGAGGTGCCAAGGAGAACAGTTTTTCATTTGGTCAAGCATTGTGCTTGGCTGGAACTAAGCATCATTTCAACTAGAGATTTATGAAATAAATAGGTTCAATTGACTGAGGGTTTAATTCATCAAAATTCCTATCAGAGAATGTTTTTCAGAATAATTCCCACTGCAGCAACAATATTCATAATGCAGCCTACTTAGAAAAGTGAAAGACTTACAGCAATGCACTACCATATATACATGTATATTAGCTGAACACCCATATAGTCTGACCTCTGACTTTTCAGCCAAAAATTTCACCCTCTCCTAAATGTATAGTCCAACCATAGGATTTTTCAGTACCGGGGAGGATGGATTGCACGTGAACCCTGGGTAAAGGATAAATATTTTTTATCTTTATATCTCAAATCAGAATATAACATGAAAAAAAATAAGATGGAAACTAATATTATAGTATGCAGAAGAGGGAAGCTGAATGTATAAGTCACACTGAAGAGAGAGAAATTAGAACAAGTGGATTCCTTCATCTACCTCGGAAGTACCATCATGTGGGACAGAAGAAATACAATGGGCATCAAGAAGAGAGTAGCCCGAGCTAAGAAGGCATTCATGGGAAAAAGACAAGTGTTATGCTCAAAGAAGATAGGAGACACCAGCGATTGGAGACCAGAGAAGATAGGACAAACCAGAAAAGAGTAAGTGTAAAGATGTGTAGAGCATAGTACTCTATGGGTGGAAAGCATGGACCAATGAAAAAGCAAACCTGAACAGACTTGATGTCTTTGAAACCTGATGCTGGAGGAGGATGCTGAAAATTAAAATGGATGGACAAAATAAGGAGCAATAATGTCTACCAAGGAGTAGAAGAGGAAATGAACCTATGGAACGCGATTTGGAAATGAATAGCCAAATGGATTGGACATACATTGAGACAAAATGAGTTTGTGAAGAACATTAGTGAGGGCAAAAAAGAGGGAAAAGTCCCCAGGGTAAGACCTATGAATATGTTCATAGACCAAATAAAGAGGAAAGTACATAGGAAGAGATACTAGGAGGAAAGGGAACTAGCATAAGATAGGGAAGGGTGGAGGGCTGCAGTCAACCAATCTTAGGATTGAACAACCAATGATCTCAAATCAATCAGCTTACATTTGCAGAATAATCTTCATTTTCAACTCATTTTTGCAAAATTATAGCTGATAATTAGTTATGCAAGTTATTATTTTTACCATTTTAGAGGAATGAATATACCACTCCACTCTCTTGCCTTAACATCCAACAACTACAGAGATTTTGGGACCTCATTTTACAACGTGATAATCATGCAACACTAAAAATTAGATACACGTCATTTTATGAGGATAAATGATTAACTCCACAGAATATTTTCTTAAAAACTTTATAATGAAAATCGAGTACATAAAACCCATTTCCATTGGTACTTCCTCTTAATTGGCTATCTAAAATTATCAATTGCTTAACACTATACATCCCTGTCAAAATGACAAAACTTTTGTGCGAACGAAGAACACTGTGTTCATTGACAACATATACATACAAAATCCTTATATCGTTCTCTCATGACTATGTGTATATATGCTCATATATTATTTGTTATTCATATTTTAGTAGTATGCTATGACCCTGAACCATAATGTACATTCATGACCTAAATAAATTATTAAAATTATACATTAATTCTTATATAGTCTATTTTGTCTCCAGAATTTATCCAAAACGTATGGGTTTTACACTCCGAATTACATCACTCTGATACAGCTGAAAGGACATCCAACATTAAATAAATGTATAATTTTATCATCAAATCTTCCATAAGAATGTAGTTAAAAGACAATTTTGGTCATAAGAATAAAAGATTCACAATTATCAAAATCAATGAAAGCCAATATTATGCCAAGAATTAGCTGGAGATGACTGATCCTCATGGGGCATGACCACATATCTTGGTAATTTATGTTTAAATTGAACTTTAAAGCTCATGATTGCAAAAATACAATCCCTGGTCTTTAAACTTTGTCTGGTGAATTGGTTTTTCACATTTTGGAGTGAGTGATGAGGAACTTCATCATACCTTTATTTCCAATTGTGCCATGATAAACATCAAAGTGAGAATTCATACTATGAAGATCTTTGGATACACCCCATGGAGAAATGAAAACGCCTCTCTCTGAAGTAAAACTAAACAAAGGTTTTTAAAGTGCTCATCATTAAAGACGATCGATTTTCTGCAGCCATGAAATGATTACATAGGCCAGGAAAGGAAATGATTTTGATGAGAAGATTCATTTTCCGGTCGAGGACATGTGAGCTAGATACTTCATTTCAATATGATTTAAAGTATACTGGTCACGCCTTTTCTTTCTCAAATTCAAAAAGTGACATGCCATCTTGACCTCTCAGCCAAATTTATGACTCAGAGAACACAGGTATGGGCTGGAATGACGCTAGTCAAAAGGATAACCTGTGCCCTCACCTGGTATGTAGAGGAATTTTCTATTCACCTTCGGTCTTTACTTTACCAGTCATGCTAATTCATAATGGCATCTGATGTGGCCAGGCTTATGAGTGATGGTGAGTGTAACTTTGACTCCATACATTATGCATCCTGCCAGATTTGAGCTTGATAAATGTTGAAGAAATAGTCTTACAATAGCTATATAAATTCCTCTTTCATCAACAGAATTGATACTTTTCAAATTTTTATCAGAGCTTTGAAGGCAAAAGCCACCATCACTCAGTCACTTGAATTCATTTACATAGGTACATCATGACCACATTGACACACAAGCACTTGCAACCTGCTCCATGTTGCAAGTACCTGTGGGCTCAGCTCATACTACTGTAGTACATTTCATATGTATAGGTTAATAGCAAAATTGGAACACAGCAAGAGAAAGGTTAATAAAACAATTAAATACACAAAGAGGAGACACATGAAAACCAATGAAAAAAGCTTTGAGATTTAAATACACAGCAAAACTGTTCATAAAAGTACAGTTCAGTTTCTTTGCACTCCATTGATGCATAAGTATCACACGTGATACTCAAAAATTCAGCAACCAAACCAAAGGTACAAGAACTTAGATAGTACTTTGGTTTGAACTTGGCTGGCAGATATTCCTAAACCCTCACTGAAAAATTATTACCACCCATTACAAAAAACATGTTTAAAAAATTACAAGAAAAATGATAGACATCCTTGATCTCATTATCTCCATGCTTAGTTCTCAAGTACATAGATATACAAATTTGTATCTTCAATTTTGAAACATTTAAGCTTTTTACCATCACTAGAATTACTCTTTAACATAAGGAAAATGTATCTTCCTTTCATTGGGCTTTCATTTCCTTTTTGTACCTACTCCTTCAATGTAACTCCATTCCATTGCAGTGTATTTTGGCTGCATGTTGATATTAGGTTTAAAAACACCTTTAAAGAATCCATGCAAATCAGACTTCATGGTCGACTGTAATTAAATTGGTCTTTCAGTCAATTCCCGTTATACAAAATTCTAGTTAAGGAAAAGTATTTAGTTTGAACAACAGGTGAACCTCAGGGCAAATATACTAAGATATTAAAAATATTTGCAGTAGGAATTTTGTTATGCACGATAGCCTGAGAATTAGCTTCTCATCCTCATGAGCCTGGGGTAAGTCCCAGCAGCTATTCTTACTTAGGAGCAGTATGGAGCACTTCACAACTGTATTACTCCATCTGATAGATGGGATACAATAGACTATATACCCCATGGCATCTTTAGTTAAGAGCAAGCTAATGACAATGCTAGAATTCTCTCCAGCATTCCTCAATCACCTAGACCACATTTTACAGCCTTGAGAAATCACCAGTCCACAAGACACACTAAGATATTTTAGGCTCAAAAATTTAAATTAACATTGGTTATCATAAAAAACTTAAGAGGAAGAAAATGGGATGATAGACTTCCTTAAGTAGTGACTCCATTTAAGTTATCCATCAATAAAGTTGGGATAATAAAGGGATTGGTTAATTCCAAAAATAGCAGTTTTATTAAAGTAGCTTGCCATTGAATCCCATACATATGAATGATGAAGAGTATAGCTATATCCGGCTTCAACAATGCAGTCTGGTAGTGCAGTAAAGTAGAGAAATGGCACCTCCCACAGCAAAGCAAAATTGGATCCATGGAACTGTAGCTTGACCATTGGCTCACAAAACAGGCTGAATTCAGAATGAATTTTTGACTAAAAATGATAGTAGCTCAGGGACCAGAAATACAGTTGTCATTTTGCTACCATCTCACCTACTGAAACTTTATGGTGAAAATGATCTCAGTTGTTTGACACCTTCCTAAATAACCAAAGTACCAGATATTTTTCGAAAAATCTTTGATTTTTTAAAATTTTAGCTACCATAAAGTGTGAGAGACAATAAAGGGGAGTTTTCTCCTATTCTAGAACAGAAAAAAGAGGTTGTAGGTAATATATTCTTTCAATCTGAGTCCACCTTTATCATCAAGCTACATATGTTTCATTCTTGATCACTAGCAGAGATGCAACTGCTAAGAAATGATTCACTTTACAAGGAGTTTCATTGAGTGCTACACTTATACTGTATTTTCAGGCTCATAGGGTCCACCAGTCATATTTGGGGGTAGATTGAGAGTTAAGAATTTTTAAAGCATTTTTCAGAAAAAAGTACATCGTATGGGTTAGGTAGAAGTGTGATTTTACAACTGTTTTCTGATAGGTGTGATACCAATCAAATTACATAATCCTAGATTTTTCCCCACTGTGTCTAATGTTATATGAATTGAGCTAGAAACGAAGTCATAAACCTCATCCGAGGAACATGGGCCCTTCCCTATCAACCTTGGAATGTCACATTCCAGGAAAATTGTACAAAGCGATGAGTTACACCTATCTCAAGAAGGCTGGGTTGTTTTGCTTGCTGGGGAGGTGACTGACAGCTATAGTCATTTTAGCCATTCAGGACAGACGGTTAAGTTGGTAAAGGAAGGAGTTTATGGGGAATTTACACAGGGTGGAGGGGAACCTGGGATCAAAATTAGCCTACTCTTAATCAATGGTGCCAAGGGAACCAAAATTTAATGTCCCACCAATCAAATGGAATTCTGTACTTGAAGTGCTCTCCACTTATTACCAAAGTAGGAATTAGGATTCCACTAAGAAATTTTCCTCACCTCCTGGATTTGAAACAATACCCTCCAGACAGAAGTCCAGTACCATAACCACCACACCAATCGGATTCCCTAAGAAGGCTAGGTAATTTTCTTTGGAGGGAGGCTGGCAGGAAGGTTAGGTTCAAATGTAATAGAATATTTCCCAGATGTTTCACGAGCAAAGATTTTTCTGGCACACAATAACAATTGGCAATATCAATTTTGAAACAAAATAATGATAAACAGAATAGAAAACATTCCCAAAAAGAGTAAATTAAATTTCAGACTGAGTTGAAGTCATAAAATGAGTACCAACCCATTACATAGCTCAAAGTAGTTTCACCCTGAAATTTTTTGTTGATAGGAAAACAAGAAACTGGAAAGAAATAAATGAAAAGGTCATTTTTGGGTGTATGAGGGGGAAACCTATTGAAAGTATACACTCATGTTACATTTTATCATGAGATGGCACAGCTCAAGCAAGCATTAAAATCAAAATGATAAAACATATTTTAGCAAAATGCATAACTTGAAACAGAATTGACTTCTGAGGTTTTCATTTCTGTAGTCCAATCAGACAGTTTAGAGAGATAAGAACAGCTAAAAATGTGTAGTGTGAAACTCAGCTTCATAAGCATTTCCATTTCCATTTTAAGGTTATTAATTTTAATGGATGGATTTCATCATAAGTACCTATGTATTTTAATGCAGAAATGTATCCTTATCCACCTTCTTGAAATTAAGCTTTTTATCAATTTAGTCATCTAATATGCATTTAATAAGTGCAATGAGGAAGCCTATAACTGAAGTCCAGCTCCATAACAACATGAAAAGTTAAAATAAATGAGGTATATTTACCCTTCCTGACTAGTATATTCTAAAACAATGGCCAAAAATCTCAAATAGCTATGCTGCTTTAAATATTTCCTCCATGAAACTTCTTTATGCCTAAATTTCAATGGAATGGAGATCTCCTAACATCACCATTAGTGGATTCATAAATCTTTTCTGGCCTTCTCGGAATTTCCTCTTATAAAAAAACAAATTAAAATAAAGTACGAGTCATGAAAGCATTCAGTTCTGTCATGCATGCAAAATTTAATAATTGACTGGTATATATATTCTGATTTAAATGAAAGAAAAAAAATACAATTTTCTGAAAGGCCTGGGTCAGTCATTGAAGCAATTAGGACCATCTATGCAATTAAAGCACCATAACAATGGACTGAAATATTCATCAAATATTTTTCTAGCTAGTCACCTCCATTTTTTTTATAAACCATACACTAATATCACCACAGTTTAACTCGAAGCTATCTTTAACATAGACACACATATGTTTATTCTTGGAACTAATCAGTGTCACTTCACAAGTTATTACATGACATGGCAATATTCACTCTTCACTTTTCCCACTGGCAAGAAAATTAGCACGGGTGATGGTCACTTCTTCTTGAGCTTTGAGAATTGGAAGTGAGTAATGACAACAAATATTCCATTTGCTGTATTTTAGAATAATTCAGCTACACAATCACATGCCTCACTCCCTTTTCAATTTAACTAATTCCATGCCTATGACAGCAATAGGCTGTGAACAGTCACTAATACTTGTGGAATCCTTGATTTTGAAATCCCAAAGTTTGATTCTCTCTATGAACCTTGATGGTTTCTATGCAGGAGTATATGTGTAATACACAATCAAGCTAATGCCTTTCTGTTGATATTAATTATCACATATTTACAGGACTTAAAAATAAAGTCACACTATGTGGTATTGGTCAAGGAGGTACTTTGTTCAAGTTTGCCAAAAAAAAAGAGATTTTTCAAGGCAAATAGACTGATTTTTCTTTTCTTCAAACATTCATTCCTCCATTATATCACTAAGAATTGGAAGTTAATTTCAATATATTGCACAAAATATTGTATCAACTTTTCGCTCATAAAATAGGATGGCTTACCCATTTGTGTGATAATCTTTTGAGTACGAACAACAAGACTGACTTGAAACATAAGCTACAGCCCATAGGCCATGCTGATGAGCTAGCTCCTCAGCTTCAAACAAAGAACCAGTTTTAGGAAGTCCAAAGAGTAGCATACTAGATTCTGCCATTGAACCTAACTAGCAGACTCATTAAAGCTTTTAGGAACAATGGCACAAGTTTATAATATCCAATTTTCAATGTTTTGGGATTTGATTGGCAGGTAATTCTGGGTAGCATACAAATGGGGCCTTGAGAGTTTTTATCAGTAATATCTCTTTAATCAAGTCTCCCTCATATATAACCAATTCAAAGGATAGTAAATTTGACAAGGATGATTTACTAAATGCATATAATTTGTGGTAACCGTATAAATGCTATAAAACTTAACCATCCATAACAGAATAGATTCCAATTAGGTTAAAATTTTGATCTCTGATTAAAAGTAACCAACCTTGAATTAAAGTCTATTTAATACCACACTATCCAATACAGACATAGTTACATCTGTCTTCTGATTTGGGGCCCACAAAATATATCAATATTAATAGCTTAGACAACAACAACAACATATTCTTCTAAATTTGCTGATTCAATTTCTGTCAGTAATTTGATATTTCCAATTTTTAACAATTTTAAAATAAATTTTACCCTCTAAAAACATATTCAACATTGATATTGTTACCTTGAAATACCATCTTGAGGAAACTTCATTCTGACTTGAGGTGATTCTCGGGGTAATTTGTGAGCAGAAACTTCATCAAATCATGATATTCTTCCATTCACATATTTGATGAGCATGAAAGGTTGGGCGGGATTAGAGGAGGATGCAAATATATCACTGGGATTATCAACTGTGTCCAAATTGAAAGATCACCATGGCAGTCTTTGGCATGCACATATTATAAATGTTTCTTCAGCTTCAGATTATTTCATATATTACTCCAAAAAGAGTAATTCAAATATCAGCCTTATTCACTTCTTTTACTTCCTTCAGCCAACCTTTATCCAACGGTCTATGGAGTACTCTAAGGCAGCTAACCACCTGTGGAGGGAAGAGAAAAACCACTTAATATTCTGTGCTTCTGTTCCCCTGGAGCACCTTCCAAATGCTATTTGTCTCTCCTGCTTTGTAATTGAGTATTAGTTAGCCTATAAATCTAAATTGTATGAAATTGTATTATCTAAGTATGGACCTATAAACCTCAATTTTGATGACATGGTGACTGCTATTCAACTCACCAATTTAGTTCTCATTTCCAATTTAGCTAAGTTTTGCAACATTTTTGCTCTGTGTATCTTCATATTTCAAATGTTCTAATCATTAAAATGAGCATCTAGAGAGAGAAAGTGACAAAAAATTCTATTGATATCCTTTGGAGAAAACTAATGCTGCCAGAGAGAAAAGTCTAAAAAAAGAGAGTTCACCTAAAGTGCACTTTTGTCATCACTTTGATTAACATCCAACAATTCTAGAATCTAAATAAGCAGCTGTATGCCAAATACATAATCATTTACCATGTATCTTTAAGTTTAAATCAATTTCAGTATAATACAAAGTCTTCTTTTCAGGCCAAAAGCATCAACTAAAACTTTTAACTCAAGCATAAGTGGAGATGAGAAAATTGCTGAATCTGCTTATTTTGCATTGGTTAACCCTTTTAGTGCGGCGGGCCGATATATCGGCTCATAGGAAAAATATTGTTTAACTTTTGCACACAAATATAATTACAATTATTTTTTGTACGAAGTATGAGCATTTTTTATTATTGCCTAATTCAATGCACACGCAATAAGAAAAACTGCATATGGATATTTTAAACAATAACTTCATAATATTTATTTTCCTAGACTGATACATTTCATTCTAGTTACCCTCCGCATTTCTCACTAGAACCGCTGGCTGGGGTCAGCACTAAGAGGGTTAATCATTATGTTGCAATGCAATGACCTTGTGGAATAAATTAAGATCACAAACTGAAGGTATGAACTGCATTTTTCAGTGGTAGGTCTTAACATAAAACTTAGAACATATATCTAATGCATTTATTTGCCAAAATTCTTGGTGGCTTATGAGTAGGTAAAGAGGTACATGTGGTTTTATGCAGCTAAAATTTAGCTATTTTCATGAGACTTTGGGCAATACACATGGAACTCAAAGGGTTAAAATCCAAAATTGCAAAAGAATGCTCAAAAATGTTATTAGATGCCAGAAAAGAATGTAGCATTTTTGTCTAGGTCTGTACATACTTGGGGAGGCTGCATACAGGACCCAAGCATGAAAGGTTGGTCAAAAACAAGCAAAAAAGATATACAGGCAGAATATACTCCCAGCAAGGAGAGAAGAAATTTGCAGGAAACTGGTTTAAAAGTATTGCTTTACATTACCTCTTCTTATCCATTTCTGTGTCAGTATGAAAATGGAAGTGTCTCTGGTGATATGGTGATGCATGCCGCTGCCCAGTCGTATGGTGTCTGTGGTGTCCTCCATGATGATGATGGTGGTGATGGTGATGATCAGCCGTTGGTGATGGTGCAAGGGGAGGCAGCACCTCAAAGGCAAATAGGCGCTTCCCTGCACCTGGAGGGCCAACTGCTGGCGATGATGACTGTACCCTATACCCATGCAGGCAGGCCATTCCTGGATAGGAAAAGAAATACTATTGTCATACTGAGGGGTTTTGCCTGTGATTACATAATCATTATTTGGCTGTTGAAAAAACTAAGAATGTATAACAATGAAAGAAGAACAATCTGCCAACAATTTAAAAAGCAAGTCATCATGATAGGAAAGAGTAGGAGAAGATAATTATAGAATAAAATTAACAAAAAAGTAATACAAAGATGCAACCTCTCACCAGCACTCTTCTACGTGTACCTAAGAGAGGTAACAAAAAAGCACAAGAAATAGGATTGAAAGGAATTAAAATGAACGGAGAAGAAATAAACATGCTCTACCTACTATGCAGATGATATCATAGTCATAACATAATGCCACGATGATCTTCAAAGATCATTATATTCAATGGATCAAGTTCTTATAGAATATAATAAGAAACTAAATATGATGAAGAAAAAATCTTAGCAGATGGAAGAGAGAAGCTGAACGAGGAAGTCACACGAAGAGGAGAGAGATTGGAACTAGTGCATTCCTTCACTTATCTTGGAAGTTCTATCACCTGGGATAGAAGAAGTAAATAGAGCTAAGAATACACTGCAAAGAAAGCGCTCATGATGAAAAGGTGAATACTGTTATCAAAGAAGATTAAATAAAAAATGAGGAAACAGTGGGTAAAATACTTGGGTGGAGTGGGTGCACTATGGACTGGAAGCATGAACCATTGGAAAATCAGGCTAGAAAATATAAGCTTACGAAACCTGGTGTTGGAGATCAAGTGAATAAAGATGGGTAAATTACGTCAATTTGCATTTGAGGTAAATTACCGGGGTAAATTATGGTAATTTTTTAATACTACCATAATCTTCTCATAATTTTTAATTTTCTCCAATTAATAGCTATTAGATGATTTAATAGGGAAGCCAATAGCAAGAGGTTAACGGCATTTTAACTATTGTTATTGCAATATTTATGTATTAGAAAGAAAAAAAAAGAAACGGCAGCCCACACACAATTCGGCGTTATTTTTTTTGGCATGAGAAATTTTCGTTAAAACCAATGAAAGTGATATCTCCACAAATATTCCACCAGTTAAACTATTACAGGATTGCCTTGTAAAAAGTTTAAAATTAGCATCTGAATTAATCAGTACATGGTGCTGTGATAATCTATCAGATCTTAATATGCACAAAAGTAAAATGTTCTATTTTTCACATAAAAAGAAAGATGAAAGCATGTTAGTAAAAGTTAATGGTTAATCAATACAACAGGTCTCTTCAATGAAGTTCTTAGGTGTCCACCTAAGCTCAAACATCTCATGGGAAGAACATATCCAACACTTATGTAATAAATTATCTACAACGTGCTATCTTCTAAGACAGCTATGGTACTCAAGTAAAGCAGTCTTGCTAAATCTTTATTATGACGAATTTTATTTGCATATTAACTATATCATTTTATTTTGGGGTTCCTCACATTTATCACTAAACGTCTTTAAGATCCAAAAGAGTGCAGTAAGAATAATAGCTGGGAAACCACATTCCTCACCATCGAGACCAATTTTTACAAACTTGAACCTACTTCCTCTTCCTTGTACATACATAATGAACCTTATTATGTAAGTAAAAGCTAATCCTCATAGTTTTGCCCATAACTGTGACTTCCACGATCACCATATAAGAAGGGGAAATGACATTCACTACCACTCTGTCAGAACCAAATTGCTAAAAATCGGCCCTAAAGAAATGGGTATTAAATTATTTAATAATTTGCCCACGGAGTTAAAATACATAAAAAGTATGGGCTGTTTCAAGTCAAAATTAAAAGAGTACTTGCAAGAGAAAATGTATTATTCTGTGCAAGAGTATTTGAATAAAGAGTAATATAATATAGTAAACTGGGGACTAAAGAAAATCTATTAATGGTTGTAAGGTATTTAATTTAAAAAGATTTATAATATGGAGATAACTGTGAAGTGCATATAACGTTTTTATGGTATGTACCTAAAATGACATGCCTTATATCATGTGCATTAATTGTATCCTGATCTTTGGGCAAATAAATTTGTATTTGTATTTATTATTTATTCCACAAATGAGTTTGATGCGCCTTTATTAATAATTGAGATTGTATTAAATGTTTATAGACTTGACTTAAAATAATACATTTGTAATATATCTGTATGAAAAATATCTAAGGTGGAAGTGAACATCACTGAAAATTACAGTAATTTTCAGAAGCTGAGGTAAATTACGTAAAATACCATGGTAATTTTAAAAAATTACCACAGTATTTTTAGAATAGCCCATCTCTACAAATGGGTGATGCAGAAGACAGAAAAAATAAGAAATGAAGAAGAAAACAGATGAGTGAAAGAGGAAAGGACCATTTTGAGCACCACATAGAAAAGGAGAACCAGATGGATGGATGGATGGAACCAACCAGTAGCACAATGGCTTTCTTTAGTGTATAACTATAGGAAGAACAGACAGCAAAGTCCTATGATGGAGACTAAAAGATATATGCATTGGAAAAATATAGAAGAAAGGGTGTATGAAGAGGTACCAGAAAGTGAGGGTACAAGAGTTAGACAGGGAAAGACAGAGGGCTGCAGTCAACCAATCATGAGATCTCAGCTAGATGTATAGAAAAAAATGTGGGTAAGTACTGAGTATAATCTGATATGTGAAGTGATATGAGATGCCACAAAGTGATCAACACCAAATACACAATGGATAAAAATTTTTATAAACTTATTTCACACGTAGGATTCTTTTCTCATGAGGCAACTACAAAGATGTTGACCGCTAGTGTTCATGCCATTTATTTAGAATATTGTATTTCTAGCTCCAGACGATCTTCATGGAAAAAATATTCAACATTGAAATTAAGATATTAACCCTTTCGCTGCTGTGAACGTAGCTCATACGTTCCGTTGGCAAATGGTTGTTCCTACCCACGCTACTGAACCTTCTCTTTTTCCGCGAATGCCATTCACCAAGTTCATTGTTATACATTCTACTAATCCCATCCCGGGATCTTGAGTGACTATTGAGTTGCAGGTGCAACGAGAGGCATACTTTGTGCTGACGTAGGATAGGTACTGTTCACTTTTTCACCGCACAGGGGCTGGAACGTCTCTGCGGTTTGACCGCAGCGAAAGGGTTAATAAAAAAAGACTTATTTTAGAACAAAAAGGTACTCAAAGAAATGCAGAATTGGCTGCATGGTGGCTTTAACAGTGCCAACCA
Organism: Ceriagrion tenellum; assembly: GCA_963169105.1. NCBI lineage: Eukaryota > Metazoa > Arthropoda > Insecta > Odonata > Coenagrionidae > Ceriagrion > Ceriagrion tenellum. The sequence goes on along the minus strand of OY720639.1, from coordinate 75,199,477 downwards.
CTGGTGATTACACAATTTTGTATAATTCACTGTGGAAAAATCAATCGCCTGGACTGGGATTTGAACCCAGACCTCTGCCACAACTTTTTTTTTCAACATTTTGCCACAATTGCTCTAACCACAATTTGATTCCAGTCCAGTCAAATAATTTTTCAATAGTGAATGTCACACAATTGATTTTAAAGATATTCCGTCATCTATCGAAAATAAGTGTAGTTTCTTTGCATTCTAATCATAGTTATTGGTAGGTGTAGTAATAAATGACACACTAAACATGAGGAATGTATTCTACTAACTGGTTTAGTTGCTAATGTTAATATTTACCTTGAAAAAAATTATGTATATATTTTACATAATTTGAAAAGAATCATGGTTTTGCATACAGACAAAGTTTTTACATCTTCATAGAGGTAAAATAGAAATTCACCTGATCCAATAACTCATAATATGCAATATCTTCCACATAAAACTCTTAGTTCACATCCAAAGTTCATATTTTATCTGAATTCAGTTTTGTTTTTATTACATCTGTATCTTAAGAGATTTACCTGTTGGTAAACTATTTTTGTAGCTTAAGAATATTCAAACAGGAGTGAAAATAAAATGGATAAGGCTGAAAGTGTTAAACATTTAGTACCATATGAAGTAGATTAACTATTACTCAACTTGTATAAGCTTTAGAGTGCAAGTTATTCTATTACTCTTTTATTGGTTCCATGAATTTTCATTAGCAATCGATCTCATTTCATAACTCACCCACTGCTGAGCGTGAGTCAACATCCTCATAGAAGAAGAGACAAGCATCTTTAAGGACACAGTAGCGTCTCCTCCATCCTCCTGTGGAGGCCACCGACCCAGTACTCTTTCCCCTTCTCCTCCCAGCTCCCCCAACACTTGAAGAGCGCTCTGTTTCGACTGCCTGTAGGTAAGACAGGTAGCCAAAGCAATCTGGCCGAATGATAGCACCAGGACCCATACCTACAAGCCTTTCAACCTCTTCAAGCCAAGCATCTCCCTGATAATAAAAAAAATGGAATTATTTAGCTCACAGGACCATCAAACCTGTTTCCTTTTTAAGAAGGATAAACATGAAATATTACAAGGAAGAAAGCTATAAAATGATAGACAAATAATGTGATGCAACAGTTTACAACATAAATTAGGACTATTTGTTGTGTTGAAGCATGCTAAGAATGAAAATGAATTAATAGCATAGTAACTAACATTGTGTGTGCATGGTAATTTTTGAAGAGTCAGACAAAAAATTAGCTGAAAAATCCTTTTTTCTCCAGTAAAAATTTGGAAATAATTCTGAGGAAAAACAATAGGAGCACTTCAAATTTTTACTGGAAAACTTGCTAAGTAGGTATCTTGCTGATTTTTTCAATGACTGTTTATTTGTTCTAAAATGCTCGAATAATTTAAAGTGACCAACAATCAAGAAAAAAATTACCATTTCTTATAAAAAGTTGAAATGACACTTCATTAAAAAAAACAGTCTATGAAAATAAATTTTAAGAGTGACTTTCTCTTTATGTAAATGGCAGTTCCAAAAAAAGCTGAATGTCAATGGTTTCTCCAGAGACCTAAACTTGCAACATTTCTGGAAATAATATGGTAGCCCCAATTAGAAACCAAAAAATAAATCCTCGCCAGTTGAAATCTAAACTTAAGTCCTTGATCAAAAAGCACCAAAATAAGGTATTCTGTGACCAACTTTTAAGTTGCACCTCTGGTCCTCAATTAACAAATCCCCTCAGTCCAGCCCAAAACCTAAGCCAAAAGAAATCGCTATTCCTCAGCGGCTTCCGTTGCAGAAAAGGTATTTATTGAGATGGTTCAAGGCAGGGAGGATTGCATCCATGAAGTCATGCAGTGGCTGGGCAATTCTTCATTGTATCAACCACCTGCATGGTATCCAATTGTTCACTGGCATGTCCAGCAGATATTCACAACTTTTGATATCCAGCTGGCCTTGATGACGGACTCTCCCAGTCTGGCATTAATACATCCTGCCCACTAAAAAACCCCACATTTGCCTCATCTTCTGGAATTCAAGGACTGAAGTACTACTGAACTTAAAGTTGTATTTGATACATAAGCTAAATATCGATTAATCTTTCCCTCAATGATATTTTCATGGTTGGTCCTACTTTTCAAGAGGATATATTCATGATATTTCGTTCTCACAAAGTAGCTTTTACTGCAGACATCAAAAAGATGTACAAGACAAGTTGAAATCCACCAAGCAGATGCAAATATTCAAAGAATCATATGGAGATCATCTTCCACAGAATCACTGTCATGATCACCAACAGTAGAGTATCACTGCCTTTTCATGGTCACCATGGGAAGCATGGTCACCATGGTCATGGGAAGCATGGTCACCAATGGTACAGCATCACTGCCTTTTCCAGCTACTGGTACAATCAAGAAATTTGCTATTGATGAAGGGAACAATTACCCAGAAGCATCTGAAGTGTTGCTTCAAGATTTTTACATTGATGATGTCAAGAGGAGCACTCAAAACCAAGATTGAGCCCTTCATCTTCAAAGGGAATTAATAGTACATTGCTAGGGAGGTTTTCACTTGAGGAAATAGTGTTCTATTCATCCGTAATAACATCTTTCTTTGATCCACCAGGTTTATTGGGACCCCATTGTGGTAAGGAATAAAATTATCCTGCAACAACTTTGGCAACTAAAATTGGGATGGGATGAACCACTTCCTGATATCATTCAATGGAACTGGTCAAATATGCAGGAATGTTTTTATCTTTTTAGAGACATTGACATCAACCAATCAGCACTCTGTGAGGAACCAATTGTTAATGCTCAGATGTATGGATTTTGTGATTCATCACAAGCAGCATATGGTGTATGCGTTTACTTGAGATGTACAGACAAAGAAGGAAATATAACAGTCAACCTTCTTTGCTCCAAATCACAAGTTGCTCCTACAAAGCAAATTTCAATACCTCATCTGGAACTCTTTGAGTCTTTACAATAAGCAAGACTGATAAAAAAAACATGCAATTCATTAAACATGGGACTGGAAAACATTCATCTGTGGACTGATTCAACTGTAGTGTAGGCTCGGCTCAGCAGTACACCTATGAGATAGAAGACCTTAATTGCCACCAGAGTCCTCAGAAATAGAAGACATCACCCATACCTATCAGTGGCATCATGTAAGGTCAACCAAAAATCTGACCAACTTGATATCAAGAGGGACAGTTGCAGATGAATTCAAACAGACTCAGTTATGGTGGGAAGGTCCATTGTAACTTTCTCAATCAACATCTTCATGGCCATCTTCGATCCCTGACTTATGCAGCCAGATAGACATCCCTTATGAACATCAGAAAGTACTAGCATTGATCATGACACAGGCATCAAGATTGCAACCATATAAGAAATTATTCAACACTGTGAAGATCACAACAAATTGTACATGGGGTCTTTGCTTTGAGTACAATCCCAAACAAAGAAATACTGTACATCATGTTGGGGGTTTAACACCCAATGAACTACAAGATTCACTTCATTTCTTTATAAGAATGGTCAAGCAAACTAAATTTTCTAATGAATTCTGTAAATTAGAAATATCACAACAAGTTTACAACAAGAGCAAGATAAGCAATCTCAATCCATTCATCTGCAGCCACCAATTAATCAGGGTGGGCGGGCAGACTTCAGAACTTGTTGTTGTCTCTCCAAAAAAAAGCATCCAATCATTCTCCCTGCTTAGAGTTGTTTGACGCAACTCCATAAGGCACGAGCATAACAGATTACTGCATGCCAACAGTCACCTGCTTCACTCCTCCTTAAGACAAAGGTTTTGGATTGTCAACCCCAAGAACTTGATCAGAAAAATAATTCACCAATGTATGACATGCTATAAGTTGAGAACAGAGGTGAGTCAACAACTTATGGGGCAGTTATCACAACCTAGAGAAAATCCTACTCATCCACCTCTGAATTGTGGAGAAGACTGTGCACGGTCAATCTACATTAAGTGAGGTTCATGTTGAAGTAAAGTAAAAACAAAGGGTCTAATATTATTTGTCTAATGTTATGTGTCTAATTTTATTTGTCTATTGACGAAGGCCATTCATTTAGAACTTGTGATTTAAAAATGGAGGCATTCCTAGCTGCACTAAGAAGATTCACAGCATGAACACAGCTCCAAGATTTGGTTTGAAAATGGGACTAACTATATGGGAGCAGCATGAGAACTTTTGACCTCAAAACAGCATCAACAAGCAGTGCACAATGAAGTAAATTAGGGGATTTTACAATTCTACAAGCAGTCTACAATGAAGTAATCAGAGGGGGATTAAGTAGAATTTCTTTCCTCCCAGTTCACCACATTTTGGAGGGCTGTGGGTGACCTTGGACCTTGGATTGCAAGGTCCTTGAGGAGGAGGAGAACCTTCCATTCCCCTCCAGGAGGAGGACCTTCCGTCCAAGACATTCCAAGGACGATAACTCCTCAAATGTAAGGATAGAATTTCCCATAATAAGTCAAAGGTGATACTTCATGGAGTTGATGACAGCTTTCCACAGCCACAGCACAGGACTTTGATAATGCAAATCAAAACATGCCTAAACTCACTACTACTATTTTCTTTTCCAATGGCCTTTCCTTCCTTCCTTTCTTTCTCCTTTCCATCCTTTCCATTCTTTCTCACTCCTGGTCAATACCTTTAAGTAGAACCCTTAACAACCATTCCCAAGCCAGATTTAATTCCTGTTAAGGTAAACTTTAACCTGAGATGGCGAATCCTTCAGCAGCAGCTTCACCACTTTTGGCTTTGATGGTCCTCAGACTACCTCTGTCGGCTTCCGTAACGAGGCAAGTGGAGCATCCACCACAGCAACATTCAACCTGGAGCTGTTGTGATCCTCAAGTACTACAACACATCTCCCCTCAAATGGAAGACAGGTATATTGTTGAAATAATGCATCCAGGATCTGATGGTTTAGTGTGAGTTATTTCAATCAAAACCAACTTGGGAATTCTAAAGCAGCTCGTTAAAAAAATGTGTGTCATTCCAATCAACAATAACCAGTGAGATAAATTCTTTTTAGTCGCATTTATTTTTTAAAGGGTAACTGTCTATTAAATGTGTATTAAATTAAAGGGTAATTAATAACAAAGTGATTGTGTTAAGGCCTTCCACCAAATAATCAAACTTATGTTATGCCTCTGGCCTAGTAATCAAACTCGACTGCTTAGAGAGCTAGGGTATCAATGGAAACCCTGACAAGTGATGCCACCACCATATCTATTCCCAACAATGTGGAGGAAGCAGCAAGCAGGCATTTGGACAGAGTTTGAGTTGGAGCTCAGAACAATCAACCCATCTTTGTCTGTACCAATCAACCCTACTCTTTTGTATAAAGAAAATATCTAAGTCAATTACAGTCCACTACCTTTAACCAGTATTGCATTTATTTATTAAAACATTACCTTGAGCTGACCAAGGGAAAAACAGCAGCATTTGAAATTTCATGACTGTTTCTATTTCACTTCTCCCTACCCACCCCAATGCATGACAATATTCAGAGCATTATTTTGTTGTAAACTGAAAGGTATTTTCAGGGGAGTTAACTCATAAAAGTGTATTATGTCTTCATTCTTTTGTCAGAATTTTCTCAGAGGTTTATCCTTTTTCAATTCCATGACTTTGAATGAACAGTAATCGCGTGTCTCAAAGCCAAGGTTAAAATTTCTGAAATCAAGCTATAAATATTATTTTGTGGTAATAAGCCAAATTTTATGCCTAATTTACAAGTTTAAGTTCTTTTTTTTCAATTTTAAAATTTGTAATGAATGTCTTGACTGCCTATTTCTATATTTATAGGAGCTAAATGTTATCACCATATGCCGCAAGTGTCAAGCACAATGTATCTGACAAAGGCACTCATCACTAAGAACTTTCATTACATGCACTGTACTTCAGCAAATATTTTAACTCATCCATGAGAATGTACTTTCATCTCACATTACATACAATGCAGCAGATTAGCATATTGGAGGAAGCATTGTGAAGTGGGTAAGAATTTACTTAACACATAAACTTATGAAGAAGCCTCTCTGTTCAAGCATTACAGACCTGGCTGGACCTTTCGATTGCCATGCCCAAAGCCCTGGACCATTGGTTTCCAGTGTCTCCTGTCTCTGCACCCAAGGTAAGTCCTAAGGCTCCCCTTCGCCATACTCGGAATGCAAATGCTGGTTCCCAACCAATGTCTTCAGCTGCCCCTTCCCCAGCTCGATCTTTTGGGTCCAGGATTTCCAGAGAGTAGCCTGCTAATGCCAAAGCCCCCAGAGGTTGTACTTCCTAAAAATAATAACAAAAACATTCAAAATGAAAAAATTGAATTGAGCAGGTATCTACATAAAAACCTGGGTTCTAAGGCAAGAGGGTGGGAGTAAAGTGAGAAATGCAAAAAGCACTGGTTACTTGTGAGTCCTGCCCATTGTGTATTGAAAGGTGTGGTGAAGAGTCTAATATGGAACATGGCTTTGCATGGTTCAGAAATTTTGGAAGGGATCACGGCTCCTTCTCTTACATAAACTTTGTCTCCATCCAAAACACAAACCACTTTAGAAGGACAATGCTCATAGTTACTATCCTAAGAACAAAATCTATCAGTTAGAACTAGTGATATAAAGAGCCCAACAAAAATTGAAGAGTAAAAATCAGGTTTTTGCTCCCAAGAGTGCAAATGGAAATAATGATATTGCAGGTGCACCCATTGTGGAGAACCATGAATGTGCCCCAGGACATGGGGCCCAAAGGGAAAAGGGAAAAGGCGCCCAAAAAATAATTACATGATGCAGCATATGTGCTGAATGAAAACTGAAGAAGATATGATAGCAGATGAACATCATATCCGTGAAGATGGAAGTACATATATTAATTACAAAAAGATGGCAAGGAATAACCAGTTTTTTTAGATATACTATTGATAAACTACTATTGTTAAATTAATATATCATCAGATTCCATCTCAATAGGGGGGAGTCAGTGCCCACCTCCTCAGTCTTGTAATAGTATAAGCAGTGGTTTCGTCGGAGGCAGAACCATCGCCTATGCCATCGTCCGGCTCCACCCCCACTGTTCGCCATCTTCCAGAGGTAGCCCGCCAGCAGCATGTCCGAGACCATGGCCCCCTCTGTGTCTCCCACCCACTCTGTCTCCACACCCCCCTCCACAGTCCGCAGCACTGGAGTGAGCACATCGCAAGTCCGCGCCACCTCCAGCTCTAATGTGTCAGAACCTATGGAATGTCGATGGGGTACACTGATAATTAACAACAAGAAACTAATTGTATATGAAGTACATATTATTAAACATACATGATATATTGGAATTCAATGGTGCGTTTCTCCTTAAAAAGGTATGCATGCTCGCTGCATGGCTTGGAAACACTACATCACTGGGAACCCTTGAGATGGTGTCATGGTATTGCTGAAAATAATATGGCATATTTTTTAGTGAATCTGGGGTCATTTTCATAATTTAATGAAATTATTTTTCTAATCTCTTTTGGAGAAAACAGTGAACTAGTATAATTTGATCCTTCACATTGAAATACAGGTGCATACTTAGATAAAAGATGCAATGCCATTCAGTGATGTCAAGCCATTAAGGTGACATTTTGGTACATGACTTTTTCAAAATTTTTAAATTTCAAAGGTAATTATCATTGCAAGTGGTGTATATAAAGTGAAAAATATTATTAATTTAAGTCCTCATGGAAATATTGTTTCACGCACTTCTTAAATATGATAAATAAATTACATGAATATTCGCAGTAACAGAGGAGACATTACTAAGTGAAATTTGCTCTTAGCATGCACAAGGAATACTAAGGCCGAGTTTTATAGTGTCTAGTAAATATTAACCACATAGTTTATCTTAGAGTTGACTTAATGTTGGCTTAATGTGATTTGTGAGTTCGGCCTTTGTATTTTATATATATTTATGTATTCGAGCTTTGTTTAAGTGAGCATTATCGGAGGGAGAAAAACATTAGCATAAGTTCTCTTGATGGGAAAACTTTTGAGCCAGAAATTATAAAACTATGCACTATTACAGCATGGTAGTCATGTACGGTGGGTTGTTTCTGAAAATGAAAAAGGCTTCACTCCCCAGCGCCTGGACGCAATGTACTCTCATTTTAAATCTATAGGTAAAGCTAAATAAGTCCAGTTTCTCATTTTCCGAGCGCGACACTTCGCCAGGAAGTGCCGATGCCAGGCATGTCTTTGGCGTCACGCGGTTGGCCTACCCACCGGCGTGTGCGATCTTCACCACTTCCGAGTGCGAGGCGTCGAGAACAGGGGCGCCGTTGACGGAGAGTACGATGTCGCCCACCTCGAGGCCCGAGCTCTCGGCGGGTGTACCGGCTTCGATGGCCGAGACGACGACGGGCCGCGAGCCGTGGATGCGGAACCCGAACTCACCGCCATGCTCCCGCTTCACCACCACGCGCTTGTCGCTCTCTGCGAAAGGAGAAATACATGATCGATGAATTGGAATACGAGGATTTTGATCGGCAAAGCTATTATTTCAGAGACGATATGATACGAGGAAATAAAGAAAAGTACTTAAGCAGGTACACAAGGTAATTTTACCGTCAGCAGAGCAGTTCCATAAAGTACCCAATACACATAAAGGTACATTTACTACCGCACAAAACAATTTGTGATTACTGATGTTATTACTGAGTAAATCAATAGATTCAATAGCTGTGAGGATATATGACAAATGTTTAACCTGAAAGTTAAAATAAATAAACGCAGAAAAAATATCAAACAAAATACTTGCACCATACCTTTCAGCAAAATTTGAGGGATACCTTTCAAAAAAGAGTAGGCATAAATTTCACAAGGAAATAAATTTGACATTTATCAATAAGAACAGCATATAATAGAAATGAAAGTATTACAAACGTTTCAGAATATGATCTCAACGCAGAGAACCAAATTAGATATGATTAGTTGTAAGCCACTATTTTTGGAGAAAGGGACTTAGTTAACTCACTAAGTTTACATCTAAACACACACTGCAGTGTGCATTTAAAGACACTTGTATGTTAAGACTGCAATAAATTAATCATCACATGCTTACTAATATCTCAAATACTCTAGATATGAAAAATGATTTATTTTTGCACATCATTTTTTTCTGCCTGCCGTTAATTCTTTCCGCTTTAGTAGAATTTGACCACCAATGTCCACTTGAGTAAAATTTCGACTTAAAAATTAAGCTTGACAAATTTTGATCAATTTGGCTGGACCATAAATCTGGGAAATTACTTCAGCCTATCAATCACTATCGATAGATTAGTCATTAGAGAGTACAATTACGGAGGTACACGTCAAGCCACGTTTCTTCTACCAATTTCATAATATTTAATTATCTCTTATTCAATAAAAATCCACATTCGTTCAGTAGATTAGTTTAACTTTTAGGATTAACTTGAATGAACAGAAACACAAAAGTACTAAGCGATAACAAAGTTTACCATGAAGTGACCCAAAGCTATAGGAAGAACTGGGCTAGGGCCGCGGGAGACTCGCTAGAGGCTAGAGAAAGCTCGAAATGCAAAGGAGACTAGAAAAATTTAGATCGCAATTAACTAAAATTACCACGGAGGAAATTTTATTCCCAAAACACCAGTTGAACATTCAGATATAAGCATTCCTTCTTCAAACAGACCATTAAGGGTAAAAAAAGAGAATAACACATTTATCCATCAAAACCCAACGCTTTTTATTTATTTGTTTACCCTCCTCCCTTCCCCTATTCTCTCTATTTCTTATAACTAGTGCCCTCAATACTTTTGCAAAACGCTTCTGCGATGGCTTGCAAGATATTGTAAAGTGGCGGAGGCAGATTAGATACAAAGATTTGTAGGTGCCTCAAAAATCCGTATCACGGGCCTAGAGCCAAAAGCGTAGGTGCATTAAATGCGAAAAGAGAACCCATGTGCCCATTATTTCAACTCCAAGACCATATGTATCATATATACCATATGTACCATATGGAAAGGCTAGGTGCAAGGACCTAGAAGCTCCTTGAATAGGAGCAACCTGAGGAATGCGATCAATATAGTTCAAGGCGCACGGAGTGAGTAAGCAAGTGGGGAGGGACACATACTCTAGGCAAAGTAAAAAAACACAAGCACGATTCGAAGTTTAAGGCTGTATTTTGGGCGAATAAGGTCGTTCCTCTCAATAACGACTTGGTCAGTTTGAGTACACTGATAATTTTTTTCTCAAAAACGTTTGAACGAAATTTTCTTCTAAGAATTATAAACAGCATATCTAATTTTTTTTCTCAAAATTATGCAGATGAAGGAAATTAGAAGTAAATATAGTTATAATATGTTAATTACAAACGAAATATGTACAATATGACGGAAGTCTCAGCGTTTTACTAAATAGGCATAGTAGAAGGTTTAACTTCACTCATGAAAAACGTTTTTGGGATTCGTACCGTATGGTTTATTTTGAAACTCAACGCTTCGCTTTTCTTACTGTAAGCGTCGTCAGCAGAACTTCACTTCACTTATTTGTTTCATATAGTACCTTGTTAACTACTTCCAAGAGTTTTTTGCGATTAAATCCATCGCTTTATGGTGAGAAATACATTTACTTTTGAAACGATAGACAAAATACACGGAATTCTCCACGGCGTGCTTCCTTTAACACTTCCAGAACGACCAAAGTTTAGGAAGCTCATCTCCATCACCAACGTAACGGCGAAATTTAATGGTACTTGAATGCTATCTGTCAAAATAATAAGTCAATAATGAATAGAGATTCTTTTAGACACATGACCATTAAAGCTATTCGCCCTTGCGTACACAGGTATAAGATGTAACTGACACCAATGCGTGGTAATTCAGAAATAAAATTTTTACATAAAATTTATCACATAGAGAAATCTTTTCCAGCTAGCTTTTCACAAACTCGTGCCGCACCAAAGACAGTCGTATGAAGTGATTGTGGACTAGGTTTTATTATCAAAGGCGTGGATGAGCTTCGATCGTAAGCCATTAGGGGGTGTCAAGAAGACTTAATGGTGCCGCTCCCAGTCGGTTCCTTACCACCTCCTCTGCGCGGCAACTTCCCAATGGCCATCGTCTCCCTACACCAAACGACCAGCATCTTACGAAAGAGTTGCTCCACGGACTTTCGGAGGCTGCCATCTTCGTTCTCCCTTGCTGGAAGGTCGAGGGTCACAAGTTGGAGAGAAGAGACATTTGCATGAGCTTAAGAAAGAAAACAGGGGGAACACCGGAAAACGAGCACTTCAAAAGCACACGATCAAAGCCACAGCGATAAAGGCATCCCCTTTAAGCGATTCCCGCATGGGTATTTCCCGTTTAACCCATTTAATCTCACTCTTGCCGGTAAATCTGTATCCGTGCACATAAAGGTATCAACGCGCCAGCAGCTTTCTTCAGCATTTTCTGCTATCAATAATGACAAAGTATTAGCCTAGGACTATTAGATCGAGCCTTGAGATAGTGATAAAAAGGCATTCTACGTATTCTATAAATAAAGTACGTGTGGATTCACATTTTAACGAACGAGAAACGTGGTGTTTCTAAAGAGTTCACTCATTTCAAACAATGTAAATTTCACCAAACACCATATTTTTCATTCTCCTCAACCCATCTTAAATGGATGTTCTTTCCCTCAAACTGGCTCTATTCCTGGGCATGATTTCATCATCCCAATGCCATTAACCCTTCACTGCATTTTATATCACATATGATACACTGCACACAATTCCATTTATTGTTTATGAGCACAGTTCATCTTCTCTACCGCATGGTGTATCAGATATGATACTCTCCGTAGTAATGCTACGTGGTTCTCAGTATTGTAATGTAGTAATTTTTGCGTTTATAGACTTATTTTATGAGGAAAATAATTTTGTGTACGTATTTGGAAATTCATGCAGTGAAGGGTAAATGACATTCTCTCTCTTCCTATAATTCTATTTCCTCCCAGTTTCATCCAGCAGCATCCTGTCATCTTTAAACATGCCTACAATCTCTAGCTCTGTTTTACTGTCCTTCCTTAACATCCCGATCTTCCTCCAAAATCACGAACTCAATTGGTTTAATTTTATACCCATTTTCACAGATTTATTCCTGGCTTTAATGCCATAAAAAGCCATACTTTATATTACATTCTTCACCAACCTTTTCTTCAGTATTCTACCATCAGACACCTTAATTGTTTATTTCACACTAATAAAACTCTTTTGCTCACGCAACCCTTCTCTACGGGCCTAAAGCAACTCACCCAGTTTCACCCAAGAAACTACCAAAATAACGACCTCTTTTTAGCTTAAGCTCTACATCTTTTACCTTAAAAGTAACTTAACTAGTCTATGATGATCTGATGATGCTAGTTTGTATATAATTTTGAGATCCACGACAGTCTAATGTTATTCATACATCTCCTGAATGGACGAATGGTGATTATGTTTGAAATTATCTGCACTACTCATTCCGAAGAACAGAGTTGGATCCGCGCAGCATTGTCATGACAGTTAAAAGAAAATTTCCTCAAAATGAAAAAAAAAAATTGAAGGAGTTACGGAGGTCGATATGACACGTCAGCCTGCAGCTGGCGCATGAGTGTACGCGGAGAATTAAAATAAAAAAAATCCTCAGCACCAGAATATCTCTTGCAGCAGTTTCTTTGAAAGGACAAAAAAAGAGACCCAGCTGGAACGCTCACAGAAGTATTTCGACACTGAGCATTTTTCCCGCAGACATTTGGCGCGCGCTCAACAATTCCTCAGCCAACCCTCGCACGCCCTTTGGGAACAATTACATAAGGCCGCCGTCTCGGATCGAATTGAAAGAAGAGAGGGAAAAGAAAGGGAGAAATGAAGGCGGGGACATGACTCGGGTCAACGAAGCAAAGCAATTTCTTCTTCCGGCACAGTCCCTCCACTGTTGAGATGTGAAAAGCGGACCTTGGGGCCGAACAGAGACAAGAACAGGACTAAGGCTGTTGACCTTTGGTGTAAGACAAGGCTGGAGAATACTGTTCACGATGAAAAAACATCATGATACCCTACATATAATGCAAAATGACCTGTATCTCAGCGAATGCGCTCAACTCTCAAGGTATTATCCCAAAAAACCTTGAGACGGGCTAATAGCTGCCGAAACCTTGCTCATTATACGTGATTCAATACAAATAGTCCGCTTAATTATTTGTAAGATGAATGTAGTGGACTTACCACAGACTTTAGTATTCATGAAGAATATAAAATAGGAAAACAGAGAAACAAATTAAGAGGCACTTGACGGGGAAAGACAGATAGAATTGAAAACTACTAGAAGGATACGTAAGAGAAAAGAAAAAAAGGTTTGGATGTCTATAACATGATCATTAGATATGGCTTAGGAAAACTCGGGGACATTATATACGAACTAGGATGAAAAAGACTGAGACAGAAACTTAAAACAGCGTCGTCAGAAAAGACCGAATTAAGAAGACAAGAACAGGCCAGGAACGGAAAAGAATGAAGTCAGTGCATGGGGTGTGGCTGATGAATTATAAAGACCAGTAGGTGCTTAATAAATCAGAAAAGGGTAGAAAAGAATGGAAATTAAGCACAGAAAGAAAATCGAAATGGCATGAGACGAGGGAAAAAAGTATCGTGACTACAGTAATTGTGGATAAAGAAAGAATGGGCGGAAATTAATGTACGAGGTATAGACAAGAGGTTACAAAAGGGTTAAAAAACAGGCCAAATAGCATAGTTTTGAAGGCTTCGGGGTTTTTCAGCCTTGACAATTATTCAACCTCCAAAATCTTAAATTATGAATGGAATATTTATAATGTTAGAGGTTCTGACCACCCAATTCAGTAATTTTCTTGCAGTTTTTACATCACATTCTGAAGAAACTTAACATTTATAATTCAACAACAGCGATTTTTCAAGGCTGTAGTGCCAAAATAACGTCAACTGTCAGAGCTCAAAACTTCTGCTAACTGAGACCTTTTGGGACCACTGCATTTAACGCACTAGCGGAGAAGGAATTGGATCGGTCGATATAGCGAGTGGAAAGGGGTAAATATGATGACAGCTGAGGGAACAGAAGAAAGGAAAAAGTGAGATGAAAAAGAACACTCAAATTGCCTACAAAGTGAGAATAAGAAATCAAAAGGAGAGAGAAGGAACGGGCGAGGAATGGAAGTGGAAGAAGAAAATGTTGGGGTATGGAAACTACCAGAGTTCGGCATCGGGTTTACTCAGTCGGAGCCTTAAGTCACAAGCAAGTGCTTCCGGAGAGACTTCCTAGCAAAGCTGTAGTCACACTAATACACCTCGCACACCAGACTACTGCAGAGGGGTCAGAATCTCCCTTCCGGGTTACGACCAGCGCGCTGTGCGAAATTGAGTAGGTCCGCTCACGCCAGTATCAAATAGGTTATGTATGCTCTAGTCTTTGAGAACCTCTGCCTTAACGACCGCGCAAGTGATCGGCGAGTACTCGTCAACTTCTGCATTCGGGCGGCGTTTAATCGGACGGGCTCGGGCTTATTGCTATCACTTTTATTGCTATCACAGTTTATAGCGCGAACCTGCGCGGCAAGGAAGGGAGGAAGAAGTGAAGGTGGTGAGAGGAAGGGGGATAGAGGGAGACTACGAAAGAGAGTGAGGCAAGGGGTACCAAACTGCTGAGCAAAAAAAGCAGGATGCATACACACAAAGCAAGTAGCTAAAATCATCCATCGCTCTGATTTCGCTAGGAGTTCTATCTCGAACGAGTCAAAATGGGACGAAAGGTTAGGATAAGCCATTATACTTCACTAGGCGCTAGTTTTGGTAGCAATTCGAATGTTTTTCTGATGGGTCCTTAAAACTGAATAGCCCTCTTCTCCACTTCTTGGGTTTTATTTAAAGTTCCGTAGCCCATGTCCAAAACCTACCTACCTACCTACTATGCAGCACCAGGAACTTATGTGAGAGCTATTTGCATGGCAGAGATACGGTTCGTCACTCGTCCACTTAAAGTCGATTTTGCGCTCGACAGGCCGGCCTCGTTGAGTTCGCCCGATGAGCAAGTCTGAGACTACCACGTGACGATGCACCATTAGAAGATTCTCGGCTTTGCCTCCTCTTTCATAACCACCGTTGGGATTCCATTCATACATAATGCGGACATACGCACGCTGCGCGTAAAGGAAATATACCTCCTCCGGGTGTTCGAGAGGGCAAGGACGTTCTCAAAAATGAGTTGTACACCGCGATGAGTTCGATCGATGACTAGCGGGAGAGAAGAAAGGCCCTCGCGTTCTCATAACATTCGATTGCTGGACGCCCCACACGGAAACAGACTCTCAAACCGGAAAGAGTGAGATGAACACGGAATCGTGAAAACCCGGATCCGGTAACACTCGTTGCACACACTTTCACCCGAACATCTTACGACGTTGCTTTACTAAAGTCCAACAGCATGTTTTTTTTTCAAATTTTTTTTACACACGGTTACTCACTGACTCACTCACTGAAAAAAAAACTCACCAGCAACCATGTCGACGGGAGTGTCGCTCCTCCCGTGATTTCTATTTTTCCCGGACAGCTGTTGTGGCGAACTAGTCGGAACTTCGCAATCGAGAAAGAGACTACTACGGAAGGGATGTGAAAGTAGGGGAGAGCGGGCGAGAGGGAGAGATAGGGGAAGTGTGTGGTGGGAGGAGAAGAAGGGGAATAGGAGTGGAGGAAGAAGTAGGGGAAAGTAGGGGAAGTATGAGAGGAGGGGGATGGGAGGAGGAGGAAGAACGTATGGATGGGAAGAAGGAAGGAAGGAAGGAAGGGGAGGAGTCACGTGGTCGAGAGAGAGAGGTCACGTGAGATGGAAAATAAATAATCGCCGGGGAATTATTCAGCGACTGCGAAATATTAACGACAGGGGAATTCTCCGTTTATGGGTTCACGGATTATGAGGTCAGTCACGAACACGGCGGAAATTTAAAGAAAAATAGTCCACATACAGCAAAATTGCCAATTTAAAGTGTACTTGTAACAAACACAAAAAGACACACATAAACAACAACAGCAAAAATAACAAAATAACAACATAAAACACCACTTAGACGATCTGGAGCGGGTGTCCAAGTCTGTTACTGTCTAAGTTCACAGTTTATTTTAGGAAATATGTGTTGAGGCCAAGTTGGTGAAGTTTTTTGGTGATAGAGAAAAGGGATCGATATCAGTGGGAGGTGAATTTATTAAGGAGGAGAGACGGAAGAAGAGTGAGCGTTTAATTAGTGATGATCTTGGAGCTGTGATATGGAGTAATGACTTAGATGTGGTGGGACACAAAGGCACACTGATGTTGAGGAATGAGGTGAGTTCGGAACTGTCAATGGAAGAATTAAGGGTATTAGAAATGAGTTTTAAGTTGCATTTACGTCTGTGATGGGAGAGACTACAAGGAGGGATAGGTGAAAAAATATATGGAACTATGAGTTCTTACAACAAAAATAGATTTCAACAGAGTTAAAGAATATACTTGATCTCTCAAGTAAATTTGGGGCAACTTGTGTACTTGGAAGGACTGCGCATTGTTCTCCTGACTACCGTTTGGTGCTCACCTAGCAAATGACGGAACAAGTGAGGTTCTGATTTGGACTGGGAAGAGTGCTGCATGCCTGGTGTGGAATCGCCCCATGTAACAATCCCTAGTGGTGGCTTGCACGGTATTTCGTGGATGTAGATGAAGAGGAGATTGAGGAGAGATTAAGGAGACCGGTGAAGTCACGTCAAAATGGAGGTCAAGTGAGAGAAAAATAAATAAACGCGGAAGAAAAAGGCTTTTAACAACTGGGACACTCTCACTTTAGGTCTATGTATGATCGAATCAGTCACAAGTAGGAATGGGTAAATTATTGTAATTTTTATTTGAGGGAACTTACCATGGTAAATTACTGTAACTTTTGAAAATTACCGTTATTTTCCGGTAGTTTTAATTTCCTGCAATTAATACCTATTATATGATTGAACAGGGAAGTCAATAGGAATAAAAAGGAGTTAAAGGCATTTGAACTATTGTTATTGCTACGTTAATGCATTAGAAATAAAGAAAATTTAAAAACAAACACGGCAGCCCCCACGCATTTCGGAGTTCTTATTTTTAGGCATAGGAAATTTTCGATCAAACCATTGGCAATGATATCCCCACAAATATTCCACAAGCAAAAATATTCCACGAATGGGTTGGACGTGCCTTTATTAGTAATTAAGGTTGAATTAAATGTATATAGACTTGACTTAAAATAATATGCTTGTAATGAATCGGTATGAAAAATATCTGAGATAGAAGTGAAAATTTCCAAAAATTACGGTAATTTTCAGGCTCTGCGGTAAATAACGTATAACACCACGGTAATTGTCAGAATGGCTCATTTCTAGTCAAACGCATTGCGGAGACGAAGATATGTCGGAAATATACTGATGAGTATGGATGATATCAAAAGAATAGACTTCAATAGAGTTGAATAATAGAAGCGATCTACAGAATAAAGTTTCAGGGGACTAACTTGGAAGGAAGGAAGGGCAAGAGAAGTCACGAGGCCGGCAGAGAGGTCACGTGAATATGGAAAATAAATATAGGCGGAATAAAAAAAATTAATGAGGTATTTGAATGGCTTTACGGATGGGTTAACGGATCATCGAGTCAATCACAAACACACAGGGAACAAAGAAATACATATTTGAAAATATAATTGAGTATGCTTATCCTATGCTATACTCAAAAATCAAACGCAGGTCCTTTATGCGAGTGTAAGTCTTCAAGGAGTCCAAACCCTCCCCGTCGCTAAATACTGAAGGCAAATTTTATCACAGATGGCTCCATCAACTCAGCATTTCTTCAGTAAATCCAGTGAAACTCGTATTAAGCGGCCACCACATAGCCCATGAGATAACGACTGCTTGAACAAGTGACCGCTGATAGAAGGGAAATTAACATAGCTTATTCATTCATTAGTTGTTCAACCGTAAGAATGGCTGAATGCAGCCCTCCACCCTTCCCTCTCTAATGCTAGTTTCCCTACCTTCTGGTATCTCTTCCTATGTACTATCCTCATTATTTGGTCCATGAACTTATTCCTGGGTCTTCCTCTGGGGACTTTTCCCTCTATTTTACTTTCAATTATGTTCATCACAAACCCTTTGCGTCTCAGGGTGTGTCCAAGCCATCTCGTTCTTCTATTCTCCATGGTAATATATGTGGTTTCCTCTTCTACCCTTCTGTACACTTCATCATTTATTATTTTGTCCGTCCATTTTAGCTTCAGCATCCTCCACCAGTAATAGGTTTCTAAGGCCTCTAGTCTGTTTTGATTTGCTTTTCCAATGGTCCACTCTTCCGATCCCTTGAGCGCTACGTTCCACGTGCATATTTTCACCTACTGTTTTGTAGTTCGCAGAATCATGAGGAGTGAATTAAGGAAGGTGGCCATGGAGGCAGGTTTCACTGCATTAAAACTTACTTAAACGGTGGACAACCATGTATACCTATCACATCAGAACCCTTTTGGGGTTTCTCACAGTCAAAGAATTAAGTTATTGCAGATGACCCTAGAAATTTGTCTCCCTTTTTATAATAATCTCCAAAATTTCCTATCCTTGCATACCAATTTTGCTTCTCTTACTCTCCTTATAGCTCCATACGCGTCTTTTCCCATTCTTAAAAACTCGTAACATTCCTCCTCTTTCGAGTCTCCTCTACAACATTCACCCATGACTTTCACGTTCTACCTCTTCCTCTCACACCATTCATTCCACAACCACATGTCTGTGTCGTTATTCAACTCCCCCAATCTCTCGACATGGCTAACCCTACGAAGTACACTCCTTTAATGTCCATTACTGGAGCATTGAACCCATATTTTTTCATCGCTTACTCATTCCTAATCCTCTATATACTACTTTGACCGTAAACACTTCTCAGGTAGCCCATAACCACTGTATTTATCCCGCTCTTATTATTCTGACGTACCCAATTTTTGTAATCATTTGGATCCTTTTACGATGTTTTCCTTGTTATTATCATCAAACCATTGCCATAGCTATGGACGATACTGAATCGAAACAAGTCTGCTTTTGCTGAGGCGGCTTCGAAGCGCGTTGTGATGAATGTCATTTCGTTTTCACATAAATTTTCTGAATACCATACACTTAACAAGTAAAACTAGACACAATCAGGGTCGTTCGATCCAATATATCCGTAGCTCTATCGATAAGGGTCTTCGCAACCATTTCTACTACATGGCCACCATTGATGTGCTTACTGAATATTTACCACCATTGAACACCCAAAAAAATTTGTGAATATCGGCGCTAGCCATCATTTCGTGCACAAATGCACTAAAAATCATCAAAAACGTTTAACATGCTATGCTTAAAGTGAATTCACTAAAATATGCCCATTAATGGCGGACTTATTTGCGTCGCAAATACCTGTATCGAAGGAAGAATACATTAGATATTGAAAGACCTTGGGCACAACTAACAACAAATCTACAGATATAAGAATTATCATACGGATAGAGATTATGGTTCGCTTGAAATTACTTCACTCAAAAAGTTCAAAATATATTTCTGCAACACTAAGAAAATTATTCTCCATTGAAACCGACTTTTTTATAGAACCTGCCGTGGAGCACATTGCTGTGAGAAGAAAAAAGGTACAGTAAATGCATCTGTAGATACAGGCATTCCATCACGCTTTGTGAAAGGTGAAATAGAGGACGGTTGGGAGGCGTAAGGAAAAGGAAAGGCAATTAAGATAGTGACAATAAAAGTCATCGGCTATTGACCATTAGATTTATTCTTCTTTCTGTAATGTTGACTCACACGAGCACGCAGGTGTACGTAAAAGTTAGAGAAAACTGGCGGAGTTAAATCACGTATTAGAGATCATGACCACAATTTTTTAACCCCAAACCTTCCTCCGATAGGCGAAAAATCAATGAAGGTAAGTGAATGTTAGCACTAGCTCCACACGCATTAACACAATCAATTTCACAGTGGAACTCCTCCGACACAATCGTTTGATCTTTTGACTAAGTCATCGTCTTCATCCCGATAACGAGCCCCGGAGATCGAGAGCAGGAAAGAGAGAAAAATCCTTTGTGTGACTCCGCTCCTATGCCTCCCATGGTCTTTCTGCTTATTACGTAATTCATCAGAACTCACGGTTGTTAAGGAACTGATGAAATTGAAGAGAAGGAAGAGGAAAAGTCAGAAAAAAGAGCAAAGAGGAAGAGAAGGAAGAGGCTAATTGGGTGGAAAACGAGTCAGCGGATTAAATCTCCCCGAAGGAAGCCTAGGGAGAAAAGGAAAGAGGACAAAGCAGATAAGGAAAAAATAATGATAATCTTTTCGGAGATTCTTCAAACGCCCGCGAGAATCAACACCGGCGTATCGAAGGGTCGCAAAAGGAGAGGAAGAGGGAAAATTAGTCAGCGAAAGAACTTGAGTCAGCAAACAAGGGTCCAGGGAACGGCTTTGCTTTGTTTGTACAGGGACCCTTATCGGAGGAAGGAGAAGGGGTGGAGAAGATGGACGGGGTAAGATGTGATGTGATTAGGGGGAACGATTCGGGTTCGATCCGATATAATATCGATCAGAGCAATAGAATTCACATGTAATGTAAATATGCGATTTTCAGGCGATAGGAGATCGTATAGATATTTATTCTTGGAATTCTTACTCTCTCGATTCTGGATGTCTATGGACTACGTAAAATAAACCAACGCACTCCTTTCCGTTTCTAACATTAATTTTTTTCCCGCTCTTCAACAGTTCTTCATTCTTTGCTTTGTTTTCTCCACTTCTCTTCCATTCAGGTGGTATTGTATTCCTTCTTTTTCTTCTTCCAGAAACCCTTAAGTTTTCGCATCAATCTTTTAATGTAGTTTGAGCTGGTAATTGTCTTTCATTGCCCTAAATCATCCATGTCTGTTTTTATCTCTCGGACACACTCTTGATTGCCATTGCTACTCTTATAAACATGATTTATTGCTCGTTTTCTGAGAGCACTGTTGTCCATCCTCATTATAAGGCCGAAGGATCTAACTATCCCTTCCCTAAACGTTTCTGACATTTTTCCCGCTTTCTAAATTCTTGTAGGGGTCACTATTATTCGTAATGTTTAAACTCGCCTCGGAGGAATTAGTGTTAATAGTGATCATCATCATCATCATTGGTCGTTCAATCCTAAGATTGGTTGACTGCAGACACCCACCCTCCCCTATCTAATGCTAGTTCCCTTACCTCCTGGTATCTCTTCCTATGTACTGTCTTCTTTATTTGGTCCATGATCTTATTCCTGGGTCTTCCTCTGGGGACTTTTCCCTCTTTTTTGTCTTCAATTATGTTCTTCACAAATCAATTGTGCCTCAGGGAGTGTCCAATCCATCTTGTTCATCTTTTCTGTATGGTGTTCCATGCTGTCCTTTCCTCTTCTACTCCTCTGTACACTTCATCATTTCTTATTTTGTTCGTCCATTTTATCTTCAGCATCCTCCTCCAGAACCTGGTTCAAAGGC
Organism: Ceriagrion tenellum; assembly: GCA_963169105.1. Taxonomy (NCBI): domain Eukaryota; kingdom Metazoa; phylum Arthropoda; class Insecta; order Odonata; family Coenagrionidae; genus Ceriagrion; species Ceriagrion tenellum. Next base: position 75,177,852 of record OY720639.1, on the reverse strand, counting down.
TTCTATTTTTCTGGTCAGCTTTTCCAATGGTCAACGATTCAGATTCATAGAGTATCACACTCCACACGATGGTTTTCACGAAGGCATCGCACTAAGGTTTAAATAGAGATATAGTGAAAGAACTGATTCGGAAATTACCTAATTTGGTGCTAAAGTTAGCGCATTTAGCTTTGTCCACTACCTCGCATTTCAGAGGTATTAGTCCAAATAATTAAGAATAATAGACCTGTTATACTGGTTTTGATGGTTTACTAGTCGTCTGCTTACCACATAAGAATGTCTCATTATGAGGCTTCTTATTCAGTACTATTCCTTCAAAAAAAACCAACAATCCCCTAGCCTCTAATTTTTTGATCCCACTATTTGCCCTGCCTCCTCCTATTAGTTCTATATAGGCTGATTGACTTCAATTTAAATTATTGCCTAAGGTGTATACTAATTTTCCTCGAACCGTTTATTTGGGACGACAGCATCACAAAAGCGAAATTTGAAGGTTTTCCATCAGTCCCAATCAATAACCTTTTTTGGCAGCAATATGATCACCTCTTCAATAAGGCTTCCTTGAAAATGTTCCAAAAGACCTAAAATTGCACCTATGAGCCAATTATTATCCAAAATACTCTCATAAATCAATGGAGTTTTAGCTCTGGTATAATGCCATTCGACCATCACATTAAACCCAGCCTTCACGATTCTGTAAATTTTCCTTATAAATTTTCCCAAAAAACCTTAATAATTTAATGATGATTTCCAACATTCTAAAAATTTTTACTGCAAATATAACGGATTCATGATGCTTAACATAAAAATTTTCGCGAGGCATCAGAGAAAGGAAATACGGCTCCTAACGGAATTTTGCACAGAATCGCCAATGTGTGTACAGAAAATCGACCAACTGAGTTCCAATTGAAAGCATCGAGAAACTAGACAGCATCGAGCGTCGGCGAGTTGGGGAACAACAGTACTGACGCAGGCGAAGTGGACGAATCTCGCGAAAGACTAGGGAAAAACCTTCGAAAAAATACGTTGGATGTGTTCCCTTCGAATTAGACACGGGACTAAACGAAATGGGATTCGGGGCCGAGAAGGAAAAACACGGGGACTGAAACAGCGGTCGACTGAACCATGGCGGTGGGGGAAGGGGGGGTTGCGTTACGAATTTAAAGGGCCGTGAATGACGGTAACGTAGGGAGTGATGTGAAGAGCGAAGCGGGAGAAGGGATTGCAGTGGATGGGGTTGGAGGGCTCTCTGTGGGGGAAGTGGGAGACTGAGCATTCGAAAGAGTGGTCAAAGCAGGGAGTTGGAAGCGAGCGACTGGCGGGAAAAGTGGAACGGGAGGAGAATAGCAAACGAGTCGGTCGGGAAATAAAATTCTCTTTAGTCGAGCGACGAGTGGCGGAGAGGTTCGAACGAAACGAAACGGTATAATGACGTTAAATAACGATCAGTTACCAGTTGTGATGCCCAAATTAGAGATGAGTGAACTCCATAGGCAAGGTAGAATCATTCATCGTACCACGGGGTCAATATATCCGGGAAAAAACCAGTCAAGCTAATCATAAATTGGAATTTGTTGAGTAATTAGTGAGCAAGGGTGAAAATAAAGCTAAGGAAATCTACTGCATCTCCCTGACACAGTATAAAGTAGAATATTTGGGCAATGGCTGTGCGCAGACTTGAGTTGTAGCAAATAAATCAATGTTTATAGTAATTTTTTTTATAGATGTGTTAGTTTTGAGCTAAAGGGTGGAAGATTTTTGGAATTTCACATACATAGCTGCATGTAACCGAGATCTAGCAACACCAAATTTAGGGTTAGATAATTAGAAATCGAGCAAGTGTGACATGGTCAGAGCGCTGGTGGCGGAGTGGTTAGTGTGATTGCGCTGGAGCATGTGCATCGAGGGTTCGATCCCCGCCCGATTGCTTTTGACTCTCAAGGATTAGAATATGGGCTTAGACTATTTTTAGTACTTTAAGCTTAAGTTTATGCATTGTGATTAGGGTTAGAAGTCTAAATGTGTTCTATTTTTAGGCGCTAAAACGATGAAATTCGACTTTTTACAAACTATTTATTTAAAGAAAGGCGATTAGCAGTTTGAATACTATGTACTGTTGTTACGCGGGGAAAGAAATTTGGAAAAGAGGAGGTCAAACGACTGAATTTGCGTCCTGTTGTTTGAATGAAAATGTGGAAAAGAAGCTATTAGGAAAGGAATGTTTGTGGTATACCTGAAAAATGCTTGCTGAATTATGATGACGGAAGATGTAAATTGGGCTACTGTTCAAATTAGGCACCTTGCAATCAGGTTATTCAAAAGCGAAGAAGTAATGAAAAGGGAAAAGAAAGCGAACCTTTATTTGAGAGTAAAATACAAACGCGGGCTTAACTGCCTACGAAGGTGGCAGCTTAAGCTAGTACAAAGTATTCAGGCCTGCCGCAAATACGGCGGTGAATTACATTGAAATTGCCACTAGAACAAAAATTGAGAGCGTAGTGGCCTGTGAATTGGCCCGGAAAGCCAAAGGCCGGTGGTTCTATTCCCGGTTTATGCCAATTTTTTCTCATAGCAATTTCATTGTATTTCACCGCTCTACTCGCGGCAGGCCTGAATACTTTGTATACAGAGCCAAGCGCAGCATAAGCGCTGGTGTAGGATACAGTCCTCATGCTGTGGCTTCCATGAAGACCATTCTCCCTTGCGTTGTCATCTTTGATGGGCCGCAAGGGCTTAACATCTAGTTCTCACCTATCCTTGTAAATTTCCACAAAGACTGGGGAAGCCTGGGCAGCTTAGTCGTCTGCGCATTAGCCCGTAAAGCCCGGCATGGTTCCCGTCCGTGGTTCTATTCCCGGTTGCGGCCGATATTTTTTCATGGCAATTTCATTGTACTAATTGATAATTTGTTAAATAACCAATGTGACCAATGGACTGTTAAAAATGACCGCACTTGGAATACACAGTCAGTGTTTGGGATTCATGTGAGAAGGGCTTAAAAACAGAGTTAGAACGCGTGCGGCAAGGATCGGAAAGATTAGCTAGAGGGTCGATACGATATTCTTATAGAAGTCACTAATTTTTCACAACAGCTGGGGCGGGAACCGCTCTCAGACCGACGATTAAAATTCAGCCGTAACCGAAAACGTCAATAAGCCACAGTTACATTAACTTTAATTGGGTATAGTGCGATGCATATAGGTGATAACTAACTCCCTGCCACACACGCTTGAGGTGGACCGCAGGGTATCTGTAGATTTAATAATGCCCATTTTACCACACTATCCCAGTCACAATAGTATTGATCACTAAGACTGAATATTACGAGAGGTAATTGAGCTCTATAATTTATACAGACTTTGAAATTTCATTTCTTAGCGTGGCATAAAAATTTTCATTCTGTACGTAGTTCATCACGGATGGCAAGTATGTTAGCAGAAGCTAGAGAATAGTTAACATTCAAAATTTGCCAGGGAAGAATTAAATCTTTCATTGGCATAAAACTTCATTCCAGCAGCCGCGAATCATGATAATTTTGGGATGTTGGTCCTCAAAATTTTCTTACCTCTCCCATCTATTAAAGAAAACTTCTAAAAATATCTGATCTCTTATCTTAAAATATCTATCTTGAGCCCCGTGGAAAACAATGATCTCTCAACTTTCACCAAATCTGAAAAATATCACTCATGCCGATCTTTGGCTTTTGACTGAAATCTAAATACCCCAATAAACGACCGATAATTAATTATTTATCAAATCACAGTTTCGTATGTTTGAAATACAGTTTTTCAGGTGTTGTTCAGAAGTAACTAACATTTTGCAAATGGAGTCGATACATACTTGTTGGAAAATTTTCTCAGGATGTCTTCAACGTTACCGCAAACAATCGTGGTTTTAAAGCAGGGCTTGAATTTTCACAGCTATTATACCTAAGGACGTAAATGGGTAATGGCTGTAAAGACATAACATTAACGGGGGTGAAGATGGTACGAATACGGAAATTTCTATTCTAGAAGGAATGGTGGACTAATTGAAGAGTGTGGTAGACGACGGCGTCTGGTTCATGTACAAGACACCAGTTGGCAGAACCATTAGTGCTTAAACCACGATTCGGAGTTTCAACTTCAATCGGTTACATCATCTTTGCCTTCAGTTTTCCCAATATTGTCACGTTATCACTTCAACATCATCAAACCTCAGTTGTTGTGCCACCCTAGTAAATAACATTACCCAGTAAGTATTTTTATTTGCGTAAGAAACTATTTGAGGGCAGTAATCAATGGAGACAATGCTAATATATGTTTAGCTATAATTTTTATTCCCTTAAAGGCATCAAAACTGCAGTTAGAGGGGTGAATATGGTGTGCCGAAGTTTAATGCTTATGTCATGTTTTCATCCTTCTAGTTACTATTTTCCTGGATGCAAAGGACTCATCAGAAAAATATGGAGGTTGGAGTCATAAGTGTAGGTAATTCGGGGATGGCTATGGGTGGCAGTAGCCCATCACAATATTTTGAATGGAAAAAAATTTCGTAATGTTACCAGCTCATAAATACAAAGTTTACAGAGACATTTTTCGTTACTCTGCTTAATTTAAGTACCTTGCTGCCTTGGTAAGGGATTAGAAATAATATTATTGAGAAAATAGACAATATTAAAAACAATTCTGAAATCGTAAATTTCCCGCTAAAGGCTTTAAGATCTACCTATATATACGGACCTCCCGAAATTTCTGCCCATCCCTCAATCCAAATGCTCATGGGCTTATGGCCGGAGAATAAAGGGAAATTCTTCAGAATACCTTGGTAAGACCACCAAGGTATTCACCACCGTAAGATTCAATGAAGATTGCAATGTCTTTGGGAAAAAGGCTAACACTTTGCGATGGAATATGTAATTGGCACAGTGGGTTGATAAGGCAATTATCAAGTTCTCAGAATTTTTGCGATGCGTCCGATTATGAGAATAATGGGGTAAAATTAAAATAGAAACAAATGTCAACGAATTTTCAACGAAAAACGTTGGTGTACCATATTCACCCCACTTCATGTGGTGAAGGTAGTAGAATGTTTTCAAAGCTAACTCTTTTATTTCGAGTTATTATTGGTTGGATTTCTAATATCGAATGTAAAGATATCAAGTGTTAAAATTAGTTTTTTGAATGGATAGGATAGGGTAAACTTTGTTTTTCCACAATGAATTTTAATGACTTACAAGTAAGTAATTATAATTCATTGCAAGTCTTAGTAAGCAGTGGAAGTGTAGTAAGTTTTAGTAGTGTAAGTAGTAAGTGTGAACTTAGTAAGTCATTAAAATTCATTGCGGAAAAACAAAGTTTACCCTATCCTATTCATTCAAAATATCTAGAAAATTCCATAAAGTATCGCCGGAAACCACCAACTTTAAAATTAGTTTTCTCAATAAATTTTTAATTGAAAAACGTGAGTACAGGAGACCTAAAAATCTCAAAAACTAAATATTCACCCCAGTTGAGGGTAATAAGGAACTTTTTGAGAAAAATCTTATTTTCCACCCGATACCACCATTTAGACTCCATTGTCAAGCATAAAAAGTGCACTATTTCATAAAAATAAGATAACAATATTTACCTATCTTTTTAAAAGTTGTGTTATTTGTTTATTGATATGTTTAATGTTCGTTTTTCTGTTAGAAGAAGAAATTCAGTTCTTTTTCTACATTGCTAAATGATAATGTTGTATATGTCTATTGTTAGCAATTTATATGATTAATTCCCTTTTTTGTTTCTTGATTGGCTTATTCACATATTAATTGTCTTGCACACCACTGAACTTTCATTTCTATGTTCCAAAGGAGTTTACTCCTAGAACAATAAATGAGTTTATTATTATTATTATTATCAGCCAGACTTATTTATTCAATTCAGTACCAATTGTAACTAAAACAACTGTAAGGAGGCCGCTTCTACGAGCACGTCGAAATAAATTTGATCTCTGCTCCACCATAAATTTTCGACAACATGATCAAGGGGTCACATTATGATCAAATTAAAGCTTCCAAAATGAATTTTACAGTGATTTACTTTTTTACTCATGTCCACTAAAATTAACGGCGAATTGTTATAAATATTCACGGTTTCACGGCCAAGTGGTCCCCGCGTGGAAACAATCTCGCCGGAATTTCGTAAATTAATTATACTCGGTCACCATGAAGGTAACAAAAATTTAACCAATTTCCACTTTCTCTATACTTTCACTTTCCCACATGCGATAATTTGAACATGACGCGCCAATCGCGGTAGAGACAACTTTAGCCATGAAACCAAACCTGGATATTTTCCTGGAAACCAAATATTTTCCTGGTCAGTTGAGAATACTTGTGGTCATCATTCAGTAATAGTAAATTTTTCTCAAAAAGTGATAGTTTTTGACCCCATTTATGAGCCCACAAACCTTCTCAAACAGATACAAATAACTCATTGACATAAGTGATCAGAATTAATACGAGTACTTAAATGCCTTTCTTACTGACTTGGTGGAATTTACTTCACTATTGGATATTATAGTTTTATTCATTTAACAAATGAATATTTACCACCATTGAAAAAGTACCACAAAGAATCGGGGATGAAGATATTGACAGTAAGCTCTGCAAAAAAAGAGGCAGTAAGATGATACAAACTTAAAAGACTCATGGGATATAGCATTAGACTGCAAACCATAGTAGTTGGGGAAATCAATCGAAAGCATTAACGAGAAAAACTAAGAACAGAATATACGATGAAAATTATGACACTAATAAGTGTAGGGATAAAGTGATTTGCTGCATGAAAAGTGCAATTTGTTGCAAAAAGTGATTTGCTGCAAGAAAAGAAACTGGTGAAAGAATTCGGATATGATGAAAAAATAAGAAAATCTACTAACCCTAAAATCTTTAGAGGTGGCGCCAACTTTTTAAGTTCACGCCCTTTTCCTTCGAAGGAAATAAGAAGTAAATATTACCAAACAATGTCATTAGTAGGGACCTGAATTTTTAGCATTTACGATAACACAAGTTTTGACGTGATGTTTACAATTTTCAAGCTATTAACGCGAATTTTGGTACCAGCTGCAATAAAAATGGCTTTAAAATATTTTTGCCATTTTGCGCCATATCACAGCCTTGATGGGTATACGCATCAATCGAGATGAAAGACCAGCAGATGGCAGAGATAGTAGAGAAAACCTCATGCTCAATTTTTAGATATTTAAATTATTCGACCAAATAGCCAAGTATGATTAAGAAATATGTCTCACGGGCCATGACTATGTCCATTTCCACAATGCGGAAACGTGACTCTTTCAACCTTTTTAATGCGCGTGAAGCACAGCATTACTCTTTTTGATTCGATACGAGGATGGATTTCTGAGGTAGCTAGGTGCATGGGTGGGATGGGAAGCCCTCCTATTCCTATTCCTTTCCAAGGTTCACGCTCGAGTCACTGCCGACACTTTATTCAACCTAAAAACACACTCTTCACTACTATCCAGGTTTCCAAACATTGCATGTAACAAATGTGTAACTGGCTAACACACCTGACCGGCAATTGGGAGATCCGGGATCGAATCCCGGTCAAGTTAAATGATTTTTTCATAGCGAATTTCAACCCTGGTGACTATCCAGGTTGTTGGAATGACTACATTTTTCAAATTCATACAAACTGTTTTTGTCATTTAAACGGCTAAATAATATATTTATGTTCTATGCATGGTTTTGTTTAATGCATTTACCGGTTTGATATAAAAAAACCCCTTTCTTGAAAAATAACGCCACTTTAGGGGAAAAATAAAGCCTTTCCACCAAAAAAGAAAACCTCATCTTTTTTAGGCCTCTAGACATTAGTTTACACCATGGCGCCATGCCAAAAATCATGCGTGCAAGTTTAATCTTAGATAATTTTGAGTTGGAGCCCTTAAATTTTGGATTAGAATTAAAAAACATCAAAATGACACATGATGCCCGTGTTGGATATTACATCCGAATATTCTTTTCTCTGAAGAAAGTCATTTCATCCAACCAACTGCCAGTACAAAAAAATATCGATTAACCGGGAAGGAACTTGATAGGGCTAAGGTGGATTGTGCCTATAATTATAATGGCCATAATCACCCTTTGCCTCTCAGTGTGTACTCTTGTGGCATTACATCAAAAGGAATAGGAATGGGAGGACCCATCAACATAAATGCGATTTTAGGTTTGGCTCTATCATTTCATTAAATTTTTTGGCAACTATCAATCCAATTTTAAAAGTGACATCAAGAGCCATCTATGGAAACGAATAAATTAAATGACAATGGAATATTTATTTAGCTTCCAACAAATACGCCGTATATATAACTTTCCCAAAAATAACTCGTGACTTTACTACCCCTTTCTGGCTCTAAATAATCTCTTTTCCATCTATATTGCCTCGCTCGCGAGTGTTTGAGTGGGGTCGTGCAAGGAGGAGATCGATCGAAGGACAAAGGACTGCGGTCCTCGTCGTCTCGGGAAGAGCCACCGGCTGAGAAGAAGAGGGGAGGAAGCGACGATGGCACGACAATGAGATACGTCACGCCCGCCTTCGATTCAAATGCCTTGAGCAACCTCGCTTTCCGACGACCTGTTGGCAAGACTCGCGGCGCTGAAGGCGCATGCCGCAAACGGGAAGAAAATGATGAGAATGTGAGCAAGTACCGCCCAGTTTCCACCACTGGCGTAAGTAAATCACGCGAATATCTAATATATAAAAATGAATGTTTGTTCGTTCGTCTTCTATGCGGTCCAATACCGTTTTTCAAATTACGAAGAAACTTTGGTGAGTTGTGCGCGCGCCCGAGAATATTTCTGAATTATTAAATCCATTGTAAAATAGGCAAAGTACGAGTCATTTCAACAAATGAGTGTTGGCACGCGAGCATCTCAAACAAGCAAGGAACGACAAGCAAGCAACGAAGTAAATCGTTTACGAGTTGCTCAATCACGTGCATCAGAATCGTATCAGAGAGACATAATTTGTGTTAAAAGGTACATAATTTATTTGTGCGTAGAATAAGATTTGGTGTAGTGGTCTCTTTGTTTTTTTTTTAATTATTGCATTCCATTTTCGTATACGCTTCGCTTTTTCCTAAAATTGGATTTTTAATCTCAATAATCTTATATTTTTGCATTACTTGAACAATAGAATACTTTACTTACTTGGAAATCGCAGCATAGGCACGGATTGGAAACTCATGCCACCATTTGTGCGTTATGAATTCCGTGTGTAGGTACGAGGAATTCATTGGACTAGGTCTCAAATATGTTAAGCGACCGGTTTTAAACCCAGAAAAAGGCATTGAAACGCATGTCGGGCGCAGCTAGCCTCTAATTAAAGTTCCTGGGGCTGTGCAATTGATGACTTTGATACATGGACTAAGGAACTTGGAGTAATCTGCAAAAAGGTGGGGGAGATCTGTTAAGTGTGGGAGGTCATACAGAAAAAAAATGTATTGCTGTTAATGAGAGTGCATTGAGAAGTGGGATGATAAACCACTACCTGTCGTCCCGTTTCGAGCCACGTCATAATGAGACCTCAAGGTCCTCGAGCCTTTTCTGCGAGGCAGTTCAGTTCCCCTGTCACAGTCTATCTCGTCACCTCAAGCCATTACCCTCCGCCCTCCCACTTTAGCCCCTCCACTTCCACCTTCCTTCCCCACTGCGCAGATTTGTTTCAGTAACTTTTGCGGGAGCTTTATGCGCGAGAGCCAAAATCCCAGATGGGAATGAATGCACGTGCGTGACGCACGTGCGTCTCGTTTCGTGCGGAAGCTGCTATTCTCAACGCTTACAGCTTAAAGCGGCAAGTGTTTACGTTGTGAAGGCTAAGCTGTAATGGTGAAACATAATTATTTGATTGGAAGGATTGCTTGGAAGAAGATAAACTGCTATTCAGTTTAACAACGAGTTTTCTTTGTAAGTTTAACCATGTAGACTATTGCAAAAGTATCGTGCATACGGGAATGCGTTTTCCGTTGGATATCAACTACTTGATTTTCTCTAGTCCGTTGTAACTGCGGAAGAGCTTGGTATAGAGCAGAGTTTCCTACATTTTTCCGAGCCACCACCCCCATAGCTCTTCGAAACCATACCCAACGCCCCCAAACGTAAGGTTTAAAACTATTGATGTCAAGACCAAATCGGGTATACCATAAAATGATGATAAAAGAGTAATAATGGAATTTATGTTCCTTTCAAATCCAATAAATACCTGGTTTACCAGTCCAGGGACATGTAAGTGTGGGAGGTCATATAGAAGAAAATAATTGCCGTTAACGAGAGCGTATTGAGAAGTGGGATGACTCACCACTATATGTCGTCCCTTTTCGACTGGTCCCACAATGAGACCCCAAGGCCTTCGGTAGAGTCCCTCGTAAAGTCATAGTAAATGTTACCGGTTAGTCTGGACCTAACTTCCAGTCCCTCTGCTTCCCCGTTGTTTCTTATTGCCCCCCTTGCTTCAAGCGCTGCATCGGTAACAACCGCTTTGGGGACCAATGGTATTCACGGCTTTACAGTTAGAGGAAATATGTGGCCATACGCAGATTCTGATTTTTGGTGTAGCTTCTTATTCTGCAGCGGATAAAAACGATGAAGTTTCAGAAGCATAAAATAGTTTGCTTTGCACCTAGTTTGGGCATTGGGTATTGATGCATAAAAAATTCGGACCAAAAGAACGAATAGAATCTCTGATGCGTTAATTTATTGAAGAGTTAAGGAGGAATGAATGTTTATAAGAGAGCTGAGAAGTGAAAGATACAAACTCATTCGATCTGATCCGAGGCATACATTACTTCCTGAAAACAATTACTTATTCAAATTAGAATAAATGTCGAAAAATAGTTAATCAGGTTAACCAGGTATTAGCGAAGCATATCATCATCGAAATGAATGGTGAACGAAATTGCAACTTCAACTGAATACTTCAATCTTGGGGATTAATGATTTGATAAGCAATGAATGGTGCTATTATATTGAACTCGTTGCCTTTCTACGAATCCATCATCATCAAAAGTCAGTGTTGCACGAAGGGGGACTATATTTATCATGAAAAATCTTTCACCTTGACCGAGATTTGAACCCGGATCTCGCTTTTGCTGGTCAGAAGTGTTTTCCATCTTAATTAAAACCAAATTAAAATGGGGATTTATGCGAAGCTGATACTAGTACAGGTAATAGTTTCATCTCTATATGCTAGTTTCCCCAAATAGCTGGGTTCTATCTTCATTTAACCAGAAGTTCGAGAATATATCCTCTCTTTTAACACTTGCGAGGCTCCAATTTGTGCTATGACTAGTACTGCAAGCCTGGTATGGAATTACTCCGTGCCAAACACCATAGTAGGGGATTTCATGATACTTCTTTAATGTAAAATATCGTCGTTAATCGGCTGGAAAGAATAAGCTCGCATTTGACGGGATCACTATGGTAGTATGATGGTAAGTCAAAGAATAAGTTGCAAACGCCAGAATAATATCATCAGCATCAGTCGAAAATATTTCATTCAGAACGCTTGGAGCATCCACCGTACAGTCCTGACTTAGCCCCCAGTGATTTTCATCTGCTCGAGCCCCTAAAAAATTATTTGGGTGGCCGACGTTAAAAATGATGATGCCGTACTCCAAGAGGTTATTTATTGGCTGCGACAGCAAACAAATGACTTCTCTGCTTCCGAATATCAAGGACTTGTAAAGAGATGGGATACGTGTCTGAATGTACGGAGTGAATATGTAGAAATGTGAAATGAATTTCAGGAAGTTACTTTGATTATTATTACCACTATACAGTTTTGCGAGTTATTTTTGGACTTACTCACGCACTATGTTTATCCCGAAAAACATTAATTCCACATCAAACACAGACCAAAGATTTGCTCGTTCGCGTTCAAACACGCATTTTTGCGCATCGACAGGAGAAGACTCGAGGTTTTTCGAAGAGCTTGAGCCACCACATGAAGAAGATAAGGTCAACCGAGAGAGAGAAAGAGTTGGCTTAGGAGGAAAGACTTGAAAGGGAGAGGGGTAAATGGAAATAGTACGAGTTCAGTGGACACTGCCACGCAAACAAAGGAGATAGGGCAACTGGCAAGGAACTCGTCGGTATGACGACTGAGTCACGCGGGAGGAATAGTTGCGACCGCTGCGGGTAGAGGATGGCTGGTCTCTAGGGTGGGGAGGGTAGGGACCTTAAGGAAAACGGGGAAAGGGGAGGCCGGAGGGTTAGAAGAGTTGAGAATAGACACAACGCTATAGAGATAAGCAGTGAGAGGGAGGGGTTAAAGAGAGAGTCTTGAGAGACGACATATATAGATAGATACGGTCAGGGCTCTTGCCTCTTCAAAGAAAAGGCATCGAGGCTTAAAATGTGCGCCTAAATAAACAACTACTCAGCCATTTCCTTTCGGGTTTTTTTTCACTAATTCTTTCCCGCGGGTGGTTACATTTCCTAACTCAACAGAACCCGACAGAAGCTCACTATCGCTGTCCTCAAGGGGCGATAGACAGCTATTCTGTAACTCATCAAGTCATAACAGAGGCGTCCATCTGTCGTTTTTTCCCCTCAAATTGCCTTGCTATTGAAACTCAGTCAGCTAAAGTCAATGATTTTTCTGATTAGAAAGACAAAGATAAAAAAAAACTTAATCAATCATCTCCTTCAATCTTAGGAATAATTTGCAACATTTGACAGTTTTGGAGGAGTTAAATTATCAGAAACCCTCATTTTCTTTGTAAACCGGAGTTTTGGATAAAGGGTGCGAGACTCCAGGGAGGGGTGTAAGTGGATTCGAGATAGAATATATTGGTTCCCTTCCTACCCTCACCTAAATTATTATTTTATATTGGATGGTAAAACCATAACGTGAAATTCCACGTTAACCCTCGTTGTGCCTAACCTCGTTTTATTTACTCGGTAATGTTGGTTAGAAGCGACGAAATTCGTAATAAGTAAGCTTTACACTCCGATAAAAAAGACTACTCAGTGATGGGTGTTTGCCGACGGCAGACATTGCTAGCATATCTTTACGAAACACAAATTAAACATCAAGGAAATTCCGGACCAAAATTGTTGGACGTTCAACATATTTAGCTAGAGCCAAACACTTACAGTGGAGACGATCAGAGGCATAAAATAAGGAAATAGACTGCAAAATTCCAAACTATGAGTGATTCCAAACTAGGCAGGTAGTGCTCGTCCCAGTTTAAAATAGAATATTCACACATTCCTGATGAGGAGGCGATGACCTGGAAGCATCCAGGAGAACAATACAAGGCCAAACCTGAAGCCAAGAGAATGCATGAATCAATTATTCTCCCCGTTTAATGTAACAATATTTATAGAGCGTTCCTCGAACTACTTATTGCCGGAGGATAAAGATAAGATAATGCTCGGTATTAAATATATATCTTGGTTTGCAATTAAAAAAGCCGCAGAAAGAAATGATGTATTTAGTGAATATAAGGGCTACTCAATAAAACACCGATCTACGTCGAAATGTTTTAAAGGTGTTTCAGTTTAACGAATTTTTAAAAATATACCTTATTGCCCTTGGCGGAGGAGGGTAAACATTTCAAAACTTAGAGGGCTTAAAATAACAGCTTTGCGATTCCATTGAACAATTTTTGTTGTTCCATCTACTTTTGCCACACTGTAGCACCGTCAAGATAACTACAAGATAGTTCACAGCCAACAGTGAGCTTCCTTATTGTTTGTTGAGTGACTCCCTCATCGCCATATAAATGAAGACATAATTGACCAAATATTTGGTTGTGTTGAACTATCTGTTCATGTAGGTTTAGATGGAAGAAAATAAAAATGTCCAATTTACAGGCGCAGACCACTTTGCTCCTGAAAATAGGTGATAGTCACCCATCCCCGATAAAGACGAGGAAGACACTGATCGAAACGTCGAAGAAAGTGGAGAACTTGAAGAGTCTCCGGGAGAATACCATTTATCTCCTTAAAGCTACTGCTTTCATCGGCCACAGGAACATCAAGAGAAACTAATTTAATATAATTAGAAATAATTCATTCTATTTTCTAGCACGTTTTGATGAATTTATACCAAGTATTACTGACAGAATAGCCGTGATTCTTTAAAATTAAAGAAAGCCAGCTAGAGCAAATTTTCTGCAAACAAGCCACAGTGCAAGAAGTGGATTAAAAATTATTTTCTTGGTTAAAGGTGGAAGGCTCCGAATCTATAAATCATCAATTTCCTGGTAAGTGTACAACCTATACCTTAAGCTATATTACTTTAAGGGAGCTTTTACACTTAAAATTGTTATCTACATTTTTATGTCAATCAGTAGCATCATGGATGAAGTCAATGCAGCTACACTCATTCACACAATGTATTTTTTCTCAGTAAAAAATAAAAGATCTTCACAGCATGTGCACTGGAAAATTTTTGGAATATGATATGATGCTTCCTTGCGCATTCAAGAGAAAAGAAATCAATGAAAAACTTGCATATTCAAGAGTACGAAAAACTTATTGGTCTCGCACGTAGCAGCTAATTTTTGTAAGGGAAAATATTAAGAGAAAAGAACCGGTTGATAAACTGGGAATTTCCAAATGTGCGGAAATATATGTCCAAAATAAAGCAGGTATAGGAATTTTACTTAGAATATTGAACAGTTAATTATACCGCATATTGGGATTCCTTGAAATTTGAAGGTATCTCTCTCCATCCGCCTCGAGTGCGAACGCCGCAGACATCATATTCAGTCACGCAACAAGATTAGCCCTGCCATGAAATCATTACACAAACAACTCTATTTTTACGTTCTTGGAAAAGGAACAACACACTGAATGAAGATAGAAACGACATGATGGCCTCACTTTCGCCAAAATAAAGCCGTTTGTCTCACTCTTTTTCTCGACGTACGAAGTCTGTTTATAGGTCACTCGTCTGGGAGCGATTCCCGAGCAAAGTTAAGCGTACAGCTGATCCATAAAAATAGAAACCGATGACAAAACGTCAGAAATCGTTAAAATAAGAATGCTAACCTCTCCTAGCATTAAACAGTATGACCATTATTACGTTTTCTATCCTTTTCTGAAAGTTACAGTAAATATTTCCCAAGGCAACGTTTTTAAAGTATTCTTCTCAGAGCGTGGCTAGGAGTTTTGAGGCAGCCAGCGCACAGAATTGGAAACAGGAATTAGAAAAGCTTAAGATAAGAGTTCAGATCTAACGAGAAGTTTTATAGGCATATACAAGACCTTTTTAAGTGACCCCAGATGTAGAATGGTATAAACCTCCTATATTAATAGGGAATGAATTAAAAATACTGCCAACGGAATAATTATGGAATTGTTGAATCATTTCTCGTTTGAAAAAATACGTCTATTTTTTCCACGCACATTACCATGGAATTTCTTAAATTGACTTTTGGTTTTAGCTGTTCCAACAACAATTGAGGGGAGCATCAATTTGATCAGATCTCAGTTTTTTTACCATGAAATTCAGCTTGACTTAGGAGATTAGAGATCTTAAGCTAGATGTAACAAAATTTCACCATGCAATATATATTACAATAGATTTTTTTTAAATCTAAAAAACCACGTTTTTATTTAAACTAAAAAGAATAAAATAAACCACCCTGCCTTGGTCCAAGGTCCCACGATAAAATTATACAGATAAAAGACCACATGTTCAAAACCAAAAACGTGGTGCGCATCAATTTCAATATCTATTTATTATGGAGCCCTGAGCTGCCTTGATGATCAAGTGACTTCCCCAAAAGTAGCTTTAAGGAATCGAGTTGTCTGTTTTTTCTCTCATGTTTATCTCCTGTCTCTATTAAAATCGTATTGTCGTAAAGGTATATGAAGTGTCATAAGTATTAGAATTATACTTCAACTCTGAAGCAAATTTTATAACGCTTTATATTTGACAGTGGAGTGATATAAATTCATCATCATATATTTGAGATTTTAGTTGTGCTATTGTAATGAATATTTACAGAGAAAGAATTTGATTCAAGATATTGAAATTTATGTACACCACGTTTTTGGTTTTGAACATGTAGTCTTTTATCTGTAAAATTTAATCAAGGGACCTTGGGCCAAGGCAGGGTGGTTTATTTTATTCTTTTTAGTTTAAATAAAAACGTGGTTTTATGTAAAGTAATTCAACATAAAAAATGTGACAGCATACAAACAGAGAGAGAGGGGAGAGAGGGGGGTCTCAGGCTGTGTTACGCTTCATATTGAGCTTGTATAGAGCTTGTATACAACCCCTAATTAGAAATTCAACTCTTCATCTTGCCAACCTACCTTGTCCTGATGTCCTATATGCTCTATATTATTATCACTTTCCGTATATCTGCCGCCTCTTCTCGTTGGGGCTGCTCCGGTGTTTCCGGAGGAATGTAGCGGACGATATCCGCTTCGTCCATGCGCGCAAAATTGTTCATGGTCAAGTCCTTGTACAAAGGATTATTGCGGCGTATTCAGCAGCGTATTCTCGCTGAGAGGCAAGGAGAGAAACAGGCATCTGGAGTCTCATTCACTCGAGCTAAGAGCTTTCACTTTCAATCTTTAGCAAGGCGAGAAATTTGATCGCTTTCATTTCGATTTCGAGCAGCAGACGCCTTCCGCTCGCGATCTTTTTGTCGGGTGGAAAGATGGAAGGACAAACAAACAAGAAAGCGACTTAATAAAAACGTGGTAAAATGGCTCACTCACTCACTCACTCAGTGCTTCAACCCGAAGGTTGGTTTGGGGTAGGTGAGGGTAGAGCTCAACTCAGACTAAGCCAAAGGCGTGTGAGTTTCACACATTCAGTGTAGGGGGGCCAGTTCCTTTCCCTGGGCCACCTCGCAACACGAGGAAATGGCTGTCAAATAAAACAGCTGAGCGATTAATACAAATGTAAATTGTCAAAAATAGCGGCTCATATTGCCTCTGAAGAGCTAGATATAGCGTAAGAATGCATTGTCATCTGGATCTGATCTGCACTGAAAATATTATGTCGATAGCTAATCGGGAAGTGGGTTAAATTTGAGTTGAAAGATTTTTCCCGGAAGGACAAACAAGCAAACAAGAAAGCGACTTAACAAAACGTGGAAAAAATAACGAAGTTTAGTAAAATATCAGCAAATGAATGCTATCGCGTAATTTTTCTCAATAATTTTCAAATGTGCAGAGGATAAAATTCGCCCATATGAAACCTCAAGAAGCATTCTGAATGCCTAAGAGCTTTAAATGCTATGGCGACTACTTAAAACAATGAAATGAAAAGATCTTAAAAAAAATCACTAATTTTCCGTTGAGAGTCACAAAATCGCTAGCTGGGGCATTTGCGGTATATTTGGAGCTGCTGCTGTTGTATATCTATAATTTCACGGGGAAAAGACAGAAAATTCGCTGAACTTGCGTTGTTATTGTCCATTTTAATATTTGAGTAAAGGAATGTATGTTTATGTGTTGCTAGGAATGTCTTTTAAGTGAGTCGTTGGATGGTTGTAGTCCATGCATTCTACGGAATCCTTTGTGACGATTGGGAGAATATATACACTGAAAGTTGTGCTTTCAGATATGGCGTTTCAACTGTTAACGACTCTCGTCAATCAATCATTATGATATCGACATCCTCCCGGTCTCTTAGAAAGTTAAAAGTGGCGCGTCACTCCACTCATGAATACATGATAGCTTTCCTTCAATCAATTTGACGTTCAGATAGACGAGATTGAACGTAAAACCTGTCTGCATCTGTAGGTGATGATGAAGAACAAGAACTGTGCTTAGGCGAAGACTAAATTACTGCAGCAATTAATTTGAAAGTACCTGAGATATGAAGTACTGGGAGGTCTTAGAAGTCATGAGAAAAGATTTTTAGATACCCCAAGAACGCAGTGAAATCATCCTTCATTGAGATGCGATTATCATTGAAAAAAATTCGTGAAAAAGGATTTTAAGATGCCTCTGGGACGCTTTAAAAACATTATCCTTCATTGAGACACGATTATCATTCAGCAATAGCCACTAAAACGTGTATAAAATAAAAGGAAAATTCTTATAAACATTTAAAAATATTTAAACAAACTTGAACTAAGGCAACACGGGATTACATGCCTGCCACACACCCTTTAAGTAGCTTGCAGGGTAATAATTAGATGTAGATTGCCAAATCACGGCTAAATATTCCACTGGCTGGCGGCTCCTTAATTCCGAGTTTGCAGTCTCAAAGAACGTAGATGTGTTAAGAGTGATTTATTTTCAGTGAGTCATTGGATGGCTGTACTACATGCCTTCTTTGTGGTGGTTGGAAGAACATGTACACTTGAAGTTGTGCTTTCAGACAAGGTGCTTCAAATGTTAACGGCTCTCATCAATCACTCATTATGATGCCGGCACCCTCGCGGCCTCTTGGAAGGTCACTCCACTCATTAATGCCAACTAGCTTTTCTGGGCTGGCATGCTCTCGAAAAAGTTCCGGGCACTGCGATTGGGACGCTTTGGGTCATGATCTTTGAAACGTTCAATATTCTGCGAAGCGGGGTTGGAAGACTGTTAAGAACGGATGGTTGGTCAGAAAAAAATTATAATTGGTGCCATCACAATCACATTGAGAAGTACAATGATTCATCACTGCCTGTTTTTATTCGTCTTACGATGACGTCTTACGTGCGCGGTTGTGATTTCAGCTGGGATGAGGGCTTCATACCTGGTGTGGAATCATCCCGTGCCACACACCCTACATCTAATTATTACCCTGCAAGCCACCACAAAGGTGTTTGGCAAGGGGTGACTTATCACGAACATGAACTACAGAGAAGAAATTTATTTTCACCTACGAGGACCACACTATCGGTATACTACAAATGCTACGGAAACTAATAAAATAATCTATGATATGACTATGAAAACGTGACACAAGAGTCATACGGAGAACATGAAAAACATGATGGAAGCAAAAACTCTAGCGGTGGCTTGCATGGTATTTCGTAAATGTAAATGGACGATGAGACCTCAGGATAGAGTCCTTACTTGCCATGGTGAGGAGTGATTTAAACTACTGGCCTGGCGAGTATGTGCCTTGAGCCTTTTTTGCGATGTATTTTGATTCTCTCAGTGCTTCCCTCTATTTCCCTCCGTCATTTCAAGTTAACTCCCTCAACTCCTAGCTTCACTCTTTGCCGAGAAGGATTGCGCCAGGAACTTATGCGAGAGTAATATCCACTTTGCAGCAAATCGGTTTTCTAAGGCGGACAAGGCAGTTCATCCGGTTATTTGGCAGACTCAATTAAGGTCTTTCGTGCTATTAGAACAGACAGGTAGGTTGGTAATGGAAGGATTGTTTGTAGGAGTAGAGGAAGGGTGGAGTAGAATTCCGTGTTGGCATCAGTGTACTCACAAGCCAAGTAGTGCATATGGAAGTATTTAGTACTTTCCCAGCGTATCAGATGCAACTTTATCGTGAACTCGAATGGATCAGGAATGCCGTGGTTGCATACACTAAATGAGGATATAATTTTGTCCTAGGTGGAGGCCCGTGAAGTCTTCCACAAGGTAATGTAATTGTTGGCCGACGTTCCGACAGCTATCTCTTCATCTTCAGAATTATCTCACCAGGTGGAATACCCGTGAAGACTTCACTTACTCTAACTCACTACTTGTAGAATCTTATCACTTACCAATTTTATTTTGAGGGTAGCAACTAAGGGAAAATTGCGGATAGATCAATCGTTAGATGGGCTTTGTTAAAATAACACTAGTTAAAGGTGACGAATAAGTTAAGGAAAGATGATAGGTTTTCTCTTGTATGACCTCACTTGGAGCATGCCGCTAGCATATTGGAGATTTACAGCGATAGATTGATTAGAGCGGAAAGCAGAGAAATTTTTTAATTTTTTTACGATAAATATAGATATCTTACCGCATTGTTAAAGTAATTAGTGTCAGAGCCTCTCGCTGATCGAATGGAATAATGCAGGTTATATCTTTAGTGCAAGTTTGGTACAAACTATTTTTGATGGACGTTCAGCATATTTTTTTAGCCAAACTATTACGGTAATAAAGATCGAAATCATTAGATTAGGAAATATACTGCAAAACCGATAGATTTAAATTATCATTTTTTCCGAGATAAGGGGCCACAATAATGGGGATACATTCGTCTAATGAAATTCCGACCTTCACTAAGTAGATTGCATTCTGTACTTGTGCTTAATAATTTACTATTGTAATTAATTACTCACCCCATTTCAAATGTCCGGAAATATTTTGTTTTTCACATGATTTAGTACCTTTAAGTATTCTTTATCAATCGCATTAATAACACTAATCAGTAATTAAATCTTACACCTATATCCCATATGTGTATGTTCATCTCCTAGCTTCTGATCAGACCACGTAGAGTTCTCCTGATTGTTTTTTGGTCAGCCAAGCGACAGGGGGACGTCTTAGGTTCTGATATTAACTAAAAAGTGATACAAAAAGGATATCGTACTATCCGCTTTATTTTTTTTTTTTTTAACTTGTACTGCACATGTTTCAACTGAATAACAGTCACCATCAGGCAAAAATAATCTTGATTAGTAGTCGGAAATTAAAATATTCTACTAATGGTCCACTAAACAGATTTATTCGTTAAGACCCGGGTTTTGTCACATAATGAAATCTTCAGATTAAATCTATTTAGTGGACTATTAATAGAATATTTTAATTTTACAATATGGAGAGGTTTCACAAAGTAAAGCCTGAAGTTCTTTGTTATATTGATTTTTTGTACCTGATGATGACTGATATTTAGTCGAAATACGTGTAGTACAAGTTGAAAGTAAAGCAGACAGTACGATATCCTTTTCGCATTATTTGAAAATGCTTTTCTACAACATCTCGCCGGAGAAAGTGGAATTTATTTGAACTAGAAAGAGCACTGTACGTCTGGTGTGGAACCACCCCCTCCACATACTATAGAGGTGGTTTGCATGGTGTTTTGTAGATTTAGATCGTACTCTGGGCTTCTGAGGGCTGAATCTGTGGATCAGGTTTCCCTTTAATAAGCATTTTTTGTGGATTTGTTTTCCTGGAAACCTGCCGAGAGAATCATGTATGATAATAGGATGAAAAATGCGCCAGGAAACAACCTAGGATGCCAGTACTCTAGCCATCAGGACTATCCGATCCGCACCAAGAAGTTTTTTTTTTCTACACAGCCTCTAGCCTTGAGGGGTGTGGCTGGCCAACGGGGAGAGAGATTCGGAACGTGAGAATAGGAGCAGCTGAGGACGCCCACTCTGCTGCGAGCGGGGAGAAGAATATTGTGAGGACGGGAAGAAACGCCCGTGACGTGGACACGCGTAACAGTTATTTTGGCACACGGAACCCTCGTAGCCCTGTTGTCACTCTGGCCACGAAGCCTTAAAAATACAGGCGCGTGGGCAAAAGAATTTCGATGCTAGATATTCGTAAAGATGTCCGATTCGGAAGGAATATCGAGATTTAACGACATTAAGTACCTATCTCTCCGATTGACTTCTCATGATCAGTGTCGCCGAAAGATTATTAATCGCCTCGCCTCTTTCCCCGCCAGACTAGTTTTAGTAGGTTTTTGCTAATGCATCAGTAATCGCAGTAAGATTAACTTAATAGGTTATAGTGTAATGTATATGCTGGTAATAACTCACCCTCTGCCACGCATCCTTGAGGTGGCTCGCAGGGTATGATATAGATAAAGATATAGATTGAATATTTTTTTTTGCTTGCCGGACGATTCTGTTGGCCCGTATGTCCCCGGAATCCCGATAAGCTGCTGAGCCTGTCATCAGGTTTTCCAAGGATCAGGGATATAAGAATAGATATAACCCAACGATAGGTTAACGCATGGGAATTTTGAAGCTACTGGAATGCGTGATCGGCCATATGAATTGACAAGTTGTGCACCGTACGCCGAAAGTGTGGGTATTATTAGTGGAGTGTCGTAGCGTGCCAATTATTCTAAAAACGCCAAGTGGCAAAAATTACTAAAGGTAGTGCATAAGTAAAAAAAATATGTGCACAAATTGTGCCTAGTACCCATGTTGTGAGGATAATTTTTTTTGCAAATAATAGGCTCAAATTTTTCCTGTCAAGATGCCATCTATGTACTCTTTAATTCTTGCATCGACCGAAAATAATTTTTTTTTCCTGGAATGGTTCCTCAATGCATCTTCAGTTGTAGTTAATGTTAATTATAATCGGGTTAGTATAATAGTATGCTTTTGTCAAGAACACTTACCTATTCTTAATATATACAGAATGTACAATTAAAAAATTCAGAATAATAGTGGGTTTTCCTGATACATCGATCTAAAAATAAAATTTTCCATCATCTCTTGCAATATTTTTAGATAACATTTGGCTAAAAGATTTCATTTGAATAAAAAAAAATGGACTCAGTTTAACGTTTGATCAAAACCAAAATTTAGAGAAATTTTAAACGTAACAATGCAGAGTGTGACGAAATTAGCAGGTTAATAATTGATTTGGTGAATTCTTAAGGAAAGTTTTCCGATTATCAACAGATCTAAAAGCATTGCCAGCAATAAGAATTTATTAGTGCAAGTATTTATTGAATTTCCATGGTTTTAGGCTCAACTATGTCCAAGTTGATATTATCAAATGAAAAATTTACTTGGTTTTCTTCGACTGATTTATTCTCTTGGCACAGCATGTTTCTACACAAAGGTGCCATCATCAGGTACGACGTAATGGATGTCCTGATCCTCGTACCTGATTATGACACCGTTGAATTGAAATATGTTTTACCAAGAAAATAAATCAGTGGAAGAAAAACAAGTTTTTTTTTTCATTCATGATTTATCAACTTTCTTATGTCAATATCTCTTTGGCTTTGCTTGCAAGAATAAAGTAAGGTTTTTCAGCTGATTAAACCTTTCATTGGTAATTTCAACCGTTAGTAGCATTATGTCTATGATTTCACGCACTCGATACGTCTTCGGCGAACTTTCCGAGCAGTGATTGATGCTTTTCCTTCGAAGGCCATCGCAAACGGACGACAGTTTCCTTCTTCTCCGTCAAAATTTCTTCTCTTGGACGGAAGCGTCACGGGCAATCGATCGCGAGAAGAACACGAAACGAGACGGATTTCGCCACATCCATCTCTGCGTCCGCGCCACACAGTCACCGCCCCTTTCGAACGGATTCCTTGTCCTTCTCCACGAAGGACGACTAGACAGCAGCAGCAGTGAGTCGATTCCTTTCGGCCTTTCCTCGTCGTCTGTCCCCGTAAAAAGAGGGGACGGGTGTAGCCCACCTGGGAAATGGAGCTCGCTTTTTTTTACGCATTCACGAAAGGGCTGACTCCCTCGTCCATTCAAAAACGACAACATCTATATGGCTGCGTGGTGAGATGATGTGAATATGGCACAGCAGTATGTTGCTCGAATACCGCAGTTTATTTTTCCAGAGGACACATTGCACAGTACAGCACCAAATTAAGTTAATACTTACTGTCAGCGCATTAATTATACGCACTCGAGTTTGGGTACGAATAAAAAAATAAAATAACATACAGAAAAAATAATTGCATCATAATTTATCTCATTTAATTATTCGTCATATTATGGTGAATTAAAATTTTTAAACGCATTTTAATATTTTTTACCACAGGTTAACGTAAAAAGTTCCGGTTTTTTACTGTGCGCGGGCAAAGCTCCAACTTTGATACTTCGTAACTCAAACACAAGTTCTTCAATGACAACAACATTTACGTAAATGTTTACTATGGATTGTTTATAAAACGTTATCTTTAATTTTAAAAAAATGATTGCATTTCAAAACTGGCACATCGTACGATTTCGTTCTTGGTCTCGTAGCAATTCTCATGCCTTGAACGTTTCCAATGTGTAACAGTCCAAAACATTAGTAGGACTGTATTATAGAACGTCACACAATGCGAATGGGCACTCACGCTCGGTAAAGTAAGCACTCACACTCATGTTGAGAGCAAGTGTTGATTCGTATCTTAGAAACGCATTCACACTCGGCACATTCAAGTGGAAGTAACAGAACTGGTAACTAGTATTTATTTCAGTTACTCAAGTTCCATTGTCGTATACTCGTTAAACGAATGACAAAGGATTTCATTTAGCCACGCAAGTAAATAGTTTTTTGCATTAAATACGATATTATGACATAGATTCATTGGGAAGAATTTTCAGATGTTCTTGATAATTCATTGAAAAATAAAGTTACAGATACAACGATTAATAAGACGCAAAATTTACCTAAACATAAACTGAAACTGTAAGTGAAAAATATGTATTGCTAAAGCTAAAGTTATAGCTAAAGTGGTCAAAAAAGGCTAAGATTGGGGAATGCAGGGGAATGAATGCAGTAAAGAACAAAAGTGGAGAGATCGTGTGGGATGAGAGCAATATGAGGGACTGCTGGAGGGAGTATTTTGAAGAATTATACAATAATGTTGCAGGCGCTGAGGATGAGCCTTGCGAAGTAAAATGCGAGAATGTGATGATGGAAAAGGAGATCAGTGAGAACGAGGTCATAACGGCTCTGAGAGTGTTGAAAAATGGGAAGGCTGCAGGCATAGATGGGATATCAGTGAAATGTTGAAGTGTGGATGTAAATTACTCATTTTTCAGCTGTATAATTTTTGCTTACAGGCTTCCGTTGATCCAGTGGATTAGAAGAATGCAATCATCGTTCCATTGTACAAAGGGAAGGGAGGAAAGACCGAATATGATAATTATCGGGCCGTTTAGCATACCGAAAAAGGTGTTCACCAAAGTTTTAATCGAAAGAGTGAGGAATATAACTTCTGACAGAATAAGGGGTTGGCAGTGTGAGTTTATGCCTGGAAGAGGATGTAGTTATCAGCTTTTTGCGCTTCAGCAAGTGATAGAAAAATGTATGGGCGTCCAAAAGAAAGTGTATTGTGCGTTTGTTGATTTAGAGAAGGCATATGACCAGGTAAATAGAAAGAATTTGTGGAAGGTTTTGAAGGACTATGGAGTGAAAGGATAGTTAATGAATGTTATGATGGCAATTTATGATAATAGTATGGCAAGAGTGAGAGTTAACGGGGTTCTGAGTGGTTGGCTTGTAATAAAACAGGGCGTAAAGCAAGGATTCGTAATGTAACCATGGCTGTGGTTTGTAAATAAATTCACTTTGTAATATACTAAAATGGATTTTATTATTCAGATTAGGTTTCGACTCAAGTTAAGTCATTATCAAGGTGACAATATTACACCACGAGCTACTTATATACATAATCAGGGTGTAGGGGATGGGAAGTAGGGAAGGAGAAAGCAGCTAATTGGGAAGTAGGGAAGGGGAAAGCAGCTAATTGGGCGGAGAGTGGATGACTTAAGAATTTACGTCATGGGAGGGGGGGAAGGAAAGGTAAGGTCAGGAAAGGAGAGTGGGAAGGGAACATTTTATTTAGCACACACAAATTTTGATTTATCGAATGTTAAATTATTTCCAGATTTTCTAAATAATCCAATTTGTGCCCCTTACATTGTATGTGAAGGACTTCCGGGATGAAGTCACATCGATGGTCTTCTTCAATTTAATATTTGGCAAATTGAGAGCAAATATTTCCGTTAAGTAAACAATGTCGGTGTTCTTTAATTCTGGTTCGAATAGTCCATCCACTTTGACCAACGTAAACAGTAGAGCAATTAAGACTATTACAGTTTAGCAAATATACCTCGCCTATATGAACTTCCAAAAACACACAAAATTAATGCACCCATCCGCCCTATAGTGTAACATTTCTCGGCCTCTGCTCATTAGTTTGCCTTTAAAGTAAATTGCATATGGAGAGAGCTTTTAGCGTTTGAACCTAAATTTACCATTAAAAACTCTATTCAACTGACTGAGAAACTGGCAGATGTAAAGATAGCCCCCGCATGCCAAACACATTTTATTTGATGCAACTAACCTCTTCAAGTCAGTCCCTGTAATAGGAGTCTCGCTTGCCGTGGAATTACTTAAAACTTTACTCGGTGAATCCAAGATCACATCTGAACTGGACTTCTTACTACATTTGTGTGTTTCGCAAAATTATTTTATTTTCAATGATTTGATTGATAGTAAAACCCATGGCCTAGCTACGGGTTCACCATTATCCCCACTGTTAGCAGATATTTTTATGTATAATTTGAAAACCAATGTTTTTATGTCTAATCACCCTCTTTTATGCAATTTAGTGTACTGGTATCGTTATGTTGATGATGGTTTATGTTTATGGACTGGGAGCCTCCGACAGCTTGACTATATTACTTGTTTTTTTAATGGTCTACATAGATCTATTGATTTTACGTCAGAAGTTGGTGGCAAAATTTTAAATTTCCTGGACTTAAATATTAACATAACAGGATATACACATAAATTCTCCATTTTTAAAAAATGAACTTATTCTGATGTTGTAATTCCGTCTGATTCTTGCCACCATCTGTCACATAAATGATCAGCTTTTAACTCCATGATATTCAGAGCTTTATCAATCCATATGTCTTGTAATAAATTAAAAAAAGAATTAAATATGATAAAACGTATTGCCGGAACTAAGGGATACAATAGTAACATTGTTGATAAAATTGTACAACGTCAACAAGTGAAGAGGGCCCTCCGATTAGTTACCGCTTTGTCTTTGCCCCAGCTTGACATAAAAAAAGATGGTGTAAATTCCTTTCTTGGGCAAATTGTCGTATCAAATGGCAAACTGTATACCCAAGTTAAATTCAATGTCTCATTTTATAATCCTAATCGCTTAGATAAAATTCTGTTTTACTCAAAGTATCAATTTGATGTGTTAGATAAATATAGTGTATATTTGCTAAAGTGTAATAGAATTAATTGCTCTACTATTTACATTGAATCAAAGAACACCGACATTGTTTACTTAGCAAAAATATTTTCTCCCAATTTGCCAAACAACAAATTAAAGATAACCATCGATGTGACTTCATCCCAGAAGTCCTTCACATACAATGTAAGGGGCACAAAATGGATTATTTAGAAAATCTGGAAATAATTTCACATTCGAAAAATCAAAATTTGTGCGTGCTATATGAAATGTTCCCTTCTCACTCTCCTTTCCTGACCTTACCTTTCCTTTCCCCCCCCTCCCATGACGTAAATCCTTAAGCAATACTCAAACCCCACCCCCGCCTTTTTCGGACCAGTTATCCACTCTCCACCCAATTAGCTTCTTTCCCCTCCCCCACACCCGGAATATGTATAAGTATAAGTGGCTCGTGGTGTAATATTGTCACCTTGATAATGAGTTGAGTCGAAAACTAGGTCAAAATAATAAAAATCATTGTGGAATATTACAAATTGAATTTATTTACATACCATTGCAATGTGGTTCCACCAAGCGAAGCCTGAGAATTTATTAAATAGTCACCATAGCTGTTTAATGTATTTATGGATAAATGTTTTAGAGATGTATGTAGTGTAAACGACGGTGTTTTGATTGGAAATGTAAACGTACGAGTTCTACTACATGCGGTTGATGCTGTTTTGATCTCATACAGTCAAATGGGATTACAGAAGCTCCTAGATAAGTTTTGTGAATCAACAGAGAGAATGGAATTGAGGGTAAATGCGTGCAAGATTAAAGTAGTAGTTTTTGATAAGGAGAATGGAGAGAACAGCTGTGTGATGAGGGCGAATGGTGAAGTAATTGAACAAGTGGATGATTTTGTGTATTTGGGTAAGATGTTTGCGAAAGATGGACGAATAGATGAGGAGATAAATGGACTTGCGAATGGTGGAAGGAAAGTGGTAGGTAGCATGTGGAGCAAATCAAGGAATGTACGCCTGTCTAAGGAAGTGAAAATCGCCGTATAGAAAAGTTTACTTCTCCCCACTGTATGTTATATTATATAGTGAAACATGGGTATGTCAGAACAGACATAAGAGTAGACTTAACGCCGTGGATATGAGTTATCTGAGGAGTGTTTGCGGCAAAAGTAGGATGGATAGGGTCAGAAATGAGTGTGTAATAAATGAATGTGGGTTATATGCTCCAGTAATGGACATAAATGACAGGAGTGTGCTTCGTTGGTTTGGCCATGTTGAGAGAACGGATGAGAGTCAAATAACGGAACAGATATATAAGAGTGAAATGAATGGTGCGAGAGGTAGAGGTAGGCCGAGAAAGTTGTGGTTGAATGTGGATGAGGAAATTCTTAGGAGGAGGAATATTAGGAGTCTCAAAAACAGGAGGGCGTGTATGAAGCAGTGTATGGGGATCAATGAGGCAAAAGAGGTTTGCAAGGATAGGTCAGTATGGAGGTAATTATTGAAGCAGAGTTAGGTGCACAATTATGTGTTAATGAGTGAAACATTTTGACTGCGCCTACCCCGAAAGGGAACGGCGTGATGGGTATGTATGTATGTATTTTTAGTTAAATACCGTCACTAAAAGTCATCGATACCACTGCTTTTAATCAAGACCAGCGTCAATGCAATAATTTTTCATTTTTATATATCAGTCTGTTCTATCGCTAAATATTGAAGAGAAACATCAAAAATAAATTTTCATGCATATATTTTGTTGGTAAACAGTCTTATGGACAAAAATATATGATAACGCTTTAGTTCATAAGCCATATTATTAGTAGCTATTCCCTATAGAGTTAATTAAACTAACCGAATTTAGGCAACAAATTAATTACTTTTTTTACTTTCGACCAAGGCTCTAGTCACATAGTTTTAAATAGGCTTCATTAAAAACTGCTACGAGCGAACATATGATACAAAAGTGTTTCACAACTTCTAAAGGGATTAAGGTAGGAGCCCCTTGAGACTCGGAAGCTACACGCTGGGCTTAGGTTGTTTGAGAAATTTAAAACTGGTGTGTTTAAAGTAAAATAGACAATATTATCATGACGCCTCACTACATCTCTAGGTCTGAGAGAAGCGGTAAAAATGGAGAGATATATTGTCTTACAGATAGGTACAAAAACTTGTTCTTTCCGCGCAAAATTAGCGATTACAATAAAAAATGAGCTCCACTAAATACACTCCCATAATACTCGTCACCATTTCACCGTATGCCTTACATCTTTACACGGGTGGTGACCTAACACCCTGTGCTACACTCCCATGCGGCGGCTCACAGGGTAGTATTTAGATGTAGAAATATAAATGCTCACAACTAAGAAAAGGTTCTTAAAAATAAAGAAAATCATCCCACAGTTATTCCAAATAATAAAATGAATTCGGACAAAAGAATCTTAAAACTGTGGTCTCTATGCCACTTATTTCAGTACTTGAAGATTTTGTCACCATTAGTACTTTCGTTAATTTATTCATAAAATCCATATTCGTGAGACAAGTTTCATGAATGTGCACGCCTCTCACGTGAGCGGAAATCAAACATTTTTGTGCGATTGGCAGACAGCCTGAACGAGAATTTTTTGCTCCAAAAACATCTATGAGGCACAATTGGTACGTAAACTACAAGTAGCGAAGAGTTTTCTACTGACCCTTACGCTACGAGTAATAATTACAAAGAAATAATTATTCCAGGAAGTATAAAAAAACGTGTTGCGAGAGAAAGCATAATGGCTCACATAAATGGAATATAAATACCAACAAAGCAGCTCCAAACATACATACACGCTTTAACGATCAAATTTAACAACAGATTCTTTTGTACAAAATACTTCTGTTTCAGCCATACAAAGAAAAATATCCAAAATACGCTCAAATATACGATGCAAATAACATTGACCCTTTTCACCTTATCTCAAATGGATGTATAGAGTGTATACTTTAACGACGCTTTCTCCTCAAGCACGCGATGTAGTCTCAAGGAAGGGTATGGTCCAAGGGTATGCGTGAAGAAAATCCAATCACTGGCTCTGTTTCGTCCTGAATTTACGGGATACCTAATTTACAGATATATACAGAATACTGGCATGTCGTGTCCGATTTTAAGAGCTTTTCTTGAAAAATGTGTGAATTAAATTACGAAAATGTTTACCATGGGACACCAGCTTAAAGGAGCACTTATTTATATTAGATTTCTCATATCAGGAAAACGGATTATTTTAACGTTCCTATACCGAGCATTTATAAATATGATAGTAATAGTTGAGAATTTTAAAAATAATCTTGATGATGTCTAAAATGTCACGATATTATCCAATAATAAATACTACGGAGAGTTGAATTGTTAGATTTTCCGTGAAGATAGATCAAGAAAATAAGTTGAATTGAAAAAAGTTGAATGGGAGGCAAGACTTCCGGAGAGAATCGGTAGGGCAACAATGCGAGAAAAGAAGACGCATTGTTACGTAACGAGGAGCTAAAGAGAGCCATAATGGAAAATAAAAGCCCAGAATCACAGAAAGAAAAATAATATCCATTATGGAAGAGGAAGTAAAGAAAGTTAGAGAAGGAAAATTATTAACAGAGAAACCGGTGGGTAAGAGGAGTACAATGTGAGAGAAAATTTTCTGCAGACCCCAGACAGGATTCATTAATTTGTCAAGGAGGGATTCTCCGAAGACCTAAGTTAATTGGGTAGACTAGCTAAGAAGATGATTAACCTTTCCTCCACCGGGGCACGGAGACTATTTTTTTTAGAGGAACGTCATTCATAAATTAAAAGGCTCGGATAGAGACAGAGAACACCGAAAAAAAGGAAAAGACTTGCGAAAAAAAATTCTGGACCGTACGATGAAGAAAGGTAGAAATACGGAGCCGAAGCGGGACACATTTTGAGACAAAAAGAAATCTTCCGAAGTTTAGGTATAATGACAAAGCAATTTCTGTATAAAGATCAAGATTTAACAACAGAAATGACCACGTCGATAGAGTGGGTGACTTTGAGACCTTTTACAAATTTAATTTACAAAAAACGAATGAAAATGGGTATGAATGGAGAAAATATTATCCTCAATCGTACGCGTAAAACAAATTCTTTACAACAGGCGCTCTCCCTCAGGGCGGAGAAGTAGGATTTTCCCGACACATGTCGAGTTTACTTCCTGCAAGGATCATATTTAGATTTTTTTGCGACATGAAAATATCCTAGCTCATCAACATCGGTCCATTAACTCTAAGATGAGTATGCTGTATCCCTCCAATCATTCCATATCTAATGCTAGTTCCCCTAGTATACTTCCGTCTTCATTTGATCTATGTATCCTCCTTTGCTCTTTCTCTTCAAACTTTTCCCTCCATTTTTCCTTTAATTTATATTATTCACAGACCTACAAAGCCTCAAGGTGTCTGGTTCTTTTTTACATAATATTCAATAGGGTACTTTCCTCTTCTACTCTCAAGTAAAGTTCTTCATCTTATTTTGTCAGTCCATTTGATCTTCAGCATCCTCTATTACGAGGATTTGAAAGCCTCTAATCTTTTCTGATCTGTTTTTCCAATATCCCAGCCGATAATAAATGGACGGACCATTAATGATGTTGCAATAAAAGTTCTTTGAAAATTAAAATTTTTCTTCACCAATATGAAATATATCGTATAGTAAGGAAGGGCACTCCAAAAAGGTAAGAGGGCTACCTAAACTAGCACGTGAGACAGCATTGCAAGCATAATTAAGAACATTTTGCTTCAATATCCATCAACATTTACCTCAACTAAAAGTAGACTATAATTTCATTGGTTGTTCAATCCTAAGATTGGTTGACTGAGGACCATTCCCTTTCTATTGCTAGTTCCGTTACATCCTGGTATCCCTTCCTTTTTAAAATATCAACTAAAGGGTTTGGAAATTAGCTATTTAATCTTTACTTGCATGGATATTTGAGGTACTCAGTCATTACTAGCAAACACACATTACTCACACATTTTCTATTTTCAGCTCTACATGAACTCTAATTCTCCACAGTTCATCAACATTTACAAATTTTGATGCAATGTGGAGACTGTTTGCACGCTAGGCTTAGTTTGCTTGAGAAATTCAGAACTGGTGTGTTTTTAAGCGACAGAACTGGTGTGTTTTTAAGCGACAGAACTATCATGACGCCTCTCTACATCTCTAGATCTGATAAAGGCGCTAAAATAAGAGAGATATATTACTGAACAGATAGGTACAAAAGCTCGTTCTTTCCGCGCATAATAAGCGACCACAATAAAAAATGAGCTCCACTAAATACACTCCCATATTACACTTCAACTTTTCATCACCAAAAATCTTACATTTTTGCACGGTTGGTGACGTAACATCCCCTGCCACATACCCATGCGGTGGCTCGCAGGGTAGTATGTAGATGTAGAAATATATCGTACTCCATCTCCAGATCCCACTCGCACTCCCTGCAACGCTTCGCTACAACTCTCTGCCATTTAGAACTTGCACTTCAACAATGGGGTGGTCTTACTTACTACTTGCCTTACATACTTAACCATAGCATTTCAAGAATTATTTTTGACTCTCTCCCTCTTCACAGTATTCAATCTTTCAATATTACTATGAGCCCCTATTCTATTCTTATATTTTCATCTCTACATCTAAGATTTAAATCCTCATGACAATACGTTCCATGCAATACTCCTTACAATTATTTTACGATTATCCTGTTTGCATTTTTATCATAAATTGTTTTTAAAATAATCCTGTTTAAGGTATATGTTAAATTTTATTTTCTTTTTCTCCTAATCCTAATTTAACAGGTGAAACCTAACTATCTTTTATGATTACTCAAGCAAATAAATTAAAAGCAAGAAGCAAAACCTGCTTTTATATATAAATTTCGCCAGGTCTTTCTAGTCATCCCTGCTCAGGGTTGTCATATTTCACCTCTCATTCTCCACCTCAAAAATTGGGAAAACTCCCCCTTTTCCTTTATGATATATTCGGAGCAGCCTTATTGAAAAAAAAGATCAGTTGTAGTTAAGCGTATTCTGTTCCACCTTTATTAAAAATCTGGCCTTCGCCACTGCGAAGAATCTGATTAATTTTTACTATACGTTGAGTAAATAATCACAGCAAGCTTTTCATCGAAATGAGACGCGGAGGACGAAGACGGCCATCATGAAAATAATCCGGTTCCTGTATGAACGCGTGGGATGGTCGGCTCGGAGGCCAAGTAGCGCCACGTTTTGAGAAAAACGCAAAACTTTATCCAGCATCCTACTCCCCACATCGCCCATCCCCTTCTCCACGACCAAGTTTCAAAATCTCCGGAGTGGATGCCGTAATCCCTCGAATGGAGGAACCGGGCGCCTCGGAAAGAAAGTAAGTGGGAAAGAAAAAGAACTTCGTGGCTGAATGCATAATAAGAGAGGCGCCGGAAAAATAAAATAAACGAACGGGAATGAAAATTAACCCGTCGGACGATAGGGTGGGAGCATAACACGCACAAAGGAAAGTTCAGATTGGGCATGAGATCATAATGAAACTTGAGGAAGGCAGAAACAAAACACTTTAAGTTTTACGTTAATAAATAATTATGAGCGGAAAACTACTCATGTTTCGTTTTTGCTATTATTTGAGGTTTCCAGTACACCATGGCTGAGTCTGCAGTCCATAAATGTAGCGTAAGGAATTCACATTGCAACTGTGTGGGTAAAACAATACTGTACTCCACTTTTCATTAGTATTATTTTAAAATAATACTTTCCCTAATCTTTTTTCCGCTCATGCAGCCAAATAAGGCACCATTTCTATTGAAGCGAAACACTTTGACTTGGCTTTTTGCCATTATTTTGAAATGAATCCAAAAAAATGGATATGGGTTGGTGCCTATAATCCTTAATCATTTAATTCCCTAATTACCCTGGTCATAAAAATTAAAAAAAATGCAAAGAAAAGTGGCACGCTTCGTCAATAACTGCTACAAGCGAACATATTGTGTTTCACATCTTTTTTAAAGGGATTAAGGTGGGAGCTCCTAGAGACTCGGAAGCTACAAGCTAGGCTTAGGTTGCTTGATAAATTCAGAACTTGTGTGCTTCAGAGCGACAGAAAGAATATTATCTTGACGCCTTACTTCATATCTAGGTCTGAAATAAGCGATAAAATAAGAGAGAGACATTGTTGAACAGATGGGTACAAAAACTCGATCTTTCCGCGCACAATAAGCAACCACAATAAAAAGTGAGCTCCACTAAATAAACTCCCATAATACACCTCACCATTTCTCCTCCCAAAACCTTACATCTTTACACGGCTAGTGTTCTAAAACTCCCTGTCACACGTCCATGCGGCGGCTCGCAGGGTAGTATATAGATGTAGGAGTAGATGAGGGAGAATTAGCTTATCATTTATGATACCATGAGCGATAGACATATTTGAGGTGTTAGCATTATTCTACTGCTTGCTGCACTCAGGTACGCGTAATTTGGGAAACAAGTAGAGAGAAATCGTGGAGTTTTATTATTCACACGAAATAGAGAACACATTTTTGTTATAAGAGGCGGGAATATGATATAAATCATTTCTAAAGCATTTTATGGTAGAATCCCCTTAAGCTTAGTCAGCAATTTTTCAGGATTTAATTTTCTCTCGGCAAATGACGATGGAGATGAAAAAAATCTTTCATCGTAACGTCGGCGAAGATGAAGTTGGAGCATCTAACACGGGCAGAAACCCAAAAACAATTTACTTCAGCAATCGTTCAGGTTTACACAAGCACATATATGATTTATTTAACGACTAATTTCGTCGTACATAGAAATATTGATAAGGAAATCTGAAGAAATACGTACTCATTAGTACATTTTGCCGTCGAATTAAGCCAATTAATCGCAAAAAATCACAACAACTGATTTATACTTCCATCAAGGTACAGTTCCACCACTTTATCCCTGAATTGTTACTCTATAGAGTACAAGTTTTCCTTCAAGTAGCCAGAGTCTGAATTAAACATCTTTTTTTAGTCAATATATACAAAAACCACTTCAAGTGATTTTAAAGGTGGAGTCTTTCATTTCAAATTTCGCTTCATCGTCACCGATGGTTTAATTTTACCTGCCAAAGTAATGTCTATTTTGTAAACCTTTATCTTCTCCGTGATTCAATGGTCAAACTATATGAATTAAGAAACGAAAACGACTGCCTTTTCCTGCCTTATCTGCGTGTAAACCATAACGCCATTAAATATACTTTAAGGATGGACGGCGATCAGATTCACATTCTCTGCATCTAATTAACTTTAAATTAGGTGACTTTTTCCATTTGGTTCTTTGTACCACAATAGAGCCACTTAGTAAAGCGACTTGATCTTAAGAATAAAACATTTAAATTGTATATATTTAAATCTGAGATTAACTCAACCTAACCCACCTTTACTTACCAAAGCATTATCGCCTGGAGTAAAATTCAAAATACCCCTGCGCCTAGTCCATTTGGTATTTGAACTCGTCATAGATGTTAACATATATGACTTTGAAAGTTGCATTATAGCTTAAAGCTTATACATAGAGGAAGAGAAGGCCTAGCTTTAACTCTTTTATAAAAGATCGAGAAAATGTATAACATGTTCATTGTTCCTTTCATGTTAATTTACTTCGAAATATATCCATTTTTACTGGTATTACCTATTGGAGAATACTTTAAACACAAAATACGCATTTTGCATAACAACATGGACGACATTGAAGAATAACTCCCCCAATTTTATCGGCATGTATTCTTGTCATATCCTTGGGCAACAAAATGTTAGATATACCGAGTTGCTCAACTTCAATAGTATTTTTATCTAAAATAATGCTATTTAGAGATAAAAAACGATAAGAATTACCATTGGAAAATCGAATTCATTAAGATAATGTAAATTTGGCTATTCTCACTTCAATTGATTCCAATGTTAGCAACGCTGTACGATAGTTCACGTGACGGCGTGAAGACAGTGAGGAGAAAGAAGCTAAGATATAAGACATTGTTTTTCCTTGGAAAGAAGAAAATTTTGGGAGTTCTGAGAGAGTAGTAAGCAGGATGAGGTGTTGGAGCTAACTCTCGAAGTCGGACCGAGTCGGTGGGCGGGACAAACAAATGAGATGCTAATCTCTTTCCTCTTTCTTCATCCTCGGGAAAGTAAATTCACTTTTATTCAGCCGAGCTGTTTTTGGAGGAGAATTTTCCGCGGGGATCCATCTTCCCTAGCCAGAAAAGAATTGAACAACTCATACCCAACATTCCCTTTCGCCTGGTAATCCTTTTGAACTCCTACGTGTTGGCGCTGGAAAGAGCACACTACGTGCACTTCCAAAAGGGCGATAATCTGTGGCCCGTGACTGCTGAAAAGTCCTTAAAACCTTGAATAATTCATTAAGTAAAGAGGAAAACATAAATTGAAAAAGGAAAAAAAAATGGCAAGGAAGACAGCGAAATGGAATGAACGCTGAACTCTTGATGCAATGAGGAGAATTTGCTAACAATTAGAAATCTTATGTATAATTCACAAAATCACAAAGTTCTTCATCAAACTAGCGCATCCTTCAGTGACCTGACTCATTAGAGCCCTGGGGTTTCACTACAAACGTAGACAGAATTAAAAACGTAATGTTGAGCCCTTATTATAAGAACATTATCTTATTTTGAAGCTTAGGAAAAATTGAAGAACTGCACTCTGTGGGTATTTCAAAGAGAGTCCAATGAGATAGAAGGTTCAGAAGGAATCAAGTACAAGAATTCTTAAAATTATAGGAGCAGACACAACAACCCATTTATATATTTACTTAAGTGGCAGAATAAGATTGTGAAGCGGTTATTTATTTGCTGGAAAATGAAGCAACGAATGGATAATAAGCATGTAGTTACTCAGTAAATATTAATTTCAAATGTGCGACATCTATGGCATGCCAGGAGAAATAACAGAACTCTCCAAAAATTCCACTTCTAACAAAAAGGCTCTCAACATTTGGCGAAGTCACAAGGCAGGATCGCGTGAATGTTTTTGTCTAAGTCATTAAAAAAGGACTAGCACAAGCGCGCAGAAGGCAATCAATATCAAAATCATTTTTAGCGTTAATTTTAAGAAAATCATCCCTGAAACGAGGCTAATGTTAAAACGTTGCCGAGATTAGGGCCAGCTCTTAATTAACGAACAAATAATACACACATATTGCATACATGTGC
Source organism: Ceriagrion tenellum (assembly GCA_963169105.1). Lineage (NCBI taxonomy): Eukaryota > Metazoa > Arthropoda > Insecta > Odonata > Coenagrionidae > Ceriagrion > Ceriagrion tenellum. Next base: position 75,140,773 of record OY720639.1, on the reverse strand, counting down.
AATGCATAGAAGTGTGATATTTCAATTGGATGCCAAGGATTATCCCTTAACGACGCCAAAATCAAATCCCTTCCCAATCCCTTAACGACGTCAAAATCAAAGGCAACCACGCCTTTGATTTTAACGTCGAGCGTCTACCAGGTGAGCCTTTTCAGCGTAGCCTCAAAATACCCCCCTCTAAAGCATTTTATATATTATTGAACGTTTCAAATACCACCCATGATCACCATCAACATTTAAAAATATACTTACAATTGGATTAGTAAAATATACTTTTACATAACCCTGTGCCATTAACTAGGTTGAGGTCTAGCAGGATACGAAAGCCATCACCGAAATCCCCTTCCGCTAAAGTCTTAAGCAGTACACTAGCAAAAATTAAGTTTACCTCAATGTTCTCTCATTGTCATATTTCAAGGTTTTTACATAATATTTTACTAGCATATTTGTGCTATATTACCGACGTCCTCGGTATGGCAGCCCTAAGTCCTCGCCTGTCAAACCTTGAGTCACGGGTTCCAGTCCCACCTGGATAGGATTTTCTCCACCTGGTTCATGGGAGTGCGCTTAACCAATTGCTTACATAAAAAAGAGGGATTCATTGTACCACATCGCTCAAAATAAATTGAAATTATCATTATCAGAAGAAAATATTTAGTCATGTGGGCTTAGAATTCAATTTTTAACAGAATTACAATCGTGATATTCACTCGAATTCATGCTAATACGATTTTCCCGCGTTCACACATCGCGCTGAAGATGACCAATTCTCTTTTATCGATTCCAACGAACACATAATGCATCCGATTTGAAAGCAAACACTCATTTATTTGGTTCAAACGCTCTTTGGCGATAAAAAATTCAGGTGAATTGGGGAAATACCACGGGTAAATATTATAATGCCAGAAAATCGCTTTCATACATCTATCACCAGGAAACAATGAGTGAAATACGCTGCCAGAAACAATTACCAACAGTATGACTCTGGAATTTAATGTTTAAAAAGAATAATCGGATACCTATAGCCTCCTCATTAAAACCATCTGGTTATAGAAGGATACTCTCTGATGCAGGTGGGCAAATCTAAACGTGCTAGACGGCTAACACGGGTTTCAATCTCGTGTTTGAGTATCGTGATGCCTCGAGCTGCCTCTATTTGCGGTCCATCACGCCGATCAATGGCTTCCTCGTTCACCGTGCCAAGGAATAAAAAATTAACTTCCTGCAACAACGTCTTTTGTGCGTGCTGGTTAATGAGTGCAAACGTTGGCAAAGCAAGGGAAGAATTGCTACGATCGAGTGGAGATGATCACCACGGTCGCTCCCGAAACATGGAATCTAGTGCATGCGTGAGTAAACACTTTGAGAGCGCTCTCCGGCAAACTAGTAATGAGCCAGATGCACCACTTGCTTGTTATCCAACGGCATGTTGGCTGAGCGACACAGTTCGTCACCCTATGTAAACTCGGCGTTGGTCTCCACAACCGATTCAGAGGTTGCGGCTCAACACCTCGGATATACGGTGAACGCTATGTGGAATTGTTTGAGCGAGATTTCCTGGAGTCATAGTAGAGATTTCAATCATAGTAGAGAATAAAATTTTATTTTTAGATTCAAGCAATTTTCTCGGGTTTCCATTCGTGTCAGAAGAGTGACCTTAGATTACGTATCGATGGCTGTCACTGCCATTGTCTTCAGAGCAATATTCTAGTCATGGGAGATAATTCAAAACGGTATGGCGACCGCGCTTTTCATCAGAATGGTGTCTCTAAAAGTACTTACAATGCGGGGAAACGCGACCTAAAGACGCTACTCATGGAAATGGCGAGTTTGTTAGCCATTCAGAATAGTTATCATAGAAATCATCGTGTAAATATACCTTTCTGTCAGGTTCAGGTGTCAGATAATAATTTGTTGGAGTATTGATGCAGTTTTCTACTTTATTTCATTTTGTGGAGAATAGGATTCCACGAAATAAAAATATTTTGTACTGCCTTTCCCTTTGTGGTTGAAATAAAGTACATTTAACAGAGACGCAGGACGCGACCTTAGCATGTGGAAACCCACATTACAAAATGAAAGATATTTAGCAATCGTATTTCAATACCCAAGGTTGGCTATGTGAAAAATTCTAAGTGGAGATTTCTGCGAGAAGAAATGATACTTAAGCAAAAATACTTCCATTCCCAAAACGAAGGAACTACGCAGAAAAATATACTTTAAAGCCACACCCGATGTTGGTTTATCTGAAAGCTCTCTCTGAACTATTAGCAATGTAGTTTTGCATTGATCTTAATATCTTCCGTAAGGAGGCACTTGAAGAGGTTGTAGTCGATGAAAATTTTGGAAATCCTTGGTCAACTCGCAAATATAAAAACGCAGAAAGACGTGTTTGCACAGGGTGTATTCATTATTTAAGTTTAAAAAACAAGGCGTGCCCACAGGATGTTAAAAATGCCACCCTGGTATCATTATAAATTAATCAGCTGGACTTATTGTTCTTGCGTCATCCGGTGAAAATTTCACGCACATAATTTTCACATTTCTCTTACATTTCCCCGGAGGATCAGCAAAAAAGGATCAAGTTCTCTCCACCACAATCGTGACTCACCGAACGATTTGGATGCGAGCCTCCTGTACATCTCCACGCTGGACTTTCGGTGCACCATTCGGTGCGTGATGGCCTGGTACTTGCGTCGAAAATCCCTCTCCGAGTTGGTGGACTCGAGGGACCCAGTGGGAGACTCGTCGCCCTCGTCCTCCGGCCGACCCTTGCCCTTCTTCCGCTTCTGCCCGCTCCTCTTCGTCCGCTGCTGCCCCCCTCCTCCTTTCGCTCCCTTCCTCTTGTCGCCATCCCCATCCGCCCCCTCGCCCACCCCTTCCTCCTCCTCCTCTTCCTCCCCCCCGTCCTCCTCCTCGTCGTCGTCATCGGCTTCGTCGTCACCGCCTTCCGAGGCGCCTGTCACAATAATAATATTAGGTAAACTCTTCACGGAAACTAAGGGTTTTATGATAGCAATCCAGTAACAGGTTGTACATACAAAAACATATAGCTAATACATCTACAAAGACCCAAACATAGCTAATGACAGAGGCAGGCGATGCTATCAAAGTGCAGAAAGCATCCAACACATACTCTTAGGATTCAAAATCCTGGCCAGCACTGATTATTCATAAAGACTTTATGTCAAAAATAATATATCAACAAATTGGCAAACAAAAACAACTAGTAGATAAGAACTGTTCACCATATTATAATTATAATCCAGAGTCCTTACTTAAAACAAAAATTACAATCTATATTTTGACCGTGCCATCATTACCGACAAAAGAATACAACAAAATAACCTGATATCACATTAGTTTAAAAATTAAATAAAACTGTGTACTTCATACGTATAGCAGTTCCTTTGACAGAAAATATGAATAGGACCAAACTGGAGAAACACAGCAAGTATCAGGACTTAGCAGCTGAGGTATTTAGGATATGGAAAATGAACAAGGTTGACATTGTACCCATAGTAGTATCAGCCACCGGAATAATGACGAAACTACTTCGAAAAAGTCTGGAAAAACTGAAATTACATTACAACATATACATCCAAATTCAGAAGGCTGTCATTATAGCAACATGCCATATAGCAAGGAAAATAGCAACATGCCATATAGTAAGCTCGTCTCTGGGTAAACCAATGAAGAGGGACGGCGTCTACCTCTTCGCATTAAGGTGTTTCGGTGGATTTGCGCTTTGAAAGTCCTGCAGCATGGTCACAATTCCTAGCATACTCCATGAATTTGGTTTCACATTATTGAATGTTGCGTACCGTTTTAATGTCAATGCCGTAATATCTGGATAGTTCGAGTCTGTCAATTCATTCAAGTTTCTGTTTCCTGTCAGCACAATTGTATTGCGTTTATCAGCTATAATATCCAGCTACTAGTTGAACACTTATTCACTGGCCAATTGAAATAATAATGGCACATGGATGAGGACACCACTATGGATACGATGTGACCAGGAAAGAGAATTCTCTTCCCTGAGTTGACTGAGTGAAGCTGGGTACACATGACGGAAAACGTCGCGGAAGAGGAAAAGTCAATCACAAACCGGCAGTGAGGGACTGAGGAATTTCGCTTTTTGAGAGCGAAATGTGACGTCAAAACATTGCAGAAAGAAGGAAACTAAATAAATGAAGCGGGAAATAAACAAAGCGAGAAAATTGCTTTCAATTCCTTATTTGGACGACGATAACGCCGATATTAAGAAACCTCATTTGATGCTACTTTACTGATTTTGACCTCGCTTTCTTAAAATTACTCTCTATTCCCTTAAATGTGATCAGTTTCCTGTGGTGAGCATATTTGACCCTGATCTTCATTTGATATTATAATCATCCGGATTTTATTTTTGTACTCTTGTCCTTTCATCGAGATGAAGTCTCCCTTTTATCAGACAGAAGGAGGGCTGCAGTTGAAGTGTTTCCCACATAGCAGGCGGCGGGTCCGCCTCTTAACCGCCCAATCGACTTGTGATCGACTGGATGCTTTTCCGCCCTTTATTTGCCCTTTATCCGTAAAGTTGAGAAGCAGTCACTACATCGAAACATTGTCACCTACGTCTGATCAATTGTGTTGAAAAAAGTAGCCATCAAAAAGTATCCAAGTTCCAAAGGTTGCAGTTGAAGAAGAGACCTCTAATGTTTGATTGTGGGTGAAGAAAATTCCAGATTTCCTAGGGTCCCGTCCACCGCAAGAAGCTACCACTTACTACCAACATCGATACGTGATACGCAGCAGCGCCGCAACGCTTGGACGTACGACAGGGCTAAAAGCTAAAAGATTCTCTATATAGTGAAGAATATTTTACTATTCCAAACTCACAGTCTACAGTCTCGGTTATAGTAGTTTGCTCGAGCGAACTTTGAAGCAAAAGATGAAATTATTACGGTCAAAAGAGAGAAAGTGTTTATTGTGTGTGTTATAATACATTATCTCTCTTTCTCTCTCCCTCCTTTCTCTTCCTCTATTTGTCTCCTTTTCCCTTCCTCTCTTATTTTCTCTTTTTCGTCACCGTCGAAAAATTTCTGGGGGGGTTTAACCCCCAAAACCCCCCCCTGGCTACGCGCCTGGTTATCACGGAAATTCCGGCGTAAGAAAACCACTTATGAGCGAACTATGAGTAATATTATTCAAATTTTCAATCGCACCATTTACACATAGTAGCGCAGGCACTCATTTACATGTGCTCACTTATTTCAAGAGATAATTTAGTATTTCAAGTTAACAGAAATAGAGGATGCGAGAACCAGACTTATAAATACCAAGAGCAACACCAAAGGACTAGAGGATTAGTACTATACAGTTTCTACATTACCTTTTCCCGATGCTGTTGTTTTCTGGGAGGAGGAGCTCTGGTGCCTGAACCGACTACTGGAGGAGCTGATGTCGGCAACAACCCTTCGTTGCCAGACCCTCAATTCTTCCGAGTCTCCGATGTATATCCAGGGAGCGGCCCGATAGCATTCCGTGCTAACGCCCACTTGGCGAGTACAAAAGGAAAAGAAACGTTAATTGATCCACCGTAGAGCTGAAGAAAAGCTAAAAAACAAATAGCTACTCCGTACGCTTCCCCAGAGGCAAAATTAGATTCCATCCACCTGATTACGTTGAAGGAGACAAAAACAATCGGGCAGTAAAATACCTTATTGCGTGCTATTTTACCCCTTCAATGTGGCCCACATTTGGGCAAGCCAAAGTTCTTCCCTAGGACGACACTTAATTTTCTACACTTTATGTCATTAAGCATCGATGCTAAAAATATCGGAAAAATATTTTGAAAAATTCAATAGTCCTAATTTTTTTGCTGTATAAGTTTCAGTTTAACACATGATATCACGTCTTCGTAGACTACGATAGCAATGAATTTTATATTTTGGGTTTCATATGTTAGGAGGATCGCTCAACTGCTGATTTTTCGGTCTCCTTATGATGCAGAACAAATTTACTCAGCGAATAAAGGCACTTAAATAACAGCTTACTTATACAACGTAATAATTACCTTTAACATTCCACACCCCTGTATTGAATTGTATAGATGGAACGTTGTAACATACAGAGTAAATACCAGGCCACTATTGTATTCATATGTACCTACTCCCAAACGATAGGGTTTTATTTTCAACGAAATATAGTTAATCAATTTCTTTACTCAAATCCAGGAGAATGGAGAATTTAGATTGTGAATCCATTCCTTCCAGGGCAACAAATATGTTCCCCCGAAACGAAATTAGGATAGAACACGTTGACGTGACATTACCCCGTATTTGTGGCGCTTTGAATAAGAAGTGACTGCTAGGACTAAGATGTAATCCAGTGGTATATAAAAAATGAGCGTTTGAATCATTTCAAGCAAAGCAATTGATGTAGCATTATTAAGCTACAAGTAAACTCATTCGGAAGAAGCATATTATAATGGAGGAAGAAGATTGTTGGGGATCGGGTTGGTATGGCGGCAAGAGTACTCGCATACCACACGGGCGGTCAGGGTTCAAATCCCTGCAGAGGAGGATGTTTTTCAAAGGACACCTGATCCCTACTTAAGTGTCTTGCGAAGGGAACTTCAAGTAAAACACTCCGTCTGTCGGATGAGACGTTAAACCGTTGTCCCATTGGCGCCTTTCGCTAAGCAGGCTAATGCCGACATCGGATTTCTATCCACCCTTCCTCCCTTACCTACCTAACCCCTATGGCGCAAATGACCTTAGCCATCGGTCGCCTCCCCAAATATCCAGTCCAATAAAATTGTTAAAATGAATTTCAACGTTGAATGAATGGAAGCAATAATTTATTCTGCTTTTATCTTTATTTTAAGTATCTTTATTCTAAGGTATGGCCTCGTTCAAGGATGAACAAAATCATAGGATCACGTGGTGATTTATAGATTATCATTATAATGTGCAGAATAAACCATATCCAAAATGAAGCATCCATGATAAATAGCCTAACTGTATTAGCGATCAACCCATTTCAACCTCGCAAAGTGGTCACATTAAAGTTAAAACATGACTTATCGACAGGTGTGACATACTCGGTGAAATGGGAAGCTTACACGTAAGGTAACCACGTTGAAGAGCTATCCGTAAAATTGGAGGTAGAAAATAATGGAAGCCTATGGCTGTGAATATCACAACGCAAGAGAGGGGAAGCATTAAGGCCGCAGTACACGGTATATTTTATTGCACAAACGAATGTATCATAGATTGCACAGGAATATGAATGGAATTGAAGCAGGTTCTATTTTCCGTTCAGTCATATAATTTGCCGCCTTGCACGGTTCAATTTTCCTCATGAAGGAATTCATACTTTCGTTTGTATAATGTAATGTACCGTGTAAAGCGGCCTTTATAGAGACTGAGCAAAGAAGTTGAAGATATCTATAGGGTTAAAATGGAACGAGAGTCCGCTTGTTAACACTTGGTTAAGTCTAACTGATCTCAATCTCTCGGTAGACGAATGCCTCTGCTTTGCCATGCCATTGTACCTTGGCAACAATAGTCACCTAAGTGTAACTATAGTCGACGAAGGAAGTCCGATGGATGGACAACCAGAATGGCCAAGTAAGGAGGGGGGCGTAGTTCCCTAGTCATGTGGGGAGAGAGCCATCACTGCGGTTACTACCCGATGCGGGACTAAAAAGTAAAAGGCATGTGACAACTTTGTCAGGGTATGTAGGGGAATGGGATGGTGACCAGGTTTAGCTATTGGCCGTAGGACACACGGGTTGGAAGGAGCTCTTTAACCATTTCATCACGATAGTTGACAAAAGTCGATCTGCAAATATTTGTGCTTCGCCGCGATGATCGACTTTAGTCCACGACCCTGAAAAAACTTTTTCTTTGGCCGCAACAGACGCCGAAAATCTCTCATGCTACGTCCCGGAATTTGAATGCGGCAATGGCCGTCTCTGTTGCGGTATAATTGAACCAAGTGAACGCATGAAGAATACGAATACGAAGAAAATAATACGAATATGACTTTAGTTTTTTCATTTTAAAATGACATTGTCCAAGAACGCTCGTAGAAAACCAGATACGCTGTGAAAGAGTTAAGTTGAATGAAGTTCTATGTGTAATAACGAGCGGAAGGTTAACTACCCGATCGTTTACTGAAGTGTTCGTCCAGATTGGACGTCTAATTGTGAAGTACTATTTGATGCCTGTTCATGTACATGTAGCACTGCTTGCGACATCGCCATGCAGACGTCGGCCCGCATTGACACGGGGTGTGATCAGGCGATTTCGGTTTATTCTGTTAAATATATCGTAGTGGTTTCTCGAAATGCTGGTTTTCTACATTCAATATATTCGACGGTTCGAGAATTTACCCTGTCTTCCAACACGCGAGGCCCCAAACCACCTACACTATTTTTCAGCTCAGCTGTCAACGGACTTCTTTCGCTTTGGTGGTTGCACTTACCGGTGCAGTCTTCGTCCCACTTGAGGCCCTCTTCGCCGGTCACTCCTTCTTCCCCCGTCACTCCCTCCTCACCTTCCCCGGCGTCTCTGTCGCCGCCGTAGAGGGCACCGCCGATACTCTGCGAAGACTGCGATCTCCTCGGCACCAGCGCCTCCATCGAAGCATCCGTAGAACGGGCCAGCGGCCTGAGAGCAAAAATACGAGAGACTCAATCCACGACTGCATTTGTTGACACTTGCACATATGTGCCGTCCGGAGAAAGAATGGTATTGGTCAAAAACGTTTTTTTTTGTAAATTAAGGCTTTAAGATGGTAGAAGCGCTAATCGTGAGTCACAGAGTGCACATTTTTATAACTTTCCAAGTAAGTTGAACGAACAATTTTGGGACCACATTTCACTAAAGTACAATTTTTTATAAGTTGGAAAGAATAGTACATGGTGACATGTAAACGGCGCAAGAATTATATGTGTATAAAAATTTTCATCTCAAATAGAGAATTTTTATTTCTTGGGTTAAGGAGCGGAATTCGAAATTTAAGGTAGTTTGAGCGTGATGTCATTTCACCCAGAAATCGATGAATTTGTTATCATTTGAACGAAAAGTCGTACATTTCCATAGATACCAAATTATAATTCCCGTACCGAACTACTTTCCGAGATTTTGGACAAATAATACCAGCCCTACTCATGTTTTCGCGTTTTGAAGAAAATCTGTACGAATTTCATCTAATTATTTTGAATTATATGTTAAATGGCATTAGACAACGCGTGAAAATTGCATTCGATTGCAAAAAACCAACATTGGTAGCACGCATTTATTCCCTTTTACTTAAATATGATACAAATATGACCACGTACACAAAGTTTCATGCAAATCTGTTCATAAACGAAAATCGCTCCAACCACCTTAATTGAACAAAAAAATTAACCCCAAGTGCTGCCCTCTAATGGAATACAGTGGAAAGACTAACAAAACTCATGAAAAACACTGAATTCAGTTAGAGGAGCGTTTCAGCGCACCTAATTAAAACTTGGCAAAGAACCGACTGAAACAAATTTTTCTCACAACGGTTTATCTTATCAAAACATCCAAGTAATACCTCAATCCTATTGTATATACGATGCTTATTGGAGATGAAAGTTGACAAGGCGATCACTCAAGCTTTAGAATTCTTCTTACAATACCATTAGGAATCCTAAGGTATAACAATTCCATAAAAATTTGTACTAGTTAGTTTAACCAGTAATGATTTAGTTGAATTGTGTTTGCAAAATTTCAACAGGAAATATTCCTCCTGTCTCAATTTGACTAGATGTTTCTGGTATTATTTAACAGCAAAAATCAAAGTATTTTGGGGCAAAATATACATGAAAATACGACTCTTCACATCAAATTTACTTAACCACAACATTGGAGAGAGCGGTAGAGTAGATAAACATTATCATATAATTATTTTAAATATGCCTTTTAGGCTTTTTTACTGCATGCTGAAAGCCAACAGAAATGTCACACGGCCGATTTATTTCGGTACTGCGAGGATAACAAACGACAAATGAAATAACATAAAACCTTAAACAGCTTTCATAATATTGTCCGTTACACAACGTAATTAATTTTAAAATATTTGATATTATCAAAACGTTCAATGCTTTACTTTTCTCACCATCGCAAACATTAAAATAATCCACGGTTTATCTCGCTCATTAATCACAAAGATCCACCGGAACTATGTGATAAAATTGGAGTATGGAAAACAATCAAAGGGTAATGCCTTATCAACGAATGATTATACATTCAGTTGCCACAGGAAAAAATAAATCATCAGAATGGTAGTAAAAAACCTAAAAAATTATGAAGTAATGATATCCTAATCATTTTCACATTAGTGCAACATGGTAAGACTGGTTATCGGGGAGTCTTTTACAATAGGTCGGATTCATTACTTCGCAAGAGGTATTAAAATTTAATTTAAAAGTGCTAAAAACCATTTCATGTATTTTATCAACCGGAAAATTGGAATATTATTTAAATTTACGAGTGAAATGGCGAATTTCCTATTGTTCATGCGGATTATGTCATTGAATAGCAACTACGTTGTGCATACTTTTTACCATTAAATTCAATCACTTCGTTCTTAAATAATCACGAGAAACGTTAAATGTGCTAATACGCGTAATTCGACATGATATAGGTAGGTACACATAAAAACACTTGGTGGGAATTATAATGAAAGAGGAAACTGGGCCACTAAAAGAGCGGCAGAAAAAATGGAAGCCTAATTAAAGCAAGAGCTGGAGAAGGAGGCTGAAGTCCAATGGCCTAACATGGAGAGAAACTTGGAGGCATTGGAATTAGCAAGGAAGGAAGGGCCTAATGGAGATAGCGTACGGGCTGTATAAGAAAAAACCAGGATATCTCACACGTTAAGACATCATATATTTTACCAGAAAAATAATGAAGAGGGAGCAAAAGGTAATATCCCACGAAGAAGACTAAAGAACAAATACCTATGAGAAACTAAGAATGGATTAAGCCCTGGTTACACGATTCATTAACCCGTACAAGTTATTGTACGAATGTATGAACGTGTGAATGAACGCGTAAATTCATCGTGTAACCACACCAACTTGTACGAATGCATGAACGCGTGAACAGGGAAAAAGTACCTGCTCTATTTGGTTCATGCATTCGTTCATGAACTTGAATATGAAAAAGTGCAGGTTAATATATCGTGTAACCAGGCCTTTAGACAAACTGAACGGAAAGGAGTGAAATAGGTCAGAATAAAGAAATGCATTTCATCAATCCAATATAAAAAATTAATGCGTACTGACTTGGCTTGAGCACATTTATCCAAGGCTTGAGGGAGTGATACCTTCCCCTCTTCCCCCAACTCAGGGATACTTTAGGTTGTAGGAAATTTGGTGTTTGAGGGACCATGATTTTAATAAACAAAGGTTCTGGAAATTTCAGGGTAGAAAATCCCGTAGAAGGTAAACCGAGCTGAGAGGGCTATACAGAAGAAATAGTAAAAAATTGTTGCTCAAGAAAGAAAACTGATAGCCAAAATTCGGAGGAAATGGTAAAAATGGATGGAGTATAAATGTTGAGAGGAAAGAGGATTGTATTGGTGACTCTTTTATACACCAATACTTTACATAGTGATCAGAAACCGAATCCCATTAGATGTATCTAATCTATCTTTCAATAGTTCCGCATACCTCACAGGTGGAGATGAGAGGTCCAGTTTGGAGAGAAATCTTTTAGTCGCGGGTTCTCTGACCCGAATGGGTGGAATTTCACCCGTTCATGGCATGGGTTTCAGTGGGTGTACACCATTTCTGATGAGCTAGATATTCCGAGGCTTAACTTGAAGAATTTTCATGATGACCAAGTCAGCAAAATATAATTGAACGGGAATAAACCCTTTATAAAGGTACGCATTGAATACAAGTATAAGGCAACAAGAAGTATCAGCTTTACAGTGAATAAAAGCACATAATTAGAGGTCAAGGTAAACTTAAAAACATAGATGAATTTAAAAAAATTACAATATGATTTTCACGATAGATTTTTTTTAGTTGCTGATTAGTTTCATCAGCAAGGGAACATCTTCTGAAGCATTACGAGGAGAATTTATGTATTCATTACTGGGTGGAGGAGGTATTACGAGCCTAACATCTAAATTGTACCACTCCATAAGGGGCCGTGCATAAACTACGTTACCAAGTTAGGGGGGAAGGGGTCGCCTAAAAACCTACGGCGGGTAGCGAGGGGGAGGGGATTGTTCACTGAAAGCAACGTAGCTGTTACAACGCGCCTGTTTCCGTTTCTTATTCATCAACATCGCGTCGACGATAGTACAGAGTTTAACATGAGGAAGGGCGCGTCCTATTTCAACCTTTATTCTTATTATTTCACCCTATCCCTAAAAATAAACTCACTCAATAATTGAGATATTATGTTTTAATTGAAAGCTTCATTTTTAGAGACAACGTTAAATATTGGGAGAGGGGGGGAGGAATGGGAATAATACTACAGTTGTCAACGAAGGGGAGGAGAGGGCGAAAAAAACCACCGAAAACGGTAAAGTAGTTTATGCACTACCCCTCACTTGCACCTATTCTCTAGTCCCAGAATAACACCACCACCGCCGTTACCCTGTCCCCCTATTTAATTCTCCAACTTCCCCTAACAGATTATGGATATATGTGGCGCAAGGGACTCAAATTGGAGACCATTTCTTTGGAAAATGAGGGTAAGAGTAAAACAGATAAAAGGTCAAATCCTAATTTCTGCCCTATAATGGAAAAAGTAAAATCTTGATTCGCTCCGATTGTGTACACAATATAAAACAGGCAGAGAAAGGCATACGTGTACCTAATTTAAACACAGCAAAACCAGAATTTTGCTATTTTTACTTGATTCAAAGCTGTTGTAAAGGTTTGAGCTGACTTTAGCGGTGGGAGCCGAAGGCGGCTGGCGTCCTTGGGAATCCCTGTCTCTATGGAGAGTAGCGGGGCCCCTAGAGGCGGCGAACCTCTTCGGTGAAAATCTTGTAAAAAGGACAATAAAGCATTCTTGCTTGAAGTTTACTGTGGAATGGTTGTTTCACTCACCAATCCTAACTTCTCCCACGAACCGACGCTACACCCTACATAATGATTCACCTTTGCCAGGTGACCAAATGGCTACAAATAAATCCAAGGAGAAAATTATTTGGTCAATTTTTCGGTTCGGTTCTCTCTCATTGTTGATTTTTATATTAATGAAAAACGTCAAGGGATATTTTCATAGAGGCTGCAAATAAACAAAATAATTATTGATAAGCTTTAGGGAAGGCTTTCTTCTAATTCTACTTCACCAGGGTATAGAAAAACTTGGTGGCGCTCACAATAGTAGAATTAGAGGTCACTAAGTGCAAATCTTACGTTGATGAGCGGACAAAGGAACCGAATGACCTCCGGAGGGACCTCTGGTGGGAATCTCAGTCCCCATATCCCAACCCTCATTTATGCTTTCCTCTCCCATTCTTCGTACTTTCCAAAAGTGAGGTCCACCAAGTTTCGCGACCCCTATTAGGGTAATTTGTTGCACACATGAATGAGAATAAGAGGTTCTTTTGCCCTTCGGCGACCCACCTCATGCGGCTCCTGTGCCCTTCCTCACCCCTCCTCCCCCCCGACGTCCCACCCGACCCCCCCTCCCTCTCTTCCGACTTGGCCCGCGGCGTAGCGCTGCTGGCGCCGGTGCTCGTCGTCCCCGCCTCCGGCCCGCTGCCCCCGCTCCCCGTCCCCTCCCGACCCCTCCACCCCCACTCCCCGCCCTTGGGACGGTGGCGACGTCTCTCCTCAGAACGAAACCTCTTGTCCAGCTTCTTGTACAGACGACCCGTCCGGCTGGCCGTCGAGGTGGAACCGGCGGCCGTCGAGGTTCTCGATGTACCGGTCGTCGACGTGGCCGCGGCCGCCGCCGGAGTCTTGGCGGCGGACGACCGCGAGGAGGACGGGACGGATGACACGATGGCCCCCGGATACGAGTAGGACGGCGAGAGGGACGTGCCGAGGGCCGCGGAGGCCCGCGTCTGGCCCTCGATATCCGGCGAGTCCGCGAAGCCGGCCGGCGGCAGGACTATGTCGCCGCTGCCGAGGAGCTGCGCGTTAGGAATAAAATGGGACAAGAAAAGAAATTGGGCTCTTTTTAATAGGATACAAAAGTGAAATGAAGCACAAAAGGTCACAAAAAATCAGAATGCAACCTAAGCGGTCTGGGTAAGATTATGTAGAACCGAACATTTGGGAGTTTCTGCCCTACGGAATTTCCCTCGTGGATTTCCACAGTGTCGAAGCTAGTGTTCCACATTCCCCGAGTGTCCACCGTGTTGATGTGAGTATATCAAGTATCGTACTCATGGAGGAAGTCCGACATAGGTGAGACTTGTAGGCCCATGCAGATACAACTGAATCAGATAGTTGATACGGTTGCCAAAAGCATTAACTTCAGTTGCTGAGGATTACGGTACATACCTGTAAAGAACCAGGGCATAAAATTTGTTTTGATGGGGCCTTGTTGATCGCCAATGAAAAACGTTATCACTCAAAACTGATCAGTAAATCATTGAGATAGCCAAAGAAAGAAGGAATTCTAATAGAGAAGTGGGATATCGTCCAGTAGACCCATGAAATAGGCTTTGACTGGCAGATGAGAGCCATTGCAAAAGCACAGGGTTTGAAGACATATAAACGTGGCAAAAATGTAGTCCGGCACATTGAACTGAAGACGCCGGTAGGAATCTTAGCGAAACAGTCATCTTGGAAAAGAAGCAATGGAAACCGGAGAATGAAGGAAAAGCGATATTCAGTACTTTGTTCACTCACATTTTAGCAGTATTGGTGTTATCGATTCACGGTGAACCCTATTTGAGTTGGACATCTGCAATATGGGCCGATTTGAACGCCGAATACGGATAGGAATACTGGCAAGGTGTGCAAAAAACTAGAAACCCAAAAGACGTGGGTTCGAGCCACACTCCGGACATAGATTGTGTTAGTCTTGAGATTACATACTAGGGTACTAGGGCTAAATTGGCACAGAATGACCCAAGCAATTTCAAACCCATCTGCAGCCACTGTAAGAAAAAGTTTCAGATATATTTACGGAATATGAAACAAGTCAATTTTCCCATTAATAATGACGCATGAATTCATGTACATCATCGAAAATATTCCCCCTAAATATCTTCCATCGACGGGCTATACACATTTCTCTTTGAGAGCATTCCTTTTGTTCATGTTCGGCCCCATACAACAGACAGCAGTGTAACGAGTGCAACATAGGATAAGTAGAATCGGGCTGGTAAAATATGTCCACAGTAGCTTGTTTAAAGGCCGAAATAGCCAAAAGTGCCGACTGTCGAGAAAAATGAGGTATATAGATTTGACAAATAATTATGATAAAGACTGCAGGCGAGACAATTATCTCTTGTCGATTGGTGACAAAAGCTAAATACTTACCCAACCATTTACTGATGAAAATTATTATTATTGATAGCCTATCATGCCAGAAATACTGCAAAATGTACAAATATTGTATTATCTGTGAATGCCATTCGTTTGATACCTTCCACACAAAATCTGCTTTTTCGCGTATCACAATGTAATATTCCATAAGCACGCTATCTTTGTGGCTTTCAGTTACATTAGTGGCCAGGTGTAGCGACGGGAATCACACTGATGGATCCAAAATTTGCATCCCTTTTCACTTTCACACGAATTCCAGAAAATAATCTAATTACCGGGCTGTTCAGATGCCTGAATTTAGTTTGTAGGAGGAACCGGCGATAAGGAACTTTTGGTCAACAAATTCGGATTTACATTTGCAATCCCAGTGGTCAACGGTTGTATCCACCAACCTATTTATCTGGGTCGATCTGGAACTTTTGGAAACTTTCCCAGGCCTAAATGATAATTGAATAAAATTATATTTAGGTTTTCTAAGCCCTACGATGTATTTTTGAAAACCTTTGTTTAAGGTAGCCCGAGCGAGATAGTTCCCCAGTCATAATAGAGACCATATTCGAATTATACGTTTTAATTTCTTCAGTTGTAGGAAACATGGATTAAATATTGCATTATTAATGGTGAAATAATATTGTTATATATGACAGAAATGGTAAGTAGTTAAATGAAAATATATAAATAAGTCTTTAATATGACTCATTTTTTTGCGCGGTGCGTTTGAAACTCCTTCAAAACTGAAGGCTATTTGATATCCCGAAAAATTTACTGCGGTGACAATACCATTAATGTTTGAAAATAGTTGAGAAAACATAAAAACTACATGCTGTTAGTTTTTTTACGACATCTATGTGTTGGAATTTCCTCATTTTTTATATAAGGTCTCTCTGGAGAGCATACACGTACCATTTCCCATATAAAAGGAATGGTATTTTTTGGCAAACATCTCGGAAAGTAATGTGGTAAGGGGTTGAATTTTTGGCGTCACTGGAAGGGTGAGATATTTTTCTTAAAAATGAGATCAAATTCATTGATTTCTAGGTAAATTAATATTCCGCTCAAACTACCTTAACGACCACCAAAAAGGAGAAAGGCAAATTATATGCGAATTTCCACAGAGGAAAAATCATCCTCTTTGACTGGGACTCAAACCCGGATCCCTCGATTTCCAACCGAGTGCTTTAGCCAGTTAAGCAATTTATCCTGATCTGTGGATAATATCACCTAATCAACGGCTAGTCCCGGTTGACTCAAAATCATGCACATTCTATTTTAGGCATTTATTTAGATATGCGGTGGTATATTCTACATTAATTCTTGAGACACGTTGACGGGGACTCAGTTTCTGTGAGCAACCAACACTTAAATCGAATGAATTTTGAGAGTAATTATCCTTGGAGTGAGAAAAATCCGAAGAACTGAAAAAAATGAAGAAAAATATATTTACCGAATATAGCCACAAAAAAACACAGCCCACTCATGTAACTTCCCCCAGAGAAAGAAATATCCATTACAGATTTTTTTGCAGAAAATTATAACATCAGTTGTCACAAAAAGTCGAACATTAAAAAATATGGGGTAAAAACCAGAGGCAATATGTTTTATTTTAAAAATACTTTCATTACGCATCAGTAAACCGTTCATTTCTATCTAAGACCGAAGGTTGAAAATGTTGACCTTCATGAACTCGCTGCCATTTTCAGCAATAGTTCCAGAAGTACGATGGCTCAAATCAATGGAAATGACCTCGTCAAATGATTTTCATTAGAGACCTGAACTATATAAACACCTTGCAAAAGTAGTAAGAATTTAATTTGTAATCAATTTTGGGAAAAATATCATTTCTTTATAGCGGCAACAAAACATGGTGGTAGTCGGTCGAGAGAATGGAAATAAAAAGCGAAAGGGTCCATTAAAAGGGGTTGGTTGAAAATTATAGGAAATAGGAGAGGAAAATTTCCTCAACAGCACCGTTACATCAGTTAACTTGAAAAGGCGGGAAAGTGTAGGCAGCACATTTCGTGGCAATGTTTTCGATCACAAATACGTTGATAATGTTCAAAACTCTACATCAAAATACGTTGATAATGTTCAAAACTCATTGAGAAAACTCACCTAGACACTTGGATTAAGAGTCATAGAGAGCATAAACATTAGTTTGAAAATTGCGTAGAGAATCTTGAAGTTTGCAATGACGGCTTACAATTTTGGGAGCTAGGGTAATCAAACGTGGAGACTACTTGACTCCTTCGCCTGAAGTCATTGTACAGAGAATAAACTCATCCAATGAAATGAGCCGTAACTGCCACCAAACCACGCTGCCACTATGAGACAGCATATCCGTCAGTGTTCCTTTACATTGAAGAGGGCTTAAGAAATTTCGTATTCAATGACTTCGGAAAACAGTTTCTTACGTCACCAAATATTGCAAGGAGTGAGTGAGTTTTGCAGTTATCTGACATGGTATTCAATGAAAAACCCTACTCAGGAATCCAATAAATGATTCGTCAGAGCTTTAGCGAAGCATCGAGGTGGAATGGAAATCGTGTCCATGACAACCAAATTAAATGTCAAATGCATACACAGTTCTCGCTCGAGTGATCAAACGGTGAGCAATCAGTTGTCCAATCCAAGTACCGTAATTTGCGGGGAAAAGCTCAATTAGGTACGTGAAATTGAGCATTTTCTTGATATTTCACATTCGTGAAAACTATTCGCCCTTCTAATGATTCCTTTCCTGCATTGTGTTACTTATGAGTAGCAGTGTGAGTTGCAAACATTTTTGTCAAAAAATACATTTTAACCAGTAAAATAACTAATACACTATTGCAAAAAAAGCATTAACGTGTTTCACAAACACTTTGAAGTACATATCGTACTGTTAATAAAAATCACTTTAAAAGCTTATTTAATGAACTTGGTAATTACTTTTCCTATCAGCAATGAGTCACAGTAAAATTATTAAAAATAGAATGCTAGGTACTTCACAATCCCTAAACACTAAATGTCGTTACCATTAAAAATTCTACTTGCCTATCTTTTAATAGCATAAATAAGCAAAGATATCATAATACTGGGGCCACAATTAAGATTAAATTGTTGAATATTTCTTCATTTCATAAAGTATGGGAGTGATATTAATTGAATAAATCTCGTACCCCATTGGCTTTCGAACGAGTTACCGTCAATCACAAGGGTTGAGGTCATCTTCGGCAAAAAGTAAAAAAACAAATTACAATAAATAATCTTAAAATATTTCATTAAAATATAACACTAGTGAATTTGCTCTAAAACTTCAAGAAAAAAATTAAATAGCAAATACAAATTCACATTTGTATTTAAATACATACTTTATTAAAGATGATAAGTATAGCAATAATTATTTCATGAAAGAAAATATGAAAAAACCATTTTAAGGTGTTAACTCTTTTAAAAAATAATTTATATCTGAATTTCATAGGATTGTGTACCTTAATATGGCTCCTCACGTAGCACGTCGATTAGGAGCAAAAGTTGTAAGAAAAAAATGCTACATCGAATATTTATCACAGCCGAAGAGAGATATCACCATATTATTCCTGAACCTAAGCTTTACTTTTATCTGAGCAATGCTGTTAAATAATTCTAAAACCTTGAATAAGATTTTATAGAGTGTTTAAGAGTCTAATGATATTTTTTAAATTTGTTATCAATATTTCTTTTAAATATATTTACGATTGAAATTGCTCCGGCTACATTGGTGAAAGTGTATGTGGTCACGAAAATTCCATTCTCAAACCTATCCATGGGGAAAAAACCTAATAATTAATCCCAGAAATTCCGTAGGCGTGATCAACCCGCTAAAGCTAGGCTCACAAAATCCAAGTACCTCTACCATGAGATGCTACACAGTTAATATCTTGCTATGTCCTGTTTGCCCACCGATAAATGAAGTTGAGATTATGGATAATATATCAGAAACATTAAGATTCCTATAGAACTTCCCATGACTCTCAACTACCCCTTAAATGACATTTCTTGCGTTAAAAATTATGGGCGACGAAGGAGGTTTTACGAAAGTGCCTAAAAGGGTAAGCTTTTGTAGACATTTTAGAGAACTAAGTAATTGCAGAGGAGAGATCTGAAGAGCTGTCTGAAATTAAAAAAGGATCGGCAATTAGAATATTGTAAGCATGTAGCTTATCATGAAGAGTCTCGTTTATAGTTTAAGTTAAACCATTCTTATCACGCATTGGTATGAAACTCTTCTCGCAATTTTTTTCAGCATTTTCGCATAGATTTCAAAGCAAGAATGGGATAAAAATACGATTTTAAAGTTTAAGATTTCTGTGGCGATAAGCATTTTGATCGCCACCTCTCGGGTAATCCTCTGCGTGTTGCTATTTAGAGGCCACATTTTCTCCAGGCAACCTGCTGGCGTCTTCAGGCCATGAACGACTTTTGGTACGGAGACTTCCGCGGTGATTTGATGAGTTCCGTTCATTCGGGTTTTTCCCACGTTGATTCATTTTTATGGACAACATTTTCGCTTGCATTACAGCTAGCGTTCAGGACCTGACGATGCTAGCTTTAAGGCAAAGGAAACTGTTGTCCATAAATATTAATCAACCCGGGAAAAACCCGAATAAACGGAACTCTTGAACGACTTTTACTTATCCAAAATAAGTTTCGTGCAGAGAGTTTAAGCTAAACGAATACAGAGCGACACACATTGCGTAATTGAACTTAAAATGAAGGGAAAATGAATTCCTAGCATAAAAAATAGACGAATGATATTCAATACTCGGAAGAGATAACGCAAAAACGTGGATGGGAAATCAGGAAAGCTAACTGCCGCATAGATCTTGCAAAAGATTCTGGCGCTGCTCAGCGGGCGATTTTGGCAACTGGGCTAAGGAACTTTCAAAATGTCAGGTAACGGAGAAGCATAAAGGCCAAGTCTGAATAACATTCTAATAGTTACCAACGCAAACGCCTCAAGAGATGGGATGACTCTGCGCTAAATTCCGTCCCGTTTCGATTAGTCGCCGAATGTGACCTCAAAATAGGTCTCCTGGTTTAATCATAGGGACGAATGATTTTTAATCATTTGCCTAAACTGCGGGTGTCTTGTTCTTTTTCCACAAAGTAGTTCGGTGCCTCCAACCTTACTCCCTCTCTCATTGCCTCTTTCTAGCGTGAGCAATGCATTCCAAGTTTCAAGTGTCCTAAGGTAGACATATGGCAACGCTGGGGAACGGAGGGAGACTAATGGCTGTCCGGAGATGTGGCGTTTGGAAAGAAAAGGGGCGAATGAGTTGTGTGAGAGAGCAGGCGAGTCTGCGGTTACAGGTGGGACGAGAGCGGTCGTGAATGATGAGGGGACATTTTAAACTGCGAATTTGCCACCGCGTGGAGCGAAAAAGAAAAGAAAAGCAACTCTTCGGTTAAATTAATGTACCCCCACTGAAGCGCTTCATCACCTCACTTACAAAGGTGAGGCTGCTTGAATTCAGATATTTGTCGCAATTTTAATCCGCAGAATAGGCTGCAAAAACATGCGGAGGTGTGCCACCGAAATCTCCCACCTGAAATGTTTTGAGTGAATTAAAATAAACTAAAAGTACCGGCTTGACTGCAACAACCTATTGACGATCGATCAAGGATCCAACCTCAAGATTAGTTCATAGGTGACGGCAAATAGAAAATTTCAGAGGACTGAAGACAATATTCGACCATATAGTATTTGGACGTTGGATGTGCGCAGACTTGAAATGTAGTGAATGAGTCAATGCTTATAGTAATTTTTCTTGATGGATGTGTTTGTTTTGTTTAGGTTGGACGATTTTTGGAATTTCACATACAAAGAAGCAGGTCACTGAGATCTAGCAACACCTGATTTATGCGTCTAGCAAGTTATAAGTCTAGCAAGAGATTTGAAGACCATTAGAGATCACCTCTATATTATTGTGTGGTTGAAGGGCACTTATTGTTCCAACCGCGGATATGAAGTTATTTTTTACACCCATTCTAAGCTAATGACATTTAAACTGAAAGTATACCCGTTGTTGTGTCCTGTAAGTTGTTATACACACAGCCCGTTATTGTTGTTACTCGGGGTCAGAAGTTTGGAAAAATGGAGACCAAACGACTCAATTTGCGTTCTGGTGTTTAAATGAAGATGTGGCAAAAGAACTATTAGAAAAAGAATGTCTATGGTATAGCTCAAATTTGTTTGCTGAATTATGATGACGGAAGATGTAAATTGGGCAACTGTTTCAATTAGACTACTTGCAATCAGGTTATTCAAAAGCAAAGAAGTAATGAAAAGGGAAAAGAGCCTTCGGTGGCAGTATAGTCCGCGTTTGTATTTTACTCTCAAATAAAGGCTCGCTTTCTTAATTAAATACCTGGGTGTGAATATAGTTACAAATAATATGTCATTAAAATTAACTATTAACTCTCTCCAAAGACTACATTATATCTTCTCCGTTATCACGAAATTTCGTCAATCGGACATCCATAAAGCTGTTTGATTCGTGTCCTGGTGCGTGTACATCAGAAAACTTCCGTACTTTCTTATCACAGACCTTGCCAAACGACAGACAAAGTGGGTCCTGATCTTATGGACAGAAGAAATATGGCACGCTCATGATGGGGATGTGCCACCACCCTCTGGGAGTCCGGTGGCACATCCCTTTCACAACTCGACAGACTGCCCTTTCGGTCAAGTCAAAATATGTTTATTTGGCGTCGTCCCACCTATGTACCAACCCGAATGAAGACGAATCAACGGTCGAGCTGGCATAGGGAGGTAGGACGGACCTGGAAGGATGGTCGGCTAAGTTGTCAGCTGAGGGGATGTACCACGCAGCCAGTTCGACCATAGTACAGGTTTCAAATATATTTTTTATAATCAAGTAGCTCCGACTGCCAGATTACACGGCGGCAGGATAACTAGGTATCAGTTTCAATATCCCTGATTTCAAGGACCGTGAGTGACCCCGAGCGCGTTTGAAATTATGGAGCCACTTTATTTGGCTGATGGTTCGGGAAGATAACATCAGATTCTCCAGAAAAACATCAGATCCTTCTTTTTAGCAATCTTAAAAATTTACCAGAAGTAGAAAACTAGCAGTGTAAACATAGATTTTTTTGGCAAAAAGTTAATCAGCGCATAATAAAAAAAATATGATGGGTGAATCCAGATAGGTATGTTTGGATACGGCGGGAATAAGCTACTTCTAAGCTCAAAAGTGTATACATATAACGTACTATGACCCTGTACGCGATCGTGGATCTCAATCGTGGATCGTGGTTTGCGTTATCATTAAACTTCAATTTTCCTCATGAGGGTGAAAAATTAATTGTCCTTTATCAACCATTGTAAGGTGCCATTTCAACAGTAGTTTCAATGAATATGGAGAGCCCTTGCTAGAGTGACTATATGCATTACCCTTAAAGAGCAGTTTGCGTTTTTGATGGAAGGAGCAAAAACGAGAAAGAATCAACCGTGACCACACCACAGGTTTTTATATCTCCATCAATTCGGAGAAAATAACAATGACTGGTTGTCAAGACCTCCCACTCTCACGGGTAAAGGGAATTTTGAGAACTTAACGAAGAGCAGAAGTCTACACAATCAACTTCTCCATATCCCATTCGTGAAAACCAAATGTGTCTACACACATCGCAAGAATTTCACCCTGAGAGGAAGATTCTGATTTTTCTATTGCTATGTAAACATTTGTCACCCACACGCTCATGGTTGAGGGACGGTAGTTTAAGTTTCACATACATTGCAATAATAATTTTATAATATCTTCAGAGAAAAAACTCACTCACCTCGTGCTTTATATAATACATTTTAAAATGTCATCGTGACCCCGCTTGAAAACTAAACCTTTAAAGCAATTTATTGAATAATAATGAAATATTTTTGTTGAAGGTTCTCCCGGCGATTCAAGTATTCCATTAGGCTGGTTTCTGGGATTCGTCCGCGTTGACATCTTGAAATATGGCGACGTTTCGCCTACTCGACTGCAGGCGTCCTCAGGCCAGGATGAAGTGGAGATTTCTTCGGTCTTCTTCTTTTGTGCCTCTATTGTTTTGGCACAGTTTACGAGACCAATTTAACAGCATTACTTTCCAGCATAATATCAGTGGCCTCCAGAAAAATAAATTCGGCTGCTTTCTTTAGCTACTTAAATATTATCGCCACCAATTCGAGTTATGTGCAAGGAAAATAAAGAAAATATGCGCTTAGTATTTTTTTGCTATCCCCACGAAGTGGAAATATGGCTGTGATAATTTTCCTGAGAGCAAGTTCGCGAGGCCGATTTAAGCCCTTAACTCAGTGAAACTTTCGGCTCTAGCTCATACTGGTGGCGCTCTTAGCTTCTTGTAATAAATTTGCAGCTGTTACCCTACTGAAAGTCCATTTTTTCAGAACCCATTACCCCGAACTCTCGCGAATATTGTATATTTTCTTCAGCTCTTTTTTCAATGGCGTGACCTCAAAAACGAAAAAAATGCTTAGTGGAAACTTAGATGGCCAAAGCAGAGGGAAAATAAAGAAAGAATATAAAAGAAAAAAGTTGCTACAATTTTGGTGGCCAGTTCGGAGAATAAACATAAATGATACCACCCGCGTATTACATGACATCTCTATTAAAATATCATAAAAATGACAACGCAATTCGCATTAGAGAAAAATTTAAAGGCATGAATAAATAGACAAGAGCAAAGCATCGTATTACCCAAGGGTAATAGAGAGGCATTAGAATCCGAGCGGGTTGACACCCTCACTGTAGATCAGTGGACTTTAAACATCACGCCAACAACTGGTAAAACAGGGTAGACAGTGTCTTCTTGTTACGACCGTATTCACTAATTGGTTTATCAGTTTAAAGTCTGGCATATGGAAACTGCAATGCTCGCGATGGACCAGTGTGTATTCATTGTTGGTTTTGCGCTTTCTGGCGATATTTTTCAAGAAAGTCTAGAGAAAGTTACACCAATTGCATGCTTCTATAGTAAAATTTCAGAACATATTCCGAAGCCATGTACCAAATCCTACCCTACATGGATTCTCAATCAGAAAAGGAATCAGTAAAATTCGTGCTCGAGCCGAATTTTATGACTAACAGGAGAGGGTAGCCCGTGAGATTTAGAGGAAAAAATTAAATTGTTGCATTTAATTAAAAGAACTCTTTCTGATTGATGAGCACAATTCAATGGCAATTATTAACCGCCCATCGAGAGGTTGGAATGGAAATACTTCTGATAAAAACTCACTGTAATTCTAAAATTGACCACAAAATCGATGCCATAAAGATATCAGGAATAAGTTACTATTTAAAACCCATGCCGCGTAAGCCAAGGATAGTAAAATTTCCATTACTGAAAAGGTGGAATTTTGGGCGATTTCGACGTCAATAACGTAACTAAGAAGAGAAATGTGAAGCCTTACAAAATATCGTCTTTCAGCCATCAAACAATAGAAGTCATCTCTTTTTTCAAGAGCGAAATTATTTAAACAAAAGTTAAAAAATAAAATCTAGTTCAATGCTTTCCATATGGTGATAAAACGTAAGGAACTTATAAAGGAGTAAAAACAAGTCTTCTGAATAGTTGTTCACAATATTTACCTTTTTTATCTTGAGCTACGTTACGAGCTATACACAGGCTGTAGTAAATTAGTAATACGGGTAATATATATATAGAGATAGAGATGACAGTAGGAGTTAAACCTAGGCCACTTAAAAAACTTGTGATATGGAAAAACAGAAAAAAATTGTCACGGCTGATAAAACTAAAGTAAAAATTTTAATCTTGGAGGGCTTCAAATGGAAAATACACTTAAGACTTTTTTCCGGTCGACCAAGTTCCGCAGTGCGTATATTTCTTTAAAACAAGAAAATTCCCCCTCGCCCACCCTTGCTCTCGGGAAGGGGATCAGTTTTTGATAAACACTGCCCGCGTGTTTCTTTTTCTTCTACCTCTAAAGCAATAAATGGGCCGTAAACCGGTTGGTTTATTTCAAAGATTACAGCGTTTCCAAAATGGGCTCAGGGGTCAGCCAGAAAACTTTCTGAGTCCTTCTTAAAGGGAACGGTTCTATTCTGATGCAATAACTTGCATGTAGAGAAACGCGCTGGACGTTCCCCCATTTCACCTTCCTGCGAATAAAATCCGGTTCGCCATTTCTATTCCCGTTGCATTCGTTCTTTTATTTAATATTTGCTGTCGAAATACGCTTGAAAATATTGAAATATTAGTCGGCGACCATTTTTTTCCCGTTTGATTCGCTCTTTTATTAAATTTTAGCGGTTGAAATACGTTTTGAAATTATCAGGCATCAGTCGGCGACCATTTGGAGGTCAGTCGGGTTCATAGACAAAAGAGAGGGAGCGTTTATGTATCACCTTTTAATGAGAAAATCATAATGAACCTACATCTTAACCTGAGAAAGAACAATACAGATATCTCCGGAATCAAACATATTTCGTTATTCACCAACCAAAAAATTGATAATTACAAAAATGAAGAAAAATGTCACTACATAGTTCGGCACTATCATTAAAAATGACTATTTGACAGGAGATAGGGAATATATTAATCAAAAAAGAATTACTTGAATCGTATGAATGACTTTGTAGCCCAATTTTTTGTTTATTCAAGCGATATATGAGGACCCCAGAAGTCAAGGGGTCTAAGTAACAAAATCGTTGTTTAGAGAAAACTTAAGTCAAAGTTGAAAATGTTTGGTACAACCCACGAAGTAGTTAAGAGGCATTACCCTAGATAGCATCACCTGTCAAGAAAATCACTTGGATCCCTTAACCACCTAACAGATTTATATTTTCACATCCCATTCTCGCCCCTAACTTACTTTTTTTTAACGTCACTTAGACCCCTTGACTTCTGGGGTCCACATATATATTTCATTCCCAACTATTTAAATTTTATAATTTAATACTATGCCTGTC
Organism: Ceriagrion tenellum; assembly: GCA_963169105.1. Taxonomy (NCBI): domain Eukaryota; kingdom Metazoa; phylum Arthropoda; class Insecta; order Odonata; family Coenagrionidae; genus Ceriagrion; species Ceriagrion tenellum. Next base: position 75,114,310 of record OY720639.1, on the reverse strand, counting down.
CAGTCCAGCCTTACCGCTAACTATGTATTTATACTTTTTATTTACCAAGAAACGTAATGCCTTTCACATTGGGTATCATTAACATTGGACATGGAACGGATGTATACGACCATATCCTAAGCAGAGTTAATTCCACCATGGTGGGATTCAAGCCCTCGACTATTGGCTCAGCAGACGTAGCCTTATCCCCACCGAAAGTGAGGTCGACGAACTCGCTATAAATGTGAAAAAGGATACACCCATGAAACCAATTTTAAATAAAAGGTGCTCTAGATCCACTGCCTTTCCTCTAAGGACACTCAACTTCCGAAATCACTATATCTCTAATATTTACGTATCAATACAATTAAGTAAAGTTCTCAGTAATTAACCAAAATTTTATATTCGCACCACGCGTTTCAGCAGTGTACGGCATCATTAGGAACAGAATGTAAATTCATTTTGCTTGTTTCTGTGACAGTTACAGGGAGATATATTGAAAATATCAACTTTTGGGGTAGGCTGAAAATGGCAGTGGATAATAGCCAAGGGTAGGTGGGGCGAGAAACATTATTGTTTAACAAGAAAAAGTAGTGGGGAAGACTGAGGAAATAATAGTTCATTAAAAAGGTTTTAAAAGAATCTGATCATTTCCATTTGCTACCTTTTCCATTTTATAGACTTTGCACCCGGTAATATCGAAAAACGGTGAGACGTGTCACACATATTAAATATTGTAAAAATGTACGGAGTTTTTTACTTAATTACAAATATGTACATAAAAAACTTTGAACCTGCCGCCATCAATTTTACGGTACTTTCACTATTATAGTTCTAATAAGTCTAAAAGCTAAGCAATTAACACGTCGATAATGTTATCCTCTTGCCATTTCCCGAAGTTTTTCTTCTTTCCCATCGTTTCCCTTGCCTTGCTCTAATTTCGGGTGTCGTAATTGGCTGGGAGGCGTTTGGTTGGACCTTCATCGCTGGCGTTTGTCTTTCCGTTTCCTCCATCCGTCACGCAGCCTCGGAGAAACGTTTCCATTTTTAATATGGCCTCTCTCCGCCGGAAGAGGATTGATGCCGGCCATTTGCCATTCATTCCCTCTCCAACGCCCTCCGGCCATATGGCTCCCCCTCCGCTTTCGGTTTCCACGAAACACCGGGCAGTAGATGAAAGTGGATTATTTAAAAGAGAGGGAGAGAGAGAGAAAGGGAGGGAAGAAATCGTTCCCTGTGGCACAAAACAGGAGCGATATGAACGTGGCCAAGAGAGCGTTGAGAAATACCGCTTCGTCTTGACATGCCTTTCGATCAATTGTTTTAATGGACCCGCGAGGTAAGTAGGGTGTGGGGGGGTTTGAAAAATATATATGGATTTTTTTGTTTTTATCACAAAACTTTTTCGAATCCTCAAGCCAATTTTTTCTCCATCAAAGTGGTCCGCACCAGATATCATACACTTGCGCTAGCTACCATTTTTTCGAATCTTCACAGCACTTATGGAACGCAAGTTTCGTTGCGGTGTTTAGTTCCGTAAGTGATTGGCTTTATTTCCTCCAAATTGGCAATTTCGTCCTCCCATGCTACTTTTATCCTCAGAAAGAAGTCCCAGGGAGCCATTTCCGGCATTTTTTTGACCAAAAATTCACGAATATGCTGTGAAGTGTAAGAAGATGCACCATTATGGTGTAAATACAAATAGTTGCTCCGCCACAAATTCGGGCGTTTTCTATGAAGTATATGAAGTGATGCAAGCAAACGGCGTAGAGCTAAAAACAAATACCCACTAGTTGATCATACGATCTGGCAGTAAGAACTCATGATACAACATGCCATTGAAATGGAAAAAAACATTAAGCACAAATTCCGAATTTTCCCCGTCTTTCCAACAGAAAAGCCGTAAGATACGATTTCATACAGGGAAGCCAGAACGGAGGGATAATTATGGCAAGAGCCAAAGAGAATGAAATACAATGGAGGAGGCATGACCGTGTACCCTTATGGGGAAAGGTGAAGCAAGAACAGAGATGCAAGGGAAGGATTTTGTGCCAAGTGAGCGTATACCTCATCGCAAAATACCTCATTACCCATGCATTTCAACTTAGAGTCGGCGTAAATCAAAAGCCACCGAGTTTATGTAAAGAGGAGCGATATCTATACAGTATATACTATAATGGTGGGATAGGCTCCCAGAATCTAGCGGAATATCACCTCCATTTCTCATCCAACCTCCATGGTAAAAGCAGACTATAAATATTGGAAGAATGGAAATATTAATATGGGATGTTGTTCCGCGGATCAGATGCTCGATGCAAATAGAAACTTGGCGGCAACAATACCGGAATCCTATCCTTAGTACCCAGATTTGATCCAAAGCAGGGTCAAAGATTGTTTTATTCAAGTCACGATACATAGTTGAGTGTATTTAGAAGGGCACTCTAAGAACAGAACAAAATATGACCTTACACCGGGGTCTTCTTGGCACCTTTTGTTAAGAACAGGCGGATACCGACCCCAGGTTTCACTCTAGCTACTTCTGAATCTTGCAAACCCACCTGCCTAGTGGAAATAACCTGTTTTAATTAATCTCCACAAATATTCAGCTAATTATGGTAACTCATGTTCCTCTTGGTAACAAAAAATATTTTGTGGTAATGGCTATTCCTGTACTCAAAATCATTTCAGCGAGGTTTTTCTCCGGTCTAAATATAGACCATGTGAAAAGTTTTGCAAAGATTTGGGCAATTGTAAGAAGTACGAAGGGCTTATTATAATTGTAACGACACAAAACATTTGCTGCAGGTGACTAATATTCTCACTAAATAATTAAATATACCAGTATAAGGGTTTACATTGAATAATTTTTTCATGCCTAGCGGTGAGAACGCCTTGGAGGTGTTTATAGCTGTTCTGTAAAAATTACTGCGGCGAGCAACTGATTTCTTCTTAAGATAGTATATTAAATTTTGCATGCGATTAATGCGTAACAAAATCCTCATTTTTTAAATAGTGCACCCATTTCTGAAGTGCGTGCAATAAAATACAAGGCTCGTACCATTTTATATGGAAAATGGTTTTCATATTTAATTGACGTTAACTCGGAAAGTACAAGGGTAAGCGGCCGATATTTTGTTATCAATGGAAATATGATGTTATTTATAATTTGGTTAAATTCAACGAATTTAATGAGAATATCATAAAATAATTTAGCATTATTTCTCGCTAAAACTAGCTGATGCATTAGAAAAGAAACTTCGAAATTTAGGAAGATAATTGGGAGTTGCGGGAACTCATTCTTCCCATACGCCAGGTCAGAGCGGGCCAAAAAAAGTGAAAGTCAAAATTTTCGAGTCGCGGAAGTCTTGCTACGGCGTAAAACAAGAATTTTGATTTGCATCATCCCTTTCATTTCTATGATTAATTGGGTTAAATTTTCAAGCGCCGTGCGGGACCTTTTCCCGTGGTCTGATCGGGTCGACCCGGGTATCAAAATTCTTGTTTTACGCCGTAGCAACGAATAAGACTTACCCGACTCGAAAATTTTGACTTTCACTTTTTCTGGTCCGCTCTAACGTCAGATAGTGGTTAGCGACGGGGATCAAGATGCATTTGATTTCACTCGGTTCAAATTTCGGTCTCCACCAAAACGCTGAAAAGACTCATCCTCCGTTCAACTAGCCTATAAATATACAATGAGGCCTTGTTCCGTCCAATGCTCCGTCTCCTAGCCCTTTAGACCGGCACCCCTGAAGAGCTAGATAACAGGTAGAGCCTCCTGGAAAAGTTTACTCAAGAAGAGGAAACGAACCAAGGGCACAGCTGAAAGCTCAGGAGAAGTTCGGAAAATCAATCTAAATACACAAAGAAAAACGTATACGTGCTTATTTGAGCGTTTGTTTGTTCTTTAAGCTGGTCTATATTTGTATTCCGATCGAGATGAAATTTTGTAAAACTATCAGTTCAAAACTAGAGAAAAATTGTTGCTTATATTAGGTACCTTTAGAAAAATCAACCCTAGACCCCTTATTCTGCCTCCTTCGGGAAAATCACGATCACTAAACCACATCCTTCGATCCAAAGGTAGGCTTGAGCCCTAAAAGTTCATACCTGTCCGAAGTATAGAGGTAAATGAAGAAAGATCTAAGGCTCTCCCGGCGTATGATGTTGTTAAAGGTTACTTGGGCTTTCTGCCGGGTCAAACTCTTCATCTTGGTCGAAGTTTCGACGACTCGTCCATCAAAACCTCGGCCAAGATGGAGAGTTTGACCCGGTGGAAAGCCCAAGTAACCTTTAACAACATAGAGATAAATAACTGGAAGTTACAGAGGTAAGGATAAGGCACGCAACATGATGACTTGATTGAAAGATTCAAATTACAAAAATGAGGCCAAAAATAACAGCTGTGACAGTAATTGACCATGAATGTGCGGTTAATACAACTTATTTATTGAGAGAATCTGCTCAGCTTGTCCATCGAACTTCAGCGACTTGCTTCCCTCCCATTTCACTTTTTCAATAGCCATTGGAGTTTAAAATTTTCGAAGCGATGTAAAATTACTGTATAATCTAAATACTGTACCTACCTCAAATTAGAATTTACCTTTATTTACCCATCTCTATGCAACGAGCACTTTAACTAGCACTACTTCATTCAAAAAAAGTACGATACAAAAGTAGGTACGGCCACTAAATACAAAGATAAGAGAGACTTACGGACAGACAGAGAAATATGTATGTATAGAGAAGAGATTACAGACAGCACAGGCGGCGGCGGCGACTGGGGTCAAATGGCGCGCAGAAAAGGGGAATCAGGGCAGTCAAATGCAAAGGCGTAGAGAAGCGTCAGCTCACCTCGTCCACTGCAGGGTCCGAAGACGACAGGCCCCGTGGGGGCGGCTGGGGAGGCGAGGCCGCGGCGGACGCGGCCCCCGAGGCCTCCTTGGACCTCCTGGGCCTCTCGCCGCCCCCGTGGTGCGGCCTCCGGCGCGGCGGGGACACGGCCTCCCCGCAATGTCGGCACAGGGCCCCTCCTCCTCCGGCCCCCTCCTCGCCGTCTTCCGGCCCCAGGCCCTCGAGGGCCGCTTCTTCTTCGTCTTCGGGGCCGTCCGCGTAGAATACGCTGTCACTCCCAGGGCTCACGGACCGAAGAGACTCGGCGCTCAGAGCCATCAGGCGGGAGGTCTCGGGACTTACGACCGAGGATACCTGCAAGCGGGAGGCGTTTGTCTCGTGTTTTTGGTCTTAACGCGCTAGATAAAGGGAGGGAAGCGAAGCAGTTTTTTCGGGAGCTGGTTTGGGACGAGGACTATCAGGTAAGGAAGGGCGAGATCCTTAGTCATGGACCCTATCCGTCAAATTTCGTAACTAGGCTTTCATAATCTTCATTGCCCTTAGTAGTATCACGAACGTAGTTTCTGAACTAATGAATGAAATACCTCGTAAATGTGAGGTTTAAGATTTTCAATTTTTTCAATATAAATTTCCAGTTATATATGTCCAATAATTTACAATGAGAGAGTGAATCAACGAGTGATTAAATGTACGAATTGCCGAATAAATGCATGAATAAGGATATCAAACTGATGGTATCAGGCTTGAATACGTAGGAATGATGGATAATCATATGGAAAGATCAAACTTTGTACTTTCCGCAAACTTTAATTATACCGGTACAAAATGCGATTCGCCACACTGCGGCATTGCCTTGTGCATTTGAAAGGTTCGTTTGGAAGGGGAATAGTTAGGCAGGTCTGAAGACGTGGAATAAAATGAGGGTGTTTAAGATTGGGAAGGGAAGTAATCTGACCTTCTCCTTTCTCTAACCCTACAAATGCACATGAATGTGGCACTGTGCGGTAAAGTGTGTACCATAGAGTGAAATCGATTACTATAAAGCCAAATGTGAATGCATACATGTGTATATGAAGTGCTAATTTTATCGAAAACTGGTTATCCAATCTACTCGAATATTAGTATTGAAGGGTATTGCGGTATGAGAATTCGATAGGTAAAGGTCCCACAATCGGGAAATATAAGTTAAATACATAAATGAAAGTGCCGAAATACCTATGAGAAATGCATAGCACCTGCCGTTTATTTTCGTTCCTCTTCGTTCTTTATTTATTTATTCATATATTTCATTTATTAATGTTCCACATCGGCTAAAATTCAATCGGACATTCTATTACTTTTTATTTTCGATAAATCCTAGTTATACCGATGTAAATGAGATTTTTGTGATAAAATATAAGAAAAAATTTCAAAAATAGCATTCAATAATATAAAAAACCGTTAAACTTAAAATATCATTAATTTGTACGAAAATCGTACTGGGAAAATAGCGGTATACCGGCACTTATATGGTTGAACACTACACATTTGTCAATTCAGCATGTATGAGGAAATGATAAAAATATAAATTCAAGAGGTATGCATGATTTGAGTGGTGCATAAAAATGGGGGCAAGAAAAACTATAAAGAATTAACGTGAGTCAATAAGTTGTTGGACGTGCGGGAAAATTGACGACGGAAAATGTGTATACCTACGAATGTTGGAAGGGGTGATTGAATTGATCAAGTTAATGGAAGAATTATTTAATAAAAATATAGGAGGGATTTGGAATGAAAAGAGCAAGTGGTTGTATAAAACTAAAATAGAGAAGAAGGTGCACGTTTCAATGCAATACTCATTCGAATATCATAAATCCAACCACGTGCGGACTCAGTCGAAGGTCATGCCTGAGGAAAATGATTATGTATTCCCTCATTACGTGAATGTTATTTGAAAACAGTGTAAAAATAAAACTTCCTCCTTCACTAGTCATCATTGCTGCAACACCACCATACTTTTTTCTGAGCACCCCGGTACACATGAGAGGAACGGAGGGGTCTGGTGGGCTTCAAATTAAATTGATGGTATAAGAGGTCTGCAATCGAAAAAGCGGACGAAACACTGTCCTCTTTGCAGGAGGTAATTAACAGGCGATGAGTTTTATCTATATGTCCCCTTTTGCCCATATGCAAAGTTCAAGTATCTAATCGCAAATCATTGAGAAGAAATATCATCGTCGGGAATAAAACCTTTGGTCTCCGCCACACTAGCGTTTCCGCACTTTTTTAAAGGTATTTTACCAGTTATGGTACATTTTTAAATGCTACAGAATCTCCTCCCGGTTTTTTACACTTTCAGGGGCCTATCTTGCTCTAGTATATCCTTTTTGCCTCCGCATGTGATCTACCCTTCTTCATCCTGTCCATGAAACCTATTGTCCTTTTTCACCTTCCCCGATTGCCCAACATCCGTCCCTTCATCACATTCTTGAGCAATCCATTATTGCATGCTCCAGCCACCTACTCTACCGATCTCGAATTTCATTCAGAAGTTTCCTTTCCTCACCCACTATCTCAAGCACTTCCTTGTCAGTCTTCCTTTTCGTCCACCTCACCTTCTCCACAACCTCTTCTCAAATGAATACAGCCCATTCTCGTCCTCTTTTCTGAAGGTCCACGTTTCTGCCCAATACAACGCTACGATCCATATCAAGCTCTTCACCAGGCTCTTCTTCACATATTTACTCAAAGTCCCCGTCATCAGCTCCCTTCTATTACTAAACGCCTCATTAGCTAGCGCAATTATCTTCCGTATGTCTTCGCTACTATGCCCGTTTTCTTCCAGCGTACTACTTAAGTAATTATAATCCTCTACTTATTCGAGTTTGTGTCCTCCAAATTTAATTACCAGTCTCGCTTTCTTTGTCCAAGAGAATCTCATTACTATTGTTTTCTTATGGTTTATCTTCATTCCGAGTATCCCGCTCTGCAATTCTCAAGCAACTACCAAAGCTTGCAGTCCCTTCGGAGATCTACACTAACCAAAGCCTCCGCGGATCTAAACGAATTTATCAAATGCCCTCCTACTTTGATTCTCACCTCCAGTTCCTCTCATGCCTATATTACCATTTTAACTCATGATTAATCAGGACTTGGGAACAAAGAAAACGCTTAAAGCCACTAGATATTTAAAATAGATGTTATCTGACATATTTATAATGATGCAATAAAATTTTAATTTGCAAATTCAATTCATTTATACTGTACTCATGTTCACCGATCTCCCGAAAAAAGAAATTGACGGCGAAAATTTACTTATCTCAGATACTTAAAACTACGAAGTAAATAGGATATCAAAAGTTACGAATAATACCAGCCATTGGAATGTTTTCATAGTACTAGCATATTTCATGACGTTAGTTTTCCTTGGAAAATTTGATTAATTTTTGAGCCAGGTAAATAGCATTATAAAAGATTCTACTAATTGATATTTGCAAATTTATGCACGAAATAACAAAGCTATTGAGCCTACTTACAATAAAATAATCAGAAAAATCTTTGCTTGGGATTTTCAGTATTTATAGACGCTGATATTGTTCACACCAATTTCAATCATACACAATCGTTGCGAGAATTTCACAGGGAGGGAGGAATATATTTACAGCTATATCTACATTCTACCCTGCAAGCCGTCACGTTGACGCGTAGCAGGAAGTTTTAGGACATCAGCCGGGTAAGGTTGGTATGAGTAGGTGAAATGGTGAAGTGTGTTTTGGGAGTGTTGAGTGTTAGGAGCTGAGCTCAGTTTTTAATATGGCTTCTTAATGCACGCGAGAATTACGACTTTTTGTACCTATCTATTCGGAAATGTATCGTTCTTATTTTATAACTTCTACCGGACCCAGAGATGTAGTGCGGCGTCAAAGTGATTTTCCCTGAATCACACTGAAACTCACCTGCTCTGATTTCCTCAAGCAGTCTTAGCCCAGTGTATAGCCTCCGAGTCTCTAGCGGCTCCCATACTTATCATATTATTATACTACAAGCTCTGACGCACAATATGTTCACTAGCAGCAGTTTTTAACAAAGTGCGCAGCTTTCCTTTGCATTCAATTTACCTTTGAATTAAATAGTTCTGTGCAGGCTTCAAAATGCTGGCGACGTTTTCGAGATGTGGCCTAACCAGAGCGAAGTAGAACTTCTCTTTCATTTTCAACGAGTAGAGTTTTTGTGATTCTTAGTTTAAGAGAGACTGTATCTTCATGTAAAAATGACAATTTTAGATGAGAGATGAATCCAATGGCTGAGGGTTGAGCCAGTTCTGGAAGTGCTAAACTTTATGCTAACATGTAAAATAAAAGTCTAAGGCTTTCAATAAAACTACTGGACAACTGTGAGTTTTAAACTAAAGTTTTCAGGATTGGATATTTTAAAATGATATATACCATCTGATTAAGCCCAAAGAGACCTATACTAAGCTATGGATGGAATTATTTGACAGATCGATATATCTGCTTATCATATTTGAGGTCTTTCAAGAGGTTTTAAAACGGTATGCTCTTTAATCATGAGTGTATCAATGTATACCAACCTGCCGTAACAATTGGGTTCTGTTTTGTTTCGCCTTATGATGACGAAGGTGAAATGATTTCATTTTTTATACAAGCAACGCGAAAAAGGGGGAGATTATTATTTCGTCGTCTATTGATTGATCAGACAAGAGTTTGTTCAGTGCCATTTACGTTCAATAATATATAAGTCAATCTACGGATAAAACTGAACGAAAGGAAACTTTCATCAATGATACGTTCTTTGGCAAGCAAGTAATCTTTTAAGTAGCTAATATATCAAGTGTACGATAAATAGTTATATGAATTCGAAGTATTGCGTGAATTATTAATCAAGCATCAATCCTTTTCTCGAAGCATTCCAAGTGAATTGATATCTAGGGATGACGCAAAAAGGAGCCGCCAATTCCGCGTGAAAGATGTATGAACTACTTTCAGTGGACAGTTAAGTGGGATCAAAAGCTATCGCTCCCATAGTCCCTCTTCCCCGTCTACCGCAATGCAGATCACAGTTTACAAGCCCAGAGCAAATAGTTACATGCGAAGAAGAATGCTCGAAAAATTACACTACCCAATACGCAAATACTGGCCTACGTAAAAAATCTTGCGAAACTTTTACAGAAGACAAAATACCATGCATCATGACGTCCCACTACTAAGTACCAACTGATAATTAGTAAAAAAAATAGAAAAAAATCGAGTTCCAAGGTTACTTTTCAAAAATAGTTTAGGGAAAGGAGATAGACATAATTACGGAAAGGAGTAATAGAGAGAAATATGTATATATTAAAAGAGAAAGAGAGAGAGATTATGTATGCAGAGTGATTTTTCAATCCATCTTCGCCTCACCTTGGTCCCATCGTGTTGCCGGGGCGAACCCTTCTGTGGGCTGGTCCTCTGCTGCCCCCTCCTTCTGGGGCTGCCCCCGGGGCTCTTGCAGAATCGGTGCGGGCTCAGGTGGGCGGAGGACTGGGCGCCGGGCGTTCGACTCCCGTTGTGGCTGGGTGGCGATTCCGCGGTCGGCGGCGAGTGTCCGGGGTCTATACTACCGCCGCTCACGAGGACCCTGAGGCCAGCCTCGCCCGGAGAAGTGTCGTCGCCGCCTCCGGAGAGAGCCGAGCCGGACACCGGCGAGCGGATGGCGGCCGCCGCCGACCTCCGGCGACCCAGGGAGCCGCCCTTCTCCTCCGCACCCGAACTCCTCCGGCGCGGCCTTCGGGTGTAAGATAGTGTAATAGGGTCATTAATAAAAATACTAGAAAATGGTGCCAGCTGAAATTCAAAGGGAGGTAGAATAAATTAAAACTTATTCGTGTAAATTCCCAGCGTTCTCACAATACAACGAAATTGCCATGAAAAACGTTGGCCAGGACCGGGAATGGAACCATGGACCTTAGAATTTCCGCGCCAATTCGCAGACCTCTACGTTATCCAGACCAATTATGAGCCTGGGTAGCGAGCGGTCTGCGCATTGGCCCGGAGAGCAAGTATCCGTGGTTCCATTCCCGGTCCAGGCCAATTTTTTTTCATGGCAATTTCATTGTATTTCACCGCCGTGTTCGCCGCAGTCCTGAAACCTTGTATATTCTCACAATGAGGATGTGTTAATCACGATGTATTTAGTATGTAACGGTAACATAGAGAGATCATGGTGAATATGCTGCCGCTAAATTTCAATTTATTTTTGTGATATTGATTATTAAACACGCAGAGAGTGTACTTCGGGCATAATTTACATTTTCAGGCTGCGGTTTCCCAGTAAGGAATTTAAAATTCTGTTTTTGAAGTTGGGCTAACATTTACTACTATGGAGGCAAGAACTTAAATATTAGGAAAATTACAAATCCTCTACGAAAGCCGATGCAAGAATAAAAAAATATGGCAGTAAATTTATGCAATAATTCATAATTCATAATATTTCATGCCATAATTCAAGAGTGCAAATAATTAAAAATTGAAAAAAATAAATTTGACAGCACGCAACGGTTTTCTAATGGAAGTACAAGTTGGCTGAGTAAGTGTCCACAAAGGGGACCCTGGGGCACTTTGGCCTTCCATAGATCACCTAGTAATCCTTTAGCCCCAAAGGAACATCCATGCCAAATTTTGATCAAATCTGTCAAGGGACATGTAAGCGTATTGTGTTCAAACAAACGGATTTTTATTTTTCTAGATGTAGAACAATAGACAATAGGCATTTTGATCCCCAAAAGATAAACACCTTGAAAGTAAGGCTTATTCTAAACCACGGTCGGTTATTATAAATTTAAAGTTTGGAAATAACTTCGTGTTCTCCTATTTCACATGTTGTAGTAATTGTGCTCGTTGCATATTCCGTGAATGACTCCGCATAAAATACCCCTGCAGCGATTCCAGAGGTACTTCAGCACTTTTGGCGGAGAGTTGTGTATGTCTGTACGGCACTCACGCGAAATTACATTGACCTTTTAAGAGAAAAGGAATTGTATAGAAAGAAATCGTTGAAAATCAGCACACCAAGTTGATCTTACCGAAAAAGTCTCTTGATTGGTACGTAGTTTTGAAGTATCGGTATTAACTACATCAATTTGGGTAGCTGTCAAGTCTGCATATAGTTGAAGAAGAAGGTATTGTTGGAAATGCATGACATCGAATATTATAACGGAGAAAGATACGTTTACAAAGGATGGCATTAATTATTACAAGCATACATACCCATCGTGCCATCATCTTTCGCAATAAGAAGTCAAAGAACCCATTTACAGCTGATAGGCTATAGAAACTGGCTCTTTCCTTATGATTTCATTCGTGATTCCCTATCGTTGGATACCTTTTTCGCATCTATTATATTCATTATTATTCATATTGAATTCATTTATTGGTTCATATACGCTCTCCAAATCCAAGTGCTTTCAATATACTTCCTTAAAAAGAAACTTTAATATTTTGTCATTTGATATACTTGTGCGTAGTTTTTCATAACAAATTTCATCATTTGTTAAAGAACTGTTTTTGTCATATTTTTCTTGTGATATGCAACTCTGTAAATAATCTGGTATTCAGCTATTGTTAGAGCAACCTGTTAATACCTAGGTATTACGTCAAAATTTCCAGTTTTCCGTGCAGCTATGATATTTTTGTTTATACTCAGTTATTCCTTTGCATAGTGTAATGACTTGCACACTGTCTACGTATCCAATGAATAAAAATTCGATTGAATCATTTTATCTTAAAAATCTGGCCTATACATATGGCTGTTGATGATTTAAAGCTTTATGCTTGTAATATTTCGACTGCTACTTAGTGCATTGATTGCGTTTATACTATGTTTCTCGGGAATTTATTTCCCCGAATAATAACTCATTAATATTGCAACAGAAGCGAAGAAAATTAGGTCATTGTACCAACCTGTTGAAAGCAAATGGAGAGTGGAATTGACCAAATTGGACAGAAATATTTTTATGTTTTATATGCAAGAAAAGGAACAAGCATGTTCATGAATACCATTATCTGCGCCCCCAGACGTTTCCCGAAGAGTTCAATAAATGTTTATATTCCAAAGCGACCTACAACGTTAAATACTCGGGATTTTTCCTCCAATTTACGGCAGGTTATGACTCTTTCCATTACAATTTAAAATCATTTCGTTCTATCCAATGTCTATGCACGTCGTGGGCTGAACTCCAACAAATGAGTACCAGCAGCAAATTTAGGAAGATTCTGCGATACCATATATTTAAGTTGATTCACTCGAAAATAAGCACATTTAGCTAAAGCGGAAATATGCCCCGCATTGGCGAACGTAAAAGAGGTGAACAATACATCAACACTTGATGTGACATCGCAACGGACCAATTAGGGACTTAGCGGCAAGGGTGTTATTCTGCACCCTCTTTACTTCTCTTCGAATTCGCATTTCAGCAACCATACTTTACCGTGTCACTTATTCGATAACGCAGAATTGCAACTCAAGCCGCAAGCTCACGCCCTGATGATTGGGTCAACAAGGTAAACGGAGGATAGATGTGTGTGTTGTAAATTAAAATGACCTGTTAAATCGAAATTTTGGGATCAATATAACAGTACAGGCAAAGATTAATTTACACAATCAATACTGATCGGAAAAAAATCGGCATCCCAATACATACGACAAAGAAAAACAGTTTAAGAATTGTCATATTGTGGTAAACATCTCTAATCCTAGCTGACTGGATCATACATATATGCATACTCATCAAGCCATTCTCTCGGTGAAGGAAAATGAAAGAGAAAAGTCATATTAATGCCGGTAGCCCTAACAAAAACTCGCTCCCCTTTAATCATTCTCTCTCAAATGCCCTATCTCATCATACTTCTTTCGCTTTTTGCACATCTATGCTTTGCTTCAAACGCGCTCTCCTATTCACTTAATCCTAATATGCCTTCTTCTTTGAGTCTCTTCCATCATTCAATTGTTTCAGCTTTAACTTTGTTAGACTTTTCCATAATGCTCAGGAATTAACAAAACTTTGTAAATTTTTAAGTAAAAGTTGAAAGTTTAAGTAAATTTTTAAGTAAAATATTTATTAGGCGACCGGTTTCGTCAAAGAGTCGCCATCACTGATCATTGATGATGTCAACTATTCAACGAAACCGGTCGTCCAATAAATATTCTACGTAAAAATTACAAAGTTTTGTTAATTCCTGAGCGCTCTCCAATCATATTCACCCATGATTTTCGTGGTCTACCTCTTCCTCTCACAACTTGAACTCTACTGTTATATACGAATTCTACTATTAGTAAATTCATACATCTCTCTACTATTAGCGAATTCTAATCGGGAAACACACCAGGCTAACGTTCCCATAATTTCCAACGTTTCTTCAAGCGTATTTGCAACGTTTCGGCAAGCATCAGGGTTCTGAAGATGCTGAGAAAGACACCTACCGAAACGTTGGCAACACTGGAATCGTTAACCCGGTGTGTTCTACGAGAAGAATTTACCAATTTCATCCGTCCGCTAATAACTTGCTCTTATTTTATTATACACTTGTTTCGCTATTTGACTCTCTTACATTCTATCAACATGGCTAATGGCCGGTTGCAAGAGCATTAGTTATGGAGTTAATAGTTATGAGATCCATAAAGTTATACATCTCATAAAAATATTTGGGCTACAGGAAGACATCTACTAGTTACATAACTTATTTACCAATAGTCAATAGCTTCGAATATTTGATCTCATGTTATACCACCGGATAACATTTATGAAAGTTGAGCTTATGAATAATTGTTAAAGCACATAATAATTGGTCAGTAATAGTAAAATAACTGGTCATGTGTCTCAACACAACTCTTTTATCAAGTAATTAAGTTTCCAAGCGGTTCATTGGGCATCCGCCATCTTAGCTAATAATGGAACTCATAACTGCATGCCATAGGTTATGAGACCAATAAATTTATCAAATGTTTCTGCAACACTTATTGAATGGTTGCCATGGCTTATGGGTCACATAACTTTATACAATACATATGTGTCGTTCGTGAAACTGGCCATAAGCCGATAAAGCATACTCCTTTCATGTATATCCATTTTGCCCACATTCTTTCACCGTCCACTTATTCCTAATCCTAGCTATCCTATTTTACCTTTGTTGAACATTGTCACGCTTTCATAATGTTGCGCGACTAAAGTGTATTGAATTTTCAAATTTCACAATTCTTTTAATGTTCTGTATAAAAGAAAAGATAAAACTTCAATCTCGATCCACGGGTATGTTTTGATACGTGGTCATAAGATCGAGAGGAAAATAGTGTAAAATTCACGCCCGTGTAGGTTACTGTTCCCTTTGTTGTACCGCTTTTGGCCAGCCAGGATGATCTGGTGGCCTGGAATTCATGCGGCTTGAGTTAAAACGGGGCTTATTCAAAGGCCGCACCAAGATTTATGTCTGGATTGGTGGTCAACAGCAATGCGCACTGGGTTGCCACGGAATCGAAAAAATATTCTACTAAGTTTTTTAGTTGGCAGCGGACGAACTCTATTCATCCGAAACCCAAGCTTCCTGTGGAGAATGGAAAGACGATTTTAATATAAATATATTGTAATAGCGATGAAGTTCTTTCAATAATGTATCGTGTATTTATGCTTCAAAGAAGAATTTACTGCCTCTCTTGTGAATCATCTGCCAGTTATCATCAACATGACTTAAACTAATAATACAAAAGTAGTCAACTTTTAATTTTATTTAAAAAAAGACATTGATAACATACCTATAATGTAACATATTATTTGAAATTTTGTTAGCGTTTTTAACAAAGTGAATTAGAAAAAAAGTGGAATCACGAAGGAAATTACATTCTTTCACGTCTTTAGTTAGTACTAGACTGGTATATGTGATCCTAATCTGCAGTCTGTCCTCTGCAGAGTCCGCAAAATTAATCAGTTTACTCGGATGTAAAATACGGTTGTGTCGTGATTTCCAGATAAGTCTTTAAAACTAACGCAGAAGCGTCAGTCAGATGACCGTTCCAACGCACTGATTTATGAAATGATATACAAAGGATATCGTACTGTCTACTTTATTTTCAACTTTTGCGACACGTGTTTCAACTGACTAGCAGTCAGTTTGAAAGAATAGTTGTGCTTGATGATGACTCCTAGTTAGTTGAAACACGTGTCGTAAGAGTTGAAAATGGACAGTACAATATCCTTTGTGCATCATTTTGAAATGCTGTTTTACAAAATCTCGCCTAAGAAAGTGGAATTTATTCGCACTGATTCCTGTTATTAGGGAGCTAAAAAAATAAGGGGCATTACCTTTTGGGCAACCCTTATATTCACAGAAATTTTTCTTCCATTTACAGCCGACATCATTATTCCGCTGTCATGTTGCATTTTGATTTTTGCCGAATGCGAATGGATGTCAATGGGTGCAACATGCTATTGGATGAGACCGCAGATAAAGTGAAAGATTCATTCTGGAGAAAGAGAGTATCATTCTCGATCAAAGAGTAGTCGCGATTCCAATTTCGAGCGCTCCGAATCCGTCCACGAAAAGCCTGACGGATGTGATTCCAGGTGTTAGGTGACATTAAAGATTCAGCTCATCCACTACCGCACTCCGACAGGCAGGTGGCAGGCCCGGATAACAATCGACATTGACCGACGAGGGCCACAGCAACAACCGCGGAGACAAAAACAGATGAAGAGAAACTCAGCGGCCTAAGTGAGGAGTCGAGGTCATGACGTGTTCTCCCCCATCTCCAAGAGATGGATTTTCACGCCCTGGACCTGTGATCGATTACAGCCGCTTGAATTGACGAGAAAGGTAAACGGGAGGCCGTGATCGGAAACAAAGGAAGGAAACTAAATAAGAATAGTGTCAGAAATTCATACTAGCGGTTTTGTTCCTCCATGGATTGAGAGTTCGTGAAAAAATAATTCCTTTAAGTAGGACTTCTTAATGGAAATAGCGCCCTTAAAAAGTTATTCATACCATTTTTATAACAACTACGTTCAGTATAATTTCAGTATACTGGTGTTTCATGGGTTGAATAGAACTAATAGCGCGCGCAAATAAAATATTTATCAATAGTTCCACCCTTTAACAAACCTAACGCTACGACAGTTAGCTCACTTGAGCTCGAAATATAGTAAAATTGATCAACTGAATGACAGTATATATAAGTTATAAAGGTCAACATATACTATTATTTAAGAAATAACTCAGAACGATGACGTGAAACGGCTTTTGAAAGCATTTAAAATTGAAACGAAGCCAATTAATGGTAACGTAAATGTCACGATTGAAACTTAAAAGAGGAATTTGTAAATAAATTCACTTTGTAACATTCCACAAAGGATTTTATTATTTCGAACTGGGTTTCGACTCAAATTAAGTCATTATCAATGACCTTGGTAATGAATTGAGACGAAACCTAGGTCGGAATAATAAAACCATTGTGAAATATTACAAAATTAATTTATTTACAAACTATCGCAATGATGTTACACCAAGTGAAGAATGAGAATTTATTATATATTAAAAGAGAAGTACAAATTTTAAAACAAGTAAGTGAATAAATGAAATTCCTCCTGTTGACTTTAACTTTATAGTTAGGTCCTTGATGATGATCCCAAGGTGTTCACAGGCGTAGAATTATTAAAATGTTTTAAAGGACAGTATAAGATTTTATTTTACTTATAAACTGGCGGAATGCTCCACCATATCACCACCAACATTGTTGAATTTAAATATTGAAATAATATTATAATATATGAAATTTCCGAAGAAATGCCATGTTTCAAGAATCATCCTTATTCCCAAAATATTACGAATTTAAAAGTGGGAAAAAAGTTAACGCAAAACTAACACATAATGGTGCAAGCTACAATGTTTATTTCGTCAATAATCACTGTTCTCATGATAGATCGTCACCTACCACTCTGGAGAGCAAAAAAAGTGAGGGGATGTAACATAAAGTATATGTGGATAGGAGGGTGTGAGAGACTTGTGAGGAGGTTGATGGATAGAGAGAAGAGTTTGGGATGAATATTTGAGAGGGAAAATGGGAAGAATGGAGAATATAAAGGAAGGCAGAGGTGAAATACGACAAGATGACATGGGATTTAATGTCGAAATAATAGTTAACAAATGGAGCTAATGAAAAGACTTCATTTTGAGTGGAAAATTATGGGCACTATTACCTTTCGACCGACTACTAATTGGTTAGAATACATATCGTCACCAAATGTTATGTCACGATTCAGCCAAAGGTTCACTTTTAATGCGAGAAATAGTTAGAAAATTTATACGCTACAACCAATATTATCTACTGCATAATAAAATGAATGCATGCTATTTTCATGCATCAACACCGTAATTTATAGTCACATAATGAATTGGCACTGCCATTATCAACCTTGAAAGTGGCGATGGTGGTCGAAACAATGGTCGAAAATAAGTACAATATACGGACTACAAAAATAAAAAGGGGCGCGTACCAGTTCCACAGATCCTCACCGGAAGCATAACCTTTTTATTACAATAATGGCCACGAGTTGAAAATTTTATTGAAGTCAATATCTGTCAAAAATGATGAACTGAATTTTTAATGGCCAGTTGCCGGAACGACTTATGGGACCCATAACCCATGGCAACCATTCAATAAGTGTTGCAGAAATATTACATTGATTTGTTGCTATCACAACTTATCGCTTGGAGTTACGAGTTCCATAAGTAGCCAAGATTGCGGTTGCGCTATGAACCACTTGGAAACCTAATTACTTCACAAAAGAGTTGTTTTGAAACAGATGACCAGTTTGTTTACTCTTACTGACTAATTATTATCTGCATCAGCAATTACTTGCAACCGGCCACAAGTGAGTGTAAATAATATTACCAGAATCGCAAATTTACCTATTACTGACTATGGCGGCACATCTTTTAGTCGTTTTGACTTTTTGATGATGAATTATCTTTGTATTTCGAATATTAATTGTTTTGGTACATTTTTCTGTCTATGCAAATTGATGATTGTTTTGTAATTTAATTATAACGTATAAGAGCGAAAAGCATGGGGACAAGTAACAAGAAGCCTCGCATAAACAACCAACGGCGATTGTTGGTTGTTTATAAAGAAAAAGGAATGGACCACCATGTTAAAAGCAACACGCGTTTTCTTTTGCGTGCAATTCCCGACACCACATGACTACGATAAAATAACTCTAGTGGTGACTCGCCCACCTTTGCAACGAAGACGATGACCCGGGGCTTCGGCCCCCGCTGCCTCCGCCCCCGCTGCCTCCGGACGATCGCCTCCGGGGGCTCTCCCTCGGCGGCCTCCTCCTGCCGCCTCTCCGCCCCTCCTCGCCCTCCTCGTCATCCGTGCTCTCCCCTTCGTCCGGGCGGAAGCCGTCCGGCATGGCGGGGCTGCGCACCATCCCCGCCACCGACGCCGCGTCCATCTTGCGAGTCGCCGGCACTTTGGAGCCGTGCACCATTAGCGAGGTGCGCGGCGGCTTGGGTCGGCGGATGGTGCCCCCGGATGGCAGGTCCCGGCCGACGGCGCGCCTCCCGTCGGTCTCATCCCGCCTCGACAACTTGGAAGACTTCTTGCGATACCCTGGACGGGGAGAAACGGAGAGGGACGCGTTAAGAGGACGCACCTTACCCGTTGGTAGGGAATAGTTCTGTGGAAAATGAGCCAGATGGCGACATTTTCACCCGCTCGAGGCGTTTTGACACCAGGGGCCTTTATAGTGTCCCATTTTCCTTCAATGTCTGAAAGTCATGGGTCTCAGATGGTGACAATTGATGAGATAATGAGGTGAACATAAAATTTCTGAAATTGTATAATATTTAGGGATCGCGCGCGTAGCTTTTCGTTCAACAACGGAAATGTCTTCGAGCGTTGAGTTCAGCCCCCTTAAGGCGACAGATCACACTCGCTCGACCGATCGAATTTGTCATGATTTTCGACCCCATATTTTTTGTTAATGACTTATGTTATCTGATTTAAAATTTCAGAACATATGTAATAGGCATTTGCCAAGGGAGACATGTCTCTAATATGACAATTTTATCTAGGTGCATGAATGAACTATCATAAAAGCGGCAAGAAATGGAATATATTTTGACAGAAACTATTATTTGTATTGAATGATCTTAAACAAAGAGAGATGTGTCAATCCTTCTTCTATCAGAAAAATAAGGGTCAGCCGACCTGTTTGTAAGATAACATCTGTAATTTGTTTCAATCGACAAGACACCTGAGTGGTTTTTGGTGATGATATACTCTGATACAAGTCAAAGTTTTAGGCTTCACTTTGTGGAAAAGCGACACATGAAAAGAGAACTCACTTTCTACTTTTCACTCCGTTTTATTCTTTCTGACCATGGTTTCGACTATTTTGCCATTATCAAGGTACAATATCACTTTTCAGTTTTCGATATATACCAATCTGAGGGTGGGTGGGGTAGAGACGGTGGGGAAAGAGGGGGAGGGTAAGAAAAGGTTGGTTGAAAGGAGAATGACGTCAATGGGGATGGGTATGGGATAAACACACAATGGCAAGTTTGCGTATATGACGTAAACTAAGACAAATATACTAAAATTTGATTGACATCAGTGGCAAATGCACGTAAAAAGTGAGGTCTTTTACTAGATTTGAATTTTGTATAACAGTATTTAAAATTTCCTATTGTTCAAGAAAGTCTAATTTTCCGCCCTTGTCCTGTATATGTAAACTTTCAGGTTTAAAATCACTTGAATGATTCCAATATAATAAATGTTTGGCAAATATAGAAGAAATGTCACCTGTTAAAAAAAACAATTACCATGCTCCTCAATCCTAATTTCACATTTCGGTCCAGTTTGGCCAATATACCTAGCCTCACCAAAACATCTGTAATTGTATTTAATCGACAAGACACCTAAGAGGTTTTTGGCAATAATATGCTCTGATAGTGACGCAATTAGTTCAGACTTGAACTACTTGCGTCACTATCAGAGATATCACTCCCGAAAACCACTCAGGTGTCTGGTCGATTGAAACCTATTATAGATGTTACCATACAACCTAGTCGGCTGACCCTTAGCAATTTAATAGAAGAAGGATTAACAAATCTCCTTTCGTTTAAGATTAGTCAATACAGATAATAGTTTCTGTCAAAATATATTCCATTTCTTGTCGTTACATTAGTGGTTTATTTATGCTCCTAGGTAAAATTGTCATATTAGAGAAACAGGTCTCCCTTGGGAAATGCTTATTATTAATACTCTGACATTTGAAAGCTGATAACATAAGTCATTAACAAACAAATTGGGGTCGGAAATCATGACAAATTCGATCGGCCGAGTGGGTGCGATGCGTCACCTTAAGGAGGCTGTACTCCACGCTCGAAAACGTTTACGATAGTGTGAGCACGCTTTCGTTCTACGACTCTACTTCTCTACTATGCCACTTGAAGCAAATCGTTTGCAAATCTTGGAGCAGGCCTTTGGAATATGGATTGCTTTCTAAGAAAAGTGCTGCAACTTTTCACTGGTTACTTTCTACAAAATTATTTCAATTACGGAAGAAACATTAATCGGTCGAAAATTAGGTGATGGCCTCGATGTGTGCGACGATTATTTCTTCAAAAATTTTCAGTTATTCTAAACTGGAACTCTAAATTTTCAAGGACTATCAACCTGCTGAATTTTGCGTATTATAACGTCACTCTTCACATCCTCGTAAACCCTTACAACTCACTGTCCGCAGTTGCATCAATGGTGCTATTGTCCGCGGTGAGTAAGGGTCCATTTAAGTATTACGGAAGACGTTTTCGGGGGAGGGGGTTGGGATCATCTTACATTCTCTCATGAAGATGTAGGGTGTCTGGAACCAATTTACGTAAGATTTTTGTCCGTCTTGAAACAATTAGTTGTTTCCAAATATCCTGTGTATTTTTCAAATAACCTGTATTTTTTTCAAATATCCTGTATTTTTTTCAAATATCCTGTAATTCTTCACAACTTCATCAGCTGTGGTACTGTTTCGCTCTTAACGTTAATGGATTTGGTACTCCAACACTGCATCATTATACAATATCCAGTGCTCAAAGCTGCATGATGGCTTCCATGGAAAGATGAAACAGCAGAAAGCGTGCATTTTACAAAGAGTAGGTACAAATATCTAACATTTTACGTAAGAATGAGAGGGAGGGGGTCGGGAAAAATCTTGCCTTTTCTTACATAGAGGAAGGGGGGGAGGTCAAAAATGGCATAAATCGTCTTACGAAATACTTGCGCGCCCTAACGGCCCCTAATGGAGGGGAAGGCAAAAGTCTCTCCTAGAATACGGCAGAAGCCAGACCAAAAAGGGCGTTTTTGGAGGTATACAGTTCCCTGAATAAGGAAGGATGCGATGAAAATACAGACATCGGATGAAGAGCTGCTTCGGAGACCTTGTTCTGGATTGCCCTCCTTCACCCTCTCAGCATCAAGCTCGCGCATATATCCGAGGAGCCGCACAGTGTGGCATTTGGAGCATTTTATCGTCACAACCTAAAGGCTGTAGTTAGAAATGAGTTAGGTAGATGAAATCAAAGGCATTAGGATGATAACATATTTCAACACATTGGAAAAATGAAGTGACAGTTAAAGGAGACGTTTGACTTAGAAAATGAAGGTCAACTCAACGAAATTTTGAAAATAAGTAGTTTATATAGGTTCATTGTAACATCATGGATGGGCATTTTTTTCATAGCGGCAAAAAATTAACGTTCAAGTCCAAGCTTGATCATGCATTCAGCTTAATGATAAAATTCACCTTCAAAGGTTCTATGAAAGTCAAACAACTTTTTCAGGAATATAATTCGAATTTCATTCTTCTTCTTACTCATAAAAGTGTGTTCGACCCTTAGATGTTTTACTAAAGGTAGTTTGAGCGAAATATCATTTTAATCAGAAATTAATGAATTTGGTCTCGTCAAAAAAAATATATCATCCTTCCATTGACACCAAAAATTTAATCTCTTACCACATTACTTTTCGAGATATTTGCTAGAAAATACCAGCCCTTTTACACGGGAAATGGTGGGTGTATGCACTCCAAAGAGATCTTATGTTAAAAATGAGGCATTTCTAACACCTATATCTTATAAAAAAATCAAAATTGTGTAGTTTGTATAATTTCTCAAACATTTTGAAAATTAATCATATTGTCACCGCAGTAAATTCTTCAGTATTGAGATAAACCTTCCGTTTTGATAGAGTTTCAAACGTACCGCGTGAAAAAATTGAGTCAAGTTAAAGACTTATTTAGATATTTTCATTTAATTACTCACAATTTCTGTCATGTAAAACTATACCATTGCACCATTAACAATGAAATATTTAATTCGTGTGTCTCACAGCCGGTGAAATTAAAACGTATAATTCGAATATGGTCTCTATTATGATTAGGAAACTATCTCGCTCGTACTACCTTAAAACATAGAGGTGAATATAAC
The DNA here is from genome assembly GCA_963169105.1 of Ceriagrion tenellum. Classification (NCBI taxonomy): domain Eukaryota; kingdom Metazoa; phylum Arthropoda; class Insecta; order Odonata; family Coenagrionidae; genus Ceriagrion; species Ceriagrion tenellum. The sequence continues at coordinate 75,090,971 of OY720639.1, read as the reverse complement.
CAATAAGGATACCTTACAATTGTAAGTATTCTCGCACATATGCAAATTATGGGTCAATCTAAATAAGAGCAGTGATAAAAGATTTCAGTGGGATCATGCACACATAAATATACTTAGAATTCATGAGAATCTACTTAGCTCAGTCTAACGGGGAGGGTTGTAGTGAAACTTTTACGATCCAAACCGAGAAAATAATATTCGGTTGGTTACGGACAGGATTTTGGGAATCCACGCAAGAAAATGGAATATTTATTGGCAGAGAGTTTCAAAATCGCATAGCTTGAGCATTCCGCTCAACTATGATAAAGTACTGTTGATGTCAATTTTTAGGTCAGGAACGATCGCTCCGGAAGCTTCTCAATAAACTCCCTTCTATATCCAGGGAAAGGGGATGATCTCTTTCTATTGGCTCCTTTTTCTGTCTATCTGATTTTTAATGAAAAATTCGATTCAATTGCCAGCCGATTCGATTTTCAAAACTCGGGCCGAAATAGAAGAAAAACAACTGGCAGCCAGCAACGTAAGTTCACGGCAAGGGCAATCCATTCGACCGTGACGAAGATTTCGATATAGAAAATAAAAATGATTGGTGCAAAAGATATAAAATATGAAAAACCTTATTGTAAAGAGGATGCATTACAATATTGCTAGGCTTCTTTTAATTCATCTTAGGAAGAAGCGGTTAGTAATTTTCCTAGGAAATTCCGAGCACTAAAGGCCCTACTGAAATTGTCAACACTCGACTTTCCGCACAATGCCACATGGTATTCATGATAAAATCTACCATTGTATATTTTTTTTATTTTAGAAAAAGTATATCTTTTATTTTATTTAAGTATAACCATTGGATAAATATAATTTGCCGAAATTTTAAAGTAAGAGGAACTGGAACAAATTAGGGCTTGTTTATGTTTATTAGAGGTTGCTTGAGACCCCTTTTTAATTAAGCTCATAACATTTTCAGATAACTTGTCCCGTGCGATGTGCCTCTCAACCGTTTAATGGCTAATAAGGTGATGATGACTCATCCTACTATTCAGAAATAAAAAGTTGCCAGTCTTTTCCTGTCTCTCTCACACATCGTTTTGATGCTAAAGCGTAAGGAAAGAAATTGATACTTGACAGAGATTTCGTGATACAGATGCTTGCGCCTATACTTAGGAGTATCAATAGTATTTTTACATTTTTTTACCCACCATATTAATAAGAGATGAGCACGGCTAATTGAAAACATTAATTTTATCTTGAAAGGTGATACGGGCAATATAACAACTGTAGGATGTTAGTCTTTCTCCGCAGCGAAATTTCCTCCGACAGAGAAACAAAGTGTTTCAAGCTGAACTCAACCATTGTAATCAGTTCTCCGTACTTATTGAAGTTAATGCGGCGCCTTTCCGAACTGTACCAATTCATATTAGCTGAACAGATCTCCGCACGATTACTATTTTGCTGCGAAAATAGGCTCAAAATAGGACTTGACGCAACTAAATACTCCTTACTGCAGCAGAAGATTGTGGGGGGAGGGGTAGTTTCGGTGTTCAGAATGGAATAACGCAACAGTGCTTTATACCGGCGTAGAAAAGATATTTCTTCATGACAGTCTTTAACTAGAAGTTTCTAAGGGTATCGTATTTTATAATTTCACAACAAACTCAAAAATGAAAACGGAAATCTATAAATTAAGTGAAATTTATAACAATGTAATGCGCTAATTATACTACTCAATATTTTATTATATCAACAGCCTTTAAACCTTAACGATTGATTCTTAAATAACTGCGGAACAACAACCAATTACCCACACAAAATATTATAAGAAGTACAAACTCAAAAAAATAAGCACCATCTCTACAACAAATATTTGCTGGTAAATTGTTTTTTGGATAAATTTATGCGAATTACTCCATCAAGTGTAAATTGCTCATTTCCTCTCAACAGCAGGAGAAACAATTTTAGGGCTCTCGTGAAGCAAAATTTAATTCGCAAAGTTTAATTTACTAAATGAAATGCTGGCGAATGGCTAAGTATTAGAAAACTGAAAACCTATCTCCCCCTGAACATATTATTAAAGATATTTAAACATATTTATCAGGTATAAAAGTTAGATATTACGATTATCCTTAAAATTTCATGGTCTTGCAATTCTCCGAGGGCTCCTCGCTCCACGTCTTCCCACCAATCTTTAGTTACTTACTTTTGCTTTGAATAAGGTCACCTATTTCCAAAAAAAAAACATTTAGACTAATTTAAAAAAGGTTGCGCACCGATTCCCTAGGGAACCGAAACATTAGCGATTCCAAGCTGGACTCGACCATTATGTACACTAGCCCACACAGATTGCGGTCGGTTGAGAAAGCGCCTTTCCAAAACTACACCAATTGATTTCGGTAAGGGGGGGATAGTTTTCCGCTCGATCACCATTTTGCCGTGAGAGCGGGTGGCCCCCAAATGGAACACAACACTCCTGCCCCCATTGTTATTTCGGTCCAGTTCACCGCCGTGGATTTATTTATTTTTTTACCGTGTGACTTCCGCCTCCTGGCGTCTCCGTCCCCCTCCTCCGCCCCCTCGTCCGCGTCCGGCGGCCCCGCGTCGCCCCCGTCGTCCTCCGGCGCCCCACCCTCCCCCGGAGACGAGAAGTCTAGCCGCAGTCCGCGCTTGGCCACTCGGCGTTCCTCTTCGCTCCAACCACCGCTGCCGGGGAGCGATCAAGGGAGAACGCGTAGGTAGGATCAAGGGACAAGGATATACATGTAGGGGTGTATGGAGAGAGTGGAAAGAGAGAGACCGAAGGCGGAAAATGGAGAAAAGAGAGAGAGAAAGAGAAAAGGACTCATTTCAGTTGAACAACCGATTTACTGATGAGGGTAAAAATGTGCACATGCCACATACTCACGTCACGATGCACAATTCATGAAAGAAGAAAACGGCATACGATTCCGACATGCAGGCATTCGGACAAGCTAGCGAGCAAGCAAGCGAGCAAAAGCAAGCACAATCACAACGAAGACGTCAAAAGAAAATTGAAACATCTCAAGATAGAGCAAGTGCAATGAAATCATAGATAATGGAAAAAATACAACTGTAGTGCCACTAATTTACGTCACATAGTGGCATAACAAAAACTAATTCACCGTTTGAAGCATTACTATCACTATCAACTCCTTTAACCCGATGAATTCCAGTTCCGTGACTGTGTGGAACAAAGCATATACTAAATTCCAACTTTTTTCAAAGAATTTTAAACCCTCATACTACCGGATGGGTTACGTACCCAGGTAACATATGGAATCGCAGAACCTTTAATTTTCTTGGTGATGTAATATTTCCTAGATGGTTTTAGAAACTTAATTATTAAGAAAAATTTTTCATTTTTAATAATTTGTTCGGAGAAAATACCCTTGGGGCAACCTGATTACCCCCACTTGCGACAAAAGTATTGAAATATTTTCGTAGAAAAATTCATTACAATAAGTAAAAATAATGCGCTCAGTACAAAACTTTATTATTTTGTGACATTTACTGGTTTCAGAGAGAGGGTTGATTAATTTTTGAATGTTTTTGAGTAGTTGTAATGGTATTTCTGTGGGTTACTGTATCAATTTTGTCAATAATGGAATGTATACTGTTTTTATACATCCTTCAAATGAAATATTGTTTATTATTGAAAAAACATATTCTTTATCGTTAAAAGAGATATTAAGGATCATATACATGATATTAAGGATCAACACGGAATAGAGTAATTTTTATGTTATATGTGGTAATCAATTTACTCCACATGGTAGTGAAAAAGAGATGAAATAAATTGGTTGTCTCAGGGTTGAAAGTCTTGCTTCCGCTGATGGAATACGTTTGATAATGATAAAATTTAGGAACAAAAAATTCCAATTATCCCACGAATATATTTTCATGAACACTTTTTTACAGCCGTAAACGCCGACTGAAGTACCATTTCTATCAAATTACCAAATTTTAACTTCAATTTTACAGTAATTAGCTAGTAACATAAAAAGTACGGCGGTAAAAAGAATATTTTTTTAAATTAAAATATTCGATAACTTTTGGTATTTTATAAGATTTCTATTGAAAAGGCATATAAAATAAACGGAAAAATATTATTTTACATATGTTTTCCATTTCTCGCATTGAAATCAATATGATTTCAAGTTGCATTTACGAAAAAAAACATCATTAGGTAAAATTTTGTTGTCCACACCTAAGGTAGAACATATTTTTCAATAATTATCCATAAATTGAATAAAATGACATTTATGTCCTTTATCGGTGGAACCACCTTATGCGCAATTCTACAAAGGACTCCTCACGAACCATCTTGACCAGACCATGGCAATATTTTGAATAAGCGCCCTTAGTTTTTCAGAAAATTTGTTGCTAATAATTTTGTTTTCCTAGAATAATCTGCCTCAAAAAAAATTTAGTATGCCGAGCAATATTGAGTGTATGCGAATTACAGCAGTGTCCATTAAACGGATTCAAGATTACGACAAAATGTTCCCACAAGAAACTATAAAAAAGGAGTAATATGGCATGATTCCGCTTCAAAAACCTTCATTCTCGAGAATATAGGATTTGTGCAACATAACTAGCGAATCCATAGATAAATTTAGTAATAGAAACACAAATAACGAAGTTGAATCCTTCCTTTATTCCTGGATTAACTTTCTGCATATGCACCTTGAGTTTCACAGGCAAAATAATTACTTTCCAAATTAGGTGAGTTAATATGTACCAAATTGCTGACCCAAATGATTTAATTGGTCAAATATAATTTATATATACTCACTTACATGTATTCCACAAGTGACACCATTCTTCATAAAAAGTTAAGACTTTGAGGACCGCAGAATTTCTTAGGATAATTCTACAGCGCATTTCCGTGAAATAAAATGCATTTATCTTCCTTAATACCAACAAACAGGGCAACGAGACGATGATTTTTTGTTTAGCAGATGAATAATATTATAGTAACATTCGTCGAAAAATAATTCATGTTTTAATGAAGATTTAAAAAAATATAGATTGTCTATTTACAACAAAAATCACCTAAAATGTTTGCAAGATTTTTAGATGAGCAGCAATGGTGCATCGCATATATATGGATTATTAACATGAACATGCAATTTGCATCCAAATTCAATCCTACATATTATTCTTTCTAAAATCTAAGGGTTTCCATACGCACTGTTTACCTAATGTTGACACGTTTTTGAAACAAACTATTGTCTATAAATAAGGTATATTATACCGTGCATAAATCAGGCACTTGAGACAGCTGATTACTATTGAAAAACTAAGCAGCCGCTACATCTCATTGATGAACTAAAAGGAGATCAAAGATTTTAGTATTTACATTACTGTACAATTTTAAGCAGAATGTAGCGAAAATATCAGATAAAATATTGATATTCCATTGACTATAAATATAAAACCATTTGAAAATTAGATGTGGTCGACAACGTAATGATCTAGTTATTTAATGATGCGATGAATACATTAGTTTACCCCCTCCGACTGTGGATATATTGTGTCGTTTTAGCATATTAATGTACGCAGCAGAATACAGGACTTTTCTTTAAAGGAGTTTTTATTGTATGAGATTTTCCTTTGTTAGATTTTAAATCCTATGAATGTACAGAGAATATAAATAAAATTACGAGTTAGAAGAAAATTTAGCGGATATGTAGTAAAACTTTCCTTCTCAAAATAAAACGAGAACTCACTCATTCTTCAGACAAATTAATTGCTCTCGTAACTCTCATACACAAATATTATAATAAAAATGAGTAGGGCATTGATTTATAGCTATTTATGTAAAATATGATACTTATTAGAAGATTATTTAAACGAGATTTGATGCAATGTTAAATGACGTAAAATACTTGAATATGTGAAAAAATTTCGATGTTTTTATGTGATTTTTATAGTCTATGCATAAAAATAATGAAATTTTGAAAATAAATTATGAAGATTTTTTAGAAATATTTCAATCTAGACTATCAAGCTTATAATCTCTAAACGATTAACGCTTTATTTCAGTTTCAATGACTGAAATAGTTGTATCTGAAATAATCTAAACCAAACTATAAATAAAATGGAAATAAACAGCCAATAACGTTTAAGTAAATGAGTTTGACTGGTGAAACTTCTAAACCTCTAGTAGGACGCATGGAAAATTTGATGTACTAAACAGTAAGAAGATACCACACGCATTAAGTGAAGTTTGCGTAAATCATGCAAATGCCATACACTAAAATCATGCATTACCTGAACGACAGAAAACATTCAATTTAACTTTATCTTTTTTTAAACACTTCAATTAATCATTTACAATTTTAAAGCGGATTGAGGCTATTTACTTTCGTTCATCACTCATCCTTTTTTCAAGAAAAAATGTGGTTACGTGTTCTGGTGGATTATAAAAAAGTAATGAAGTTATGATAATTAAATTTTAGGGCCCTTCGTCCGCACCAGTTCTAAGAGGTTTCTAAAACTACTATTTTGTCCATGCACTAATTATATATTCCTAGAGCACTTAAATGCGACGCCGCATGCAGCGATTGCTACATTTTCTCGCTTAGGCAAGAGATTTATTAGAATATGTTAATACTGTTATGTATTTAGGTAGAAAGAGATGTATAGCGCATAGAAGAATCTATCATCAATATAGAGCTAACTACTGGCTTTATACAGAAAAAACCCACTTGCAGACAGAGTCTTTACGGGAGTAAGAGATGAAATTTATGTGGAACAGTAGAGCCGTGCGAGTTTCCCAGCGAATATGGAGAACAACAGTTGGCGCAAAGTGAATCCTTTTTGTAAAACTGTGCTCATTTTACTTTGAGTTTTGTAATGCTACTTCCGGTGAGCCCTTTAACTCCTCGGTGGTATAAACATTCTGTTTACAAAATATGAACCTCACAGGATGATAATACTTCTAGTCCAAGGTTTTTAGAAGAAAGTGAGGAGCTTTAATTAGATAGACAAAAAATAATAATACTCCTCGAGAATAAGAAAATATATTTATACCTCAAGGCAATTAATAAATTCATTTCATAGAATCATCTTAATCAGGTAAGCTGTTAAATATTAAAAAATGAATGAAAGCAGAATTCTAGGAGAGTGTCAATAAGTATGTTATATTTGAAAAATTCAAACATTTCAGAGTACCTTCTCAGGTAAGTGGTATTAATATTCACGGGAATTGAATACTGACAGTAATTGGGATACCTCTGTGCTGTACTTAGGAGATGATTAATTAATTAAACTTCCACATTGGACACTATAACGCGTCATATATTCAATACCACCCAGGGTTTCAGACGCCTGTCATCAGGCACGTTTACAACCATAATTAATACTGGTGAAAAACTAATTTAATACCTATTCCTCCACAAAAGGTCAAATCTAAATTATTTTCAAAAGAGATAAAACGTTGACATTTTTTATTGTTCAGGTCGAATTCAAGGGTAATAGTAGAATTCAATTCACCCATACAATGACCAAATACTTGAGTCGTTCTCGCGTCTATGCAATTTATTATGCTTTTTTCCACCAACTGTTGTCTCCAATGAAGTTTTCACTTGCAGAAATCACGGTACTTTCATTGAGCTGAGCTTCCCAAGCCTTCCAAAGGGTTAGAGCCGAAACGCCTCAGGTATGTAATCATACAATTTAGAAAACTGTACTTCACTTATTCCGTCAATTATCAGATTCAAAAATATGGTAATTTATAGGTTAAAGAGGACCTAGCTTGTACATGGTTTATGCTTAAATTGACGAAATTTGAGGAAATAATTTGGCTTAACAACAGATGATTTAAACTTTGCGGAGAAACTGACTCAAGGGAGCCTACTTCAATTTTATCTCATTATGAGCACCGAGAATGTACGCTTGTCCCTCATAGATAAATTTCAAAAAAGCTCTTTTTAATAGACCGTATCATTTTAAAACCATCTCTACCATATCGGGAAGTTAATTACAGGTATCAGGGATATATTTCAATGTTGAATTAAAGTAAAAGCCGTACATTGCATAAACCATCATTTTCTCTTACTTAATAAGGCCCTGTAATGAAACAAATTTATACATTTACTCATCGGTTGGACGAGAACTAATAAATTTCGCTCATCGTTTGCTATTTTCCAAAGATCTCCATACCAATTCGTACTACATTACATGGCGACGTCATATGTTACTCAACCACCAACTTTGGGGAATTTTGGGGGAAAAATCAAGTTAAAAAATTTAAACGTGTTAAACAAACACGTTTCATATTTTTTACAGTTTTACTTCTTTTCAATACATGGCAGTTACAGAACAAAACGGTCCCAAATTTGACGGACAAGCCAAGCCATTTCAGATTTTAACCACCCGCGAAAAGTCAATACCGGTTCTAAGAAATCCATTCAATATCCAATGGATTTTTTGATGTGACTAGAGATCATCTAGGCAAATATAGATAACTTCAAGATGAAATAATCTAAATCTCTGAGACGGATGAATAAAATTTGAATGTTTTTCACAGAAAGAGTTGATAATGTAAGGCAAACTTTGATTTCAGGGAACCCATTGCTAAAACAGAGAAACCAAGCGTTCATAGGATACACGAAATGAAAAGCCGAAGGTTAGTAACAGTGCAAGAATAAATTCCTAAAGGGGACAGGAAGCTGTCTGTTTAGAACCATCTAATGCTAATAAGATCGGCACTTAGATAGATATTCTGTTGGCATAAATAACCACTCCATGAGATGTCAGAAAAAGGGAAAAGTAAGATAATTTAGTGTCACCAAAAAGTCATAGCAAACATGAAACTGTATCTAATGAATTTGATAATAGCAGAAAGTACGGACTTTGTTCCTTTTATATCCCATAAAGATATTTTGAGAGACGTTTACCAACTCGTATCGCAGCTTCATCTTCTAGGGATCTCCACAAATACGACGCTGTAAAGGTTTATCGGAAAAAATGTTTGTTCAGTTTAACATGACCGATGAAAACCATAATACTTGCATCAATTGCGGCAGGGAACAATTACATGCCACGTATAGTGGCTCTATTTATGCAAAATACCATGAGAAATCCATTAAGCATGAAAATAGCGGTTAATTTAATCAATATAATACATTGATCCAAAGCATTATCTTTTTTCTACAAGAAACGACCCAATATCTTCGAGATCGAAATCAACCTTCATAGTATTTTTAAATCCCCCGTTTAAAAAATGCATGACGTCTAAAAACTCAGTGGGGAGCAATATTCCAACGAGACTATAAACCCTAGAATCTTAATATCTGTAAATAGTTTCCTTCCACAGTCCTTATCACCCAGAGAAAGTCCCTTCTTGTCGACACTGATGGAACATTTACCTCGCACGGCTCCACATTCATAAGATTTAGGGACTTAAGATGAGCAAGAGAAAGGCATGGAAGTTTTGAAAAGAAGAAACAATGCCTCTTTTCCTCGAAATGATGAAGATTCCAATAAGAAAGCTGGAAGATTATGCAAGAGAAAAGCGGCACAGGCCATGTAGGAAAGGTAGATACGATGATGTCGATCCCTGAAACACGGACAAGAATTTCTGCGGAAGAGACGAAAGACCATTTGGAGTTGAAATCTTTAAATCCGCTATCCCAATGTTATTCAATGAAGCGCGTTCATAACCCTTATTTCATTACTAAGGAAATTGTAAAAAATTAATTAAATATCGTTTATCCCAAGATTCTAACGTCAATCCAATTTTATCATTGCCTGGCGTAAGTATTCAGTCTTTTTCGGCGAATATTTCTAGTGAATTCTACTCGGCATTCCACCATTGTAGCATCCGCACGACGACCAATGTTGTTTCGATGTTTCGATGGAAACTTTCCCAATTCACTCAGAGCTGTTTACATTTGCCTGCCCCTACGATGAGGGGTTGTCCACCATCAAAACGCTGGTCCTCTTTCAGACATTAACTCGATAGAAAGCCCAAGAAGGATTAGCTTATTAATGCTTGGCTTCAAAATCCTTTGAGGAATTCCAGTAAACTAAAATTGAGCTTCTTCGGATAACTATCAAAGTTACTCACCTTGTCAGATTTGCATTGAAACTCCAACATGAAGAATGACCTACAAAGTAAGATCAACGACCAAAGAGATAATTTGCCAAGTAAAATTCATGTTCCTTTATTCATATCAAATAATTCGTTGGAGGCTCAGAGTCATGATAAAATTTGGCTAACGCAAAGTTTTTAACCTGCTAAGTATTCCAACAGTATGTTCAATCAAACAAAGGTAAAATTGCTCTGAGATACATATGTTCATATTTATACATTCTGGATAAATGTATACATTCATAGTCCGGTACAATTAGGTGATGACCCGGGAAAAAATAATTACCTAGTGAAACCTTTTCCAATGTCTTCGGGAACTTCCCAGGATTACTCTCAAAAAAGTCCCAAGAGCTCCTGACTGGGATAGCGAAGTTATCCAGGAAAACCTGGAAAAACCGGGAGATTTCCTGGGAAAATCCTAAATTACTTAAAAATTCAGTTAGAGCGATGATTTTTATATCATTTTGTTAGGAATTTAATGAAAAAGGCAACCAAAGTCTTACATTACACTATTGACCCACTGATAAATATATGATACAGAAAAATTTGGAATTTCCTTAAAATTAATTCGTCGGATTTCACTGTACTCTGTGATTTCATGATTAATGGCATTGCAAATGAAGCTAGGCACATTCAGGTCGTCACTCCACCGTGCCAAGATTAAAGGCTGCCTGGAATTCCCCTGGAAATACTCCTGGAATTTGATTGTCTTATCCAGTGTTTTTCTATGAAGGAAAGATTCGCTGTTATAAGTGCTAAGCGGAAATGATGTACAAAGACTAGAACTTGTGTCAAAAACCGCCTCTATTTCTGGTGGTCATAGACATAAAAGTAACTTATAAATTATGTTGCGATATCGCAATGTTTTTAAACGTCAAAAAAACAACACCAGGAATTGGTTACTACACCAACTTGCGTCGTCTAGCCGCTGACTCGTCGACATCAACAATGCTTTATGAAACCAAGACAACGATTTTAACAGAGTCCTTCCCTATTTGTGAAGAAGGTAAGTTTATAAGACAGTAAAACGTACCGGTTTGGTGATCATGAGTCTAAATATCGTCATAGGGAACATCACTGTCCTATTCTAGGATGCCATTAACCATGTCCGGAGTCAAGTCGTTGTCGTACCGACCTCTGTGATCTGGTTCGTTTGTGACGCAAAGTATTCATGAAGTGTCAAGCATGGATAAGTGCCCTTTGTGTGATTTTATGGAGCGCCCTGGAGGTGAAATATTCATGGTAAATTCGTCTATTGTAATTTCAGAATGGGCGGATGGATGAGTCCCTGCTATTTTAGTCCCTCCGCATTCACTTTCATTACAGGTACTTCCATTCACTGTTTCAGTGTGGAACAAATGGCCTATACACAATTCATAAAAGCAGTAAAATACGTCAGGATGGTGACCTCTAAGAAGGAAAGAGTTCCGTAACGCTGCGTGTCGAATATCGTTAGATCTAAACAAAGTGACCAAAATCTCCCCCTGTTCCTGAACCTGAGCCGAAGAAACAGAGAATATCAAAGACTCTAGAATTCGATTTCATGTTGCACTGTATGCTCGGTGAAAATGTAGGGGATCCTGATAATCGTAATCGATCACCCTTCTGTCAAGTTGGGACCTTAGAAGTAATTAAGAGCATTCGATAGCAGACATTGGGTATAAATGGAAGCAATACATCGACGAACTCAACCGAGGGCCGACGCCGCCGGAAGAAAACCTAGTCAACGACGAGAGCGAGGTTGACGAAGACGGTCGGGGCCCACTCATACTGTGGAATGAATTCAATAGAGCAGTAGAAGACCTCGAGAAAAACAAAGCACCCGGAGAAGACAACATCAATGGAGAAATCATCAAAGCGCTCGGAAGTAAATCCAATGATAACCTGTACGAGATACCCAGAAATAGCTACCAAAGCGGAACACTACCAGAGGACTATCATTGGAACGTAATGATTGCGATAACGAAGAAGAAAGGGACAAAGAGATGTGAGAAGCACCGAAGATTGAGTCTAGTGTCCGACGCATCACAAATACTAACACGAATTATAGGCCAAAGAATCGAGAGGAAAATTGAAGACAACCTCTCAGAAAACCAGTTTCGAATTAGAAAGAACAGGGGTACCAGGGAGTCCGTACTCTACATGAGAATAATCGTGGAGAAAACAATATATGAGGACCCCAGAAGTCAAGGGGTCTAAGTAACAAAACCATTGTTTAGAGAAAACTTGAGTCAAAGTTGAAAATATATGGTACAACCCACTAAGTAGTTGAGAGGCATTACCCTAGATAGCAGCACCTGTCAAGAAAATCACTTGGATCCCTTTACAATCTTTAAAAGATTTATATTTTCACAACCCATTCCTGTACCTACCTCATTTTTTTCAAAAATGTCACTTGGACCCCTTGACTTCTGGGGTCCACATATGTGATCAAACCATTGTATGTCGCATTCAGAAAGATAAAAGGAGAAGAAATCAACATGCTCCGCTTCGCAGATGATACCGCAGTCATAGCTGGAAACCTCGAAGATCCTCAGAGGTCACTAAACGTCATTGATTAAGTTTTCCAAGAATACAACATGAAGATAAGTATAACGAAGACTAAAATCTTAGTATACGGAAGAGAGAAGCTAAATGCAAAAGACACCCTGAGAGGAGAGAAATTAGAGAAAGTGGATTCATTCACCTATTTCGAAAGTACCATCAAGTAGGACGGGAGGAGTACAACGGGCATCAAGCGGAGAAGAGCCCAAGCTAAGAAGACGTTCATGGGAAAAAGACAACTGCTGTGCTAAAAGAAGATACGACTACAAACCAGGAAACTATACGTAAACACCTTCATGTGGAGCGTAGCACTCTATGGATTGGAAGCTTGGACTACTGGAAAAGCTAATCAGAAAAGAAAAGAACCCTTTGAAAGAGCCCTGGTGCTGGAGGAGGGTGCCGAAGATAAAATGGACGGAAAAAATAAGAAATGATGAGATGCACAGCAGAGTAGAAGAGGAAAGGACCATATGGAACAGTAAATAGAAAAGAAGAACCAGATGGATTGACATACTCTGAGACACAATGGATTTGTGAAGAACATGATTGAAGGCAAAATAGAGGGAAAAGTCCACAGAGGAAGAACCAGGAATAAGGTACTGTATCCATCATTAGGAGAAATGACTGCTGGAGGTGGAGATCAGATCCCAGACTCACTTCATATCTTTGTGCTCAAGGATTTGAGAAGATGTGCTGCACCTGCAGAAAGAACCGCATTGCGTGCTGTAACATAGTTGGACGCTGCACTGGACATGAGTGTACTAATAGCATCCTAGGATAGGACAGTGATGTTCCCTATCTCGATCTTCAGCCTAATGATCACCAAACCGGAATATTTTACTGTCTTATACACTTACCTTCTTCACAAACAGGGAAGGACTGTCTTAGGATTGTTGTCTTGGTTTCAGAAAGCATTGTTGATGTCGACGAGCCAGCGGCTAGACGACGCAAGTTGGTGTAGTAACCAATTCCTGTTGTTGTTTTCTTGTTGTTTAAAAACATTGCAATATCGCAACATTCATGGAAGATACATCGCAACATGAATGAAAGTACTCGTAATTAAAGAGAATGCGGAGGGACTAAAATAGCAGGGACTCATCCATCCGCCCATTCTGAAATTACAATAGGCGAATTTACCATGAATATTTCACCTCCAGGACGCTCCATAAAATCACACATAAGGCACTTATCCATGCTTTACACTTCATGAATACTTTTCGTCAAGAACGAACCAGATAACAGAGGCCGGTACGGCAACGACTTGACTCCGGACATGGTTAATGGCATCCTAGAATAGGACAGTGATGTTCCCTATGACGATCTTTAGACTCATGATCACCAAACCGGTACGTTTTACTGTCTTATACACTCACCTTCTTCACAAATAGGGAAGGACTCTGTTAAAATCGTTGTCTTGGTTTCATAAAGCATTGTTGATGTCGACGAGTCAGCGGCTAGACGACGCAAGTTGGCGTAGTAACCAATTCCTGGTGTTGTTTTTTGTCGTTTACAAACATTGCGATATCGCAACATAATTTATACGTTATTTTTATGTCTATGACCACCAGATATAATTACAGTTTCTGACACAAATTCTAGTCTTTGTACATCCTTTCCGCTAAACACTTATAACAGCGAATCTTTCCTTCTTTTGTTAGAAAAACACTGGATAAGACAATCAAATTCCAGGAGTATTCCAGGGGAATTCCAGGCAGCCTTTAATCTGGGCACGGTGGAGTGACAACCTGAATGTGCCTAGCTACATTTGCAATGCCATTAATCATGAAATCACAGAGTACAGTGAAATCCGGCGATACATTTAGTATGATGAATTAATTTTAAGGAAATTCCAAGTTTTTCTGGATCATATATTTTTTAGTGGGTCAATAGTGTAATGTAAGACTTTGGTTGCCATTTTCATTAAATTCCTTACAAAATGATATCGAAATAATCGCTCTAACTGAATTTTTAAGTAATTTAGGATTTTCCCAGTAAATCTCCAGGTTTTCCTGGATAACTTCGCTATCCCAGTCAGGAGCTCTTGGGACTTTTTTGAGAGTCATCCTGGGAAGTTCTCGAAGACATTGGAAAAAGTTTCACTAGGTAATTATTTTTGTCCAGGTTTGCGGTAAAATTCAACAAATTTTACCGGACTAACAGTTCCGCTACTAGTAGAGTAATAGCCGACAATTCCGTAACAATGCGGAGGCATACCATATCAATCTTGTTTTTTTCCTCCTAAGCTTTGCATAAGGTTTCAATGTCCTCTTACAGTAGGCTCTTTGGTTCTCTTCCACGTTGAGATGCGTTTGATTGGCGACAGTTATACTAGCAACCTAGCTGGAAAATTTCCAGTTGCTGAGACCCACCCCAATACAGAGGAGAGCCTGAGAGTCCTACATAAGAAGACATTCTTGTCATCGTCCATGAGGAAGTTACCAATTTTTGAGCCTGGGGATTTCTTTAAAAACGAATGAAATCAAGCAACCAGGAAGATTTTGTGGATGGCTGGGGAGAGGAGCCAACCATCGCATATCCTAGCTCCCGCTCACTTTCTAGCGCTAATTACCCCTTCAAGGAAATGCCAGCAGCCGCCAAAAAACTTTTCCGAGTCAGAAGACGCGACACCACCCTATTTGCACATGGCCCGGATGAAAGAACAGAGGAAAGCAAGAAGGAGAGAAGACTTTTCATTAAGGAATGATATTTTTTCCGTGAGACTGAATCAGTCATTCTTTTTTTGTGAATGTGTGTACGCTTGTTAAGGAGAAAAAGCTTTTTATATATTTTTTTGAGGGATGCAATGCAATGCATTTTTTTTCTTTTTGTTAAATGTGTCTCTCACCAGGGGTCTCCGTCGGATTCCTCCCTTCGGTAGCGCGGGGCCGAGGGGAGGCCCCTTCCCTCCGCCCCCGCGGCGGCGGCGGAGGCGGCGTGGGGCGTAGGCGGCGGAGGCACGCGGAGACCAGCCCCGCCTCCCTCGCCCCCTCTCACCACCACGACGCCCAAAGACACCCCAACGTCCGCCCTCCACCGCCCCCGACCTCCTCCTCCGCCCCCGCCGACCGCCCCCATCAACACCCTCTCTGCCCCCAGACCTCCCGCCGCCTCCTCATCCTCCTCCTCGCCCTCTTCCTCGTCGTCGTACTCCTCCCCCTCGCCCCCGGACCTCGCCCCCGTTCTCAACCCCCGTCCCCTCCGCCTCCTCTGCCTCCTGTCCATACTGCCGCCCCTCCGGTACATGGCCTCCCGCCCCAACTTGGCCGCTGCCGACACCACCACCACCAACCCCTCATCCTCCTCCTCATGCCCCCCTTCATCCTCCTCACCCTCATCCTCCTCCTCCAAGCTGTAGCTGCAAAATCGGGAGATTTGAAGGATGTCGGGGGTGTGAGGTTAAGAGGCTGCTTCTTGCTTTTGCTTTCTTGCCTAAAAAGTGGTCATTTACAACCTAAGCTGAGATTTAGGGCCACAATCTTACAGTACCAATAACGTCGGTCATGAGAATAAAAGATTTGAGGGCAAGTTGAACACTGCAACTCCACAAAAAAATTAAGTATTCAATCTCTTCCGAACATAGCTTCGGTGCTGAGAATTTTGCTCACCTCAAACTGACGCACAACATCGAAACCACGGTCTAAAGAAATTGAATATATAATTTTTTTAAGGGCTATCAGGGTTTACTTCACTCTCATTAAGAAAGAAATCCACCTAGTTATGGGAGAGACTGCCACCTTCGCCAAAATATTTCATATCACCCTTCTTCCGCTAAATTCCATTATTGAATGCAAAAAAGTGTGCTCTACATTCAGACATATCATTGGCATATAGAACCTGATTAACTACTTAATCATTAAGAGTAATGCACCTATTCTAGAGGAAAAATACGTCAAGGCTTGTATTAAGTTTAATTATAAAAATGTTTTACACGAATACTCCAAAATACTCGAATAAATTTAAGCATTGCGTGCGAGGCCGCAGTATAATTGAGTAAATGATATCAATAAGACGAGGAAAGTTTTTCCAAAATAATTTTTCTCACAGGAATTTGAGTATTGTTGGCAAAAACAATTGTCCGTCTCAATGTTGATCCATAGAGAGATCTAAAATCCTCGTTTATGGCTTATTACTTATGAGGAGTTCATTTGTTCCATGACCAAACTCCGTGAAGAATTCCGATTAATAGATAATTAAGAATGTTTCAAACAAAAGCTCCAAGATGTTATATTAATTTTTAGGATTACATATTTATAAAAGTACCCGTAAAATATTGTGCAAACGTAATGGAGACAGTGACTGAAACTATTAGATAAATTACAACTTTTTTTCAATTTCAGAACTCTGTTGTGGTTGAAGGAAATATCTCATCTATATGATGAGTCTCTGATGGAGTTGAGTGTATTTTCCAGGCGCTCTGTGGCCCAAGTGTTGCGGAAATCCAAAGCTTAAGCCAAAAATTAAGCACAAGGATTTAAAAACTAATTCGTTTTCATTTAAATAAAGGAGGCAATGTTTATTTACTAGTGCATTTTCATAAGTCTATAAAGGTCCCCAGCTGGCGTACTTGCTTATTATGTAAAGTGAAAGCATTTATCCAGTGTGACCCCTTGGTCATGCAGGTAACGAAATTAACTATACATATCCAAATAAAGTTATCTCCGAGATGTTTCGAGGCTCCCATATTAAATATATACATATCCTTTCCAAACCCATGCCACCATGTGTTGAATTACTACAATACAGATTCAGCGATGCAGTCTCTGGAATTTACAGCATCAAGCGTGATGGATCTTTTCCAAAACATGCTCGAAGAGGCTGCGGCTTTACAACAGAGCATCACATTTTTTTGTGGCAATGAATTCTTTCCAAAGCATTTTCATTCCACGTCCATATTGTTGGACCTAGATTCAGCAAAACAAACCGCGACCACAGTGGACTTCCAATAACAATTACGAAGGGAAATTTTCGGTAGAGAAGGGATATGCAAATTATGTAAAGTGAGGATTTAAAGAGAAGCTCCGGTATGAAATAGGTCTTGCAATGGATCTGATCAATTCAATCTTCTCGTGCTAAAGTGACGAAACAGTTGCAAAAATCTATGTACCTTAAAAATTGGCTTTCATTCTTACGAAGGTAAAAAATAAATATTCTAAACTTCTTAACGGCGATAAGTATATTCATTCAAAATATAGTATTTTTTCTATTCAACTGTCGAAATCAAGAGTTTCATACAAGGAATTTGAATTGAATATAGCGTATTTTTTATTTGCACTAGATACAAAACATGCGGATAATCGAAAAATAAGAATTATTTCACAATGTCTAATTTATTCTAGCGTTAATACACATAGCAGCATCCTATTTCGCGGCAGAAAATTTCAGGTTATCTCTTGGAAACACCTTATAGAATATAATCAGCAGAAATACATATTCCAGACCTTTTCCGCACTGCAACGCCGAGTCTTGAAGTATTAAAGCCCTAAGGCATGCCGTTATCTTTTTTTCCAACTTGGAGAAAGAGAGGCGGCGTACTTTTTTTTAGGCACCTTCGGCGACGACAAAGAATTCCCTATTGTGCAACCTACAGCTGTGGAAAATGCAATGCGAGGAGGTGTCGCCCTGAGGGAATCCGCTCTTGGCCGACGACGCGTCGGTAAGGGAGAGCCTCATAAGGTGAATGGAAGCCGAGAGAGAGAGGAAGTCTGGGTAGGGCGTCATCTTGCGTCAGGGGTTAAGATGCCAGCCAGGGAAATTCTCTCACGGGCGCGCGAGATAAGGCGTACTGGAATTTTGCGCCCGAGGTGACAAAGGAGCATTTTTAGAGGGCTTGAGGAGAGGGATCTTTTCGGGAAGGGAGGATTAGGGAAGACTGAAAAGCGGGGGGGGGGGGGGTAGTGTGAGCTGCTGCGGCCCCCTTAAAGGCGGCTCTGGTCCGACTACGTGTGTCAAAACAAATACAGTGAAACCTGCCTTAAGCGGAATCCGAGTTAAACGGAAACCTGTCTTATCCAGAAAAATTTGGTTCCCGCGATCGTAATAGGGTGCTACATGTATTGGTACTCTATGTTAAATGGAAACTGTCAAACGTGGAAACAGATACCATTCTCGGGCACGTGAACCTGGGTTAAGCGGAATTTCAAAAGTTGATCCATGCATAATTTTTACTATAAGGAAGTAAAATCCTAAAATATTGGCTATCGGCAACGAAGAGAATTGTGTTATGGAGGAAAAAAGGAAAAACAGACAAAACTGACAGATTATGTACATGTTTTATAGATTGGTTTTTATTTTGATTAGTTCAAATAAAAGAATATGAATTGATGAATTTCGTCACACGTTAAAAACCAAAATCAAGGCACAAAATTTGTTGATTATTCCAGGAACACACTTTGGTTACATTTTTTCCGCTATAGGAGCCTACTGCATTGCCATTTGCATGGAACTACTGGATTAAGACTTTAATTGCGGCATTCGCTTATAACCTTAAGAAATACGTGGTAATATTCTTATAATTTATTTTTAGTCCATTTTCTAGGACTTTTCACTTCTAATAATCAGTATTAATTAAAATAAACAAGTTATCTAGTTGCATTTCTCCATCCATAGGAGCAAACTGCATTGCCAATTGTATGGAACTACCGAATTTTGACTTCAATTGCGGTAGTGATACGCTAATAACCTTAAGAAATAAGGGGGTAATATTATTTTTTTATTTATATTCATTTTCCGGCACTATCCACATCTAATAATTGCATTAACTTGCCAAGAAAACAAACCGGTAACATGCGATATTTTTCTCGTTTGTCCTAACATATTTATGATACTTAAAAGTATGCTTAGATTCACGCAGATTTTTACACGAACGAACATCGCTCCACCCACTTCAAAGCAACGAGATGATTACGGAAGCGGGCTTTGGTCCTCAAGATGCGACCGAAAAAAGCTTTAAAATTCAGCTCTTTCTTACCTCGTGAATACTCGAGTTGACGGTGAGGGAAAGAAAAAAATTCTCCACGGCTCATTCCTTCAAATACGTTAGAAGCCAAAACGGATAAGGGGAAACCGTTAGCATTGCCTCGTATCACAGTTGAGAGCTACTCGTTACGGGTGAATAAAATGTCAGCTAAACTGGGAAAAGGTACCATTAGTATACCCCATCATTACAGTTAAGAGGTTAAGGTTGAAAATGATGCAAACCACTATTCCGTAAGTCATTATAATGACGCTAAATGAAGAATACGACTAAAAGTATACAGCTAATATATAGAGGTCAGTACTCAACATGTAATCGAAATCACATCACTCCGAAATTCTTCGGAGAGCATGAATCCCTTTTTTTAGGAGTGAGTATAAGCATGTAAGCATTCATTCCCCATAGAACGTTAATTATAATAAATTTCTTCTTTTAAAATGCCCCCCTTAATACACAATTCTTCCACTATGATAATATCTGCCAGAGTAAGAGGTTCTTGACCAAGTGAATCATTGATAGGTCCGCTGCGGAATACAGCAAGTTTTAAGAGCAAAATTATTCCGTCAAGATTACGCTAGAGCCACATGAGTTTTTTTATAAATGGCAATTGGTGATGTAGGGTAAACAACCAGCTATATTAGTAAAAATATATCCTCATTATTGCACTGTACACATTAAGCTTTAACTAAATTTAAATCTACCAATTTTTAAACAACTTATACTGCAAGTACTTAATAAGTAACTTAAGTACGGTACAAACTTTTAATGTTTTATTTTAACTGTTTTTATTTAGAAAACTATGGAATTAAATAATTTAAAGGGAGTAATGATAAATAATGACCACATAAAAGTATATTTCAATTATGTAACAGCCATACATGAATATGACCAAACATGCATCACATAATTTACGTTCGCGAACATCTAACAATTATACATTAATAAACATGATAAAGAGAAGAGAACAAAATGACAGTAAGAAGAAATATGGAATCAAAACAATTAAAACCATTTTAAATTCCATTCCTTAAAATGGGGGAGGGTACACAATGGTGCTCATTTAGCCAGTAGGGCAGGAGAATTTTCATCACTTTTGTTATTTGTGCACTTCTGTAATTGATTAAACAATTGGTGGATAAGTGAAGAAAAAGGCAATCGTCCGATTGCTAGTATAGAGAGGACGTAGAAAAATGTCAATTTACTTCTATTATAAACCTGGGTGATTGGTTAGATAATGAAAAACAACGAATATTGCAGTGGAATGATTGGGCAGTGGTAAATATTTCCAAACATTTTAAACTTTCACAAGAAACCTTAAATTTTTGCTTATTTTACATCATATTTGAACAGTTACAGGTAATTTACCGATAAAAATTGAACCAGAAAAACATCGTTCCGAAATAAAAATGTTTCAACTTCAACTTTAATAGCTAGAATTACATAATAAATTGAAGAAAAATAAATATGGAAGTAATCATATATAATTTTGAAGTTGGGTCACAGCAAAAATGATTAACATAAGTCACTTCAAATAAAAAAGCTAAATGATCGGCACTGGAAAAGTGGGACTAGAGACAGTCGTATAACTTGCATTGAAATCATTTGCCAAATGAGTTGGGCTTATCATTAGTAAACGTTGAATGATTTAAGAATATAAACCTAATCCAACCAGTTCTGGTTGACTCCGCTAAATTTACGAGCATCCAATACCGCAGTTCTTCGAATACTTAACGCAATAAAACTGCACATACGTACGGAGCAACACAAACTGTCCGAACGAATGCGATCAGTAATGCAAGTTAGGTATTACCTTGTCTCCGAGACACGGTAGAGTAATTGAATTTAGCTATATTTTACATACCAGGGGCACTTGCCCATTCATCCCGCAATACGGTTATTTTCGATTTCACCCATCAATCATTCATGGGGAAAAAAGTGAGTGAGATCTACAAAAAGTCGAAGGAAAAAAAGTGCTCGAATAGATAGGGGAGGCGTAAAACAACTGGCACGTAAAGAAAAAAAAATATTACGCCTCTTCACGTGAGAGAGGGGTGCTGGCATGAAATATACGTGGGGATCAAATAAAAAAATTGTGATTGGAGCGTAGGAAAGGGTTTGGTTCCGATTTCCGGACTTACCTCCCGGAGCTGCTACTCCTGCCCCCGCTGTGCTCTGGACTGCTGCCCCCGCACACCTGAGTCCCAACGTTCGCCGTCATGGGCCTCGCCCCCGGGAGCGGCGGGGAGGCGGAGGAGGCCGCGACGGGGGCGGCTACGGCTAGGTGGTGATGGTGGGGGCAGGGGGGCGGGGAAGCGGCTGGCCTCGGGACCTGCGGGCGGGGCCTCGGCGGCGGCGGAGGCTGCTGCTGGTCCGGGGGCGGCGGGGCGGCCGGCCGAGACTCGGGGGCCGAGCCGCCTTCGACCGGGCTTCCACCGCCAGCGTCCTCCTCGGCGATCGCTGGCGGTGATACGGAGAGCTGCTTATCACACCGCCGACCCCCAGGGGCAAATTCCGACGGAGCGATCCGAAAGGAGACGATATGCGGAGGACGAAAAAGAAGAGAGGCGCCAAAGCGTGAAGTAGTGATTGATGTGAGACGTTGTAAATGATTCTGGCAATAAAGAGGGGAAGGTATGGAAAAATAATGTTTATCCCTCACCCGTCGCGTAAGACAAAGTTTATGCTTTCCGGACTTAACTTTCAGGAATAATATAGAGCAGAGTTTTTCAATCTTTATCTAGCTATCATTATCGTGAAAGACCTTTTATACAACATATTTTCTGAACATCTACATATCCCAATAATCCCTTTCCACACTCGCCTTGGGTAGTTGTTCGGGTATTACGAGGATACAGATGAACAATAAAACAAAAGGAGACTATTTATTCAACAGGATCCTCTATTCTCAATCATTGCATATCTATTTCACCTTACTTATACCTATGAATTGCTTTTGACACGCCATCCTGCTCTTAGGACTCATAACATTACTCTTCATCATAGAATCATCTATCACTATCACACATGGCTTAATGCTTAACCTTAATTCAATAATTGACCTGTCAAAAGATATTTTCACAGGTTTATCTAATCGCTCTTCACGTACAGTCTTTCCATTGCAGTGCTCTCACCTGCAAACGAAGTCTTATTACACGCTTATTTGTCTCTACAAATGTATATATCTTTACTGGCATAACCATCACTTCATTCCCTTTCAGGATAGGCAAAGTCAAAATGAAAGTCGGGTAGTGAAGTATTTAGTTATTGCGATTAGCTGCATAAAACTGGCCCCCTTTTAATATTATTCTCCATGAGGTTTCATGGAAGCCTGCTGCATGCCCGCGCTTTTAATCTAATTATTCTTAATGTTCCTTATCTTTGTCATATCTTCCACTATATTTACCCATAACTTTCTAGGTCCTCCCCTTCCTCTCACATCTTTTCCATTATAAATCTCTTTTGTTAGTCGACTCACATCCATTCTTCTAATAACCAACAAAACATGCTCATTTTAAATGTGTCAATTACGGGAATATCCATCTCATAATTTTTTTTTATCTCACTCAGTCCTGACCCTATCTATCCTACTTTTGCCGCAGTCACTCCGCAAGTATTTTGGCGATTTTTATGCATATCCCAGCATAATTTAAAATAAAAACAACTCTTCCATATTGCTTCTCTTCATAACAACCTATTCATACTCTTGCTGCAACTACAAACTTACTTCTGACTTCATTGAACGATTTTTGCGTACGCCAAAACCGCAAAGCACGCCATCTTCTGAGCACGTGAGCCACAGGTTGTGCACTGCAGCTCTGGGGCCACAGACGCCAGCTGGGCATTGAAGGTGAATTAAGTCGGCATTAACTTACCTCTTAGCGCTGGGCACAGTGGTTTCGTTCTAAAAATACTTTCATCCGTGTTTTAGGGCCTCGATAACGAGTAGTTCGGAAACGCACTTGTGGTTTGACGAGAATGGGTTCTTGTTGAAATGAAAGTGCTTTCCGAAAATAATTTTATTCGCGAATTACATGACGCAAATAAATGGAATAAAGCAAGCGGAATTGTAGAAAATTATATTGCATTTTTTACAGGTAATCCGTATATTATTATACGGCATCATATATTATCCGTATAGCATTATACGGCATTTACTAATCCATCAACCTGATGTATTTGAAGCTATCTCAGAGATAAGTTTAGCAGGTTAGTTTTTTACTCAAGAATCGTTGTAGGATTACATTTTTACGTGAATTTGAATATTAGCCGGTATTTTGGGAGCAATATGTTTTTGATATGTCAAAAAATATTCCATAAAACAAAGAAAAAATGAAACCCAATTGAGTAAAAATTTGCCAAGAAAATTCTTGCGGGTAAGTTATACGCATGAGCATCAATGGACCTCTTATTGGATGGTCATTGTAACAACACCTTGTAAAACGTATTTTAACGTAAGGTTCCCTCGGCTGTTTATCGAATGAGCGAGTATAACAAAATAAAAGCAATTCGTCTCATTCACTGTTCATTTTCGATTTTTATTGAATGGACTCTTTTAACAAACAAAGAGAGATCAAGCTTTGGTAGCCTCTAAACTCGGCTTATTTATTTCAATTAAAATTACTTATAATGACTCAAATACTTACGTGCACTGTTTTTGCTGTAAAAAACCATAAACCTCAGTCAATCCTCAAGCAAAGGTGGTACAGCAATGGAGGTTACTCGGAAAAATCAGTTCATGGACCGACAGAAGAGATTTCTAAGTTATTACGAAAGAATCAAATAAAGAGCTTTAAAAACGTAAATCATAATTTTACCTGCAATAAAATTTCTTATATAGAAGTTTGAGAAAATTTTACCAAAGTTAACTCACAAGTTATAAACATTGAGGTATTAGAGGTAAAAAATTGACCTTACTCATTGCGAGGAGAAAAAAATCGTCATTGGATCAAAAAAGAGGGTAACTCATGCAACGATGTATACCGCAAACGCAAAAAAACTGCCCGGCAAAAAACCGGCACTATAATTAATGCTCCACGTCTGAGGCAATAAACATTGCCCACTTAAACTTCATTTTTTTGTGAGTCAGGAAATCATAAACTTTTTCGACCTCTCTTTCAATAGACTTATGTTTTAACAAGAGTGGAGATGCAGGTCGGTGCCTCTCACTGAAAAGCTACAATGGTAAATAGAACGTCGAGGAAAAAATCTGGAGCGAAGACACAATTTCCAAATTTTACGGCAAATATTTCGATTGTCATTATTTTTTTTACGTTTAGTCCGATTTCAGAAACTAATCCGATTAAAATTGGATATTTTTTCCTCCAAAGCTTTAGCGATTTAGCAAACAGAATTTTTCTCAGTATCTTTAAAATCGTCTTAAACTATGAAGTCTATGGAGTAATTAGTTGAAAATCAAAGACGTTCAGAGATTTTCAGAGCAAGTATTATCTGATTTCGAACCTATTAATCACCGATTTTATCAGTAATGTATTTTATACGCTCAGAGAAATTGTAACAAGGAGATGGGAGGTGTGAGATCACGTGTGGTTGTTATTCTGCACTTTGGAATCACATTCATTATCAAGGGCTATTACGACCTATCTGATTAACCATGATAATAATTTCCACTGGAGGCTCTTTGATAGGAATTATCAAGTAAGACTAGAATCAACTTTGGATTCAATTTATTTCCTAATGTGCTAAAAAAACGTGATTGTAAGTTAACAATTACCTAGCCACCCTTCAGAGTTGGCGATTACGGAAGACTTTGTTAGAGAGATTTAGAGTGAGAAATAAGGCTTTGCAAGGATAAAATATCTGATAAAATCCATTTTTACTGAAAATTGAATACAATATTTCAATGTGCTGGAGTCAACTGATAAAGCACTAGCTAAATATGAATTATAAGTACTTATTATAAGCTAGGATGGGAATTTATTAGGAGATGATTCATGAGCACGGGTACTAATTTTTAAATTGCACCATGTATATGTGAAGCTACACTAGAAGATGCTATTTCTAAAGTAAAGCCATAGTCTGCAATATTATTAACACGACAGAGGTATATTTCACTCAGTCTACATTTGGACGCATGTTGTATGGGTACATAAAAAGTATTATCAACTTTACAGTGTGCAGGTGCAGTTTAACATATTTATTTACATCAAGTCGTACTTACTTTAACATAGAAGATCTCTGTGTTTTAACTAAAATGTTGATTGTAACCCTGAAGCTAAAAAAAATAAATTAAAATAATCACTCAATGAGCAGTCAGGGGGACACGTTTGCTTCGGAAAGTATGATTTAAAATGTGTAAGGACTTGAGTGCAAACAAATTATAATATATTAATCCCACAAGGTTTTAGTCTGCGAAGAATTGCTATGTCAACATCAGTACTATAGTCAGTTTATAAAAGTTCTACATTTTGAGCCTACCACATGTTTTTTTTAAATTGTGCATCAAACCTCCTCTTCGATCGTTTCTTTGATATAGCTATTGTAAGAATCAAAGCATCTAAAATGATCGCATTAAATTCACGTTTTAACTTTAAGCCATCTTATTCCTTCCATTCATGAAAGAAATTAGGGAATTGGAAAAGATGAGGTCATATTTTTAACCAAATATATTCCATTAAATACCCAAATCAATATTTTGTGCAATAAAAATAGCATAACTGTGGCTTGCTTTAATTATAATTAAATATTTTACTCAAAAACGCAAATATAGCTAGGGTTCGGAAAAAAATGTCGCAATTGAGGAACAGAATATTTTTCCTCACCTGCATTCTAGAATACTTCGTAGGACTCGGGAAGCCCCTGATAAGTACGATACTATTTTGATAGGCCCATGCCTAATTAAAGCAATTAAAATTCAAAGTATATATTCGTCCGTCCACTTCTTTGTAAGAAGAGCGGGAAACTTACAGTAAATGATAACGCATTTTCACAATGTATCACCAGATACTGATAATTTTTTCGGGGGTTAGCTCTTCCTCCAAGTAACTGCTGGTGTTCTATTCTTCTTAAATTTAAATTCTCAAAACACGGAACCATACTTCCCACCTCTAACTCATCTTAATAACAGGGGTTAAACAAACCAAAGCAAAAGGGAGATTATACTGAGATTTGTTTCAGGGAAAAAATTAATACTTCAGTGAATTTCTGATTAACACACCCTGTATGCCATTGTTTATGCATTTAGCAAGGCTATTTATTTTTTTCAGCCATAGTTACAAAACTAATAAAATGTTTTACTAGTGCAGCACCATGTCACTTGGTTTTAAGACGATGATAGTGAAATTTGATTGAGAGCGATAGTCTGATAGTTCAATTTAGTATTCGATTTCTGGTGCTGCATCTAGTTTTTAGCGTGACTGACATTCACGACTCAGATAGCCAGTTCCTATGAGATCTCGAAGCCCTTTTTTATATAGTGAATGCAACTACTTCTCTTCATTTACAAACATGAAGGCTTTCAATTAAACCCTGTTCGGTAAGTTATCAAATTTAGTGTAAATACTAAACAATCTACGTTCCATGGTTTGAGGCTTAACTATGTGAAAGTTATGAAGCTCAAATGATTTCGTACTGTCCACTAATTTTATTTCAACCTCTTGCCACACGTGTTTCAACTGTCTAGCAGTCATCAACAGGCAAGACTTGTCTGATGATGACTGCTAGACAGTTGATGATGAAGTCTTGCCTGATGATGACTGCTAGACAGTCGAAACACGTGTAGCAAGAGGTTGAAATAAAAGTAGTAAACAGTACGAAATCGTTTGAGCTTCATTACTCATTATGCTGTTCTACGATATCTTGGCTGAGAAAGTGGAGTTTATGTGAAAGTTAATTTTTCTCTATTTTCACTATCAGAAACTATTTTTTTTCTTTAATCAGATATATAATTCACTAATGAAAAAAATATCTTGACTTTCTTCCACTGATTTATTTTCTTAGTACAACATGTTTTGACACAACGGTGTCATCATCAGGTATAAATAAAAAAAACTTTTCAAGAGGTACATTTATCATTAGGTACACGGTGATGACACAGTTGAGTCGAAATATGTTGTACCAAGAAAATAAATCAGTGGAAGAAAACCAAGTTCTTTTTTCATTAGTGAATTAACTATCTGATTAAAGAAAAGAAAATAGTTTCTAGCGTATTTTTAAAACTTAAAATAATTTTGAATACATTGATATTCTTGATAGCATTTTTTAAAGTGGAAAACTGGTGTGATTTTCTGTAATTATTATGAAAAACAACCATCGCACCTACAGAGACTACCACATGAGTTAATAGTTCCTCGTGACAAATGAAAATATAACTTGGTTTTCTTCCACAGATTTATTATCCTGGTACAACATGTTCAACACAACGGTGTCACCATCAGGTACGCTGATGAAGACAGCGCTGTGTCGAATGATGTTGAACCAGGAAAATAAATCTGTGGAAGAAAACCAGATTATTTTTTCATTTTGTTCATAATTTTTCATATTCCTTGCTAAAAAATTCCTTAAAAGCTGTTCTGTAGAACGTAAGGAATTCTACAGAAATTGACTCTTTTTCTTCAGAACTAGTTCCTTTTCTAAGGATCTGTACGGAGCATGACAGCATGACTCTACTTTAGAGTTCTCTCTGTTCTATAGAGTTATTTTCTGCAGAGAAAAATAACTCCTTACAAGCTATTCTATAGAACTTCAGCAACTCTACGGAAAAATGTGAGGTTTCAGTTGACCCAGTTCCTTTTCTAAGGACCTATATGGAGAGTCGTAGGGAATTCCACAGAGCGTCCTAAGGAATTATGCAGAACGTCGTTAGGTATTCTGCAGAACATCCTAAGGTATTCTGCAGAACGTCGTAGAAAATTCCGTAAAATGGCGTTTCATTACTTTAAGGAATATCTACAGAACATTTTAAGAAATTCTGTAGAAGTATTTACAAGGAAACTATACAGAATTTTTTAGCAGGGTTGTGAAAACCAACTTCCACATAGTTAAGCCTCAAACCATGGAACGTAGTCTCTCTCGAGTTAGCGGAAGCCCAGGTGATGTATGTACGTATGCTACAAGGGGTTTCCAAGATGTCTGTATGTGTGCAGTGTGAACACAGTGGCGTGTGTCGCTGCGCACGCATGTATGGATGTATAGGGGCGGTGTTCACCTGCACCGACTCCTCGCTGAAGGCCTCCCCGCGGACCAGGCTGTACATGGACGAGGCACTCTCGAAGGAACTGCCGTCTCCGGCTGTGGTGGCAGCGCCCCCGCCAGACGACCCCTCCTCCTCCTCCGCGCCCCCACTGCTCCCGCCTCCACCCC